>CM054125.1:11332545-12576877 GCA_028751855.1 Ambrosia trifida
TGGTTGCCACACAGTTGTTCGCCGATCAAAAAAAAAAAAAGTCGGTTGCCGTTTTAATAAAAAAAAAAAAAAAGGTCAGCAGCAATACTTATGGTTGGGTAGGAAAATATATAACCAAATAACCACCACTACCACCGAATGAAATTTAAGCGGGTTTTTATTCAAATTTAAAAAAGCCAAGAATAATAAATATTAAAAATTAAAACTCCTTATAAAGCAGAGACAGACGACAGCTACAAAAAGCAAAAAAATGACGAATATTAGTGTTGTACCTCTATATTAGCAACCAAGCAACCTTCTTAACCCCACCATTTTCTCTCATCACTCTCTCTGTAATCATCATTTCTTTTATATATACACACACACACACTTTACATACACATGATCTGTTATAAGTTATAACTTTTTTATTTATTTAGTTTTCATCTTCAATGCTTGCTATACACAACTGATTCAATTCAACATTTGTTTCCTTCATTCTGAATTAAACAACTGAAAATTGAAGACGGTTATTGATGGCGTTATCGTTCTCGGTAGCGAATGTAATGGAAGATGTTCTTCAACAACATGATAACCGATCCAGAGAATTGGATTTGGATTCCCGTAGAGCAGAG
This sequence comes from Ambrosia trifida, assembly GCA_028751855.1. Taxonomy (NCBI): domain Eukaryota; kingdom Viridiplantae; phylum Streptophyta; class Magnoliopsida; order Asterales; family Asteraceae; genus Ambrosia; species Ambrosia trifida. Next base: position 11,333,160 of record CM054125.1, read on the forward strand.
GAAGCTGGTATCTGTGGTTCTTGATTGTTTTGAAATTGTTTTTATTAATCGTATTCGTATCGGTTTTTACTGAATTGTTTAGGGTTTGAGTTTTGTTTATTATATTAGGTTTGAAAATTAGGTTATTAATAATATTATGTTTGGATTATAGCAACAAGAAGATATGAAGCCACTGGTTGGATTAGGAAAATGATAGGAGTTGTTGGGGCAAAAGATTTGCCTGCAGAGCCTTCTGAGGAAGAATTTAGGGTTGCTTTAAGAAGTGGACTTATTCTTTGTTATGTGATCAATAAGGTTGATCCAGGAGCTGTGACTAAGGTTATTGATTTCAATATTTTGTAAATTTTATAGTTAGTTTTTTTTTTTTTTTTTTTTTTTTTTTTTTAAGTTGATGGTGATTTTGAATTTTTGATAATTTGTAGGTGGTTGAAGGTCCGTGTGATTCGGCATCCATGCCTGATGGAGCGGCTTTATCTATATATCAATGTTTTGAAAATGTTAGGAATTTTTTGGTTGCTGTAGAGCAAATGGGACTGCCTACGTTTGAGGCATCGGATTTGGAACAAGTAGGTGTTTGAATGGTGGAATGAACTGTTAACGGTTTATGTTCATGAAAGTTTTGAGTAAAGTGGAATTGTTTTGTTTAAATTTTCAGGGAGGTAAATCTTCTAGAATTGTGAATTGTGTGTTAGCACTCAAATCGTACCATGAGTGGAAACAAACAGGCGCGAACGGGACGTGGAAATTCGGTGGGAATGTGAAACCAGTCGCGCCTAGCAAGAACTTTATACGCAAGAACTCAGAACCGTTTAAGAATTCACTGTCGAGGAATATCTCAATGAATGAAGCATCCATGAATGCTCAGTTAGCGGAGGCTGAGAATAGCAAAATGGTTGGTAATCTAGTAACCCACCAACCACACACACACACATACACACACTCTTTAAGTATCTGTCTATTTTTTTAATCATACTCAAATGGATAATCTTGATATTATGCTTCTATGCAGCCTAATTCATCGTTAAATATGCTTGTGCGTGCAGTTCTAATGGATAAGAAACCAGACGAGGTTCCCGTTGTAAGTGTCATTTTGTGTTACAACAATAACTGAGTTTAGGGAGTGTTTGGGAATTGGGATGATCTATTAATACCGTTTATCTGATTTGCCAAATTAGTTCCCTAATTCATAGCTCATTTTAGCTATCATAATGCTTGTGCAGCTTGTAGAATCTGTGCTAAGTAAGGTCATGGAAGAATTTGAGAATAGAATTGCTAATCAATTTGATTTGGTAAGCTTTTTAGTCATGATATTTTCCTGCTTGGTGTTCCGTTAACTTCCATGTTGTCTTACAAACATACTTGCTTGTGTTTTTTGTGTATTATTCGTGATCAACAGAAAAACGCATCCGCTAAAGATGCCCCTACCGGAAACAAGACTTTTCTAAAACCCACTTCTGATGAAATAAAGGTGTTTTTTTTCTTTTCTTTTTATTATTGTTCCCTCAAAAGACATCCTTGTATGAGTTATGAATATTGATTTTTGACATATTTTTTATTTTAAATCTTACTATAAAATTCAAGGTGGAAGACAAAAAACGCGCACTTGTAAAGAAAAATCAAAACTCCCATGAGAACTCCATCCCTGATGAAGAAAAGAAAAGAAGACAACAGAAATATCAAATGCTCTTTGATATACAAGAAAGAGATATTAAGGTATGAGTATGACTTGGAGCAAAATCCATCAGCTTTGTATTACTTTTTAAATCATTTGGAATCATATGTTGATCTGTTGTCTCACAGGATCTGAAACAAACGCTCTCAATTGTAAAATCTGGTATGCAGTTCATGCAAATGAAATTCCATGATGAGATTCAGAATTTTGGTATGTTTTTAACGTTTTATACGAAAATGAAAGATGCATTTGATCTTTATTCTAAAACTTTGTTATTCTGGACGTTGTTATAGGTCTGCATGTTCATGGTTTAGCTAATGCTGCTTCTGGATATCATAGAGTTCTTGAGGAAAACCGAAAGCTATATAATCAGGTCCAAGATCTTAAAGGTAACATTTGAGGTTTACCAAAAGTACCATGGCCTACTTTTATAGTTCATTGAACTAAGTTTTGATTGAGAGACTTGATTTATTTATTTTAAATAGGAAATATTAGAGTTTATTGTCGGGTGAGGCCCGGAAGATTGAATTTGCAGAGTGTTGTGGATACCATAGAAGAAGGAACAATTACCATAAATACCCCTGCGAAATATGGAAAAGGATGTAGATCATTTAACTTTAACAAAGTGTTTGGGCCTTCAGCAACCCAAGGTTTGTAAAGCTGCCTTTGGTTCTCTAAAATTTACGTTATTTGCAGTTATGTAATTATGTCTTAGTTATTTGCAATATGCATACGTGTTTTTTTTTTGGCAGCTGAGGTTTTTGCAGATACCAGGCCCCTCATTCGCTCTGTTCTTGATGGTTACAACGTATGTATCTTTGCATATGGTCAAACTGGATCAGGAAAAACACATACGATGGTAAGAAATTCTGACATTTCCTTTAATTATTCAAGTTGCGACTCAAAGTCTCAAAGTATATAAAATATATAATTCTTATTGCTCATTTATCCAGACTGGACCAAAGGATCTTACAGAGGACAGTCAAGGAGTTAATTATAGGGCGTTGAGCGATTTGTTTTTTCTCGCGGAACAGAGGAAGGATACCTTTTTGTATGATGTGTCTGTTCAAATGATTGAAATTTATAATGAACAAGTTCGGGATCTGCTTGCTACTGAGGGCTTAAACAAAAGATATCCTTTTCTTTTTGTTAATGTTTACAACTATAGCCTCCAAATTTGCACTAGATGCTACAAGTTGATACTTGATAGTAGTAGCCAGGTGGCACTTTCAACTCATTTTCTTATAAAAAAAGGTTGATTTGGGTTATGCCTTATCATTAACGGGCTAGACGAGCTTGGCTAAGTCATATGCTTTGAACCTTGAAAGTAATCTGAATGGTATTCAAATGATCCATAAAATGGAAAAAGGCATGTATTAATCAGCTTAGCACGACCTGACCCGTTTGGACCTGCATCTCACTTACCTGTTCTGAACCGAACCCATTATATTAATCAGCTTACTCAACCTGCACATTTGTCACCTCTACTAGCAGTACAACTTTTTTTCTTGGCATTATAATAGTTAGCAGAAATTTTCTTTTAATTTCAAGATCTTCCCCCAATATACTTTAAATAATGAGTTTGCACCAAAACCTCTTCTTGTTAAATTCCTTAATCTAATATTACATTAGAAATTCGTAACAATTCACAAAACGGATTCAATGTCCCAGATGCTAGCCTGGTCCAGGTGGCATCAATGTATGATGTTATTGAGCTGATGAACCTAGGCCACAGAAATCGTGCTGTTGGTGCAACTGCTCTCAATGACCGCAGTAGTCGCTCCCACAGGTCTAATAATCCCTATTAAGGATGCCACGTCAACATCTATTATTATTGTTAGTTTGTTAATCTAATATTCAAATTGCCATTCATTGCAGTTGCTTGACTGTACATGTCCAAGGGAAAGATCTAACATCTGGAAATCTTCTTCGTGGTTGTATGCATTTGGTTGATCTAGCTGGCAGTGAACGGGTTGACAAATCTGAGGTGGCTGGAGACAGATTAAAAGAGGCACAACATATTAACAAATCCCTGTCAGCGTTGGGTGATGTGATTTCATCTCTTGCTCAAAAGAACTCACATGTGCCTTACAGAAACAGCAAACTCACACAATTACTTCAAGATTCACTTGGTAGATAACAACTCTTCCGTAAAGCTTCAATATATATTTTTTTAAATCTTTACTCCTTTTTGCTTTGAAGTTTTAATTTTTTCCTTGTCTTGTGGATGTGTTATTAGGTGGGCAAGCAAAGACACTGATGTTTGTTCATATAAGCCCAGAAGTAAATGCTGTTGGTGAAACACTTAGCACACTTAAGTTTGCTGAACGGGTTGCAACGGTTGAACTTGGTGCTGCCCAAGTACATAAAGATAGTTCAGACGTGAAAGAACTTAAGGAACAGGTTTTTTTTTTTACATACCATTTTATTTGTAGATTTTTGTTTTGGTTTTAAGAGATTGTTTAGATTGAAAAATATATATTGAATGTTTCAGATTGCCAATCTTAAGGCTGCTCTTGCAAAGAAAGAAGGGGATCAGGAAAACGTGCAACCCAAGGTATCTGGAAGTCCGGGTGGCAAACTGTCATCCCGCTCCCCTCCTAACTTACAACAGATAGATTCATACCCTGAGCCAAAGACTCGTAGGAAACCGAGGCCAGAAGTAAGCAACACTGAGGTAATTTATGAATTAATTAAATGGATAATCACAATGTGAGATGAAACAAAATTAAGGAAATCAGGAACATGTCAAACGGGTTGAACTGTTAAAAGACGCCCAAAGTCAAATTTTCATGCATTCGACATCCTAAATCGTTTTAATATAAGTCAAAAGATTATTATAGTAATAACAGAATATTTGTAAATGTGCTAAAATGGCCAAAAGTGTTGGCTGGTCAAACGGGTCATAACTAATATGTTTTATCTCGAACAAGTCAAATTAAGTAAGAAATAGCTTGACGGGCGAGTCAAATGGATTCAAGTCCAAAGTCTATTCTAAATCATACAATCCTCTTAGTTTAATTCAAAGACTTAGGTTATTATTGTAACTATATTGCTTTTGCAATCATAATTATGCATTGCCAATCTAAAAATAGTTAAAAATAAAGCAAACAAGTGCTCACATGTCCACCTGTTTCTCCGTGGCAAAGGTGACCCACTTTGACCCTTTACCCTATCCGCCCATCTCATCACCTACACTGCTACACAACACTCTTTCGTGGGGAAAATAGGCTATTGAAACATAGATTGAACCTTTGCTATACATGATCTCTATTCAACTTTTTTTTTATGTTACTCTAAACTCGGGCTTGTTATATATCTTTTCAGATTGGCAAGAAATCTAGGACAAGGCAGAAAACACAAAGCTTTGATTTAGAAGAACTACTAGCGAATTCACCACCATGGCCTCCGGTAAGCAGTGCAGGAGAAGCATATCTAGAAGATGACAGAGACACAGGCTCTGCTGACTGGGTTGATAAAGTCATGGTAAACAAACAAGATGCAGCCCGATGTTGGGAAGCAGAAAATGCTAGAAATACTGAAGCATTTTACCAAAAATATGTTCCGGATTCTTCCAAATTATACCCGGAACAATCTTATACAGTATTTGAAGGTGGAAGTGGGTTCGAGATTGTGACTAGTGATGGTGTAGACGAACTTGATGCTGCCACCAGTGACTCATCTGAGCCTGATCTGCTTTGGCAATTCAATCATTCTAAACTTCCAACAATGTCCAGAGTTAATCATAATTCCACTGCAAAACCAGCAAAAAGCCCGGAGTTGAGGTAATCCTAGTAACCTTGTTCTTGTGTCATACTTAATTCTTAACCAGGCGGTTTCAAGGGATTTACTGTTAATTTGGGTTTTGTTTCGTCTCAAACGGGTCAAATAAGATGAATTAACAAAATTTGGGTAGACTAGTAATGGGTCAATTTGGGAACGGTTTCTAGTTAAACAAATCCTAAGTCAGTATCCTAAATCCTTTTATAAAAGATCTAGCTTGTTATTGTAATAATATTTTTTTTATTATAGTCCTTAAAACATTATATATTTCATACAAAAAAAAAAAAAAAAGAAGACAACAAACCAGCCCTGACAACCATGTTTTTCAACCTGTACTAAAAATGACCTCGTTTTAACCAAACCCATTGTAAACTTTAAAGCGTTATGCAAACCATGTATCTCTGACCTGTAATAAAAATGACCTTGTTTTAACCCGAACCCAATGTTATAGGTAGCAAGCGAAGGGATTGGATAATGCAAGAAAACGAGTATTTTGGTTGGGTGTGTTCAGACTAACACTGTTTAAAATTAAACACTTAAATAATTATGGACGGTTAATGTGTCAAATATGATTATACAAACCATACTATTATAATAATAAACGAACTTGTAATAACATGATTTAAATACTTTTATGTACTAAAAATTTAAAATAACTATAGGCTAAACTCCTTTGACTCTGCAAAGACAGGACATAACTTGTTCATAAGTAAATTGGTTAAAAACACGCAAGAACAATGTGAATATGAATGTATGTATGTTATAATGATACAGTTTCTAAATAACACAAATGTGGTGAATGGTTTGACCAACTAAATCAGGTCAATGATTCCAAGATTTTTGCCTTCTCCTTCACGGAAAGCAACCAATGTCGGTAGCCAGCCTCAGCCGCCAGTGCGCGGTGGAAGACAGGTAACTGGTGGTGAAATGAAGAAGAAAAATGGGAACAGGAAGCATTGAAGTGTAACATTACTTGATATTTTTTTCACGTAGATAATGAGTGTGAGTGATGAGAGGGTTACATATATTTTTTTTTTTATAATCTCCCTTTTTTTTGGTGGGTTTCATGAACTGTGAAATAGTTGTTGTAACTTGTAAATTCCGCAACAATACCAGCTGTGTGTTTGTTTGCTATGAAGGTTCTTTTGACCATCAAAATAATGCATGGCACACTCTTTGTTTGCACACAATTATCACTTCTATCTTTAAGGTAGATAAGATAATCATCACCTATTCATATCCAATTTGTGAAAAAATATAACATAAGGTGGCAGGGTACTTCACACCCGCTCTTGCAGGTCCTGCCTCCACTCACACTTCACTTCCATAACCATATTTAAATAATTGAAAAACTACATACAGTTAGACTATCATTAATGCGCCCTTAAATTGGCGCCCTTAACCATGTGGAAGAAAGCCAAAAAGTCAGGCGCATTAAATTTCATCCAAAGTTATCAAATCCTTTACATATGTCCGTAAGCAAGGGCATTTAATTACTTATTGTGCATTAAATATATTTAAATATTCACTTAACCTCAGATTCTTTACTTGGTTATTGTGCATTTAATTATTTAACTACATTTTGATAAATCAAGTAATTAAATTTAAAGAAAAAATGGGTGATGATATGGAAATTGTAAGGATATGTGAAGATGTTTGTATGGTTGGAGGTAAAATTGAGTTTTTTTAAGAATTTTTAAGGATTTGTAAGGATATGATATGGCAGCTGACTAGGCAACTAAGGGCGCCTAAGGGCACCCTTAGCATTAAAGATAGTCTTATAGTATATAATCAACAAAATTAGAGACGCTGATGTCACGGGCCAAATGTCCGATAGTCGTAACGCTATGGGTTGTACTTGAATGCTTGGGTTTACTATCTAGTCTTGGACTTTATTAGGGACGACCTTATCATAAATATAAATAAGTCTGTGAATGTGCCTACCCGATGTCTATCTGGCGGACACACAACTGTTCGAAACTTCGAAAGCTGATAACGCAACACTGTTCCAGAATTGTTAATGCTCTCTAGATGAGTCCGAGACAAGACGAAACCAAACCAGTGATTCAAATAAAGAGCGAGATAGATTGACTTATCCCCGCAAAACCATGAACGCCACACAAGGATCGGAAGATAGCACCGTGACACTAACCTCTTGCTTATTTCTTTTTTAACTGTCGGGCATAGATGAGGGATTGATGTTGTAAAATGTATAAAAAACGTTAAAATGTATAAAAAAATTGTTTAGAAACCCTAAACCCCCCTCTTCTTCCCCAAAACCTGTATCCAGTCTACAATAAACCCACCGCTGTATATTAATTTCAAAACCCTAAATTGCTTTCGAATTCTCCATAACATATAAATTCCACCATGTCCAAAGAACTAATAACCAATATGCAAATCGCATCACTCAATGATGAAGAATATGAAGAATACGATGACGACGATGACGACGACGATGAAGAGGAAGAAGACGAAGAACAAGCTCCCGTCACGTTAGGTTTTGTCGAAAAGCCGAAACATGAATGGTCACTGCTTCGTCATCTGTTTCCAAGTAAAGCTGGAGGAACCCCTGTACGTTCTTATTCTGATATTATTATATTACTAGTTTGTGAATGTGAATATAATTGATTTTTTTTTTTGGTGATTTAGGCTTGGTTGAATCCGGTTAACTTACCGTCAGGTAAAGCATGTCTGTGTGACATTTGTGGTGAGCCTCTTCGGTTCTTGCTTCAGGTAGTTTTAACATTTTTATACTTGTAATACATTTTAATTTAATTTCAATTTTGTTTTGGTATATTGGGTTAGGATAGAAAGAAAAATAGGAAGTCGTAGGAAGGGTATCAAACGGACTTCGACGGAACTCATTCAAGCAACTGTCTCATCAAACCTTACGATCTTAAGTTTTAGGTTTTCGCTTTTTTAAAATTTTAGCTTGTAGTTTTTAGAATTTACGTTATATCATTGTGTCTTTTATATAGCATTGTGTCTTTTCTTATTTTCATTATTGTGTCATTTTTGTGATTCATTGTGTCTTTTTTCTTCAGCATTGTGTTATATTTTTCGGCATTGTGTTATATTTTGTGGCTCATTGTGTTATATTTCGTGATCTATTGTGTTTTTTGTGTCCTTCTCACCCTTCTCATTTTTGTTACATTATTTAGGATAACTTGACCAATAGTATATAATGAATTGTAACCTTTTGCTCATCTAAACCTTAAAGGTGTTTGTCTGCTTTTGGAAAACATAGTATGCAGGTCAGTGGCTTAAAGAAGCAATCCCAGTCACAGTAATCTTTCTGGTAATTTGTTTTGTAGGCATATGCTCCTCTGGTTGAAAAGGAATCAACATTCCATAGAACCTTATTTGTATTCATGTGCACATCAATGTCATGTCTTCTCCAAGACCAACATGAACAATGGAAACACCACCCCGAAAAGGGATCCAGGAGGTATTCTTTAATCTTAGGTTCGATCCTTGATCTCACCAGGTTTTACTGATTCTCCGCTTGCGTGCCTTTGAGCAGGTACGGGGTCAGGTTTTCCCCGGAACTGGTGGCTTGGTGGGTTCTGGCTACCCGGCGCTACGTGTGGGCGGGCACCTAAGATGTGTCTTCACCCAAAGGCGTATGGGGTGCTTTTGTAACCAATTGGTGGGTACCCCGGGTAGTCGAGACATCTGTTTGTTGGCCGTTCAAAAAAAAAATCTTAAGTTCATATATTTTATATTTAAGTTTTAGTATGTCAGATTTTTTTACTGTCTGACACTTATTCTTTATCAAGTGTTAAGGTCTTTCGTTGTCAACTTCCTCGTCACAATCAGTTTTACTCTAGTGAAGCACCCAAAAATGATGGCAGTGACAAGCCTTTAGGGACAGCAGGTAGAAAAATTTTTCTTTAATTTCGTTTCATACGTGTACAGTTTACGAATCTACTATACTCTTTAGTTCCATATGGTTACCTAATTTTTATTTATTTATTTATTTTTTTTGTAGCTCCACTTTGTAGTTGGTGTGGTACCTGGAAAGGAGATAAAGTCTGTAGTAACTGCAAAAGAGCACGTTACTGTTCCAAGACGCACCAGGTTGTTACTGCTATGTGGAATGCTAGGTTCTTTAATGTTACCTTTTTGCTTTTATTTTTTTGTTTAGTAACTTTGGTTAATCACCCTTTTTTAATGCAGGCCATTCACTGGAGTTCAACTCATAAAACCCAATGTAGAACAATAGACCTTATGCCTCAGCCATCGAATTCTACGCCCACTAACTCCACAGAGGATATACCAAAAGGCTAGTATTCTTTCTTTTTAGGGGTACATTTTGCTTATCTGTGATTTTGAATTATTAAGTGACTTGTTAGGTTTATGTGGTTAAGTGCTTACAAGGGTTTCCATAAATAACACTCCATTTTCTGAAAGTTGCAACACATTTCTTTGTGGGATAGTGGGATGTCCTTTAAAAGTTACCAAATTATTTTTATGGTTTTATGTGAAACATATGTATCTTTCCATTAATACGATCACATACAATGATACAAATTGTTGCTCTCGATTTGGGTTGACAATATCCCTTTCTTTGTCTTTATTACGGACATTTTAAGCATTTTTCTTAAACTTAGCGAGTCATATGTTGTAACTTTCACTAGATAGGAGTAAATTTTGACAGTTGTGACCCATATACTCATGAATGGATTTATTTGGATTTGTGTGATTTTAAATGGGTCGTATAAAACGCTAGCTAAAACCTAAAAGGGAAATGCATCAAATGTATTGAAATTCGTTCAAACTTCAAGGGCTTGTTTAATGTACACAAACTACTTAGTTCTATTCCAAGATTTTGATTATCATTATTATTGTAATGTATTAGCCATTAGGTATAGTATTTTCTAACTATCTTTAATGTGTTAGTTATATAAAAATGAATAAAATAGACAACAAGGTTTTTATCCTAACCTGACCTCTTTTAGCCCGCACTAAAGATGACCAATTTTGACCTATTACTCAACCTGACTACCCGTCATCTTTACACCACTAGATGGAATACTGAATTCTTCATTGGTAGTATGTTCTGATTTTATTTATTCTGAACAGCTGCAAGCAATGCTACCTGGCCAGAATATGAGATCATCAATGAGGATGAATCTGAGTTTGACTCTGAAACGTCAAACATCAAATCATATGGGAAGGCATTACGTGATAATAATGAGGTATAAACAGTTTCACAGGGTACTTTATTATGTGCATATGATTTACTTCTTACAAAATTTTCGTCTTTTTCATTAAAGGATGAAGGTGATGCAAAGAGTTGGGCATATTTTACCCAAAGAATAGCACGGGCCCCAGAACAAGTATTAAGGTGATTGTGAAACCTTTTTTTAGTTTACATCTATCATAAGAATCAAGGATTGAGACCCTCCCATGTTGGTTTTTCTCATGTTGATCATATTGTGAGAGTGACTAATTTCTCTAAAAACAATTTGTCCAACATTTTACTTTTATATAAATAATTAGTGCTCAAATATGATTACATATTTTTTTTCCGTATAATGATCTTATTTTTTAAAATAATCTGATTTAGGAGGTTTTATGCATCAGATATATACTTTGGATGACTTTCGACTTGTTTGACCCCTTGGTTCATACTTTCATTAGGAACGAACCATGATCCGAATCTACACACTGATAAGTAAATGGGTCAAAATAGCTTTTTGTAATTGTTTGTATAACAGTATGTTATGAAATACCACCGTTTTGGAGCTAAGAGGTCACTGGCAAAAAGAAAACTTGAGATCTACCGTCTACGTGTGTTAATCTTTATTCTGTTACTGCTGCAGGTATTCTAGACACGAGACTTCTAAACCGTTATGGCCCATGTTAAGTGGCCGGCCATCTAAAGCTGATATACCTAAATGCAGTTCATGTGGCAGCGATCGGGCTTTTGAATTTCAGGTGTTGTAATTTATTTTCATGTCTTCACATATGGCTGTTTTTAGATGTGAAGAACTTGACCCATTTGCTTATGAATGGGTCAATTTAGGCTGTGTTCTATCTAGAGTCTAGACCAAATAAAAAACTAGAAAAGGCAAACGGGTTGAAAAACATCCCAATATATTTTTAATGCATACATTTTTTTTAACTTTATTATTCAAATATGTTAATTATTGTTGTAATATTATTGTTTTTATAATCTTTGATTAACACATCCTTATTAAATAAAAAGAGGTTGATTTTTGTTGTATCAAAATGTAACTTTTCATATTTTTGTCATCTTACGTAATAAGCGGGGTTTTTTTTTATATATATTACTATTTGATGTAACATACCTTTGTTCTGCTACTATTGTTGAAACTGACCTGCCATAACCTGGAAACACCGTTGCCATGTCACCTTTTTTATTGATTGCATCAAATGGTAAAAGAATTAGGTAACCACATACAATGACAAAAGGTTAAGAAAATAGACAAAAAACTGCTTACGGGTCAAAAACGCCTACCATTTTACATTTTGGCTGCGTTGAACTGTACTAAATTATATGCCCTATTTCGACTAGTTGGCCAACTCCTACCATTTACTCACAATGTTGGTTTATTGTATGTTTGTATTGAAGATTTCGTGTTAATATCCATGAGTTGTGCAGGTTTTGCCACAGTTGCTTTACTACTTTGATGTTAAAAATGAATCCAACTCACTTGATTGGGCAACCATTGGTGTGTATACATGTGAAGCTTCTTGTGATGGAAGTCTGGCATATGAAGAAGAGTTCTGTTGGGTTCAGCTCACATCTCAATCAAGATAATTCCCTTTTTTTACTTATAACTGAGATCATATTTTCTCAAGAATTTTACTCTCTTTAATGTTATTGTTGAATTTACATTTTTGATTTTATATTTTTACATTATAATGATGTTTTAAATTATAAGCCTTTAAATATTTTTGAACTCACATTTTGTTTGTATCATTGTTTTTAAGGTAATGAATATGTTACCTCCTAAGTATGCATTGGCATAAAACACACCTAATGATGAAAATGCTTTTAAAAAAATTTAGAAAGCATGTTGTTTTATAATCACTTACTTTTGTTTTTTCTTTATTTATTTATTTATCATAAATTAAAGTAACTTGTTTTGAACATATAAATATAAAAGATTTCATAAAATAAAATAAAAAATTAAATTTGATATATACGTGGATGGTTTGGACCATGTGTAGTGTGACTTGAAAAACATAAGGCCCCTCTTTCTGGTTGGTTCACATGACAGCTGAGTCGGTATGTGGCTTGAATTCAAAATGGGGTGTAGTGGGAGTGGAAAAACATAAGGCCTCCGTTTGATAATATTTATGTATGAATTAATGAATTATACACGTGGCCACATTTGATTGGTTTTCAAACATGAAGTCCGGCGTTATAAACATAACGTTTTGGCTGATTTTTAACCCATAGCGCCCCCATGTAATGGTGTTGGGGGCGCTATGATGCTTTTCACGCTCCAAATAACGCTACACTACGTATGGTCTTATAAAGTTTATACTATATACAGGATTTTTATTGGTAGAAAGATTAAGCATATAGGTAGCATGTACAATGGCTACCGTACATTTGAAGGGTCAAAGTTATGGTATGAAAAAAGAGTCACATCCAGATATATCAAGTAAGAAGAATATTTGTTGATGCAAATAGACGACGAACATAGTGGTCCGAACTTATAAGCAAGTGTCCAATCAATACAATTATAACTTTTGCCATAAATGGTTGCATGTGACCCCCTACCCCATCTTCAGAAATAATGTTTCCCTTGGTTTTATTCATTCATATTAAAAAAGAAACTATGACCCGTCAAGTAACCACATTATCACACATGAAAGTTAAGCTGGAAATCCACATGATTCTACAGTCACCTTTTGATTATTGGTGGACCCAAGATTTTTATTGGCTCATTCTTCAAATATATATGTTTAGGAATCAGCGTCGCTCTTCGTATGTCACCCATAGAAAGCATCTATTCAGATATTAGATAACATGTGACACCTGGCAAATTCGGGTTAACAACGTTGTCTAGATGAAAGTCTACCTTAGCGAGTCACGCGTATACTGTACTTAACTAGGTTAGTTAGGTCGGGTTATGGTTCGGGAACTACTGGTTAGTCTAGAAGATCATTGGATGTTGGTCTAGAGGTTCGTTAGATGTCAGTCCTTAACCAAGTGTACAAACGGTGACGATTTGTAGGATCGTCAGGGCATACGGAACGTACGAGTCTCGAGTCCCGGGAATTGGTGAACGAGTGTAAATATGTGTATTTACTTGTGTTATGTGTTTACAATCATTATGTGATTTGTCGGTACATGAATACGCATTAACATATGTTAAAACGGGGTTTAACGCGCAAAACACACAAGGCCAAACCCTATAGGCGAGTAGGAGGTCTACTCCCCTATAGGGGAGGCGAGTAGGGAGCCCATAAGGGCGAGTAGGCCCTACTCGTGTGATGTTAAGGGCGAGTAGGCCCTAATCGCTAGAACTGTCAGGCGATTACAAGCCCTAATCGCCTGAACTGCTGCGCAATCGCATGTAACGTGCTGGAACGACTAGGAATGCCTATAAATACAACACTTAACCTCCTAAACTCCCTAATATCAACCCTAGTCGTCCCATAACCGCCCCAAACACTTAAACAACCTCTGGAAGGCGATTTTGATCAAAAACACAAGGTTTCAAGGTCTAACCATCAATCTTTTACAATTCCAAGGTTTGATTCTCATCCATAACACTTTGTAAACGTTTTTAATCAATCCCTAATGGTCCAGACCTGTTCATAAACGAAAAAGCTTCCTGAAAATCGTCAATAAGGGTTGTTAAACGGATTATAACTAATTAACATGCGTTATGGGTATGTATGATTAGAAAGATAGGATTTTTATGGATCTTGATGATGTTTTGATGTATTATCATGCTAGGTCAGAATTAATATTGTTAGTATGATGATAGAAAACTCAGTAATCGGATAATAGGGTTATGATTACATACGTTAATTGATATTGCATGCTATGGGAATAGTGTTTGGATTGTTTTGGGTTGCATGCAGGACTGATTATACGAGGTTGAACGAAGGGTTTTGGGTTAAACATGTTTAGGATAGTGTTTGGGATGATATTGGGTAGTTACACACGTTCTGGATCTGATTTGGAGCGTTAAACGCGCGAAAAACCGGAACAGCATGGTTACAGGCGAGTAGCAATGCTAATCGCCTATAACTCATGCGAGTACAAGGCTAATCGCCAATATATAGGCGAGTAGAAGCCTATTCACTAGTAAGTTCATGCGAGTAGCCCTAATCACTAGTAAGTTCATGCGAATAGCCCTAATCACTAGTAAGTTCAGGGGAATAGCCCCTAATCGCATGAAGTAAAGGGGAATAGCCCCTATTCGCCTATAACAGGGGCGAATAGGATGTCTAATCACTAGTTGACTTTCCTAATCACTAGTTGACTTTTCCTAATCGCGTGTACTGCTGCTGTAAGTGTAAATTAGCATTCCGAGACCCGATTTAACATGTAGTAACATGCTAGGAACCCCGTAACATGTCTAATAACTTGGTAACATATATTTGGATGTATGTCGGTGATACGTGAACTATGTGCTATAACTTGTGGTGTGTTAACGTATGTTAAGTATACTTGCGTTATTGTATGTTTTGGAGCGTAAACATAACACGGGGAGTCTCGGGTCACCAATGGGATGTCGAGTCTTGTACTTTGGGTCAGTTAAACAGTCACGGTATTTTTAAACGAACTTGGTTATGGTCTGGACATCTAGGGACTAATTAACCTGCGGGTTATTAGTCTAAGTACTTGTAACTGTCGTATGTTAGGTCGCCACTGTACGGGACTAACATAGCAGCTGAGTTTACTCGGGATTAGGAGTAAAGCAACTTAAGGTGAGTTTACGGCCCCTCTTTTAAACTGGTTTCATATTTCGGGGGAGAAAACATGTGTTAAAACGATTATTTGGTAACTACTGTCATACTATGGGTTTCTATTATGTACTACACGATCTTTGGAAGTCCCGGGGGGAACCATGAATGTGCGGGTTTGCACAACGGGGAAATGTGAATAGCGCTATTGGGAGTGACCAACCCCGCTCGTCGACTTGGAGGGTCGGCGGGTGCATATTGTCTCAAACAGGAACAACAGGAACAACAGGAACATACATCGGGCATACTTTTGGTATTCGAGTTAGTAATGGTTTTCCAATCGTGGTAGTAACAAAACGTACGCCTAGCTAGCGTATACTGGTTTTCTATTTGTTATAGTATGGACAGGTGGACTTGGTACTTGAACTTCAAACCTGTAAACTCACCAGCATTTTTGTGCTGACGTAAACTTTTACATGTTTTCTCAGGTCGCTAAGGTAGCACGACTGGACTAGGGCGCACGCGTCTGCACGGCGTCTAGATAGAGTTGCATGATTTCATAAACATTGAACTTTGGTTATTTATGTTGAACTTTATTTTGAATAAGCTTCCGCTGTAAACGGGATTTTAAAACTATGTTTTGGTATTGCATTAATTACATTTAGACTTGTTTATTGTGATCGTTGGTTTGGGTCCTGGTTTGTCATGCGCCTCGCGGTAAAACTCCGCAAGTGGATTTTGAGGGTGTGACAGATTGGTATCAGAGCCAATGGTTATAGTGAACTAGGACTGCATGTAGAGTCTAGTCTATAGCCGAGTCGCACACACTAGACGATCACATGGTACTAAACGTTATAGTGGGTTACGTATGGTCTTGTCGGGGTGTCTCTAAATCGTTGGTCTTTCTACGTTACATCATCCGTTCTATCTTAGGTTGGGTTACTTGTTTCCTAGGCAGTGTGGTCTATTGGGGTAACTCGTGTGCTCTTGAGATTTGTCCAAGGCTCGGACATCTCCCTTTCGCACTCCAATAGAAACACTTGTCATGAACTACCGTAGTATTACGGTGTGTAGCTAAGAGTCTATGTTCGGTGATTTGATCTTTGAACTAGGAGAACACTTGGAGGACCATGTAGAGCGTTTTATCATTTTGGGTGCACACAAAATCATAAAACGAAATGCATGGAAGCCCTAGTGAGCTTTGGGTTTGAGGGGATAGTCCTGGATTGGATCTGGCTTTAATCTTGTGAACATTAGTGGTTATCTTTAACTGCGAAACTAAATTTTCTCGTTCTTTCTGCCAGAATCATGTCTGGAGTGCGTGGAGGACGAGGAGGTGGTCGCAATGGTGGACGCGGTGGTGGTCGTGGTGGTGCTGGTGGTCGTGGTGGAGGAATTAACCTATCACAGGCTGATCTGAATAACTTGCTCTAGGCTGCCTTTCAGTTAGGGCACAACGGTGGTGGTAAGTTGTTTTATCTGTTTTCTTTGCCTCATTGGTGAACCTTGTGTACGTTATTCGTGGTTTCTCATACGTTTCATTTCAGGTGGTCCTGTTGACCCACCCCCACCCATGTGCACCTATAAGATGTTCCGGGACTGCAAACCCCAGGAATTCTCTGGCACCGAGGGTGCGGTCAGTTTGCTTAGGTGGTTGGAGAAAGTGGAGTCGGTATTCCTGATGTGTAACTGTCTCCCAGAAGATCGGGTGAAGTATTCGGCTGCGTTATTTCAGGACGTGGCATTGACTTGGTGGAATGGTATCACCCAGAACATGGGGATTGGGGAGGCATATGCTATGCCATGGGAGAACTTTGTGCAGTTGTTGAAGCGGGAGTATTGCCCGAGGGAAGAGGTACAGAAGCTGGAGCATGAGGTGTGGAACCTCAAGATGACTGGGTCGGAAATTGAGAAGTATACCGTGAGGAGAAATGAGTTGGCAGTGCTATGTCCCGATTTGCACGTGCCAGAGTATCGTAAGATTGAACATTATGTCTCAGGGTTGGTGCCGGAAATTGCAGGGTTAGTGGCTGCTGGGAATCATCCTACTTATGCGGAGGTAGTTCGATCTGCACATAGGATGACTAATTTAAAGGTGAATGAGGGGATTTTGCCGGCGAAAGGTTCGACTGCTAAGACTCCAGAGAACAATAAGCGCAAGTGGGAAAACGATGGGAAAGGGTCTGGGTCTGCACAGCAGGGTAAAAAGTTTGATAATGGGGGTTCATCGTCTTCGGGTAATAAGCAGGGTGGTTATGCGGGAAAACTGCCCAAATGCAACAAGTGTGGACGCCATCACCAAGGGAACTGCGACAGTAACCGTTGTCACCGCTGCCAGCGAACAGGCCACTATGCTAAAGATTGTCGGGTTACACTTCCATCGACTCAGGCTCCGACTAACAGCTCAGCTCCGACTACTCAGGGGACTACAGGGAAACAAGGGTGCTACAACTGCGGTGACACTGGGCATTACAAGAAGGATTGCCCAAAACTGAAACAGGGTGGAAACAACGGGAATGGTAACAACGGGGGCGGCGGCAGAAATGCACGTGCCTTCGTCATTGGAGCTGCTGAGGCTAGGCAGGACCCTGATACAGTCACCGGTACGTTTCTTCTCAATAATCATTCTGTTAGCGTGTTATTTGATTCTGGTGCCGACAAGAGTTTTGTATCCATGGGTGTTAGTCGACTGCTAGATGTAGTATCTGTACCATTAGAGACCAAGTATATTATTGAGTTGGCTGACGGTAAAACGATTGAAGCTACTAGTGTTCTTCGGGAGTGTCAGTTAGAGTTGTCGGGTTTATCGTTTCCCATCGACCTTATGCCGGTACCATTGGGTAGTTTTGACGTCGTGGTAGGAATGGATTGGTTATCTTTGTATCGCGCGGAGATCGTCTGTTACGATAAGGTTATTCGGATTCCTCTCCCGGATGGAGAATTTCTTTCTGTATACGGTATCAAGGGTGGTGTTTCGCTAAACATCATCTCTAGCATGAAAGCCCTTAAGTGTCTTCGAAAGGGTTATCCAGCCGTTTTGGCGCTCTTATCTGTTTCCACTAGTGATGAGAAGAAGATTGACGACATTCCGGTGGTACGCGAGTTTTCTGATGTTTTTCCCAATGATTTATCTGGTCTTCCTCCTCATCGTCAAGTCGAGTTCGGTATTGATTTTGTACCGGGGGCTGCTCCTATTGCTCGGGCCCCCTACCGTCTTGCACCTCCCGAGATGCAGGAATTGTCTAGCCAGTTACAGGAACTCTTGGACAAGGGTTTCATCCGACCAAGTTCTTCCCCTTGGGGAGCCCCGATTTTATTTGTCAAGAAGAAGGATGGGAGTTTCCGATTATGCGTAGACTACAGAGAACTGAACAAGTTAACCATCAAGAACCGTTATCCTCTTCCACGTATCGATGATCTATTCGACCAGCTTCAGGGTTCTAGTTATTATTCCAAGATCGACTTGAGGTCCGGTTATCACCAGCTGCGCGTCAGGGAGGCTGACGTTGCAAAGACTGCTTTTCGAACACGTTATGGCCATTTCGAATTCTTGGTCATGCCTTTCGGTCTCACGAACGCACCAGCGGTTTTCATGGACTTGATGAACCGCGTCTGTAAACCATATCTGGATAAGTTCGTCATTGTATTTATTGATGACATTCTGATCTACTCCAAGAACGAGACCGAACACGGGGAACATCTGCGGTTAGTTTTGGAACTCTTGCGACGGGAGCAACTTTACGCCAAGTTCTCAAAGTGTGACTTTTGGTTACGCGAAGTTCAATTCCTAGGACATGTGGTTAATGAACTAGGAATTCATGTCGATCCCGCTAAAATCGAAGCGATCAAGGACTGGGGAGCACCTAAGACGCCAACTGAGGTGCGGCAATTCCTAGGCCTCGCGGGCTATTATCGTCGTTTCATTCAGGGGTTCTCGAAGATTGCTCAACCCCTCACCACTCTCACTCAGAAGGATAAGAAGTTCGACTGGGGTGAATCACAAGAGTCCGCGTTTGAGGAACTAAAGTCTAAACTGTGTTCTGCTCCTATTCTGTCTTTACCTGAGGGTCCTGATGATTTTGTCGTTTACTGTGATGCTTCCATTCATGGACTCGGTTGCGTGTTGATGCAACGCGAGAAAGTGATTGCGTATGCTTCTCGTCAACTCAAAGTGCACGAGAAGAACTACACAACTCATGACTTGGAGTTGGGTGCCGTGGTAGTCGCGTTGAAAATTTGGAGACATTACTTGTACGGTACCAAATGCACCATCTACACCGATCACAAGAGTCTCCAACACATTTTCGACCAACAACACTTGAACATACGGCAGCGCCGTTGGATCGAACTTTTGAACGACTATGACTGTGCTATTAAGTACCATCCTGGCAAGGCGAATGTTGTAGCAGACGCCTTGAGCAGGAAGGAATCTTCTAAACCTCGTCGCGTTCGGGCATTGCAGCTCACTATCCATTCGTCGTTACCTGATCAACTCCGTTCTGCCCAGATAGAAGCTTTGAAGGAGGAAAACCTTAAAGCTGAAACTATGCACGGTGCCGACAAGCACCTAGAGCGAAGGCCGGATGGCCTGCACTACTTCGCAGAACGCTTATGGGTTCCTTTATTCGGGGGACTACGGGATCTTGTTCTTGATGAGGCTCATAAGTCCCGGTATTCTATTCATCCTGGTTCGGATAAGATGTACCGAGATCTGAAAGTGCTTTACTGGTGGCCAAACATGAGGTCGGACATAGCCTCATACGTGAGCAAATGCTTGACCTGTGCTAAGGTCAAGGTGGAATACCAGAAACCGTCGGGTCTCCTGCAACAACCTGAAATTCCGGAATGGAAATGGGAACGGATTACTATGGATTTTATCACACAACTTCCTAAGTCACCAAGCGGGAACGACAAGATATGGGTGATCGTCGATCGGTTGACGAAATCAGCTCATTTTCTTGCTATTAAGGAGACCGACACCATGGATCGTTTGGCTCGCCTTTACTTGAAAGAAGTTGTTTCTAAGCACGGGGTGCCAGTTTCTATAATCTCGGATCGCGATTCTCGCTTTACTTCTCACTTCTGGAAGTCCTTGCACAAGGCTTTGGGTACCCAACTAGACATGAGTACGGCTTACCATCCACAGACTGACGGTCAGAGTGAGCGTACGATTCAAACTTTAGAAGACATGCTGCGGGCGTGTGTGATCGATTTTGGGAAGGGTTGGGAAGCTCATCTGCCGTTGGTAGAATTCTCGTACAACAACAGTTATCACACGAGCATCAAGGCTGCTCCGTTCGAGGCACTGTACGGACGGAAATGCCGCTCTCCTCTTTGTTGGGCTGAGGTGGGTGAGAGTCAACTCACTGGGCCCGAACTAGTGTACGAAACTTCGGAAAAGATCGTACAGATCCGAAATCGGTTGGCGGCGGCACGGGACCGGCAAAAGAGTTATGCTGATCAGCGTCACAAACCACTGGAGTTCCAAGTCAATGACAAGGTACTTCTAAAAGTCTCACCGTGGAAGGGCGTCATACGCTTTGGAAAGCGTGGCAAACTCAATCCGCGATATGTCGGCCCATTTACGATCCTGGAACGGATTGGGCCGGTGGCATATCGACTTGACCTACCGACGGAGCTCGGTAACGTACATAACGTCTTTCACGTGTCAAACTTGAAGAAGTGTCTGGCTGACGAATCTCTCATCGTTCCACTAGAAGAGATCAAGGTTGATGATCGTCTTCGGATTGTGGAAGAACCTGTGGAGATCCTCGATTACAAGATTCGTAGCCTACGTCACAGCAAGATTCGTATCGTTAAGGTTCGGTGGAACTCGAACCGGGGACCGGAATATACATGGGAACGGGAGGATCAGATGAAGTCTAAGTATCCTCACCTCTTTCCTAAGGAAGCGTTCGAGTCGAGACATGTCTCTTCGGCAGCTGAATGAATCTCGGGTCGAGATTCCTGTTAACGTGGGGATGATGTGACATCTCGGGTAAATCTCTCTTGATTTCTACTTTCTATTGATTTCTATCTGTTTGTTTATTCCCTTCGTTGTTTCTTTTGTTACTTACGCAATTTTCGGGACGAAAATTCTTTTAACGTGGGGATGATGTGACACCTGGCAAATTCGGGTTAACAACGTTGTCTAGATGAAAGTCTACCTTAGCGAGTCACGCGTATACTGTACTTAACTAGGTTAGTTAGGTCGGGTTATGGTTCGGGAACTACTGGTTAGTCTAGAAGATCATTGGATGTTGGTCTAGAGGTTCGTTAGATGTCAGTCCTTAACCAAGTGTACAAACGGTGACGATTTGTAGGATCGTCAGGGCATACGGAACGTACGAGTCTCGAGTCCCGGGAATTGGTGAACGAGTGTAAATATGTGTATTTACTTGTGTTATGTGTTTACAATCATTATGTGATTTGTCGGTACATGAATACGCATTAACATATGTTAAAACGGGGTTTAACGCGCAAAACACACAAGGCCAAACCCTATAGGCGAGTAGGAGGTCTACTCCCCTATAGGGGAGGCGAGTAGGGAGCCCATAAGGGCGAGTAGGCCCTACTCGTGTGATGTTAAGGGCGAGTAGGCCCTAATCGCTAGAACTGTCAGGCGATTACAAGCCCTAATCGCCTGAACTGCTGCGCAATCGCATGTAACGTGCTGGAACGACTAGGAACGCCTATAAATACAACACTTAACCTCCTAAACTCCCTAATATCAACCCTAGTCGTCCCATAACCGCCCCAAACACTTAAACAACCTCTGGAAGGCGATTTTGATCAAAAACACAAGGTTTCAAGGTCTAACCATCAATCTTTTACAATTCCAAGGTTTGATTCTCATCCATAACACTTTGTAAACGTTTTTAATCAATCCCTAATGGTCCAGACCTGTTCATAAACGAAAAAGCTTCCTGAAAATCGTCAATAAGGGTTGTTAAACGAATTATAACTAATTAACATGCGTTATGGGTATGTATGATTAGAAAGATAGGATTTTTATGGATCTTGATGATGTTTTGATGTATTATCATGCTAGGTCAGAATTAATATTGTTAGTATGATGATAGAAAACTCAGTAATCGGATAATAGGGTTATGATTACATACGTTAATTGATATTGCATGCTATGGGAATAGTGTTTGGATTGTTTTGGGTTGCATGCAGGACTGATTATACGAGGTTGAACGAAGGGTTTTGGGTTAAACATGTTTAGGATAGTGTTTGGGATGATATTGGGTAGTTACACACGTTCTGGATCTGATTTGGAGCGTTAAACGCGCGAAAAACCGGAACAGCATGGTTACAGGCGAGTAGCAATGCTAATCGCCTATAACTCATGCGAGTACAAGGCTAATCGCCAATATATAGGCGAGTAGAAGCCTATTCACTAGTAAGTTCATGCGAGTAGCCCTAATCACTAGTAAGTTCATGCGAATAGCCCTAATCACTAGTAAGTTCAGGGGAATAGCCCCTAATCGCATGAAGTAAAGGGGAATAGCCCATATTCGCCTATAACAGGGGCGAATAGGATGTCTAATCACTAGTTGACTTTCCTAATCACTAGTTGACTTTTCCTAATCGCGTGTACTGCTGCTGTAAGTGTAAATTAGCATTCCGAGACCCGATTTAACATGTAGTAACATGCTAGGAACCCCGTAACATGTCTAATAACTTGGTAACATATATTTGGATGTATGTCGGTGATACGTGAACTATGTGCTATAACTTGTGGTGTGTTAACGTATGTTAAGTATACTTGCGTTATTGTATGTTTTGGAGCGTAAACATAACACGGGGAGTCTCGGGTCACCAATGGGATGTCGAGTCTTGTACTTTGGGTCAGTTAAACAGTCACGGTATTTTTAAACGAACTTGGTTATGGTCTGGACATCTAGGGACTAATTAACCTGCGGGTTATTAGTCTAAGTACTTGTAACTGTCGTATGTTAGGTCGCCACTGTACGGGACTAACATAGCAGCTGAGTTTACTCGGGATTAGGAGTAAAGCAACTTAAGGTGAGTTTACGGCCCCTCTTTTAAACTGGTTTCATATTTCGGGGGAGAAAACATGTGTTAAAACGATTATTTGGTAACTACTGTCATACTATGGGTTTCTATTATGTACTACACGATCTTTGGAAGTCCCGGAGGGAACCATGAATGTGCGGGTTTGCACAACGGGGAAATGTGAATAGCGCTATTGGGAGTGACCAACCCCGCTCGTCGACTTGGAGGGTCGGCGGGTGCATATTGTCTCAAACAGGAACAACAGGAACAACAGGAACATACATCGGGCATACTTTTGGTATTCGAGTTAGTAATGGTTTTCCAATCGTGGTAGTAACAAAACGTACGCCTAGCTAGCGTATACTGGTTTTCTATTTGTTATAGTATGGACAGGTGGACTTGGTACTTGAACTTCAAACCTGTAAACTCACCAGCATTTTTGTGCTGACGTAAACTTTTACATGTTTTCTCAGGTCGCTAAGGTAGCACGACTGGACTAGGGCGCACGCGTCTGCACGGCGTCTAGATAGAGTTGCATGATTTCATAAACATTGAACTTTGGTTATTTATGTTGAACTTTATTTTGAATAAGCTTCCGCTGTAAACGGGATTTTAAAACTATGTTTTGGTATTGCATTAATTACATTTAGACTTGTTTATTGTGATCGTTGGTTTGGGTCCTGGTTTGTCATGCGCCTCGCGGTAAAACTCCGCAAGTGGATTTTGAGGGTGTGACATAACATATCTAGAAAAAGCGTCACGAAGGTTAATTGACCCCTTCACCTACCTTCGCCTGTGCTTTCACGAGTGTTTATGGGGTTTTGGAGGCATATCATCACAAACGTTAGATTGTAAAAATCACGGTGTCTATAGGGGGGGGGGGGGGGGGTGTGTTAAAGGATCATTTGTGTATCTATTGTAGAGATTTGATGATACCTTAAGAGTTAAAGGATCATTTGTGTATGTATTGTACGTAAGAATGAGTTACATGATACGTCGTAAGCTCTTGGTGTCAAAGTAGACAATTTTTGTCGGTACGAGGCCACCGATGTAATTTTTAAACAAAAACACATTGAAACAGTTTATATACTTCTGTTTTCATAAAGCTTGAAAGAAACAGTGATCCTTAATCCTCAAATACTGGTGACATCTGTGGCTAACATTGGATATTTTCTGCAAATATTATTTGTTTCTAAATCTGGGAACTTTAGAATAAAACTGTACTTGTAAACAGAAGACACAAACAGTTTACATAATAACTTAAAAACTTTATGCAACTTCTGCTAACATTAAACAATCTCGAACTCGAAAGCCAATAATGAAATTTACATTCGCAATGCAGTTTAAAAAGAAAGATATAACATGATATGAATGATGAAATAAAAATGTATAAGAAAAGAAAGCCGCTACAAAACTTTTCTTACACATGAAAATGAAATGAACAAGGCTGTACACAAACCAGACCTCCACGAGCCGAAACAATCCATCGATCCATCCTACCACTACGAAAACTGAATCCGAGCAGCAGTATATCATCATAAAGATTTCTCATTCGACTTGAAAATCAACAGAACACGCGCGTTCTACCAACAAATGATATGTTTTTAATTCAAATTTTAAATGTTTATAATCATTGGACAGCAACAAGATTATGTGGTTTAGGGTATGATAAAGAAAAGCAAACCGAAGAATTTAAAGGAGCTGTTTGGAGTTCAAGACAAGGGGCCGGAGACACGTTTTCTGAAAACCCCGAGACGTTAGAACACGTCCAGGGTGAGCTCGAACTTGAAGTTGCAGGGTTTAAAGCGAATGAGACATTGGAAAGACAGATAGAGGTAAATGGAGATTCAAGAATACCGCGAAATTCCCCTGCTTTTGCGATATTTGTTCCAACCATATTCTTAAAACTGATATCTTTAACGATAGGTAATGCTTCAGGGTCGTATTTGTCATCCGGGTGGGAACTAGAATCGCCCGTTAATTGGATTGCCAGAATGATGTTTTTAAAGTCGATATCTGATATGAAAATGTCTTTGATATAACCGCCTCTGCCTTTTGAAGTCAGGAACGAGATTCCGGTCATGGAATCGTACAGTTTTAGGTTTTCAATCAGTATCTGAGAGATGCCACCTGACATTTCACTTCCGATAGCCAAACCCGAGCCTGTAAAAGATTGAAGACGGACACCTCTGATGTGCACGTTTGTAGTTGGCTTTCCGTATGTGATTCCGTACTCATCCCATCCACTTTTTAAAGACACTGCATCATGACCCGAGCTAATGTTGCTATTTTCAATACAAATACCTTCCGAAGAATCTGAAAATTTACATTAAAAATCATCATCATACATAAAAAAAAAAAAAAAAAAAAAAACCATTTTTGTTAGAAAAAAAGCGTATAAAGTAATATTTCGGCCTGTCTACTTAAAAAGGTAGAATTATATTATTTGACTTTAAAGCCAAACCGCCAGCCCGAGCTTGTATTACCACCTCTAAATGCATGAGAAGGATTTAAGGCGAATACCTGGCACTATGCCACTTGTGTAAGGTGATTCAGCAGGGGACAATGCAGTTATGTTTTGAACACGAACGTTACTGTAAAATTAGCACAAAAACAAACTCATCAAGTTGTGTCTACTTCACTATTCTGATAATCGTATATGTAATTAATAAAAGAATAAATATCAATACCTGCAATATGCAGGATGAATAGTCCACGCAGGCGGATTTAAGAATGTTATATTGGAGATGACAATGTCCTTAGAGCTGATAAACTCAACAATATGAGGACGGCTGTGATTCAATGTGTTAGAATTGAAACTATCCCACCATATAGAACCCTGCCCGTCAATGGTTCCGTTGTCACCTGCAAATGTTTCGCAGAAAACAGTTAAAAAATGGCAACAAACTTATAATCTTTTATAAAGTTATAAAAGAATGTTCAGAAAAGATGATAGAGAATTTATGTGCCTGTGATAACCACATCGTTGAGATTTTCTCCGGTGATCAGACTACGGTATCTTTGACCCGGGAGATCAATACCTCGACCATAAGAAGGTAAAGCATCAACAACCTTCCAATGATCGATATCCTGCAACATTAAATTAAACTTAAAAAAGGTATCTTCAGAAACCAGATAATCATTGACTAATTGTAATAATAAACTTTTCTAACGACCCGTTACCAAAGAAAATTAAGTCAAAAACCAAACCTGGGATCCAAGAATAACGGCTTCTTTTTCAAGAAAGAGCGTGAGATGGCTAGTGAGGTTAAAACTTCCAGTGAGCCATTTTCCCGAGGGTACATACAATTGAGCACCACCTTTATCGGTGAAAGATTTAAGATAAAATATCGCATTTTGAAAAGCAACCGTATTTAAAGTTTTCCCATCACCAACAGCACCAAATTCTAAGATTGAAACACTATGAGGGCGAGGAGTTAAATGTTTCTCAGAATTGCATTCGCCTTGCTCATCGTTATAGAGTTCAATAGCATTGCTTGCTGCTGTCACAAGCAAAAGCAATAACACCTGAAAAAAGGAACAAAAAGAAAAAGGTAAAGAAAGAATCATATTTAAGATTCAAGTCATTCAACTATGCAACAGTGGTTTTCTACTTCAAGAAAGATGCATTTGCTCTCTTTTTTACTACTAATTGTTGTACCACTTTCAGTAAAGCATATCCTACGTGTCAGCCCGAAACTAAAAAAAATAAAGAAAAGGTAAGGCGGTTTCGGCAGGTTTCGCCTCTTATAGTCTTATGTTCAAGAATTCTCATTCCACCAAAAAAAAGAGGTACCCAAGGTAGCTAAAGTTTATAAATTTAGTATAAAAATCATAAATTTAAGTATTTAACGCGAAAAACTCCCTCTCACCCTCATTAAAAAAAAAATTGATCGAAAATTTACGCCAGTGGTGGATTTTCTGGCTATACGAGAACCGATCATGAATCAACATCATCTTGCAAAACATGCCATATCCATATGAAGTTGAAATCAATCATATCATATAACAAACAACAAATTTTAATCAATTTATATTGAAGCTAAACAATAAACATAACTTTGGATATGTAAAAATGAACATACATTTGATCATGTTATTATGCTAATCGCTCGGTATATAAAATACTTTAATTACACTAACAAGAAGCCAAATCTCAAAGAAATTGTTGCACAAACAAAAAACAAACATATGTGATGAAGAAAATCAACCAAAACAAACAGATCAAAACACAATGTGTGATCAAAACAATTTTAATTTTGTTAATGCTCTTCAAATCCCTATTACCCTTTACATTAAACAAACAATCCATCAATCCAATCAGCATCTAACACCACAACAATCAAGCAAATCTAAAGAAAACAAATTTATTTGACCCATTTAACAAAAACCACATATTAATCTGAGAAACAGTACTTTAAAGATCAATGTGAGTAAATCAAATCAAAATGTGGAAACACCAAACCAAAATCAAAGATCAGATCCATTATCCCCATAACATATGAATCCCAAATCACTTATTAAATTAACCCACATAAAAAAAAAAAAAACTAAAAATTGTTAAAAAAAAATAAAAAAAAAATGAAAAACAAAATGGGTAAATAAAATCAAGAAAAGGGTTAAGAAGAAAACAAAATAGGAATTGAGATCAAAAGCAGGAAGCTTTAAGAAGAAGAAAGAGAACCCAGATCAAATGCATTGAAAATGGATGATTTTGTGTGGTTTTTTGACGGAAAAAAAAATAAAAAAAAAATAAAGAAACAACGTACTTACTAGCCTCTTCATGGGGAGGTGATTGAAGAAGAGAAGGAAGAGGAGCAGAGAAGAGAGAATGTTGTTGAGAGGATGGTGACGATGAGATTGATGCCCATTAAGTGACTAAACCCAAAACAAAGAAATAGAAACGTATGGTAATAGAAAACGACAGCACTAATACAATAAAAGACAGCTCCTACTTGTTCTTCTTCTTCTATTTCTGTCTTTTTTTAATTATTATTATTATTATTATTAATATTATTAATTAGTTAACTAATCTTTTCTTTCTTTTACCAAATACCATTTTTCATTTTGGCTACTCTCATAAATAATATCATTCGTCTTGCGGCTAACTGGTAAAAGTAAAACCTTTATGCTCTTCTGAGTTTAACGAAAGAAAAGAAAGGAAAAGAAAGAAAAGAGGATTTTGTTTGTGTTCCGGAGTTATTATTATTATTATTATTATTATTTTGAAAGAAATGGAAAGAATTGAAAGGAAATTAAAGGGTTTTGATTTGTAGACGAAATTACATTTTTCCGATTTGGAAGGAAATGGAAAAAAATGATTCATTTTCTTGGAAACACAACGTTAGGAACACTTAAATTAGGTGGTTTGATGTTCAGGTTCCGTAAATAATATAATTAAAGAAATTTGTCGTTCTAAAAAATAATATACGTATATTAATTACTTTTTATTGCATGTATAATCTAGTGAAACAAGTTAACTATTTTCAGTAATAATTTAAATAAAATAATTATATATACGATGAATTATTAAATACAAAATAATGAAAAATGCATAAAATGGTAACAAAATGTGCAAAAAAAAAAAATGTTATTTGAGGTGATCACCTTTTCAGCTTATCTTGAGTATTATGCTTTCGGGTTTTTTTTTTTCTTTCTTTTTTTAGTTGTGGGATTTATTCTAAGAGGCTATCATTTTTGGTGACACACATGATAGTTAAAAGTTAAAACTGGAAGTTGTTTGCCAATAACATTATAATGTTTTTTAAATTTATTTATTCTAAGTTGGAGAAAAGAAAAACAAATTTATATCACAAATAAAGGTAATTTAAAATTTGTCATCCTTTTATGTATTTTTTTTTTTAAATTAAATAACGTCAGTTGTAAATTAATTTAATTACAGTTATATATGAAGTAATATTAACTTTTTTTTTTCTTGTAAGAAATGTTAAATTTTCTAATTAGTATGTATAACTAAAATTTTAGTAAAATATAATAATAATATTAGTGATTTAAATATTTTTTTTTAGAGTATTGGAATCACATTTAGATTTTATTTTATGCCAAATATAATTCTGATCATGTCAGTAAGAAAATTATTGAGGTGTATAATTAAGGTTATTTAGTATCTCTTTCACGTACTAGCATTCGAAGTGAATACATATATTATAAGGAGAGACTTGATATGTCTTATTATTTTTTATTTTATTTATTTATTTATTTTGGATAAATATCCACTTTCCTTTCATAAAAACAAAAATATTTAGAATATTTTTTTAATAAAAGAAAACAAATAATGTGACTCAAACAAAAACTATTTTGAAAACTAGATTTACTTATTTTATTGCTATGTATAAAATATGAACATTATAATTGAAGGGGAACATGGCATATGATTAAGTTGATGTTGACAACATGTAGTACAGTAATAATCATTTCAAATATTGTTTGAGCATCTTATGTGTAAATACTTATCTATGTACATACAATTATACCTTAGCCCGTATGTACTCGGGTGTGTTTTTAAGTGTGAAGACTAGTATAGCGCCCCCAACACCATTCCATTGGGGCGTTATGTTGCAAAAAATCCTCCCAGCGCTATATCTATCACGCCATGCACCAAATCAAACAACCAACCAACCATTGCTTGCCACGTGTGCACGACGGTCAAAAAAGTGGACCAAATCAAACAACTAGCCAGCGCTATATCTATCACCCCACCACTACACCTCATTTTCACTTTAAGCCCCATGCTGACTCAGCTGCCACGTGGGCCAATAAAAAACAGGGCCTTATCATTTTCAAGCCCCACTACACATGGTCTTGGTATTCTTTTTTGCATAACCAAAATTTTAAATATATAATTATATAAATATAAATACGTATACATAATGCTAACCATAAAAGATTAAAAAAAAACACTTAGTAGTTATATAATCGTCTTATATATGCACTTAAAGCAATAGGGAAACTATAGATTGAAAACCCATGTGAGTTAAAGAAACCTTGGAAACCAAATACTAGGCCCAGAATCAACCACGTCATTACTTTTGTTATCCCTTCCAAAGGTAGTTTCGTCACAATTTTTTCACACCTTTTCTGCACATTCTGTAACATGTCAGATCACACATTTTTCAAACATCCCTCCACTTTCTCTCTCTTAAAACAAGAACATAATCTTCAGACTTTTATTACTCTATCTCTCTTTCTCTCTCTCAAAACTAACAACCCACCTTCATCATCTAACAAATCTGACCCAAAGTCTCTAAAGGTTCGAATCAGAGTGGGGTTTGAGGGTGGTGATGTACGGCGGCGAAGGGTTTGAGGGAGTGGTGTATGACTCAGATCGTAGATGAAGATCTCAAGATCCGGAACCCGACTCATTTATGAAGATCTCAAGATCGTAGATCTGATAGTTTCCATGTGAATTGGGCGATGACAGTTTATAAAATTTCGGATTAGAAGGCTAATAGCAGGCAAGTTATATAAAAGGGTTGGGCCTGCATTATTTTTTGTTTTTGATTTCTAGTAAAAATTATGGACAATATGCCTGTTTGCTGATTATTGATGAAGATGAGAAGGCTAACATCAGGCAAGTTATATAAACTTTCGGATTATTTTTTGTTTTTGTTATTTTTTGTTCTTACTTCTCCAAATATTATTTGCTTTTATCTAGGGAGGGACTTTATTTTTTTAAAGATTGTCTACTTAACATTTAAATTCTTTCAAATGAAGGTAGATGGTTTGTTGATGAAGATGAGAACAAGGGCTTGGTTTTGGATTTTTTTTTTTTTTTTGTAACATTCTTAAGTTGTAAATATATGTTGTTTTTTCTTTGTAACAATGTTAAATTCATCCTGTTTATATGTACATAAGTTGATCTCTTTGTTACAATTTTATGATCTTGTTTATTATTTTTTTTCTTACTTATCCAAATATTATTTGATTTTGTATAGGGAGGGACTTTAAATGTTACAATGTTAAAATCATCCAGTTACATATATATATTATGTAACAAGTTATTAAAATATATGTTTTTTTTTTATTTATTTTTTTGTAACATTCTTAAGTTGTAAATATATGTTGTTTTTTCTTTGTAACAATATTAAATTCATCTAGTTTACATGTACATATGTTTGTAAATCATATGTTTTTAAATGTTACAATGTTAAAATCATCCAGTTACATGTATATATTATGTAACAAGTTATTAAAAAAAAATTTGTTACAATTTTTCATCCTACTGCTGATTGCAAAATTTTTGTTACATTTTTATTGTTAAGTTTGTAAGATTATTGTTACAAAATATAACAAGCATATTAGACGTGTAAATTGTTGTTACCTACAATTTTTAAAATTTTTGTAATGTGTTTCTACACTACTTGTAACAATAGCAGAAAAAAAAGAGACAACAAGAGAGAAAGTGTATGTTACTACTTAGGAAAAACAAACAATTATCTTAAAGAGAGGAGAGAGAAATGAGAGAAAAAAAGAAGAGAGAGGAGGCAGGAAAAGTTACAAAGGGGAGAGAAGGAAAAAAGAGAGAGGGGAGAGAGTGTTGTAAGAAATTGTCATTTTTGCCCTTTTGGTAGTTTTTATGACTAAAATAATAGTTGGATAAAGTTTAAAAAAGTAAATTTAATCTAAGCCATTGATGATGAATGATCAATGGTTAAGATTGAGTTTTCAGAGTTTCTTTAACTGGGGTGGGGTTTTCAAAATATCCTCCCCTAAAACAATATATGTTTCTCACCATTTTACTACTTGTATGTGTATATAGATGTGTGTATCATTAATAACAGGGGGTGAATGTGAATTTTAATTTGCTAGAAATGGAGATGATTCGTTCGTTTGTAATCGCCGACACATAGAATTGGAGAAGATCCTCACTGATTGTGACCAACTATTTACTATTCTAGCTGTATAAATATGATTGTTTATCAGATGAAAAAGCACATAGTTTTAAATGTACTATACAACAACCAAATATCAATTCTACCTTTAAAAAAAAACTAATAATTCATTTTCACGGCTAGAAAAAATATGTTAAATATAGCCACATATGACATAACGTTTGTTGATTATGAAAAACATTCTAAGATAACCATACCAAATTTTCCAATATACAAAAAGAAAACAATAGTTTGATATCCTTCATTGTGTACCTTTTTACAGTTTACTGCTTCTAGATTTAGGGGTTTACTATATAAATATAAATAAACAAATAATAATACTAAGAAGAAAAACTAATGTAAATAATTAAATTTAACTAGTAGGTTGCAAAGCCTGAAGTTAATTATAATTGGGTTGGGTTGGGTTGGGTTGGGTTGAACATAAATAAATAATAAGAAAAATGTAGTACTAAATAAATGTAGATAATTAGTAGGTTGGTGATTAAGTGTGAAGTTGATTATAAATGAGTTGATGATGTGGGTTTGGTTGGTAACGTAATGGGATCCAGTGTTGGCATGGGACCCAAACATGCCAATTAATCAAATGGCTAGCCTGGCTCGGTCGCTTTTGCCAGATCATAGGAACCCACCTCAGCCCCCTTGGTCCCACCTTTTCTTTGTTTCTTTCTTCTATGGGAGATTATTCTTTCATTCCCAATTTACCCTTTTGCCCCTCACTCCATATATCTACATATGCTCATATATTTAAAAAAAAAAGGAAGAAACAAATTTATGAGTAGCACTGCACTGATGTATGATTTTGATAGAGTCATAAAATCGAAGTTGCTATACAAAGACTAAAGTATAAGACGTGTAACATCATAAAAAGTTATGACTAATTTAAGTTCAAATATAACATGTGTGTATTAATGTAGAAGCGGTATTTAACCAAAAAAAAAAAAAAGAGTAAGATTTTGATGATGACATGATTTTTTTTTTTTTTTTTTTTTTTCACTTTAAAACACAAGCACCCACAAGTGGACTTAAGATCGATGCACTTTTGAAAGATTGTGCATGCAAGTAAAAGTAATATACATTAGAACACGAGCACTGAAATTCGATATTTAAGTTTTACACAAACACCACTTTGTATGTATTTGAGGGTATATTGACATAAAAAATATATTTATTTTTTTTACCGGAAGTGTACGTGTACGAAGAATACATAAATTTCAAATATGCGGATGTATCCTCTTCTTGGACAAACCTACTACAATTGTAGAAAGTGACTACTAAATGTCTAAATTTCAAATATGTCAACTCAAATTGCTTCATAAACCAAGGAGTCAGATTAAAGTTAAGTTTGATTTAACAACAATGTTTGCTAATTCTAATAGGTTTTACAAAGAAAAACCTACAAAACTTCCTAGAATTCAAGATAAGAATAGAGATTAAAGCACAAAGCTTTCTTTTAATATTTCATTCATAATATTAACATAAAGGAAATGGCCTTATAAAGACATAGATAAAGAAAATAACTACTACTAAACCCACTAAGTCACTAATCCACTACTACTAATTTTATGGAAATAAAACATTGAATCTAAAGTAAATAATAAGTGCATGGAACCATGTCATGGAGATCATGGGGAAGAGTATGTCACGTATCAAATTCCTATTAGGATTTATATCGAGCAGGAATTTGACTTTCTTAACATATGAAATAATGAAATTACATTTTAACACTTTTTTTTTTGAACGGTGAACTTCATTAAAAACCGGCGAACCTCAAAACGAGGCCGCCACCAAAAACCTTACAACAGATACATAGGGTAATCCAGCCAACTATTCCACTCTACAGATTTGTGTTTCGACCTATGTTTAAACCATAAAAACGAAAGACGTTTAATGCTAGCCACAACCTCTTCAACCCTCAACGAAACACCGTTAAAAACTTTCTTATTACGAGCTTTCCAAATAGCCCAACACCCGATCATAACCAGGCCCATAATCAGCTTCTTTCGCCATTTATGACCCTGCAGCCGGTTCGGAATTTGCAGCAGAGAATCAAAGGAAGAACATTCGCTGACATTCACTCTGCACCAGTAAGCAACAGCAGTCCAAATACCATAAGCCCAGCCGCAGTCCGAAAACACATAGACACATTGATGATTGAATTGCATAAATGATGTTGTAACATGTTTCACCCCAAAAATGGTGATAAATAGAAAAGGGGGCTATGTAAACTCACCTTAGCAAAATGTTGTATTTGTTGATAAATAGAATAGTGTGTTGCCCAAATATGTCAAGTATCACCCTATAATAAGGTAATAAATATGTCTAAATCTACAAGTCTACAAATGTATAAGTTCTAGGGCTTCGAATTGGGGATAAACGCTCGTTTGATTATTATTAAAAATGTTTGATAATTGAGAGAATATTAGTAAATAAATAACCAAAAATCTTTTTATGAAATTTAAATTTAAGATGGTCACAATAATGTGTTTAAAGTATAAAAATAATTTTTATAAAATTATTTTCTTTAAAATAGATTATTAAATCTATTTATTACAAATTGTCAACTTTAACTTTAATAATTTAAAAATACTAAAATTAAAGAATTATTAGTTTAAAAATTATATTTCTGTTCTAAATGATTAGAAATAATTTGTATAAAATTTTGGTGCAAAAATATTAAAAATTGGATTTATTATGATTTAATCATGATTAAAACTAACAAAAATTGATTAAAAATACTAAATAAATGATTTTTCAGAAATAAAAATCATTTTTGAAAAGTTTAATGTTATAAAAACTCAGAATAAATTTTGTGGAAATTTATATAATTGTTTTGATATTTTTATAGAATTTTATAAATAAATTAGAATAAACTTGATTTATTTATTATATATATTAAATAAATAAATTTCTGGATATAAAAATCTGAATAATAATATTCAGGGCATGAACATCATTATGTAAAATTTTGGGAATTTTCGAAGGCTTATAAGTATTTTAAATAATTAAAGTAAATAATTGTGTAATTTAAACCTTCAAATTTAAAAGCCAAAAAAAAATGCATATGGTGGGAATTGAACCTGTGTGGTCCAGGTTACAAGGCACCAGACACAACCACTTGGTCCAGACCAGTGGTTGTGTTTTGTTTTAGTTCATTTAATATATATAACATATAAAAATCGTGTTTTTCCCCAAATTAATAAGAACAAGCCCTAGATTTTGCAATTGTTTGATTCACACATCAATAACCCAATTAACCTTAGGGCTATTGATGTGTGGATGCCGAAGATCAAAACCCACTAAAAAAATTATACTTACAATGTAGAAACGAGCACGATTGAATGGTCAATCCAAAAAGTCAATATACGATCGCAAAACAATAGCAGAGTGTAATTAAGAAGAAATGAAGGTTGAGAGAGATGAAATGGCGAGTTGTGATTACTGTGTAGCATCCAATTTATAGTGATGATGTCCAGGTTAAATAATTGGAAAGTTTGACTCGTTCCTAATGGTCTACGCGTTTAAATCAATTATTTTGGTCAATTAGATTGAAATCATACGTGTATTAGATGAATGTTAGGCCGGTAATCACGAACTTACCATGTATGTGTGGATAATTGACGAATTGATGGCCTTGGTGTTGATTGCGAGCGCAACATCAGTGCAGCGATTAGCAGCAACAGTAAAAGAATACCATATATATAATTATAACCGTGATAGATCACTAAATGGTCTGTGGCTCAAGTGGTTTGTGAGTGTGATGAGGTTAGGCTTGGCGCGGGTTCGAAACCCGGCTAGAGCCTTTCTTTTTCTTTCTTTTTGAACAGCAAAAAGGGGAGTAATGGAAGAGTGGGCCGGACCAAGGGAAAGCTGGGCTCGAATGTTTGGGCTTGGGCTGGAACATAAGGGGGTATATTGGGTTTAGAGGTGTTGGGTTTAATTAACAAATCAATTATGGATCTAGGTTATTATTATTATTACTATTATTATTATTATTATTATTATTATTATCATTTTTTTAAACCTTTATATATGTATATATAGATATATATAAGTTGTGTGGTAGTAAAATAAGGGCTTAGGCACATCATGAAAAATATAATATAGGTATTAGAGTTTGAAAAATTTTGCGATGTTACAGTCTCCCCTACTTTTGGAAACTTCGTCCCGAAGTTAAAAGAAAACACCAGGTTTGCAATTGGTCAACTACCGAATACCTTAATAAAATTTCACACTACCTTAACGTACCTTTAAATTCATGATTACGTTCCGGACCGTAATTACCAATTTACCTTACATTAGGGTTTTGCGTCCTTTTATGACTTTACCGATTGTTGAGCAGGTCTGATAGTCTCCACCAGTCGTTGAGCAGGTTGTAGGGCCTCTCCCGACTGTTGGAATGACATGATGACCTCTTACCAATCGTTAAGTAGGTTGTTTGGTAGCCAACTAATTGTTGTACAAGTAAGCACGTATGATTATAGATATCACATTAAAACAAGCATGCACACAGACGTTATGATAATACTTGAATTTATTACTTGAATCAAGAGCGCCATTACATAGAATTAAAAGCAATCATGTAACACCCCAACCGATGGCGGAAACATCGAGGTGTCACGTAGTGACGATTGTTCAATAGCTCATGGACTAAAGTGCAAATTTGAATACATTTATTAAATAATTTATTACATTGAAATGAAATACAACGATTCTAACAGCCAACTAAATTGAAATACAATGAATCAAAATCTAAATATAAATCCGAAAGCTTAAAGAATGCATCTCAAAACAACCTGAAACATGTACAAAATATTTTGGTCAATACAAAAATGTATTGGTGAGCATACCCTGTTTGAATACATATAGTAGAAAAAGAGTTTCGCAATTCACGTGTTATACTGTCTACAATTTAGTGTTCAAGCTATGTACAAATGCTACCCAAAATCAAACCTTTCGTTCAATGAATCAAGAGTCACATATATATAGTATTCGCTCACAGTAGGCGATGAATAATCGTTCACACATAACAATAATTAAGTACTATTTATTGCTATGCTAGGCCGCCCAGCGGTTAATGATTAAGGTCATAAGTACACACTATCAACGAATCAACAAGTAAAACACATACAAGAATTGTGATTGTGAATATAGAATAAACCATGATTAAGTGAATGAAGTAATAAGCGTACATGAGTCACCCCAAAAGTGTAAAACAGTAAAAAAGGGAAAGATATACTCACAGTTTGCGAAAGTGAGCAAAATCCAACTTAAGCGGTCGTGAGCTAAGTAATGGGAATTCCGAGGAATTCAACCTATAACGTGTAAGAATACTAATAAGGAAGTGTCTAAAAAAAGTCTAAGGTATCTAGGGTCTAAGGCATTAGGGTTACTATGTCAATTTGGGGAATTAGAGTTTTTAATATAAAAGTTGTATATCCAAATAATATACGAAAGATTGTAAAGGTGGTTTAAATAATATAACTATTACCAATTGAGTATTTAGTTAAAAATATGTTTAAATAATTAAGACAAAATAATTTAGTTAATTACTTTAACTAATTATTGTAAATAAATACAATAATCATAAATATTGAAATAAATAGTTATGAGTTACTCAAAGATTCATCAATGATAACAAAGACTTTTAATCATAAGACATTTTTATTTTATAAGAAAAATATTTGTAAAATAGGTGTTGTAATAGTATAAATAAATAAACGTGTAATTATGCCGTAATTGATAAATAATACTAATAATACAAGACATGATCCAAAAATGCTATTTTTGTAGGAATTGGACACTTTCTGATGTAAACTAACAACAATAATTTTCCCATAATTTTTATAAACTTATTTATATTTAAAACTGATTTAACGAGATTAAATCATGTTTAAACGATTAAAATAATAAAATTAATAAAAATAAATGTTTTACTGAACCAATAATTTTTATTTCAGTTCATAATCATTAGAAATAATTTATCACAAATTTTGAGATTAAAATCATTAAAAATGAATTTTTAATCAATTAAATATGATTAAAACAATTTAATTCAATAAAAATATAAAAATAAAACATTTTTCAGAAACTAAAAGTGTGGAACTTTTCTTTATGGTGTCAAGAAGCTACACCTAAATTTTTATAATTTTTGGATAAAAATTGGATTTATTATGAATATTCTAAGATATAAATGTATTTGTAAATAAATAAATAAGAAAAGAAAACAAAAATATAGAATCTGAAAAAAAGAACTCTAAATGTTGCTGCTATAGGGACTCGAACTTGGGCCCTTTCACAACACAACCACCCACTAAACCACTAGACCAAGCAATGCTTTTGTTATTTATTTAAAACAGAATTATATTTATATAATAACTAAGGCTCATCTTCTTCCCCAAATGGCTTAGAACCCTAACCCTAACCTTAAAATCAATTGGCCCGAACAAGACATGATTAATGACCTGTGATAAAGGGCTTTTGTTCGGAACTTGATAGGGAACGAAAAGACATAAAAATATTGAGCTTACAAGATGTAATAAGGGACGAACTTGAAGATGATTATCCCGATATTAAAGAGACCGATTTCCAGCTTCTTGTACTCGATTTTTACCCTGTTTGTTGTGGGTTTAGAATGCGTGTAGATGCAGAAAAAAAATGGAACGATTCGTTATATAAATGTCGTTTATAAGCGACATTAATGGTGGTTGAAGTTTCCGGCGGTTACATATCAAAAACCCGGATTAAAACACCCATTTAAACATGTTCAATGCGATAAATAAAGTTTGAAACGGCTATGTTATGATGGAGAAAACGTTAAGCACTAATTAGAACTAAGGAAAGTGATCCATTAAGGCTTCTTGTAGTTCGCCGGAACAAAATTCCGATGACCGGAATCTTTGTCTAGAAAAAAAAAACGTGCAAGACAAAGAGAAGGAAAAGAGTTTTATAAAATTTTTGATAATTGGCAGAAAAGGTCCCTAGAGTTTAACCTTGTTAGTTTTTAGTATAACTAAGTTAAATTTTCTTTTATAAAGAGTTAACTTAATTAACTAACTTAACTTAAAAGTCTTAAAAAAATTAAATTTTTATAGAATCTTTTACGAATACGTTTCACTTACGCATTTGATTAAAACTTATACCCGATCCTTAATAAATATGATAAATTTTTAGTTTGCTCTTAAATTAAATTTTAAAAAAAAAACGACGAAACTTATAAGGGCTATAACGGAAGTATTTGAAGGGCTATTTTTTTTTTTCAATGAGATGAAAAACGAGGGTGACGGATGTCACAGTCTCCCCTACTTTAGAAAATTTCGTCTCGAAATTTCTTTCAAGTGGAGGTTTCTATGAAAGAAACGCGTTTAATAGTCAAATGAGTTTTAAAAAAAATTTGCTTCAGTTATGTTTTGACAAAATTTAAAGTAGTTGTCTATTTATTTATCCAGAGTAAAAGTTTTAAAATCTTTGACAGTTGACCCGACGTTAAAAAGTTAAGAGTTTAAATGAGAAAGGTTTTGGGAATGTATAACTGATGAGGGCAAAGGCACTAATGAAAATAGTCTCGACTAGCAGAAAGTGTAAGAGTATGCAAGGTTTAAAGGTTTCTATAGAGATGGTCAACAAGGAAGGCTCCAACAAAACTAATTGAAGCTTATGTAAAATGTTCTTAATGAAATGCTAGCTATTAGTCAATGATCTAATGAAAAGATAGTAATGGGTAGGTTCTTGATCAGACTCCTAGTCCGTTCCCGCAGTATCGTTCATGCTTATATATAGGGTGTACCGCAGCTGACCCACCACACTCCCGATACTTTGGACTCGTACGGATTGTCTACCAATAGCCTAATTAGAATTACACACCACCCCCATGTACCTGTAAACCCATGATTGCGTTCCGGACCGTAACCATCGATTTACCTTACACTAGGGTGTTATGCTTTTCCATAACCCTATCCTAAGTAATACTAGAAACACATACGTGCAACCAATATGTAATAGCCACTGTAATGAAATAATGTTCAATCATGACATGGTTAGAGGTCCTTCCCTTTTGGGTTTACCCTTTAACCGTAATGAGAGTAACGTGTAAGTAATAGACATGGTTAGAGGTTCTTCCCTTTCGGGTTCACCTTTAACCGGTAAACTTCTGTTCACATCGTTGGCTTTAAACACTCATATTGATAGACTCTGAGATTTACACCGTTCCCCTCGGATTAAAGAAATACTCTAATCCGAGTCGTACGTGGGCACTGGCTTAGATCCCATACAAGTTATCAACTAATATGTTCATTGACCATGATGATAAACAAAAATAATGTATGTATAACAGGGTTTTGCTCAAAACAGGAAAGAAAATGTGCATACCAAATATGCGTTCAAGTAAGTATACAAGTATAGCATAAAATTTCGACTGAGAGAATAGTATAACATAAATCGAGTAAATCGCTCAATTGCACAAAATGAAAGTAAATGAGTTGAATTAATGCAGATAGGCAATGTAAAAATAGTCACAAATATGAATAAAAATGGTGCAAGAATAAAATAAGGAGATAACGTGTATAGCCTACTGGCATGAGAGCTAAAATCTAGAAATTTTACATATATGCGTTATACTATAAAAGACATTTAGCAACATTCGGATAAGAGGATATGTCCATTGTTTAAACCAAAAGTTTTGCGACTGAAAGTGCGCGAGTGTAATAGGATAAATTTTCGTTTATCAACAACGTAGTTTGCGCAATCTTTGTGATATAGTTGAAAGAATAGTAATAATGCATGAGGATAACTTCTTAGTAACCGAAGTGTGTTTTAGATTCAAAACTGATTCATTTGAAAAATCTTTGTAGATATATGTTTACGAGGAGTTGAGTTTGTAAAATGTTATAAGGCTTATTATTAGTTGTATGTTTCTTTCGAAAACATATATTGGTTACGTCATATGAAAACAAAAGGTTTACATTTGATAAAATATGCACAACAAGTTTATAAAATGCAAAATGAAACCATTTTATGAAGTATGTGTAAATCCAATGTGTTTTGAAAGACCAAGATTTAAAATGACGTGAATGATAAAATTAACGTATGTAATAGATTACCAATATTTAAGAAAATTCATAATCAATGAGATGTAGAAATAGATCCGTGAGATGTGGATTTCACTCCTAACTCAAAGATGTATTTCAAAATTGAAAACGATTGTGAAATGAAACCAATCACTAAGTTAAGGATATCACTCCCAGCTTAGTGGTTAAGTTTCTTTTTGAAGAAAATACTCTTTGAGGTGTGGATGTCACTCCTATCTCAAGGATATACTCCTAAGATAAATAACCTATAGAGGAGTGAAACTAATCACCAAGGTATGGATACCACTCCTAACTTGATGATATCGTTTCGTTTGTGAAATACGAGCGTATTCTTCGCCAAGAAAAATATCGAAAGATAACGAGAAATAATCATAACGAAAATAAATTGAAAGAAAATAATAGGAAATAAGAGAAATATAAACGAGAGGACTCGTGAAAGTAAGCTTAGTTATAGACTAGGCTAAAAGGCATTCTAATAACCTAATTCCCTATAACCATGGCTCTGATACCAATCTGTAACACCCCAACCGATGGCGGAAACATCGAGGTGTCACGTAGTGACGATTGTTCAATAGCTCATGGACTAAAGTGCAAATTTGAATACATTGATTAAATAATTTATTACATTGAAATGAAATACAACGATTCTAACAGCCAACTAAATTGAAATACAATGAATCAAAATCTAAATATAAATCCGAAAGCTTAAAGAATGCATCTCAAAACAACCTGAAACATGTACAAAATATTTTGGTCAATACAAAAATGTATTGGTGAGCACACCCTGTTTGAATACATATAGTAGAAAAAGAGTTTCGCAATTCACGTGTTATACTGTCTACAATTTAGTGTTCAAGCTATGTACAAATGCTACCCAAAATCAAACCTTTCGTTCAATGAATCAAGAGTCACATATATATAGTATTCGCTCACAGTAGGCGATGAATAATCGTTCACACATAACAATAATTAAGTACTATTTATTGCTATGCTAGGCCGCCCAGCGGTTAATGATTAAGGTCATAAGTACACACTATCAACGAATCAACAAGTAAAACACATACAAGAATTGCGATTGTGAATATAGAATAAACCATGATTAAGTGAATGAAGTAATAAGCGTACATGAGTCACCCCAAAAGTGTAAAACAGTAAAAAAGGGAAAGATATACTCACAGTTTGCGAAAGTGAGCAAAATCCAACTTAAGCGGTCGTGAGCTAAGTAATGGGAATTCCGAGGAATTCAACCTATAACGTGTAAGAATACTAATAAGGAAGTGTCTAAAAAAAAGTCTAAGGTATCTAGGGTCTAAGGCATTAGGGTTACTATGTCAATTTGGGGAATTAGAGTTTTTAATATAAAAGTTGTATATCCAAATAATATACGAAAGATTGTAAAGGTGGTTTAAATAATATAACTATTACCAATTGAGTATTTAGTTAAAAATATGTTTAAATAATTAAGACAAAATAATTTAGTTAATTACTTTAACTAATTATTGTAAATAAATACAATAATCATAAATATTGAAATAAATAGTTATGAGTTACTCAAAGATTCATCAATGATAACAAAGACTTTTAATCATAAGACATTTTTATTTTATAAGAAAAATATTTGTAAAATAGGTGTTGTAATAGTATAAATAAATAAACGTGTAATTATGCCGTAATTGATAAATAATACTAATAATACAAGACATGATCCAAAAATGCTATTTTTGTAGGAATTGGACACTTTCTGATGTAAACTAACAACAATAATTTTCCCATAATTTTTATAAACTTATTTATATTTAAAACTGATTTAACGAGATTAAATCATGTTTAAACGATTAAAATAATAAAATTAATAAAAATAAATGTTTTTCTGAACCAATAATTTTTATTTCAGTTCATAATCATTAGAAATAATTTATCACAAACTTTGAGATTGAAATC
Organism: Ambrosia trifida; assembly: GCA_028751855.1. Lineage (NCBI taxonomy): Eukaryota > Viridiplantae > Streptophyta > Magnoliopsida > Asterales > Asteraceae > Ambrosia > Ambrosia trifida. The sequence continues at coordinate 11,376,479 of CM054125.1, forward strand.
ATTAAAAATGAATTTTTAATCAATTAAATATGATTAAAACAATTTAATTCAATAAAAATATAAAAATAAAACATTTTTCAGAAACTAAAAGTGTGGAACTTTTCTTTATGGTGTCAAGAAGCTACACCTAAATTTTTATAATTTTTGGATAAAAATTAGATTTATTATGAATATTCTAAGATATAAATGTATTTGTAAATAAATAAATAAGAAAAGAAAACAAAAATATAGAATCTGAAAAAAAGAACTCTAAATGCTGCTGCTATAGGGACTCGAACTTGGGCCCTTTCACAACATAACCACCCACTAAACCACTAGACCAAGCAATGCTTTTGTTATTTATTTAAAACAGAATTATATTTATATAATAACTAAGGCTCATCTTCTTCCCCAAATGGCTTAGAACCCTAACCCTAACCTTAAAATCAATTGGCCCGAACAAGACATGATTAATGACCTGTGATAAAGGGCTTTTGTTCGGAACTTGATAGGGAACGAAAAGACATAAAAATATTGAGCTTACAAGATGTAATAAGGGACGAACTTGAAGATGATTATCCCGATATTAAAGAGACCGATTTCCAGCTTCTTGTACTCGATTTTTACCCTGTTTGTTGTGGGTTTAGAATGCGTGTAGATGCAGAAAAAAAATGGAACGATTCGTTATATAAATGTCGTTTATAAGCGACATTAATGGTGGTTGAAGTTTCCGGCGGTTACATATCAAAAACCCGGATTAAAACACCCATTTAAACATGTTCAATGCGATAAATAAAGTTTGAAACGGCTATGTTATGATGGAGAAAACGTTAAGCACTAATTAGAACTAAGGAAAGTGATCCATTAAGGCTTCTTGTAGTTCGCCGGAACAAAATTCCGATGACCGGAATCTTTGTCCAGAAAAAAAAAACGTGCAAGACAAAGAGAAGGAAAAGAGTTTTATAAAATTTTTGATAATTGGCAGAAAAGGTCCCTAGAGTTTAACCTTGTTAGTTTTTAGTATAACTAAGTTAAATTTTCTTTTATAAAGAGTTAACTTAATTAACTAACTTAACTTAAAAGTCTTAAAAAAAATTAAATTTTTATAGAATCTTTTACGAATACCTTTCACTTACGCATTTGATTAAAACTTATACCCGATCCTTAATAAATATGATAAATTTTTAGTTTGCTCTTAAATTAAATTTAAAAAAAAAACGACGAAACTTATAAGGGCTATAACGGAAGTATTTGAAGGGCTATTTTTTTTTCAATGAGATGAAAAACGAGGGTGACGGATGTCACAAATCAACATTTAAATGGTGGGACTTGCTGTTAAGTAGCTGGAGGGTTTCAAGCGGGGTTATTTGTAGCAGGGATTCGACAAGCATCTGCAAGATGCCCATACCTTTGACAATTGGTGCACTGTCCGCAGGGTACTTGAGTTGGATGGTGATACTGGCAGGTGTCACACTTAGGTAGGTTCCCATTGTATTGTTTCTTGGTGGGTGGGGCAGTGGTGTCTATTGCAAAATTCCTGACCTTGTTTTTCCCGTTGGTTGAGGCCTCAGTTTTGATATCAACGGCAGGTTGGGGAGTATCCTTTTTCTTTTCCTCTTTACGAGTCAGGGTTCCTGCCTTCACATGGTTATCTGTTAGGGTGGCAGCCAAACGCTTTGCTTCCTCCAAAGTGGCAGGGTTCCTTCCCCACACCGTGTCTTGAATCTGCATCGGTAAGCCTCCAATGTATTTTTCGATAGCAATGGGCAAAGGGGTGACTTTGTGGGGTAACAGTAAGCTAAGCTCGTGAAAACGAGTGTTGTAAGCAAGGTTTTCCCCACTGTCTTGAGCAAGATCATGAAATTCGTCTTCCAGCTTCTTAATTTCATTACGAGGACAGAACTCTGCCTTCATAATGTCTTTAGCTTGATCCCAGTTAAGGCTAGTGCAGCTTCAGCTCCGCGAGTGCGTTTTTCTTCATTCCACCAAGTGAGTGCTCGTTTGTGAAGAACACTCATGGCATAACGGACTTTAAAATTGTTGGGGCACTCACTGTTGATGAAGGTATTCTCAATACCCTCAAACCATTGTAGGAGTCCTGTAGCTCCTTCTTCTCCACTGAATTTTGGGGGATTGCAAGAATTAAAGTGCTTAAGGGTACAGGCTGGAAGTCCATTCCCGTTGTGGTGTCCATTTCCATTCCCGTTGCCGTTGTCGTTCAACTGGATGACTTGAGCTAGTAAGTTGGGAACCAGAGTTGCGATTTGCTGCGCCATTTGTTGAGAAATGATTGCAGCCAGTTGGGCATCGACACCATTGTTGTTGTGGTTAGTATCGTGGTTGTGGTTGTGATTGCTACTTCCTTCATCATGATTTTCACCACTGTTAAGACGAGCACTGCGACGTGGAGGCATGATCTGTAAGAGACACAGTGAAATGAATGAGATTATATAAGGAGTGTAATCATTTATTCATTAAAACGAATAAACGAAAACGTTGACTTATCAAAGATTCTAAATTCTAATAACATATGAAGACATGCTTTAGCCTATAAGTGAACATTCATCCCGAGAATTCCCAGGTAGGCATCCGGGTCCCTCGTCTGATTGGGATATATGCGCAATGCCAGCCTAGACAGAAGACTCAGAATACAGGCGTTCACCCTTCCAGATTGCATGTGTTCGTTATTAAAATCTAGAATTTCGACGAGATCTCAAGGTGATTCAGGTTAGACCTGAGGATTTTGTCCTATTAGTCTAAGAGTAGATCCAGTGATGGAGAGCAACCTTCTTGTAGGGATGAAAGTAGGGATATGAAGTAGGAGGGAGGTAGAGTATAGCAAGTAAAGAAGCAAGTACTGGTTAAATCCTATGGTTATAGACTAGATTATTTTTCTAATAACCTAATTCCCTATAACCATGGCTCTGATACCAATCTGTAACACCCCAACCGATGGCGGAAACATCGGGATGTCACGTATTGATGATTGTTCAGTAGCTCATGGTGAATAATAAATTTCATTGAATAATTTAAGTAAGTTACATACAATCGTTCTAAGAATTTGTACATCAAATTGAATAAAACTATGCAAACATCTTCAAGCATCAATTCAAACCTTCAAGCAAGTAGAACCTGAAACATGTTAAGTTAAAAATATTTTGGGTCAACAAAAGTTGGTGAGAATTACATAGGTTTTTGACAGTTGAATAAAAATGTTGTGCAATTCATGTGTCATGTCAATCTAGTCCATATGTGAGAACATACTAGAAATAAATCGAGTGCATAACCAACCCTGATGACTGTTATAATATGATACATCCCATACGCTCATGGTTCACTTGAATATGTTATACGATAACAAACACCCACACTACCTTTGTAGGAGGCACGTATCCGGGTGGGATTGTCAGTCCAATAGATCTATCAATGTATACCGTCGGCTTGTACGGAGTTAATGATTATGCTAGAATGGTGCTTACTCTAATCATGCTCAAGACATAATGCAACATAGAAAACACATAGACACATTGATGATTGAATTGCATAAATGATGTTGTAACATGTTTCACCCCAAAAATGGTGATAAATAGAAAAGGGGGCTATGTAAACTCAACTTAGCAAAATGTTGTATTTGTTGATAAATAGAATAGTGTGTTGCCCAAATATGTCAAGTATCACCCTATAATAAGGTAATAAATATGTCTAAGTCTACCAAGTCTACAAATGTATAAGTTCTAGGGCTTCGAATTGGGGATAAACGCTCGTTTGATTATTATTAAAAATGTTTGATAATTGAGAGAATATTAGTAAATAAATAACCAAAAATCTTTTTATGAAATTTAAATTTAAGATGGTCACAATAATGTGTTTAAAGTATAAAAATAATTTTTATAAAATTATTTTCTTTAAAATAGATTATTAAATCTATTTATTACAAATTGTCAACTTTAACTTTAATAATTTAAAAATACTAAAATTAAAGAATTATTAGTTTAAAAATTATATTTCTGTTCTAAATGATTAGAAATAATTTGTATAAAATTTTGGTGCAAAAATATTAAAAATTGGATTTATTATGATTTAATCATGATTAAAACTAACAAAAATTGATTAAAAATACTAAATAAATGATTTTTCAGAAATAAAAATCATTTTTGAAAAGTTTAATGTTATAAAAACTCAGAATAAATTTTGTGGAAATTTATATAATTGTTTTGATATTTTTATAGAATTTTATAAATAAATTAGAATAAATTTGATTTATTTATTATATATATTAAATAAATAAATTTCTGGATATAAAAATCTGAATAATAATATTCAGGGCATGAACATCATTATGTAAAATTTTGGGAATTTTCGAAGGCTTATAAGTATTTTAAATAATTAAAGTAAATAATTATGTAATTTAAACCTTCAAATTTAAAAGCCAAAAAAAAAATGCATATGGTGGGAATTGAACCTGTGTGGTCCAGGTTACAAGGCACCAGACACAACCACTTGGTCCAGACCAGTGGTTGTGTTTTGTTTTAGTTCATTTAATATATATAACATATAAAAATCGTGTTTTTCCCCAAATTAATAAGAACAAGCCCTAGATTTTGCAATTGTTTGATTCACACATCAATAACCCAATTAACCTTAGGGCTATTGATGTGTGGATGCCGAAGATCAAAACCCACTAAAAATATTATACTTACAATGTAGAAACGAGCACGATTGAATGGTCAATCCAAAAAGTCAATATACGATCGCAAAACAATAGCAGAGTGTAATTAAGAAGAAATGAAGGTTGAGAGAGATGAAATGGCGAGTTGTGATTACTGTGTAGCATCCAATTTATAGTGATGATGTCCAGGTTAAATAATTGGAAAGTTTGACTCGTTCCTAATGGTCTACGCGTTTAAATCAATTATTTTGGTCAATTAGATTGAAATCATACGTGTATTAGATGAATGTTAGGCCGGTAATCACGAACTTACCATGTATGTGTGGATAATTGACGAATTGATGACCTTGGTGTTGATTGCGAGCGCAACATCAGTGCAGCGATTAGCAGCAGCAGTAAAAGAATACCATATATATAATTATAACCGTGATAGATCACTAAATGGTCTGTGGCTCAAGTGGTTTGTGAGTGTGATGAGGTTAGGCTTGGCGCGGGTTCGAAACCCGGCTAGAGCCTTTCTTTTTCTTTCTTTTTGAACAGCAAAAAGGGGAGTAATGGAAGAGTGAGCCGGACCAAGGGAAAGCTGGGCTCGAATGTTTGGGCTTGGGCTGGAACATAAGGGGGGTATATTGGGTTTAGAGGTGTTGGGTTTAATTAACAAATCAATTATGGATCTAGGTTATTATTATTATTACTATTATTATTATTATTATCATTTTTTTAAAACCTTTATATATGTATATATAGATATATATAAGTTGTGTGGTAGTAAAATAAGGGCTTAGGCACATCATGAAAAATATAATATAGGTATTAGAGTTTGAAAAATTTTGCGATGTTACACCATGGAGATTAGAAATGACCCGCCTCCATAACCCGTTTCTTTCGACATAGAACCTCCAAGCCCATTTTACCAATAAAGTCGTGTTTACATCCACAAGCTTCGTGATGCCCAAACCTCCAGACTTAATCGGTTTTGTCATGATCTCCCAAGCCACCCAACTAATGCTTCTACCATCTTTCCCCCCCCCCCCCCCCCGCCCAAAGAAATCTTCTCATCAATTGTTCAATGCTCTCTAACACCGCCAAGGGGGCTCTATATAACGATAAATAATACACCGGAAGGCTCGAAAGAACTGATTTAATTAAAGTGAGCCTCCCACCTATAGACAACAGTTTAGATTTCCAAGAAAGAAGGCGGCTTCTAACAACATCCAAGACCGGCTCCCAATTAGAAATCCTATTCATATTCGCGCCAACTATAATACCTAGGTACACAAAAGGGAGTTTACCAACTTTACACCCCAAAAGGTGCGCCATGACTTCAACCTCCGCCTCATCCACCCCTAACCCGAACAAAGACGATTTTTGAATATTTATCCGCATTCCCGAACACATATGGAAAACCTTTAACAAACGATTAATAGCCACCATGTTCTCGTGTGACCAAGTCCCCATTATCAACGCATCATCAGCATACAGCATATGACTAACCGTAGGACCCTCGTTGGATAAAGTCACCCCCTCGAAGTTACCCAAAGCACACGCTTTAGATATCATGCAAGCTAAAGCCTCCATCACAATAAGAAACAGAAATGGGGATAACTGGTCTCCTTGTCTGAGCCCCTTTTGACAAGGGAACTCAAATGTAGGGGAACCGTTAACAAGCACCGCAGACCTGGCAGAACGTAAAATACCTCTAACCCAAAGAATCCACCTAGCCGGGAAACCCATTTGCTCCATGACAGACAACAAGAATTCCCAACCCACATTATCATAAGCCTTTTCAAAATCCAGCTTCAAAAGAAAGTACTGTTTACCGCTCTTTTTCGCCCATGTGATCAATTCATTAAGAACAAGGGGCCCATCCAGAATAAACCTGTCTTTAATGAAAGCTGATTGAGACTCTGATATAATATCCCCAATGACCTGTTTAATCCTACCAGCCACGACTTTAGAAATGAGTTTGCTAATTACGCCAATAAGATTAATCGGTCTATAGTCTTTCAAACCAACTGGAGTCTTGACTTTGGCCACCAGAGTAATAAATGGCGTACTGCACTCCTTGTTGATAACACCCAAGTCATAAAATTCAGTAAACAAGTTCACAAAATCATCTTCCAGGAAGCTCCAAAAATGTTTGATGAACCTGAAATTAAAACCGTCCGGGCCTGGGGCTTTATCTGAGCCACAGTCAAATACCGCCTCTTTAATTTCCTCCTTTGTAAAAGGAGCCACCAAACCTTCAATCTTCTCGAAAGGAACCTGTTTCAAATCATTAGAAAGAAAAGGCGGCCTACAAGAGTAAGCCTCATAAAAATGGTTACGAAAAAACCGAAAAACCTCCTTCTTGACTAAGGACGGCCGAGAAACCCAAGCCCCATCAACTAACAAACCCGGGATAGCGTTAGACGCCTTTCTACCATTAATACAGCGGTGGAAGTAAGCAGAATTGTCATCCCCAACTGAAGCCCATTTCACCCTCGATTTTTGATGAAGATCTTTAGTCTTTAAAAGACTAAGGCTCTCCACCTCTTTTTTGCTCTCTTCCCAAACCCACCGTTCTTCCTCCTCAAGTTCCCTATCTTCCATAATACTTTCGAGGGACGAGATATCCGATTTTAAAGCTTCCAAAACCTCATCCTCCTTATTACGAACCGACTTCCACCACTCTCTAAGAGCGGCCCTGGCAGCAGCCAACTTCTTATGAATTTTGACATCCGGCGGCCCTTTGAAAGAGAATTTATTAAACGCCTCAATCACAACCTTCTCACAATCATCTCTATCCAACCATGAGTTAAACCATTTGAAAGGCTTAGCTCCAAAGTTAGTATCACATAAAGTAAGCAATAACGGGGAATGGTCAGAACTTTCCCTCGGAAGAGACCTAAGACAAGCAGTCGGCCACCTAGCAAAGAACTCAAGACAAACCAAAATACGGTCAATTTTACTAAGCTTAACCGTGTCCCCTAAACCAGCCAAGTACGTGAACTTATTCCCATTCATCTTGTACTCCTGAAGACTAACATCATCAATAAACGCATTAAAATCATTCGCCATGACACTATTAAACTTAGAATTGCGCCTCTCCTCAATCCATCTAACAGTATTAAAATCACCAAGCAATATCCACATACCCCCTATCCCTTGAATCAAGACCTTTAACCGAGCCCATAACACTCTTTTTTCACCAGCTTTTTGAGGCGCATAAATATTAGCGATATTAATCACCGACCCATCCTCCACCAAGGTACCCGAAGTAATTAAGAAATTTCTATCACTAATCGAGGACGATTTGCAAAACTTTTTTTGGTTCCACAGACTGACCAAACCCCCAGACTTCCCTGTAGACCCAATCGAATCAACCCCAAAAATTTTATTACCCCATAAATACGAAAAATCAAAACCTTTCCCATCCAATAACATGGATTCTTGAATAGCTAAAAAATCAACACCGTATTTCCCCACTAACCCTTTTAACCAAGTAACTTTACCAGCTTTCCCAATCCCCCTAGGATTAACTGATAAGAAATTCATTTAAAACCCGATTGTAACCCTGTACCTTTAACTGTATCCGAAAGTAACCAGTCAAAACCTTCCAACTGGACACCCAATTTTTCGGCAAAGATCTTGGTTTCCTGCTCCTCCGTCTCCAGATTAGGCTTCTGCCCACTGATAGAATCAACGAAAAGAGGTGGGGTCCCATTGTTGTGAACCTGTTCCCCTTTGTAATTCTCTTCATCCCCGTGAACAGAGTGGTTTGACTCGTCCAGCTCTTCAGCGTCCAGGTGAACCGACCCAATCACCTCATCCTCCTCCATTAACACTGAGAAAGGATTTGTAACAGTAACAGGGGGAGGCCCACGAGTCTTGACCACAATGAAATCATCAGCTTGGATTAAAGGATCCAGCCCAAAAAGATCTTCCATTAAGTTCTTGGGCTCCTTCAAAGGCCTGTCATTGCTACTAAACCTGCCACCACTATTGGGCTGGTCCACAAAAGATTTTAAAACCTCCTTTTTTCTTTTATTGGACTTAGTCAACATAACCGGATGCTCAGCCAAAGGCGAATCCCGTGGGATTTGCTCACCATTATGAGTTTCTAAAAAAACCTTCTCCTGCAAGAAAGGAAATGATTTCTCATTAATGGGGGTCTTGAATGTCTGGGCCGAAAAATCCGGTTCTTGTTCTTCGTCTTCCCCAGAAAACTTCCCATCAGCCGGAGTTAGCTTCGTGGACGGCACCGGCGAATTATTAAACTTATCGACCAAGTCGCCTAACCATTCCGTAGCCTCCTCTTCGATCCAAACCTTGACAGTCTTACCTCTCCATTTAACAAACAATGTTTCACGGATATGGCTACCAGACTCCAATAAAATACCAATCAAATGGAACGAGACATCCACATCTGATCTCTCCACCGGAGATGTTTTAACAACCTGACCAAAGAAGCCACCGATGTCTTTCAAAACCCGATCATCCCATAAACAGATTGGTAGACCATAAACTCGAACCCAAGCAAGACGTTCAAAACCCGTCATCTGCCCTTCCCATAAGAACACTGATTTGAACTGATCAGGCCTACCCAGGAACTCGTCTTTCGCCATCGTTGCATGCTCGATATTATCAAAAATAATCATGCACATAAAACCACCCATACAACGTACTTCTCCCATCCCCAACCCCATCTCCCTCAGAATGCATCTCAAGTTAATCAGAACCCCCAAAGACGCCACCCTAATCACCACAGCCCTACCATGCAAATTCTCCAGCGCCGAGATGCTATCATCGATAATAATCGTCTTACCCACAGCAGCGCCAGAGAAAGCTTCCTTGAAAGACATGTTATTACCTCCAGCCTCCTTCTTCTCATGAAAGTTGTTATTTTGATCTCTAAACCGAACCTCCTCTTTATCATCCCTGGAAGGCCGACGTTTGTTCACCTCACCATCCTCTAAGACAAATCTGGCTACATTGAACGACAACCGGAAATCTCCCATACGAATGGAAGATAGCCTCTTAACCATCTCCACTTGATCCTTAACATCAATGAACGACACGAACCCAAACCGCTTGCCTTGTTTATCCCGCTTTCTTGCTATGTAAATGTCAAAAATCGTACCTTGCCCTCGAAGAGCCAATGCCAGATCGGAGCCACTACAACGATCAGGAAGATTGGACACATAGAACTTCGTTAACCTCGCTTGAATCTCCACCGGAATTGGCTTCCGGCGAGACCCCATCCCGATATTATTGGAGCGTTATATAAGTTACATTTTAACACTTGACATGGCATATATCCATTTTACTGTTTCAAAAAAAAAAAATACCGATAATCAACTAAACCATTCCTCACCGTTTATTTTCCATTTTTATTTACATAAATTTTCAAATTTTTAGAAAGCATCATGAAATTATTTAAGAATTGGAGGGGTTTTTTTTATTTTCAAAATTGTACAAAATGTAAATACTTTCAAAAACCATAGCACCACCCCCACATCACCACTACTAGGGATGAGCATAAAACCGAAAAAACCGACGGGTCGGTTTTATGAAATTTTGAAAACCGATTGTTTCGGTTCGGTTTCGGTTATGTGTGTTTTTGTAACCGAAAATAACCGACCCGACCCGACTAGTTATAAGAGCCTACTTCATATTTTTTATGTTTAAGACACAATAGCCCAACTTCTTCTTTGCTCGATTTTGATTCTGATGATCAGTTACATATCTTTTAAAATCAACTACCCACCAAAGCAACTATTAGAATTTCTTTTAAACTTTATAAATCATATTTTGAAAACATTCATGGGCCTGTATGCACTCTCATAATTACAAACAAATATGTAATCGTGGGCTGATTGGAAAACAGAGTACAACCAAAATCGCATGATTGGGAAAAAAACATACAATGTAAATGAATATTTAATTACTGATTGATGTTGGCGGTGAAAACGGTTCCTAAATCGTCAAAGTGACCTACAACAAAACAATCATCATCCATATTCCAAAAAAACCCGACGATTTAACCGAAACCGAACCGAACCCGAAAAATAACCGAAACACCCGAAACCAAAATAACCGAACCCGATCGGTTTCAAAAACGTACTAACCGAACATGGCGGTTTCGGTTACGGTTGCAACTAAAAACCGACCCGTGCACACCCCTAACTACTACCACCATAACATGGTACAACCGCCACACAGTCGGTTTGAATATACGTAAATTGACTCTCAAGAAGTCAACTCTCCGAATCGACTTCTACCTTAATTCACTAAATCCGTCCTTTATGTTCTGATTGGACGTTGTCAATTCTAATTCGTTTTATTGATTTCCTTGTTCAGGTTTGTATGATACTAGTTTCCTTTAAAAAAAATCTAATACGTGGTTAAAATAAAATAGAAAATTGGTTTTATGAAAAACGATATGTTATTCTTGATTTGTTAGAATCTTTATACGATTTTTAATCAAAATTTCTGATTGTTGTTTTTAAGTTTTGATAACTTTAATAATTTTGTCTTTCCGTTATAATTTTCAGTGGGTTAAAAAAACAAAGACTTAGAAAAGTTAGTGATTTGCTTAAAAAAACACAACTTTCATTGTGTTATTTATTCATAATAAGCCTTTTGATGGATAGGGATTTAAACCTTTAATTGGCGATTTCGTAATTCACTGTTATCCTTTTCTGTTTGCTGGAATCTTCGCCGGACATTGGTAATCTCCGATTCGTTCTTATCAACGGTTATGGGCTTAATCAAAACTTGGTTCCTTCTGATCGGTGTATGATGTAGATTAAGTATCAAGTAATGATCGGTTTACGATGGAGATTATGTTTCAATTAATAATCAACATTGTCGATGTTGATTTTTGAACTGACTGTTGTTTTGTTGCTTTTTAGAAAAAAAGAGAAGAATACGGTTGATTAATTGTGAAAACAACTGATTAACGTTGTTAAGAACGGTTAAGTATATTGTGAAATGCACTAACGGTTAAGGGTAAAGGAAGATGATGGAATTTAACTGCCATTAAGTTACAAAGTTAAGTTGCTATTTGTGTATGTATATATATATATATATATATATATATATATATATATATATATATATATATATATATATATAGGGGAGGGTTATCTTGAGAATAAGAAAATTTGTGAGAACACTAAGAACAACTTTCATCCCTTGATAATGATCAATCAAGGGCTAAGATTAAATGGGGATTAAAACCTTAAGATTAAATGAAAAAAGGGCAATATCGTCAAAAGCCAAAACACAAATCCTGCAAATGACACACAATCCTATCCATCTTCTTCTCACAATAATAGAAAAAACCCTAAACCTTCCAACCCAAACCTTATATTTTCAACAGAAACACAAAGAACAAACATCGACGAAGCAATATCTTCTTCTCACGGGACCCTTTGGTTATCGGTAAGCTCCAACTAGTTTTTCTTAATATGGATAAGGTTAGTGTGTGTTTTATTGCTAGTAATTATATGTGTTTAGAGTTACATTTGTTTCTTTTAGACCATCTTTTAATTTGCATGGTATATGATTACTGTTGTGTGGAACTTTTGTCTTTGATTGGGGGTATTTGATGTTGTTTTGTGTTGATTGATGTATGTTAGTTTGAACCTTGTTTGAATTTGAGAGCTAGATGACGATATAATAGAGAAAGTTGGGTTTGGGTAGTTGCACATAAGGTGTTTGACGAAATGTCTAAGTGTGCGTGTTAGGTTGATTTGTTGGGTAATGGTTGTTTGGAAAACTTGCATTTATTTAAATCAAATAATCACTTGAATTATGAATTGAAAATAAGCAATAAATTATGTCGACATCTGCTCACAACTTCTGAATTAGCAGTAAGCAAGATTGAGCGAACACATTGTTAGAAGTGGTTGCTGAAATTAGAAGGAGATTGGATATGACATATATATTTTATATAAAACAAAAAGAAAGATGGTGAAAGATATGGTATTTGGAAAGATGGGGAAGCTTAGAGGTATTTATCATATATGAGCTACAAATATTATCCGTACGTTTCAATGTTAGAAAGTTGAATGTGTGTAATTAAATTGTTTACACATGTGTAAGTTAGCAGTTTACACATGTGTAAGTCAGCAGGTTTATTTGTTTTGAATAACAATAAAAACAAATGACTTATCAATTTTGTACTTATGTCATTTTGACCAAAACATTTCAGAAAATTGATACGTTTTACTGCTGGATGGAAATGGACAAGGAGAACTTTGAGAGGTCAATTGTAGAAACTCAAAAAATGATGCGAAGATTATACTTGCAAAAGAGAGCATTCACCGAGAAGATATGATCAAGAACGCATTGGAGTTTGAGACAAAACAAAATGAAATTAAAAGACTAGAATATAATGTGGATTACGACTTCTTTCTATGTTACCGTGGTTAGGATATATCAAGGATTATAAGTTTTGTTTCTATGTTTTCATTGTTACCATATCTCTTGGATTATGACTTGTTGGGCAATTTAATACTTTTGATTTTTGAATAATACTATTTGGTTTAAATACTACCTGTTCGTCAGTATAATACTTTGATTTTTGATTACTAATATCTTGGTTCAATACACAGTTTACCCATGTGTATGTGAGCTGCAAATGTGTAAAACATAGACAAATAAGTCACAATGTATAATTTACACATGTGTAATACAACTGAACATGTGTAATTCGAATGCATATGTGTAAAACATAAGCAATTACATAACAATATATAATTTACACATGTGTAATATAACTGAACATATGTTAGTTAGAAACAAATAAGTGAAGTAAACAATTTAGACATGTGTAATTCATATGTAATGAGTAAAACTTAAATAAATACTTGACATTGAACAATTTTCACATGTGTAATACAACTGAACACATGTATGATAAAGACAAATAAGTATAGTAAACAGTTTACACATGTGTAATGCATATGTTAATGTGTATAACCAAAAGAAATAATTGAATGATATAATTTACACATGTGTAATACAATTGAATGTATGTCAGTTAGAAACAACGAATAATTTACACATGTGTAATTCGGATGCAAAAGTGTAAAACATAAATAAACAAGTGAAAAGATATGATTTACACATGTGTAATGCAATTGAACATATACTAGTTAAAAACAAATAAGTTACATTGAACAATTTACACGCATGACTGAACATATGTATGGTAGAGACAAATAAGTGACAGTAAACAGTTTACACATGTGTAATTCAGACGCATATATGTAAAACATAAACAAATACGTGACAATATATAATTTACATATGTGTAATTTAACTAAATATATATTAATTAAAAACAAATAAGTGAAAGTGAACAATTTACACATGTGTAATGAAACTGAAAATATGTAAAATACGGACAAATAAGTGACAGTGAACAACTTACATATATTTAACATGTATTATATAAGAATATGTGAGATTTACACATGTGTACTACAGTTGTAAATGTGTAAAACTAAAACAAATAAGTGGCAGTGAACAATTTAAACATGTGTAAATGAACTGTAAAATGAGTGATAATGAACACTTGTAGATGAGCAATATAGCCTCACATACGTACATTAGAACACACATAAGTTTTAGTGAACAGTTTACACATGTGTAAATCTGCTGTAAAATGGGTAAAACATAAACAAAAAAACTGACAGTTAACAGTTTACACATGTGTAATAGAATTGCACATATGTGAAATAGAAACAAATAATGAAAATGAATTGTTTACCCATGTGTAAATTCAGTAGAAATTCATTAAAAAGACAAATATGTACCAGCGTATAGTCTACACATGTATAAGACTTATTACATAAGAATACATGACATTTACACATGTGTAAAACATACACTTACACATATGGAGTATAATGGGACAAAATAGAACAGAAACCATACAGATAATAATCTTATAACATTGGCATAATAACATATGAGAACTGTAAAATTTAACGTCAGAACGAAAGTATAAATTCAAACTACATGGAAACGTGATTCAAACTATAATTTGAGCAACAAAGAAAAAATCTCATTCGCTATGACTATCTTCATCAGATTGACTCTCTTCATCTGTCACCTTCATCAATTGATTTTTTTTAATATTGTTCGAGGAATCATGGTAGCCATGTTTGCCATAAATATGTGTTTGTTTTTCTTCTTCTTGCTCTTTACTTTCGCTACAAAATAGATAACGGGCAATAAGTCAAGCACTTTATGCTCTTTGACAACCTTAGGTATCCAAAATAGAAACCATATCGTCCAATTTAACGAGTATCATACCACAACAGGCTTACCCTCTATGGCAACATTGTGTATCCAATATCTAAACTCATCTGATGAGTCAAACATGTTACTACAAACCATCTCATGGAAATCATGTACTTGTTTATCTACAAAATTAGACAATGAGGAGCAATAGAAAAATGGTTACAATAAATAAGAAACATACATGTGCACTACAAGAATAAAAATAATGGAACATCAAATTGATATATAAAAGGGTTAGCATCATCAAAAAATAAAGCTAAAACAAAGAGGCTTTAAGCAGTTACACATGTGTAAATCAAATTAAGCATGACGAAAAGATTCGACAATCACTACGCTGCTAATAAACAAGGGGAGCCGAAGTGTCACAATCTCATCGTCTAGTGATAATCTTCGCTTCCAACTTACTAATTATCATCTAAATTTGCACAAATGTATTCAATATATAACAAGATTTCAAATATGAAGATTCGGCTCTGCAATTTTTGTTCGATATAGGTAATAGAATGCATATATCAACGTCACTCCAATACCCCTCTTTTGTGACCATCTCTAATGTTTTTTATTTTTTAAGTCTTCTTTTTGGATTGAAATAGACTTATAACATAGTATGTGCTTCGATTTTAATACATCTTATGTCATGAATTGAATTACCAGGCTTTAAAATTGACCTAACAATATATATCTTTAACAAAATACCAATTTAATGCATATACCTAATTAACAACTACAAGTAATACCCAAAGTGAATGTAAACATAATTTACAACCTATACCTTGAAAATTAAAGATTTATGTATAAACCTTTTACCTGAGAAGATATAACTTGGCTAAGAATTCACCATTACTTCTAACCTGCAACTAACACCAAACACAAAACAAAGATTTGAATCAAGAGGAAATCACAAATTAAATTTGTATCATAAAATCTGAATTGAAGTTGAAAACTAATATATGTAGATTATGAACAAAATCAGAGAATCGGAATCTAAATCAAATGAAAATTAATTTATAGTGGGTAATGAACAAAATCATATGGATCCAAATCAATCGAATAACTGTATCAATATTGACGAATGATAAAAACATGAAAACTCAATTGAAGATCGGTGATGAAGATCTGGATAATTGGATTAGAAGGTTACATGAATGATTGAATGTATTGCACAATTACCATTATACCCTTTTAATTAAAATACAAGGAAAACAAATGAGTGGCTGAGATTTGTTCTCATGGTTCTCACAAAAGATGGGTGTTCTCATTTAAACCTTCCCCTATATATATATATATATATGTAGGGTAGGGTTCAAATAGGAACCAACCCTTAAGTAGGAACCATAGAAACCAATCTGAGTCATCCATCTTCAATGGCATGATTGTAAATAAGTAAAACTTTAATTAATTGTTATTTTAATAAAGGGGTATTAATGTCTTTTGTTCAATATCATTTATTAGGTAATTAATAAGAAACTCCTGTATATTTGGAAACAGCAAATTAGTGTTTATGGTATACCCAAACGTATTTATTGTATATACTATTAAAATTATATATCGGTATATATACAACAGTGTACATTGGTGTATATTCGTTTTTTCATTCATCATCATCACCAACACAAGATATACATTGGTATATATTCGTTTTTTCATTCATCATCATTCAACATCATCAACACAGATATACATTGGTGTATATTGGTTTTTTCATTCATCATCATCAACACAGATATACATTGGTGTATATTCGTTTTTTCATTCATCATCAACATAGATATACATTGATGTACACATATATACATTGGTGTATATTCGTTTTTGAAGTTTACATTGGTGTATATCAGTTTTTTTTTGTTCATTCATCATCATCATCATCAAACACATATATACAACGGTGTACATCAGTTATACATTGATGTATATCATTTTTTATCTTTTCATTCAACATCATCAACACAGATATACATTATGATAAGAAACTCATAATTTTCATACATTATGATAGCTTCGTCCAACGTTCTAAACTTGGCACCTACAAATGGTTTAACATCGTCTGGTACAACAGGCGTCCAATATCTCGTCCCACCGGGAGACTTATATACGTTGCTCGACGAGGAACCTACAATAAAAAAATGTAAAATTAAAAATGAATTTTACAATATTTAAAAAATATAGTTAGACATGCTACAACTCATATACGGTACACCTGTGTATATTGAGTAACACACAGGCTGTGTCATACTACACATTCCATTTTTTATAATAAATATACACCTGTGTATATTTAACGTCAAACAAAATACTATCAGTTTATTATAACGTCTTTTACCACCTATAATACACTTGTGTATAATAATTAATAGATTTGTTATTATACACTGATGTATAACAACTAAGAAACTAAGAACAAATCTTATTGTATCTGTACAACCCCAATAACTATATATGATACACCAGTGTATAACTCTTTACTCATTCCAATTCTGTGCGTAAAATATGACTTACAGAATACAAAACAACTATTTTGCAAATAAATAATAAACCACACTATAAGGCTAATCCAAATACAAATCACAAAAAAACGTGATTCTCGCACGAAAAACAATTAAAAAAATAAAAACAATACATAAATACCTTGATTTTCAACACTATATAGAAACAAAGCTTGTGATTGTGTTTCATGATCTTCTATCACATGAGATTGTGATTCAATGTTTTCATGTATAGAATTATTATCCATAACTTGGAAATCTGAATCGTTGGCCGATTTTAGATTCTTTTAAATCTAAAGTTTTTTCAATTCAATCAATTTAAATCTTCTGAATTCGACTGGAAGTTATTTCGATTCAATCGAATTCAATCGAACGTGATTTTTTTTTTATTTGGGATTAGAGATGATAATAGGTTGAGAGATTTAAGGAAAGTAAAAAAAAACTTGCATGTTAATCGCATGAAGTTAATTAACTGCCATATATAAAACTTTTAATTAAATTAAAATATAATATTTAATTGTATAATTACATAACTACCCCCTAGATCAAGATCAAAGATGAATGGCTCAGATTGGTTTCTAAGTTCCTAACTAGGCTCTTGGTTCCTATTTGATCTTTTTCCAATATGTGTATATATATATATATAACTAATACTAATATTACGATTTTAGTTTTACTATTCGTAAAAATAGTATTGTTAACCGAATATATTATTAAAACTAATTGACATTAATAATAATTGACCGAATTGAATATTATTTATTACGATTTTTTAATCTCATTTATTTATATTAATATTACTACAAAATTATGTTTAATCTATCTTTATGAATTATTATTGGTCTTGCCTGCAATTAATAGGATTTATTCATTTTTTTAATATTATTTAGTATGAGTATTAATGACATTAATAATAATAATTAACCGAATTTAATGTTATATATAACGATTTTTAAGCTCATTTATTTATTATTGACCGAATTGGCCGAATTAAATTACAAATATATTACAAATACTAAAACTAATATTACGATTTTTAATTTTAATCCCATTTATATCTTATTGACCGAATTAAAATTTTTTCTATTACTATTTTTACGAATATATTACTAATTACTAATAATTACTAATACTAACTAATACTAATATTACATGCATAAATTGTTTCTCAAGTCTATAGGTTTGTTATTTGCATATTCAACATTTATGTTTACAATATTCTTATTTTATAATTAGTTACACAATCTAAATTTTTTATACATGATGTTTTTGTAAAGGTTTACTGTAATTGGATGGTCTGATTTGCTTCAATCAAAAGATACTTCCATTGGCGAATATTGTGTCTTCAAATGGTTTTCAATCCAGCACAAAATGTTTGTTACTAAGGTTGCACCACAAGATGTCATTGATTTTTGTTTTCAGGATTTACTTATCTTTGATTGAAGTTTTGACACCAATCATGGATTACGGTGGATTAGTTAATATACATGAATCATAATGTATCATTTTGTTTGTTATGTTCGTTCATATAATTCGTAACTCGAAGCTCGCTCAAAATTTACTCAGATAAAATTTAAGCCCCAGTCAAGCTAGTTGTATAAAATTCAACCCAGATTAGCTCGCTTTTCTAATTTTGATTTTAATTTTGCTTTAGTTTTAGCCTAATTGTCAACCCCATTTTATTCACCTCTTTTTGTCGTTTGTCTCTCCTCTCACCCGGTCTACATTCTCTAGTTCTGTAGGTATCGGCCCCAATCCCTAGCACAATTATATATATATTGTTAACAACCATGCTCCCAGAGCCGGTCTTGAGGATTCAAGTGCCTCGACTGAATCGAAAAAAGGTCCTTAGGCCCTAACAAAGTATAAAAAGAAAGATTTTTTTTACGAAAATCAACGTTATACCAATAAACATAGTAAAAATATAGCAGTAGGGTTCAACATTAACAATTACTTAATTCTAATTCTAACAATTAACAAGTACTCAATTCTAAGTCGAACAATCAACAAAACACCCAACTAAGTAGGGGTGTTCAAAAAAACCGAAAACCAAATAAAAACCGTAAACTGAATCGTAACCGAAAAAACCGACCCAAACAACAAATTTGGTGTTTGGTTTGGTTTAAATCGAAACCGAATTGCCAATACGGCGTTTGGTTTGGTTTTTGGTTCTACATTTTTTTAATTTGGTTTATTCGGATAACCGAATAAACCGGTAAACTAATTAATTATTAAATAAAAATAATAATATTTAATAAACCATATATATTGATGAGAAAGTTATTCTTAAAGCTGAATTGAAAAAAATCAGTTCATAGAGTTAGTTTGACGAATGAACATGGATGTCTTTGCAAAGAATCAATTATATGTGTCCCACTGCACATTATAATTGGAGTTTACAAAAAAATGATAAACTTCTAATAAGACAGTGAATGCGGAGGATTCAAGTAGCCAAACTTTTAATTTATTTGGCAGTGTTGATGATACATTTCTAATTTCTATGGTGTTTGTGCTTGTGTGTAGGACTATTTTCCGGATTTGTTTGTTTTATTTTGCTTTTAAACTTTTTTTTTACAATATATTGTGTGGTTTGATTTTTTGGTTTATATTAATTGCTAACTTTTTATTCGGATTTCGGAACACAAAGGTATATAAGTTAGAGAAAAAAAACTTCGATTCGATTCGGTTGAATTTGGTTGAAATCGGTTTGTTTGGTTTTAAACCGAAACCAAACCGAATTCAATTTGGTTGAATTCGGTTTGGTTTACATATTCCTAATTTGGTTTGGTTTTTGGTTTGGGGTACAGAATTTTGAAAACCGAATAAACCAAGTAAACCGTAAACCGAACCGATGAACACCCCTACAACTAAGGGCTCAACGTTTAACAAAACACCCAATTTAGAGCTTAGTTTAAAGTTATAAAACAGGGTTCGGTTGTGTGAATCAAGAAAGTGGAACAAAGAGAGGGGGAGAGCAAACGTGGGCTGTGGTGGTGCGGCGGTGGGCAGTGGTGGTTACGAGGGGGCATAGCATGGAGGTCGATGGTTCGTGTGGTGGCAGTGATGTTGCTGCTCGATGTTGTTCCATGTCTCCATTTCTTTCTTTTTTTATGTTTTTATTGTTATATTAATATTTAGATTAGATAATTAAATGATTGAAAATTTGGATTGTTAATTATGGATCAATTTGTGTCTGATATAAGTTATAACGTTTTAGATAGATCATAAATGACCCAATATGTTTTAAGGTTCTAAATTTTTAAGAGAGATCAATAACTTTTTTTTTTCAGTTTCATATTTCTAAACATATTTTATATATATTGGCCCTTAAAAAAACAACCCTTGGCAGGGGGTGGGGCTCGTCCACCATAGGGTCGGCCTTGCCTTTTCCCATTCGTTAGCTGCACACAATGGTCGTGGTAGTGATCATTTGTCAACTTTAGACCAGAACTACCAAAACGACTACCACCTCCATACTTGATCATGTATTAATTTGTTTAAACAAACTAACTCGTGTAATCAGGAGCTAACTCAACTTACGAGCACAAGCTTTCACCTATATAGAGCATTTCCGGATGAACTAACTCGACTCATATATTCTATAGCTCAAGCCTAAGCTCACATTCGCTTGGCTCGAGCTAGCTCCTGAACAACCGGACTGTTTGTATGACTATATGGCTGGCTATATTTAAAACCTTGATATCCGTGGGTATTATATTACAACGGTTTATTCCCTTTAGATCGTGTTAATTACAACTTTTTAAGTGATCATTGTTCTTGTAATTTCCTTATTAAAGGGGAATGAAGTTATGGTGACATATTGTGTGTAGTGTGCTTAATATAAGAATTCAAACGAAAAAAAAAAAAAAACCCTTCAAAGTTAGTAATTTGTTTGCATAATTGCTTGTGGTCTTTGTGCTGGATGTGGGAAAGTGGGAGTGTTCACTAATAAAAGCAGAGTTGCTAGTGGTGACATGACTCACGAACGACCTACTTATAAATTATTTAAATAATGATGTTAATTTGACATTTTCTTAAGCATAAACCTATAATAAAAACTAAAGTACTGAATTTTTAGCCTAATGCATGCAATAAGATATACTAGTTTTTATCTGTAGTGATGGTCACTTTGTAAAATGTTGGAAAATGTATATATCACTAAAATTATTATTATATGCACAAGCACTCTCATAGTATGATTTAATAAATAGGGTCATGATGATTTGATAACTCTTAAGTCATAGGTATAGGTGAAAAAGGTTTTGTTAAGTATTCATGGTTGTTACACAATTTTAAATACTTTATAACCCGTCAAAAGACAAAGCTGACGATCCACGGTTAATGGTATGGATCATGGGATTGACCGTCGGCCTTTTAGTTAATAACTTATTGATTGACGTGCTTTGCTTGTAAATATAAACCAACCCCAACAATTTTTACTAGAGATTTTTTCTCTAAGCTTTTAATATAACATTCTTAAATATCTCTCTACTTCCCTGATAATTAAAAATTTATCCAATGAGAATTTAAAGACAAGGGCAAGACCGCCTTACCCATCGTTGAAACACAAGCCAGAGACGTATTCGGATAAAAATACTTAAAAGTGTTAAAAGTAGTCAAATAATATATTTTCTTGAACAAATTTTGACATAGATTAATATTGATAAATTCGGGTAAAAACCTTTTTAATAAAAAGAAAAATATACCTTAAAAGTGAAAACAATAATACATTGGACTAGGGCTGACAAATCGTGTATATCCGACCTGTTAAGACACAAACACGAAACATGTAGACACGGATACGATACGATAACTTATCATGTCATTCTTCCCATACCCGAACACGAACTTGTTAATACTTGGTTAACATGATAAAACACGATAATACCAGTTTATACCAAGTTAACACAATAAGACATGATAATACCTGTTTATACCAGGTTAATACAATAATACACGAACATGTTTTCCAAATCCGACACGTTAAAAGGGTACCATCAAACATTAAAAAGGTAGAATTCCACATAGTAAAAACGTATAACTCCAATACTACACCCCCACAACTTGTATTTAAAAAAAATCTTTAACTTGTCTTAACAGATACTAAACAAATAAATAAGTATTTAACTTGTTTAGACACGAAAATTAACAAGTATATTTCGTGTCTATATGTTTAAAACAGGAAACCTGTTAAGGTGATACATGTTTAGACACGAAACATGTTTAAAATCGTGTAGATTCATGTTGGTATTCGTGTTCGTGTATAAAATTGTGCATTTGACCGTATTTAAAGAAAGTGCCGCCTATACTTGTACCAAGAAAACGTCTGCATCAAAGCAAGCGTGGTTTTACTCTCCTTTTCGTCACCCATAGATTGCTTTCATTAATTCTGGTAAATCTTTTTTAAAATCATACATCATTTGTTTTGGATTTCATTAACGTTGTATCAAGATTCTCTTTTGATGTCGATGTTTCTGCAATCCACCAGGTTATTATTAATTTGTAGCAAAAAGACATCATATGGCGATGGTTCAAGCATTTCGTCGAACACCTGGTGGATCGGCCATCCTTGCAGACTCGGTCCGGTTCACCACGTGCTGGAGATATTTTTCTTCGGGTTTTAGGGAGGAAAGAGATACTTTTGGACCAATTCAAGTCCCATCTGATAAGTAAGTGCTTTTCTTTCTGTTTGTTTTTTTTTTTTTTATGTTTTTAGGATTTTTTGCTATAAAATTTGTGCTGATTAATGAAAAATAAAAACCCTAAAGACCCATGACTTGTAGTCTTGTAGCATGCCTGATGATTAGAAAATTAGGATTTAACTAAATGGAATAGTGTAGAACATTTGATTGATTGTTAAAGACCATTTTTTTTAATATGTTATTTAGATAAAGGGTTATTCTAGGAGTTCATATAACATGTAATTTATGCTTCAGTCTCATGGCCTTTGAAAGTTGAAATTTAAGCCTTTGAATTCCATGATTATGGTTTATTGTCGTTGGATGTCTCTAAACATTGCTTGTACATCCTAATAAGTCGTAACGGACCATTTGAAATGTAATATGGCAGGGAATTATAAAATTATGTGCATTGCATTGTGACTAACATGCTGCTTAGGTGTTTTTAGGACCCTTTTTTATGGATATTTCAACAGTGTTTGGGATTGAGCTTGGAAATGCAAAAGTGCTTTTGGACAGAAGTGACTTTTTGAAAAGGAGTTTTAAAAAAAATGTTTGGATTAGCTTTTGGGACGAGAAACGTCAAAAAGTCAATAGGTTGTTTTTTGAGTAAATTGCCAAAATGGCCCCTCAGGTTTGGCCCAAAATGCTTGTTTGGTCAGTTATCTTTTTTTTGTGCCAAAAGCACCCCTCACAGATCGAAAATTGCCAAAATGGCCCATATTTAACTGAGTTTCTAACTGAGGATGGAAAGTCAGTTAAATATCAGGGGCATTTTCGTCATTTCATCTCTAAACGTTTTAAAACCCCTTTTAACCCATCTGAACTTCATCTTCTCCAACACTAACCCTCTGTTTGGATGTCGTCAATGTTTCTAACAGTTTGTGCAATGAACCAGTCAAAATACAAGAATTGAACCCGGGTCTTCATTGTATAAACAGATTTGGTGATGACTGCAATGAAAGCAAGAAGTTAACTGAGATAATGTGACAAGAAGTAATGTGACAAGAAGTAGTTCGCATAAGGAGCATTCTTTCTATAAAGATATAATTACTGAGATAGTAACTCCAATTTCTACATCAGTTCATACACCAATACATCAAATTGCAAAATCAGATAACCACTATCAACTATTATCAAAGGGGTAATGGATTATGGGGTTACCTTCGTTTGATGAGGATCCAGTCACAGAGGCGCCGCCGCCGTCGCCGCCGCTGGAACCACCACTGGATATTCCTCTCCCTTCTCCGTCGATCTCCTTCTCTCTCCTCTGCGCCGCCGCCGTCGCCGCCGCTGGAACCACCACTGGCTCTTCCTCTCCCTTCTCCGTCGATCTCCTTCTCTCTCCTCTGTTTCTTCTCTCTGTCTCTCCTCTCTCTCTCTCTTTCTCTCTCTCTGTCACTTTCTCTCTCTAGCTTCTTCTTTCAGTAATCGTATGTGTGGGTGGAGTGGTTGTGTTGTCCGGCTGCCGGAGCTCCGCCGTGAGTGGAGGAGACCACTGGTCTCCATCTCTCTCTAGATTAGTCTCTCTCTCTCTCTATAGATGTGTGTGTAAAGGATGAAATGAGAATGTACAGACATATGTGTGTTTTATTTATTTTTATAAAAGAAGTCAAGGGAGGTTGGAGAAGATGAACAGATGAAAGGACGAAATTGCCCCTGAGACTTAACTGACTTTTCATACTCAGTTAAAAACTCTGTTAAATATGGGCCAAAATGGCAATTTTCGATCTGTGAGGGGTGCTTTTGGCAGAAAAAAAAGATAACTGACCAAACAAGCAATCTGGGCCAAACCTGAGGGGCCATTTTGGCAATTTACTCGTTGTTTTTTTAAGTGTTTCGCTTAACTTATTGTGAATATTGGTTGTATGGGTTGTAGATTTGTATTTTTTTTTTTTCAAAAGCCAAAAGTCAGGATTTCTAACTTCCCAAAAACAGCTTTTCCACCCCTAAAAGCCAAAAGTCAAAACAAAAAGTGCTTTTGGGTTACACAAACAGCTTATTGACTTATTGGCTTCTTGGAAAAGCCAATAAGTCAATAAGTTGTTTTGAAACTCAATCCCAAACACCCTCTTGATAATCTTGGTTGTTATACTTTTAGTACATGAGTAAATTTCATTTGGTGGTAATCAACATGCATTTGGATTCCTTTCACTAATTACTAATCCCACTTTTCAGGTTATGGGGAGCTCAAACACAAAGATCTTTACAGAATTTTGAAATTGGAGGTGACCGTGAAAGAATGCCTGAACCAATCATTCGTTCTTTTGGAATCCTCAAAAAGTGTGCTGCTAAGGTTCTTGCAAACTCAGAACATTTGTTTCAAAACAAAATCTGTTTGTACATTAGCTGAAGTGGCATTAGCATTGTTTTATTAACAGACAAATGAAACCCGTTCGTTACAAAAATTTGCTTCATTTCATCTAAAGTAGTTGCATATGGTTTCAAAGTTCAAACCCTTCCTATAAATGACAAAAGTTTTGTGAACTTTAAGATTTTACAACACATGCTTATATTTCGTTCTTCACTCAACATGTACCAGATATAATATATTTAGAATATTGTTTGTCAAGTATTCTGCTACTTTAGCTGCTATAGTATATAGTAAATGAGAATATGTTTATTGCAGGTAAACATGGAATATGGTCTTGATCCATCAATAGGGAAAGCAATAATGGAAGCTGCGCAAGAAGTGGCTGAGGGGAAGCTAAATGATCACTTTCCACTGGTTATATGGCAGACTGGCAGTGGCACTCAAAGCAATATGAATGCCAACGAGGTAGCTTTAGTAATTTTCATTGTCAAGAACACCAAGCATAATTTTTTCAATAGTAACTAGTAATTGTGCTACTCCTTGTTCAAAACATGTTGCGACAGGTCATTGCAAATAGAGCAGCTGAAATACTTGGCCATAAGCGTGGTGACAAGTTAGTGCATCCAAATGACCATGTGAACAGATCACAGTCTTCAAACGATACATTCCCAACTGTAAGCTTCTTGAAAACATTAATTGTATATTTAATCATCTTAAAGTTCTTTTCTTATTGACCTTCCAGGTGTTTACCATTGTTTGCCTTGTTATAGGTTATGCATATTGCAGCTGCAACCGAAATCAACTCTAGACTTATCCCAAAACTTAAGCAGTTGCACACGTCCCTACAAGCAAAGGTAATTAAGTATTTAATTGTATGCTTTAACTTCATAGCCATAGTCAGCTTTTTTGGGCAACAGTGTTGCTTACTGAGGGTTTTATTTTTAACAGACAACTGAGTTCTCCGATATAGTAAAAATTGGGCGTACTCATACTCAAGATGCAACACCCTTGACTCTTGGGCAAGAGTTCAGTGGCTATACCACGCAAGTATGTTTTTTCAGCTCATCCTTTGAAAATTAACTTTAGCTAATAGCTAAAATGTGAAAGGATAAATCAAATAGTTTTTTCGGTCAGGAATAAGTATTCTGTTGTTGCAGGTGAAGTATGGAATTGATAGGGTTATGTGCACTCTCCCTCACTTGTATCAGGTTGCCAATCATATATTTAATGTCGACATATTTGTGAATCTTTACATTTCATTCTCTATCTATTATATATGCTTGTGTGTGAATCATGACTTCCATAGGTTTTCATGTTTTCAGCTTGCACAAGGTGGCACTGCTGTAGGGACAGGATTGAACACAAAGAGAGGGTACTTATTTTTTTATTTTAAATATACCACCATTCATTAACTTTTTTCCCCATTGGTACGATAACATATGATGTCGCTACAGATTTGATGTAAAGATTGCTGCAGCTGTTGCTGATGAAACAAGGTTACCCTTTATAACCGCTGAAAATAAGTTTGAGGCGCTGGTTAGTGTCATTTTTCTGACTGATACTTGTTTCAATATACTTCAGTATGCTTAGGGGTGTAAACGAGACGAGCCGAGCCGAGCCGAGCCCGAGCCTGACTGGGCTCGAGCTCGGCTCGTTATGGTTTTATGAAGTTTGAGCTCGAGCTCGGCTCGGTTCGAGCCTACAATCTTGAGCTCGAGCTCGGCTCGATAGCAAAATAAAAAGCTCGAGCTCGGCTCGGCTCGAGGTGATTTGATAACAATCTCAAACGAGCTCAAATCTCGGCTCGAGATCGCAAAAGCTCGGCTCGCGAGTGTTATTTAATGGGCCTATGAAATAAGGACTTGGGCTTTGGAGATGTGGGCTATAAATTATAAGAGATATATAAATAACTTATAATTATGTTTGGGCTCGTTTAGGCTCGCGAGCCCAATCGAGCTTTGTATCTAGGGCTCGAGCTCGGGCTCGTTAAGGCTCGGCTCGTTCGGGCTTTTTTCCGAGCCGATCCCGGGTAGCTCTCGAGCCGCTACGTGTCATTTACACCCCTAAGTATGCTACATATTATATTGAAGAAATGAAGTGTATTTTAACTTTTCATTTTATTTTGCTCACATTATATATTCAGGCTGCACATGACGCCTTTGTTGAAGCTAGTGGAGCCTTAAACACAATTGCCGTTTCTCTTATGAAGATTGCTAATGATATACGGTTCCTAGGAAGGTATGCTAGCTGCAGATCTTATATCAGGTTTACTTTGTAAGATGTTTTATACTCATTTCATTCTATTTTGGCACATTCAGCGGGCCACGTTGCGGTCTTGGCGAGCTTATTCTTCCTGAGAATGAACCTGGTAGCAGCATCATGCCTGTAAAGTCGCACATCATTTATACTTACAGAAATCATACATTTTTCCAATTTGGATGCTAAATTTAGCAACTCTATTGGTTGTTTTGAGTTTTGACCATCTGATCTGATCTATTTTAGGGGAAAGTAAATCCTACACAGTGTGAAGCTTTGACTATGGTCTGTGCTCAGGTACGGATCTTTCTTGATCCTGGTTTAGTTGGGAAAAGCATAGCATTAGAATTGAACACACACTGTAATAAGATATGTGAGTAGAGTACTACAAGATGGGTTTGTGTTGAAAGATATCATGTTTTTAGTACAACTGTACAAGTCGAAATGGGTCGGTTTGACTCGTCAAAACTTTCGTCACATGTTTAATTTTCTTTCATTAAGGATGAATATACTAATAATGATTATGAAAGAAATATTATCACATTTAACAATCTAAATCACGCTAATGTTTGTTTCCATGCAGGCAATCGGAAACCATGTAGCCCTTACAGTGGGTGGTTCAAATGGACATTTTGAGCTTAATGTTTTCAAGCCAATGATTGCTAGTACTCTTTTACACGTAAGTGACCTCAACTTCAAACTCATATGTACATATGTGGCACTAAAGTCTTTGAAAATGATTTCCAGCATTTCATTATATAATAATCTGAGTGGTGTTGATATTGTCTTTACAGTCTATCAGACTTCTAGCCGATGCATCTGCTTCTTTTGAAAAGAATTGTGTGAGTGGCATTCAAGCAAATAGGGATAGGATATCAAAGTTATTGCACGAGGTAACGTAATAGTAAAATAAAGTTTTTAAATTACAGTGATTTGGTGTTTAAGAACAATATAATTCATAATGTTATTATCTTTCTTGATCCTTGCAGTCACTTATGCTTGTCACATCCTTAAATCCTGTAAGCTTCTGTTTGAATTTACAACTCAGCGTCTTTTACATATCTTCATTTTTGAATATTAATTGATTAAATTTTTTGAATAATAACTGATCAAATTGCCATTTGGCATTTCTTGATACAGAAAATTGGCTATGACAATGCTGCAGCGGTTGCCAAGACTGCCCACAAGCAGGGATGTACACTCAAGGTGGGTGTTCCTTTCAATATTCTTTTCTTCCTCGACCTCCAATCAACACCACCACCGTCCACCGACAACAACCATACCCAGAGCTATTTGTAGGGTCTGAGGAGGGTGGGATGTAGCCAGACCTTGCCTCCATATCTAGGGATAGAGAGACTCATAGTTATCAAAGGCCCTAGGCGCATAGGCCTCGCCTGAGGCCTAGGCGGGAGGTGCAAAAAAAGCGACGGCCGAGATAAAAAAAACGAACAAAGAAAATAAAGTAAAAATATATTAAAATAATACTGTTTTTCATCTAGTTAGTGTCAAAAGTTTTAAAATATTGATGTATTAGTGTATAATTGTAGTTTTCCTTAGATAAAAGTAGAAATCTGGCTGGAATCTAGCCATAATTTAACGAATTTGGCTTGAAACTCTCCGGAAATTGGGAATCTAGCTGAAATTTGTGCCTAAACGATCACCTGAATAATTAAAGCGCAATTTCCTCAACTCAAAGCGCAAATGCATCGCCTCGCCTAAAAACTGGGTTTAGGCGCAAGAGGCGATGGCTTTTAGCAACTATGGAGAGACTGCTCCTAGTGAGACCCCCGGCTCTAAACAGGGGAAGATGAAAGAGTAACAAGTAAAAACAGGAACAGTAATAGCATATTGCACAACATATAGACATGTACAATAACAGTATTAGTATTTATTACTATAGCGATCAAAATCTTTGAATAAAAACAACTTTAGTAGGGTGTACACAATACACATTAAAGTTTTTAGGTGACTTTCAACCTGTCTGAGATTAGCATTTCTAACTTGTGCAGGATGCTGCTCTTCAATTGGGAGTCTTAAATAGTGAAGAATTTGATCAGCTTGTAGTGCCAGAAAAGATGATTGGCCCGAGTGATTGAGTTCTTTATGAAGCTGATGAAATCAGTTTACTGGAAGTTATTGAGATAGGGGAAATAAATGATGATTGGTGTATCATTATTCGAGTTATTCTCTGAAGTATTTTGTTCTTCGAGAATGACAAGACATTTTTCATGGATGTTGTAAACTACATGTCACTGGCAATATTTTGCCGGAACAGATTTCTTAATTTCGTTGCTTAGTTCAGATGAAATAAAAAAAATCCGTTAAATGCCTTGTAATTGTTCTAGCAGCATTGTTCAAATTACAAAAATTTCAAATTCAATAACACGATATTAGGTTTCATTTATATTTTACTCGTTACTTTGGTTTGCTATTTAAAACCAATGGCAAAGCCTCTAGGAACACCTAGGTTTAGAGGATTTGGTTAAGTCCCAAAGTCCGAAGACGACAGGAACACCTAGGTTGCAACATGTTGCTGCAGTGCTGAGTATACAGGTATCTGGGCAATCCAAATGCTTGATATGTGCCGGTCATGGGTTAGCGCATGCACCCTCTCACGTGAAGGCTTGCATGCATTTACCATTATGTTTGGATATTATAATAACTTTCTTTTATTTCCGCATCTCCATGCTCCCCATGATTTGATTATGTTTCAGTACGTAGGATGTTTGTCATTAGAACCACACAAATACTCGTCTGTGATATTTGCAGTCTGGCTTGGAGCATTGGTGACGAGGATTATAGTAAGTATGGGCGTTTCTCTGAGTTAGAGGTAATGTTAATATGAGGTTGTATATAACCAAATGGCGAAAACTTGGATGTAAAATGGACATAAATGGGTCATAATTGTCAACTCTACTTGCAACTTAAAACTTTTTAAGTCCAGACTCGAGAGTATTTACAAGAGTGGCAAACTCATGAATTCTGCCCTACATTTGACCGATGGTCTGCTGAACTGACAGTATTCATGAGTGTTAATTACTGGTAGGGCTGGCAATTTCGCATAAAAAGTTTTGGATCCAAAGGAATCCAGGTCGTAAATGGATCACCCACTAATCCGACTAGAGTTTATCATTGCTGATTTAAAAATGGGTAGCCTAATCTGACAAAGCGTGCAGTTTACAATCCAATTACAACTCGATTAGCAGACTAACTTAAACAGGTTATGCAATTTATATTAGGGTCATACATGGGTTAAGCATATCCAGGTTAAGGACTTGAGGTTAATTACTTGAACACATGTTTGGGTTAGGTGATACCAACCTGACACGACAGTTGCCTTTAATTCAATTTAAGTGCATAATTCACAAAGCGTTTGGTTTCATCTCAAATGTGTCGTAATAAAAATGATATTAACAGTTTTGTGTTGGCACCACAACCACCTAAATTTTATTCAGAAAAAAACTAGCTTTAGTCAATTTAGGTTACAAACTGAACAGTCAAGCTGGCAAAACAACAAAATCGAACCATGTAATTCTTAAACTAAAACAACCAACTTACTTCGATTTGCATGATTTGGTCGAGTCTAGCGGTTTATGCGCATCCTAATTCAAAAGCAAGTTGAATCAGAACTCATAAAATTATTCTGCGGCAATCATGTTTGCCAGAGTTATTGGCCAAAAGAATACTCGTGGTTTGGTGCAATCTAGCAATTTTTCACTGACTTGTATCCAACACAAGTAGATTGAATCATGCACCAAACGAACTGGCAAAGACAATGTAAGGTGAAAGCAAACTTCGAATAAAGATTTCATGTCATGATTTTTAATAACCTCAATAATAGAAAACTGTTTCCAGAAGTGCAAAAGGTCAAAGAACAAAACTTGAAGATCGATTAAGGCACCGACTTTCTTCATCTCTTACATCGACCAAAAAATTCAGATCTCATTTCTTGGACTTCTTTGTTGCCCTGAAAAAAAACGAAAATAATCAAATATCAGATAAAAGAAAAGCATACATTCCCAACAAAATTCATCAAGAAACTAGAAGCAATTGCTTTCACTCACTGTGCAGGTTGTGCTGCAGGCACAGCTGCTGCTGGAGCTGGAACTTTCTCTTGTGGGCCCTAATAAAAACAAAAGAACAGTTATAACCTTAGAATATGATAAACTAGTTGAATAAACCTTGGTTTTAAAAAGCGTGAAGCGCACAAAAGCGACGAAGTCTAAAACCAAGGCGCAAAGCGCAGAACGCAAAAGCGGTGGGCTTTTCGTACGCGAAGCGCAAGACGATTATATAATTTTTTCTATATATCCTATAGGTTTTTAGCATCCTTACCCCAAAATATAGATATAAATAAGGTTTATATATGATTTAACTTAAATGTATAACCTTTTTAGCTATATGTATAACACTTTGAAGCACAAAAACACCCCCTGTACAAAAAGTGCGCCTTTCCTGCGCTTTTTGTACACTGCGCGCCTTGAGTGACATAAGGTGCATGAATCTGCGCCTCTGGTCGCCTTGCGCTTAAGCGCGCCTGAGGCGCGCTTTTTAAAACCTAGGAATAAACAAAATCCCAACCACCCTTAATGTATCAAAACAGTAGAAAATATGTATGGTTTAAAAAGCAATCCAAACACCCTAAAAGCAAACACCCAAAGACCCTTGGAACAGATCATTGGTTAAATGGTTTAGAAAGCAATCCAAACCATAGTTGCCAATAGCGGACCATGCCACATGCTACCTATACACTACGTAGCGATAACAATTTTCATCGGGCACTATTTTATGTTTAGCAACACTATAAGAAAAATAATAAATACTTTACATGTATATTTTATAAAAAAAAATCGGGTAAATAAACAAGAAATGCACTTCTTTTTTCAATCCTGAAACATAAAACCCTAAATACGCTTTTTTTTTAATATCTATGACCCTGAGTATGTTTATCGAAAAAAAAATCTGCTACTTGGGCGCTAAACATCATATAGTGGAATACTCCAGCTTCACTATGCCATTCGTTATAGGAAGTGCTATGCTCACTATTAACAACTATTGTCCAAACACCCTCGGAACAGCTCTTAGGTTGTAACAAAAAACTAGGCAAACATGTATGATATTAAAGGCAAACCCAAACACCCCCAAGTGTAACTAGAAAATTCAATATTTAACCCCTAGTCCTAAACTAATGTTCACAATCATAACCAACAAAACATAATTCAAAACATGTACCGTTACTTAATTAAATACCAAATTCACCATTACCACATTTTAAACTACCTGCGCAAAACGTTCCTCCCTACGAGCCAATTTCCGTTCCCGGCTAGCCTTATTCTTCGCACGTTTCGCCTCAAACTGATCAGACAACGTCTTCTCTCTAGCCTTCTCAGCCTTAGACTTATGAATACTTTCCATCAACACACGCTTATTCTTAAACACATTACCCTTCACCTTCATATACATATCATGATACATATGCTTATCAATTTTCTTCGCCTCGCGATACTTTCGCAGTAACCGCCTAAGCACCCTCATCCTCCTCATCCACAATATCTTTGTAGGCAACCTAGCCTCCCTTGTCCCCTTCCTTTTACCTAAATCCCACAACATTATCTTTAATCACATATACCTTTACTAAATAATAATAAATAATAATAATAATTATTATTATTATTATAATTATAATAATAATAATAATAATATGTTAATGACTTAATGTAATGAAAAGCTTTAATAATAATATACCATAACCAGAGTGACGTCCCTTTCGTTTAGCTTCCTTCATGCGACGAGCACGTGATCTCGAATGGATCTTCGTTGGCTTCCTAATAATGAATCCATCTTTCACCAACTTTCTAATGTTTTGGCCTTAGGTTATCCAAATAATAATATTAAGCACTTTGTGATTTTGCCTAAATTAAATAGAAAGCATAAAAATAATGAAATGAATAAAAGATAATAATAATAATATTACGAGAATTGGCCATGGAGATCTCGCTGACTTCATTTGGATCGAGCCAGACTTTGCCTTTGCCGCATTTGAGGACACTGGCTGAGAGCCGTTTCTGTAGCTTCAACGACACCATCCCTGATCCTGGTCTTCAGCTGCAGGTAACAGGATTAGGGTTTGTGGCGAACTTGATGTCTATATCATATCAATAATATTTTTTTTTTAGGGTTTAGAAAATGGGCTGGGCTTTAATATAACTTATCTAATGGGCTGTTTTTAGTCCATAATAATATACCTTTCTATGACCAGTCCTTTGCTTTTGCCAAACCAAAAGAATTTATGCCAAAACCGAAAAGTGGCCCATAAATTACTTTTTAGGTTGTGAATGCTAGTTTTACCCGTATATTACACGGGTTAAATAAAAAAATATTAAATAATAAAGAAAATAAGTTACTGACTAGTAATTTGATTATGTTTTATTACTATTGTTTCTTTTTAATAAATTGTGTTTTATTGCATCTTTGTGGCACATGACACAAACAGTTGGGATAGTCTGGTTTTTAGGGGTGAGCATTTCACGGGTTTGGTCTTTCTTCATTACGCTTAAATCGCCATCTTGATTCACGAAACCTTTCTTCATTAGGCTTATCTTATAACCTACTTTCTTTCGTTAGTGTTACTGTGCATCGACAGTTATCTAATTTAGTTGCAAGCATGTAATTGGTCCAACGATTCTGGTATAAGTATTTTACCTAAGACTGGGTGTAATGGGTAACACCCTCATGGTGGGACAAGCGAATGGAGCATCACGGGGCACTTTGCTAGCTACGTAAAGACCGTGAAAGGGTGTGGTTGTTGGGCCCCCCAACCTTTTTATATCAATTAGAATTATTCTTTTTTTTTAGTTTATTATTTAGATATTATTTTAACGGGGTGGTGGGCGATTAAAACGTATGAATCCGTTACACATTTTTACCTAGTTTTAAAAAGCTGATGAATTCAATCATAATAAAATTTGCTTTTAGCCCAATTAACTATTTAACAATAGCCAAAGCCCAAACTTCCAACCCAGTTCACAAAATAGTAATAGTTTTAGTTCTGTCTGGACAGCCCACGCGACGTTCTTGAAAACAGTACCGCTTACCAAAACGGTCCGATTCTCAGTTATGGTTTAGCCATGAAACAGTTTTGGTTCTTGACGGGTTAGGTCCGGTTCCGACCTGTTACTCACTCCTATTGGTACTAAGTAGTGTTTGGTATGCAGGAATGAGAGAAGAAATGAAATGGGGTATTGAGATGGAATGAAAAGAAAATGTGTTTAATTAGTTAAGGCAATGGAATCATCTATTACCTCCTACATTTCATTCCCCCTCAAAACCTCATAATCCATTTCATTCATTCCCATGTTTTTTTTTTCATCTCATTCCCTCGACCACCAATAGTAACCTCTACTGTCACCACTAAACACCATCACCACCGACCACTACCAACATCGCCAACCGCTATTAAGGTCTTTTTATAAAATGTTACTCTTAAAACAAATTTTTTATTACCTCTTAAATTAATTTTTATAAAATATTACCTCTTGTTTTATTTTCTAGATCCGTCACTGCTATAAACAATCATATCCAACACCCAATCTCCTTGTGTTGATTAATGTGGTTGACTTCGTCATTGTTCCGTTGACTTTTGATATTATTGATGACACTAGACTATGCAATTAGAGTCAGCATTTTACGTTATTTTCCACAAATTTTTTATTGTTACATTTGCGAATCAAAGGGGTTGACTTCGTCATTGTTCCATTGAGTTTTGATATTATTGTTGATAACACTAGACTATGCAATTAGAGTCAACATTTTACGTTACTTTCGAATATATCTTCACGTCACAAATTTTTATTGTTACATTTGCGATTGATTAATTCTGTCTCTATTTCGAAATCGACGTGAAACGCGAGCAATAAGCTAGTAGTACTATATAACATATATAGCTGGTGTACACTTGTACCCATTGTGCACATGATGACGTTCAACACTGTACGAACACAATGTAAGTTGGTAGACGCCAAAACCATGGGCGCCGTCTTTTCCTAACTTACTCATCCACCCATAGAAAACATTTATATTTCTTTTGTTTCCATAAAGTTTTTTTTATTAATAATTTGTACCACTTGTGCTGTAGGGAATTATTGATTCGGAATATGCATCCACTCTTTACAATAGAATTTTATTATATTTTTATTTATGTTAGGGCACAAGGGGTGCTCCACTGAACATGTTTTTACTTTATAGATTTCTATCAATCCTGCACTGCCACATCACTTCACTGAAACAATTTTTTGTAGGCAGCACTCCACTGATTATTTACCCAACTATCAATTATTTTTACTAATAATAATAATAATAATAATAATAATAATAATAATAATAAACACCAACAGTAGTGTTATAAAACAACCACCAAACACAAAAGTCAAAAATAACAAAACAAAAGTCAAAATATAACAACAGTACAATAGTGTCATCTTCTTCCCAAAACCAAACCTGCACTTCTTCATCACTACCACTCACAAAACGAAATCAAATTTACACATTTTTCACTTCCTCTTTACACTTACGCTACTTAGAAGGGTCAATTTCTAAAAAAAAGAAAAAAAAATTGTGTGAAAGTTTGTGCCACATCCGTGAACCAACACGGTAACTAGAACCAGAATATGGTTCACGGGAGCACTACCAGCATGGATGGCGGCAATATTCCCGTACTGATAGTGAGGTACCCGTAATCAATTCAGGTAGCGCCCCGTCCCCCTTATATTGACTATTTAATAAAACTTCTCATCAAATGTAATTTTATATTTAAAATAAATTAACCTTAAAAAAATGTAATTTTATATTTTCTAAACTTATAAGAATATTTAATTACTCAACCAATCACACAGATTTGATCAATTGCGTTTAAGTACTATTGAGTAGTGAGTATATGTGAAGTAGTGAGTATATATGTGTGAAAATACTCACTACTTACGTAACATTTATTTTTTCTTGTTCACATATCACTCATCCACTACACGTAATCTTAACGAGTTGGGTGTTACCTCTTTAACAACAAAACATTTAGTTCTCATAATTTGTGCACCTACTCGTAAATATGCAACCCAAGGCAAGTAACGTGACATATCCTGAATTTCAATAGCAAATGTCAAAACATGTAATTATATATTCGTAGACCGGTGTTGATGACATGTGCTACATGCTAGGTGTATTTTTTATTTTTTTTTGGATCGGCGTCCCAGTGGTCTATGACACATCTGGGGTGAGACGTGGCCCGAGTTCGAGACGGCGCCAAAGCGCTTCAACCGACTTTCCACAACGGGGCCTGGCCAGGGTAAACCCGGGACAGCCAGGAATCGAACTCGCGACCTCAACCGGGCGGAAACTCTGAGGAGAAAACCCTCCCACCTCACTGTGTGACCAATTGCCCCACAGATCATTGGCACATGCTAGGTGTATTTGAATTGAATCTAGATCCATATATATAAATTGGTTTAAATGGGAATCACTGATCTAAGTGAAAACTAAGATAATCATTATGGACCACACATTTATCTAAGGCAAAAATAAAATTTTTTAGCTTTTAATCACTGCTTTTTATGCATAATTTTTATTTTTATTTTTTTCAATATACACATATGTATAGATAAAAATGCTATATACACAAATGTATAAACGAAAAAAAATTATTGCATAAAAGGTGCGATTAAAGAAAAAAACTGTCTTTTTATGAAATGCGTGGTCCAGAATAGTTCTCTCAGTTTTCAAATAGGGGTTGGTTTTCTTAGGATACATACCATATATAGGTAGAGGATCCTGTAGGAATATTGTTTTGTGTTGGAAATGTAGAAAGAATTAAAAATTGACATGTAGGCATCATGTTTTTTATTTTGGAATGATGTATTGGGTTTTTTTGGCTTGAAAACACTTAACACAACAATATACAAAAATTTAAAACACAGTCCAATGTATCATAGTCATTAAATTTAAATTACAGATAAAACACCCTAGTAATTACTTAAAACACTCTGCTTAAAATACATTGTTTTCGGTTATTAATTTATTATGTTTGGTGTTTTTATAAGCAAAACAATTTAAAACATAATGAATACGTCAAAAAAAATGCATACATATCAATTTTTAATCCTTCCAACACTTATCACACGAACCAATATTCCTACAGAACGCAATATATATATATATATATATATATATATATATATATATATATATATAAAGCGTTACCCTTTAATTTTCATCAAAAATTTCAGGTTATATAAACCCAATGAACCCAAAATTTATTAATTTTTAAGTTTTATCTTTAACTTTATTATTACTTTACTATTTACTATATAATAAATAAAGATTTTATGATTATCTTAATTATCGCTCATATGAAATAATATTATTAAATCTTATTTAGATGTTTATCGCTTATTTATTTAATATTAATTTTCTTAACTAGTTATTTTTATATTTTTATTCATTAAAAATCATTTAATATTTTATTAACCTAGTTCATTAATATTAAATTTTCTAACATAATAACAAATAAAAAACGAAAAAATGTTATAACATTGTGATACACAAATTTCTAATGAATTATTTACACTAAATGAAACTGTAAACGAGAGTTATATTTTCTTTCAGAGCATAGGTTAAAACCAGTCGTTTTTATAAAAACCACACATTCAATACCACCAACTCAATCACGCACTGCAATGATTGTTTTTACCTATGTTTTCCATCTAAACGTACATTATCTCTTTAATATACATTTTATTTATTATTCACGTGATTAAAATTGTAATTTTCTCATATTATAGTACGCTAATTTTTAAACTACATCGTAACACACGTTTTATCACTTCATATTAGATTTGTTGATCTAAAA
The DNA here is from genome assembly GCA_028751855.1 of Ambrosia trifida. Taxonomy (NCBI): domain Eukaryota; kingdom Viridiplantae; phylum Streptophyta; class Magnoliopsida; order Asterales; family Asteraceae; genus Ambrosia; species Ambrosia trifida. The sequence continues at coordinate 11,415,057 of CM054125.1, forward strand.
GGCCGCCAGATATAATCTAGTACTGTAATATCATCATCATCATTATTATCATATTCAGTTAGTCCCATCAATAGCTAAGGTAAGATATGGTATGAGAAGGGTAAGATGTAGACAGCCTTACCTCTACCCTGTGGGAATAGAGAGGCTGCTTCCAGTGAGACCATCGACTCGATAGTGGTTTTGTATCAAACCTTGGACATAACACACATAACACTTAGCAATCGAGACAAACCCGATTGATGAATGTAACCTCTTGTCTTTTGACTATCAACCATCACATGATTAATTCCAATTGAATAATTATGATCGATCTTTTAATTAATATTTAAAATCAATATCAAAACTTGACAAGCGCGTAAATCCTATCCATAATCCTAACTATATATACATACGTGAAAAGGACGTGACATTATATAGTGTTATCAAAGATATAAAAAAAATTCACTTAGTGACTCACGCTAATTAACCTTATTGATACTACAATGGTTAATATATAATGATTGCCTTACAAAAAAATCCTATTCAACGAACTAATCCTAAGACCCACCGTAGTGGGTGTAATTTATGTTTTTTTTTTTGAAAAATAGCGCTCCCACACCAAAACATGGGGGCACTATACATGCCAAAATAGCCGAAGCGTTATAAAAATAACGCCAAACATAAATTCAACCCTCCAATGAAATCGTGACACATGGCGAGGGGAGCAAAAAAAATGGTCAAAATTTTTGAACCGCTGGGCTTTAAAATTTTGAACGGTAAGTTTAATTTTTTTTAGATTTTATATATATACACACAATACACAACCACAAACTAAAAACCACACTACACAAACACACTACAATTTTATAAAAACTACACTACAAACACATTACAAACCAGCTATGGGTGGTGTATTTCCAAATGACCTTGCCGAGCCGTCGAATCTCCTGCGATACGCTCGCCGGAGACGTCGTGCACTGATGTTTTCTTCTCCTCCTCCTCCTCCTCATCAACAAGTGTTTTTTTTACCACCCCCTCCTCCTCAACAAGTGTTTTTTCTCCTCCTCCTCCTCCTCCATGTGTCTCCAACCCCGTCCCCTCCATTCCTCCGCTCCCTTTATACACTCCCACACACCCTGATGCTGATTTCACTGCAGAGGAGATTGTGTGGTGCGTATATTATGTTATGGCTGAGAGAGGATTGGGGCATCTACAGTTTGTGGAGACCCGACCGAACCCCACCCCCACCCCAACCCCTCTTGACCGGGAGCCAATCGAGGAGGACCTGGAAGCTTTAAGGGATGCTATAGAAGAAGAACGAAACAACTTTTCCCCTCCTCACGAGTACTGCTGCATCCCCTCGAATGCGAGGTCCGACGGTGCGATAGCGATCGTTCCGTGTCCCCACCGTACTACACACTCATGGACTGGGACAATTACTCTCCATAAGGGAGAAAATTAGGATTAATTATGTAATATTTAAATAAGTAATTTAGGATTATCTAGTGTTTAAATAAGTAATTTAGGAATATGTAATGTTTAAATTAATATTAGTTGTAACTTTTATTTTTTTTAATATTAGTTGTAACTTTTTTTTTAATATTAGTTGTGTGTTTTTAATATTATTTGTAATTTTTTTATATTTATTTGTCTTTTATTTTTTTACTATTTTGAGTTAAAAGATTAAAAAAATAATAAAATAAACAACCAATCAGAAACAGTAGCTTTATAAATAAAGCCCCTACCACTACACCCATTTTTCACTTTATCTCTCCATGCTAACTCAGCTGCCACGTAACCCTTTTTCACTTTATCTCTCCATGCTAACTCAGCTGCCACGTAAACCAATCAGAAAGGGGGGCTTTATAATGCCCCTCACTACACATATTCTAATTAGACTACTGGGTGGGGAGAGGGGTGATATTTTCATGATGGGCCGCCACGTAGGAGTGGAAGGAGAGGGATTTTGATGATGGGTCTCGAAGGGGGTGGTGTGCACTATGATGACGGCCTCCTCATTGGTCAGAATTATTAAATATAATAAAAATCAATTAAAAAACAAATAATGGCACGACATAGAAGGCATTTCATTGCCGCCATTGTCGTTGCCCACCCTAAGGGGCGTTGTAGCCAGGGGCATCAACACATTGTCCAGCCTCCACATCGGTATGCCGTGCCCCATACCCATTAGTCTTACTAACCATAAAAAGAAACTTATTCAACGAACTAATCCTAATTTCTACCAAACAGTATTTAGTCATAGGTCATAACCTTAGGACCCAAAGGTTTTACTTTGATTTTTTCGTTGCCATATAATTATTAATTAAATAGTCCATACAATGATACAAAATATATTGTCAAACCCAAGTCTCACCAACCTAAAAATCGAGTATGTGTTGAATCAATATATTCTTTTAAGATGCGTTTATTTATAATTGCTAGAAATAACCTTTACAAATAATTTGTCTGTAAAGTCGCATATTACATATTCCGTCAAATTAATCAGAAGATACAACATCAACGAAACTAAACACAAACATTATTTAGAAAAAAATAAAACCCCTAATAATAATAAATAAATAAAAAAAAACACACAACTTTAACAACTTAAAACAGTACACCGTCATCGAAACTCCATAGCTCAGTCGTAGCACCACCAACGCCACCGTCTGCATTCGCCGGAGCCGCCACCGGCAACTGTTCGTCCAGATACGGAATCTCATAAAACTTCATATACGATTCATACGCCATAAGTTCCTCAGACAGCTTCTGCACTTCAATGTCTTCCTGTACCACCTCTGCTTTCTTCTCCATCAAATTCTCCGAAACAAACCCGAATTCCAAACCCGAACCCGACCCGGAACCCGAATCCATGACTTCTTCAGTAGAAACCCACGCAGCAGAAGCAGCACTGTTGTATGAATTACCAGGTAACTGACTGTAGGAATCGAGTTCGTTAGGGAAATTAACCTTGGCCTTTCGTCCTCGGATCTTTCGAGCTGCTTTGTCGTAAGCTCTAGCGGCTTCTTCTGCTGTGTTGTATGTACCTAACCAGACCCGAACACCTTTTCCCGGATCACGGATCTCAGCCGCCCATTTGCCCCATGGACGCTGCCTGATCCCACGGTACAGATTCTTCCTCTGTCTTTTCTTGCTACAATTGTTATTTTCTTGCCCATCACCTCTTCCACAAAAAAAATAAAATAAATAAATAAACAAAAATTAATAATAATAAATAAACGTCAGAAAACAAATGTTTAGGAACACCTAGGTATACCTAGGTATAGAGGTCTATGTTAATCCCACAAATTTACCAATGGGTTGGTGCTAGGGATGAGCATTTGATTTCGCATTTTTTTTCTTCACAAAATGTTATTTATTTATCTTATTTTAAAATCAACACATTACAAGTAGACGGCTGGTAAGTAGGCAACAAGCTGCGCCGTCACCTTACTGAACCGATATTTTCAATATCGATATCGCCATTGGTTCGACACCAATATAATATATAGACAACATTTTTTTAAAGAATACCGCTACCGGTATTGAAAGATTCGATACCCACATTCCCGAAAATTTGGTATTGGTACCGGTACCAGTACTATACGGATCTTATCCCTAGGTGGTGGGGCCGGGCATTGACAAAGGCAAAGCCGGTAAAAACAACTAGACATTTTGGGTTGAATCACATAGAAGACTTGTAAAATTTGTTGGTTTATATTTACGATAAAAGTGGATGAATAATCAATCTAAAAAAAAAAAATAGACGACAAGATTAAAAAAAATTGACATGCATAACAAAAAGAAAGACAAAAAAATATAACACATTATCTTTTAAATAATAATAAAAAAAGGGAATGAAGGTCGGTACCTAAAGATGAAATGGCTCGTTTATGAGAACGATTGGTTTGTTGGGCAAAACGGTTGAACTCGGATTCAAATGGGTTGGGTTTAGGAGGGAAGGAGTGGTTGGGCCAAACATCGTTGGGGTTGAGACGACGGTTACGAGGGATGAGGTTATCGAGAATAGCACCACCACACATGGTCGCTTTTTGTAAAATGTAAATAATTGAGTTATGGGTGTTGGATATTTTAATTAGAAGGAGAGATGTGATTGTAAGTGTTGAGGTAGAGGGGTGTTTAAGTAGGGTGATGTTGGTGGGTGACAGTAGATGTTAATGAACCTTCGTAGAGTTGTCGCTTTTAAGAATTAAGATCAATACTGGCTTACTAGCTTACTATAGATTAAGATTAAGATGAACTTTATTCAAACTTAAAATACTAAATGGTATGCTTAAGGAGGAGGTTCTAGAAGTTTGTATCAATTCTTAGATGTTTATTATTATTATTTTTTTAAGTTTTGTAAGAGAGGTATTGAAAAAGTTTTGTTTGAGGTTTTATCTAAGAACAAGAGAGAAACGCATAGCAGTGTATTCGTGGGTTGTTTATAATTTTGGTGTTTGTAGAAGAGGAACATTTACATGTATTTTTATTAAATGATCAACGAATAAAAGTCTGACTACCCGAGATAACCCAATAGCACAATGAAACATCATGCAATTATGATCGAACACAACGCTGAATAGCCAAGCTCATCGTCTCCGGTTCTAGTGAAGTCTTACATATGATGTAACTCAAGCTTAATTAAATATTATATATTTAGTTTTTTCTTCTATAAAATGTATACTTTAAATTTATTAAGTTTTATATAACAAGCTTATTGCCTTTTGAATTTAATTAATAAATATAATACTAATAACAATAAAATTAATTTCAACCATTCCAGTAATTATAAAGTTAACTTTTTCTTTCTGTTTTGTCCTTTTCTTGTCTTAGTATTTCATATTTCTTGTTTTTCTTTAATAATAGTTAATTCTGATTCGTTGGTCAAACCTGCCTAATGCTTAGACTTTTTCCTCTTTAGGCTCGTAGGGGCATGCTACTATTTTAATTCCTATAGTAGTTCATATATATTTTAGTTCTTTAGTTTTTCTTTAAAGACAAGTAATGAGATGTCAACCACTTGATATCGGACGTTTCAGTTAATGTCGACTACTCGACCATTGTCAACCTTCTGGCTTTCTTAAATGCGCAGAAACTCAACATCCTTCTGTCCGAATGCATGATAGTCGGATAGTCGGTAAAATCTCACATCTCATCCGAGTTGAACCGGCGACACCCGTATTCACACTTCGCATGGATGTCACAGAAAATTATAAAAATGGGATGAATTGGACCTGAGTCACAACAAACACAAAGTATTTTCTTAAACACTCCACCACTACCTTACTGGTTTTTTTACTTTTTTTCTTATTGTTCCTTTGAATAATATGTATTTTATACTATCTTCTCTTGTAATATCGCACATTACTACATTTCATGATTAACGTGTAACTAAAGCGATTCACGCAAATAAATAATTGTATTCTATCAATTTCAGCTTCACGTTTAAAAGGTTTTATTTATTAAAATTCTTATACAGAACATTTCCAATGGGTTTTTTCGGAGTGAGTATAGACACAACAAATGTTGGATGTGAGGAGAGTGGATGGGGAAAACGTGGCCGAATCAGGGGCGTAAGGACACAATGGACTAGGGGTTTGATCGAACCCGTACCAAATGATAAAATGCGACCCAAACGTCCGTTATCCCATTTTTTGAACGGCCAACAAATAAAAGCTTGATTACCCGGGGTAACCGAATGACAAAATACGATCCCAAACGTCTGTTATCACATACAGAGTTAGGTAGTCAAAGCCCAGTATCTCAGTTTGGGGGAACCCGCAGCCCAAAGATCCACTGCGCTAGATCCAGTTGGATTCGGATTCAAATTTGACACATGTGACATCAACCCAAATCTTCACTTTCCCTCAAATGCCAGTTGAGTTACCGCTCATTGGCCATTAACCCACATTTCAATTGAAAATTAATAACTTAACAAGCCCATAATATATTAAAAAGTAACAGTGTAACACATTAACTCATTTAACTAAACCCATTAAGGCCCACCACGTAATCCCAGCAAGTCATAAACCATTTAAATATAACTAGTAAATTACACGTCGCGCTAAGCGCATCGTAGAAACATATCCGTCGTCGATTCGTGATAACCTGCAGTTTTTTCCGGCGAACAACGGAGTTACACCAGTGGTGCTGCGAGGGTCTGCTAATCGGATAACACAAAGTAGAGAGTCGTATTGTTCCGTGAGTGCGCCGGTGCGCTAGCTCATTCAAACATGTTATACGTGTAGATAGAGACTACCTGTAGCTTGCCGTAAGTGTGCAAAGAAAGAGAAAGTTCGTATATAACTTGCCTTCAACGCTGTGCTCTGTGGCTATTATCAAAACACATGAGCATCACTAAAAGTAACATGCGATTATTATTAGCATTATTAGAAGAGAAGCAAGCAATATCAGATAGAAGACAAGCAATTATTGTTTAAATAAAAGAAGTAACAAAGGTGTAAGAAGGCCTACGAGTTTAACGCAAGAAAAGACAAAAGCAAAAGCTATGGAATCAAAAAGAAGAAGACTGATGTGCTAAAAGTAGTTTAATAAAAATAACTAAATTAAACCTAAAACTAGACACCTAGTAATACTCTAGACTCTCTAAAACTAAACTACTGACAGACAAGTGAACCTATCGACTCTAGTATAGCTAAAGTAAGTCCGGATATCGAACCCACGAGACTCTAATGGAAAACGAAAACTAGACTCGATTACTTATCTACAAACTGACTTAACAATGTTTTGTTGCTAAAGGGGGGGTTTTCTAAACGACTAATGCAAATAAATAAAATAATAAAACTAAAATAACTAAATACACAAACTGGAGACTGCAACTGAGATCAGATGGATGGGAAGGCACTACCTAGGCTAGAATCCTACACATGAATGATAAAGCTTCTAATGGCTATGGAACTGGCGTGGAACCGGGATCTTAAAATACTAAACATCAAGAATAAACTAGACACCCTCGACCCTTCTCAAGGGGAAACCCTAGAATACTGTTGTGCCGTTAAACCACCGGTTGAGAGGTTACCCTCACAGGCTTACCTACTCGAATCTTAAAGTACCCGCTAGACAGTCTACCTCACAGCGCGAAAGTCACAATACACCCTAAAGTGCAAGGGGTAACTACAATATTTCTGATAAGACTTGGCCTACAAGGAATGTTAGGGAAACTAGGAAGATCTTCTCACAAAGCCTTTAGAACTAGCAATTTAACACCCTAGACAGACCAACAATCTCGCACCTCACAGCTATTAAGAATTGGTAGAACACTTAGAATTATCTAACTAACAATTACAACTCCTATGGATAACCTGCAGAAATTAACCATAAACTAGTTGCTAACACCCAGTCCGCAACCTAACCCGCATTCATACATGAAAGACATTCACAAAAACGCAAGTGGAGTTTATAAAAATTAATTAAACAAAACTAAATACGCATACACATCAAACCAGAAAATAAAAAGTTCTTTACTTTAAAATTCATCCACAACCTAAAGTTCCAAAACCAAAAGAAAATAAATTATTCAAGTGCAATCATCTTTAACCTAGGTAGCGAAAAGGTCTAGCCAATAAAAGTCATGATAAAATCAAAACAATAAAAGCTAAACATATTCATGGTGTTCACAACGGGTTTCAAATAGAATAAATATTAATAATTAAAATACAACCGACCCGTGCTCACACCAATGCTTCCACCTTTGATCCGCACCTCTAAAATTAATCTTCTTGCTCCTGTCGTGCTCCTCTCTCAAAAAATAATGTTGATGCTTCAATTAGTGGAGCACTCCCTGGTAAAATAGTTTGCGGCGCCTTATCCTATAAAATCACCCCCTCCAATGCGGTCTTCGCGCAGCTTCTGTCACTTCAATATTAATCCTTTTCCCTCTTCAACAATTAGTAAAGCCCTTGATGTCAATTTGGGCCATAGGCCTTTGTGACAAAAAAAATCACGCCACTTCTTTTCTTTTCTTTATTAAATATATATAACATATTATTATTACTAGTTTGTTAGTATTTTTATTATTTAATATAAATGCTCTTGAGTAGGGTGTTCTTGACTTGATCAAATTTGCTCGTTTACGCTCCAACGTCCATGAACACCTACAAAATAAAAATAAAATAGATAAATACTAAAAAAGACCCAAAACTAATAAAAATTTATAAAAACCTATACTAAATAAAATAGACCGGTACAAGCCTAAAACTAATAAAAACACTATTTAAACGACTCGAAATCTATACAAATTTTACACTGGAAATAGATGTATTTTACCATACATCAAAGACTATAATGGCACAAGCGTAATTATCACGAAATTAAAGGGTTTTTACTTACCGGTTAGTAATTACCGTATAAATAAAAGTTGTTTTACATGGCGTTTTTGTAATTACACTGTAATTAGAAGTTTTTTATTTTGTATGGCGTTTTCGTAATTAAATTAGAATTGAAAGGTTTTTTATTTTGAAAAAAAAGAATATAAAAAAGGAAAACACTGTAGCGAAAGCGACGTTCGCTACAGTGAATTCTTTGATGAGAATTGTTATATGTATAATTTTGAAGTAAAAAAAACTCATCGACGATATGCAGATCTACAGAAGATAGGCGGCCAAAAGCCGCCTCTTCTCACCTTGCTGCCGTCGGACGTCGACTTTTCTCACCAAAGCATATATGTTTATTTACCTTTAATGAATTCAATTATTCATTTTTATGGACGCTTTCGATTAGTCTACGTTTTGACATAAAATTTGTTTGGAAACACGTATGGTAAAATAAAATACATTTTCACTAGGCAGTATGAATTCGAATTACTTTACATTTGATCGTCGATGCAATTCATGGTACCACCGTTTAACTTACAAATACACTATTTTCTTACGTGATTATTTCTAAGTATGTTTTCGGTGTAAATTCAAGTTGGTCTAAGTTTTGACGTAAATTGTGTTCGGAAACAAGTCAGACAAAATATTTGACACTTTGACAGTATAAAATCAATTAACTTTTAAGCTTTGACGACACTAGAATACACGCTACGGGTCAAAGTACTGGTTAGAAAACAAATCCTTTCACTAAATTAGTACTATTAAGAAAAAAAAACTACCATATCCAATAAACCTCACAAATAGCAAGCTACAAATAAGGTCTGAAAAGGGTGGGATGTAGCCAAACCTTATATCTATCCCTGAGAATAGAGAGACTGCTTTCGGAAAGACAACCAACTCCAAAATAAACAAAGGACCAACAAACTGAGCTAAAAAATGAGAGAGACGGTGACCAATAATTAATGAAGCGAGGAGCGAGTACTACAAACTAAAAAGACGTTTAACATCAAACAACAAAACATAGGTGCAAAACACGGAGGCAGTCACCTGCAGAGTCCTCCTAAAGTGAAAGCAAGTCTAAATTCCTGAGACAAAACTAAAGCTCTATTGTACCCTCTTTAAAAGTCCTTGACCTTAGCCCTATTCCTCCATGAATTCTTATCGCGGACCATGTCCTCAGAGAGGTGCAACTCTAATAAATCATGCCTAATCCGCTCTTCCCAAGTCAATATGGGTTTCAACTGCTCTTACTGGCGTTGATCTCTGCCTTTGCTTCACATGCCCATACCATCTCAATCCACCTTCCTGGATCTTATTTTATATACAAGTCTATATCTATAATACATTATAAAAGATGGGACATGGGTAAATATGTCCAAATTATCCAAAATTAAAATGGTATAGCAAGGGTCCTTTACAAGTCTCTATTTTTTTGTCATTTTCTTCCTTTTATGCCCTCGTGTACAACCTTTAATACTAATTGTATATATCTCTTATGCACTCTTTGTGTCCACGTGAAGATGTAACCCCTTCATAAACACCATAAACACCCAATTGAATATTGTAATCCTTGAAACCCCACAATGCTCTTCATTTTCACTATTTTTTTTTCTTCTGAAAGTGGTCAAAAATTTAATATATGAATATTTGATAAAATGGTAGCCCTTTGTGCTAATGCATATCACAAAAAGAATAATACATCAAGTATTCATGGTCTGACTTGAATACTTTTTTTTATTATTTTATTGTTGGAATATCCTAACAACTTCTTGTATATATATTCTTTTAGTTCAAGTTGTAACAAAGCTGCTTGTTACATTACTTATGTTCGGAAGCAATGAAGCATTGATCTATGCATTATATAACATCCATAATTTGCATTTTGTGTTGGTTGGTTTCACATAAATTTACAAATTTAAATTAGTGGATTTTGTATGAATACCAATTTAAATTACTAGATTTGTGTGATTGCCACCCATCACCGCCACCTACCCATTGCCACCGACACGACCATGACCTCACCACCTACACGTCGTTGTTGCAATTAGCCACTATAAAAAGAAATATGAAATGTAGCGGGAGAACACTATTTTGGAACATCTTTGTCATTCCTAAGATTGACCACTTTGTAAAAATTGTACATCTACATGTATCATGACCACTTTACAAATACTGTTTTCAGATATAACAATTAATGACAATCATGGTTTGAACATTGGAATAATTATAAATTTTTTTTCTACATGTAATGTAGGAAAAAAAAAGGACAAAGTACAACCGATATAAAATTTTAATGGGCAAAAAGAAGTACTAATAAATGAAGTGCTCACACGTTTGCTTGGTTAACCGAAAGAGAAAACAAGAATTTTGGATCAAATGTATTGATTGGTGTTTACCTAAAAAGACGTCCATAAAATTTTATTCCACCTAATGTACTTGTAAGGTGGGTTTTTTCCTCTATTGTTTATCTTGACATAAATTTTATGATTTCATACCACTAGGCTTGTTAGCTATATTTATTTAAGTGAATTAAGGTCAAATGGTCAATGCTTATTTTCATGTCACATGCTTTCACCTATTATGATCCATTCATGGCAAGCAGACAGTCTATATGGTTTGAGACCTTGAGATAACGGTACGGATTTGACAATTTCAATGTCCGGTCAACAGTTTATAACCGGGATCGGGGTTGTGTAAAGTGTAAACGCCCGTTTATTTTTATATACAAATTCTTTTTGAAATGTGGTTATGTTTAGAATTCACTCACAAACTCCACACACGTGCCACAAACCCTAACAACTAGAAGACATTCACCCTATTCACTCCTAACCTTTCTCTAAAAACCCCATTTCTTATCCGATCTAACATCGTGTGTCCATCCACACATTCACCTCAACATCCTTATCTCTGCCAATATTTTGAATTAATACTATTGATGATGCAAATATTTTGGATAACTAGTCATTTTTTTTTTTTTCATAAAGAAAGTGCAACACAAATTGATTCATGTAACGATATTTGTCAAAATTTACACGGTTCAGTTGTTTTGAAAATGTAATGTGGCGGGGAGTTTTAGGGCCAATGCTAATGCTATTCGAGCCCAGCCCATCCCAGCCTAACCCAACAATCCCAAATCCCAACCCACGAAAATAACTTTTTCAACATGTTTTAGGCGAAATTTGAACTTCATCGATATGATCTCATAGAGAGTTAGAGACTCCCGTTGAGGATGCCCTATGGTTAATTTATAAAACTCTAGCCGTAGAAATTAATTTAGGAAGAATAATATATAAACAGGGTAAAAGAATATTATATATATATATATAGATTTTGTATTTGTGGAGATAGTTAAATAAAAAAACTAAATGTATATGAATCATATAACATATAACATGACAAAAAAAAAAAAGTTAATAATCGTTCAAAGATTCCGATGGTTAAAGAAATTATCTATATCTACATCTACGTTTATAATAAAAGAAAGCCTCTTTTGTTGACATGATGATGAATGTGGCCATTTTTTTGGTGTGACACTATGTATGATTATTAAAAAAAAACCTTAAGTGACACATTGCGCTTTCCCTTGATTTCTCTCTAAAAGTATTTTTCCCTCTTATGTCCAATACGTCCATTTTTAGAGTTTCAAAGTTAGTGCCTTTAAAGATGTAGTTTTTATATCTTGTAACATTTTTAAGTTCCATCATATTATTATGTTTTAGATGGTTGGTTATATTTAGATGATTAAAACCACTTTTAAGCTTGTTCAAGTTGTTTTTATAAAAATCATCCAAGACATCTTCAAATACATGTGTATGTGAAACTGTAAAAACTATAAAATCACTAACACGTTCCTTTAAAACTCACAGCCCTAATACCCCTTTTATGTCCTCATGTTAAACTTGTAAAAACATGTGATAATACATATATAAAAACCCTTGTTCATATTTTGTTGAAATCTTTAACATGTGTTGTAATACCCCAAAACCATTCGTTCGCCTAACTACGCCATTAGGCGTGATTAGCAAAATATTAACACGAGACTTAGAGGATAAGAATATGGGTTATATTCTAATATGGACATAACCTAGTTAATAATATTATGTTTATAAATGAATAAAAGGTGTTTAAAACTAGCTTATGAGTTAGTTTTTATACGAAAATGAAAATGGGAAAACTTGAGGGACTATAGTTGTCATTAGCCAAACAAATGGTTAAATAATAATATTAGTGTGAAGACACACACACAAGTGTGTGTGTGTGTCGAATACAGAGAAAAAAAAAGGGGATTCTTCCCCAAAACTCTACATCCATAAGCATGTTCAAATCAAGGGCATTTGTGGAGAATTTAAATGCATGAAGCCAAATATGGGTCATCTAAGGTCCTACATATACCAAGGTACTTTTAATTTGGTGTAATTTGATGTTATAATTCGTTTATGATCATGGTGAAATTTTAGGGTTTTGGTAAAAACGTGAATTTCTTGGTTTCTATGAGTTCCTATGTGTTAGTAGGCCCCAAGGAAGCTATAAAACGTGGTGAATCATAATATATTGTTGATTCATGTGAAATTATGATCTTGTGTTATGTGTATGTAGTGGGTCTTTACCTTAAACACGAATTACACTAGTATGTGGAATAATCTTGCAATTTCTATGTGATTAGTATCATGTATGTGTGCTAATTGTTGAAATGATTATGTGTCAATGGTTAGCTAAGCCATGGAGGAATCTAGAAAGTCTTGAACACCTAGAATTAACATGATGAAAATGGTGCATATGAGGTGTTCAATAAAATGCTTGAATGAGGAAATAAATGTGTAATACATGTATGAACATGAATACTTGAAATGTGATGTTGGACTAGAGTTAAAACGAATACATGATGTCGTGGATTATAAAAGAAATCCATATTATGTATTCTAACAACACAAGGTTTGACATGTCCCTAAGTTAGGTACAAGAACTAGGGATGCAAACGGGTCAAACGGATGCAAGCTCAATGCGCTTGGAAGCAAGAATGGATATGAGGTAAGTTGTACTTACACCACTAGACTATAACATAGCTTAATTGTTGTATACATTCGTCTTGAATCCAGTGTATGTGATAATGGTAAATCCTAAGGGGTGGAATGTATTAAATGAGTTGCCTTATGTGCACTCAAAACAAAACGTGGTTTACGACCTTAATCGAGACAATGAGTTATGGCCGAATGGTGAAATTCATCAAACGGGTCAATTAAGAAGGTATGCGAGAAATGATGTTTTAATCCAAATGGACTCAATTGAATGAAATCTTTAAGCATGATGTTAAATGGGTCAAGTTGTGTCACTTGAATCATAGGTAAAAACTTGTGTAATATAGTAACTTGAACTATGGGTCTAAACGGGTCAAATGGTGAAGTCCTCATCATTTGAGTCCAACACTTGATGCTTGTATTCCAAGCATTAAGATTCACGAGCTTAAGCGTATCAAATGGCAAAGTATTATCCTTTGACTTCCGAGAAATTAATGTGTCTATCTAGAAAGCACGCAGGTAAATGTACTTGTGCATGCACGCTTGATGCTAAGAATCATAGAGGATAGGAACAAGGTACGGATATAGCTCAAGGCCACCTGGTAAACATGTGATGGAAGTCCTGGAGCAAGGATCAAGCCGCGATAAGAGCCGAACACACCTGATCACTCATCAAGCTTCCGCACTAGAATTCAAGGAACTCCCGTTAAAACGCTAAACCTTAGAGTATGTTTTAACTACTAAAATGTAAAAATTTGTGGCAATCAAATATGTATTTGATCTTAATGGTTTGAGTTTATAATAAATATCAAAGTTTTAATCGGGAGTGGTTTAAGTAAGGTCAAAACCCGTAAGATTAGACGTTAATCACGTGATTACGGGTTAGGGTCTTACATGTGTAAGATTATGTTAACTTTTTAACTAACAAAAACAATAACAAACATTTATAAAACTCACGGCCCATATAATAACTTAAACACTTTCCTTTTAGTCTTGTTTAACATATGTTTTAGATGATTTTAAACAAGTCATTGAGTAAAAAACAATATATTTGAATCGAGTAATGTCGCCATGGATAGCTAAATTGGATGATTTGGCTACAAGGGGCATTTTGGGAAAATTAAAGATTTGCTAAAGGTTAAATCTAAGAAACTAAATCATAATGAAACTAATCAGACAAACGCTTCAGTTGATCGAGTGTCTAATGAATTGACAACATAAACAAAATGCATTTTGTGTGGTCAAATGAGGCATTGTGTAATCCAATGCCTTAATGGGTCGTTTTGGGTAAAAATCGGCGTAAACATTCAAAACTAAGAACCGGATCATAGTGACATAGACTGGACTATATTTTTAGTCAAACAAGTGTCAATTTAGTCAAACATACGATTTTTATGCTTTTGCGAGTCATCAAATGCGTTTGCGACATTATTCATAGGTTTTAAATTCAGCAAACAAACTCTAGTAGCAGTGAACGACCGTTCACTTAGAGTGAACGGTCGTTCGGCCTTTACAGTAAGCTAAGGTGTTGTTCGTGGCCCAGCGAACGGCCGTTCACTGGGAGCGAATGGCTGTTCGGCCGGACAAGATCAACAGATCAATGTCCTGGCCAAGTGAACGACCGTTCACTCAGTGTGAACGGCCATTCAGACCGTCTGAAGTCATATGGGCAAAATTTTATCTTGGCTGTTTGGCCTGGTTCGTTCTGTTTCAACGTGTAACGACTTTCATAGTATTCTAAATGTATTATTGACAACTCACTAACCATTCTTTGTATAATGGTGCTAGGTAAACATGTGAGGGGAGTCCTGGAGCAAGGATAAAAACTCGTAAGATTTGGCGTTAATCACGTGATTATGGGTTAAGGTCTTACAAAACCATATGGTGGCTCTAGCCCCCTTAGAAGGCCGGCCTCTTTGTGGCTTGGTGGGGCCCACTCCTTTGCAAAAATATCTTTTAATTATTAGTTAATCTTCAACTAATCTGGTTAGGGTTTTCGGGATTTTGTCGCGTGTTTATTACGAGCTATTCTGACATACAATTGACTCCCAATTAGGGATGAGCTCGGGACGGTATCAGTACCGAACCGATACCGATCCCGACAATACCGATACCGAAAAGTCCAAAAAACCAATACCGATACCGATACCGAACACATACGGTACGGTACAGTATCGGTTCGGTATTGGTACGGTACGGTACCGGTATGGTATCGGTATTTTACCTTAAAATACCGATACCATACCGATCGCGTACCGATACCGATAATACCGAAACCGAAAATCCATAAATATGGGTACCGATACCGATCCCGAAACCCCTCGGTTCGGTATCGGTTCGGTACGGTATCGGGATCGGGACGGGACGGGATCGGTATTCGGCCTTGTATGCTCATCCCTACTCCCAATTACCCTTAAACATGAGCTATTTTAGGTATGGTTAAGTTATTTAGGCTTTAATTGGGTGAATTTATTGTAACATCGCAAAATTTTCCTCAAAATTTTAATACATAAAAAGCCCTTATATATATATATATATACACCTTTATCATTAATATTATACAAATGTGCCTAAGTCTTTATTTATCCTAACTCACAACTTATATACATACATAAATGTATATAAATAATAATAATAATAATATGATTCTAAATTCTTTTTTTTTTTTCACATACAAGATTTTTTTTTTTTAAATAAAGCCTTGAGTCAAATAGTCAAAGTCCTAGTCAAAGTCTTAGTCAAACAGTCAAAGTCTTAGTCAAATGGTCAATTCATCATAAAACCTTACTTTATGGTGTTGACCAATTTTAATGGCTAATTGAATCCAAAACTAGTATAAAAACCCACCTATGACCCATTATACTTTGCACCTTTAAATCGATTGTTTCAATCCGATTAAACTTTCCCTCATACCTTTCTTCTATAGTCTATTACTTCTACAATTGAAGCTTTGATTATAAGCTCTTGTAATTGGCAACTTTGGGACTACACATATTCTATTTCTCGAGACTTAATACTTTGCTAAGGTGAGTTTACGTAACCATGTTTATGCAATTCTTCATACTTGCAACATTATACTTAAGCAATTCTACATGCATGTCTAGTTGTAAATTTTAATGCCTCATGAATTAGACAACAACAACAGTTTCAACGAGTTTCAACATTACATAATCATTAGCTATGGCCAAGCCGGCGATACTCAATAATAGATCTATTGGATTGACAATCCCACCCGGATACGTGTACCTCCTACATAGGTAGCGTGGATGATTGTTATCGTTCCAACATATTATTAAGGTGAACCGAGGATGACGGGATGGACCTAAACTAGTCGGAGGTTTGATTATGTCGATTCAACATATTATGTTTATTCATGTAGACTTAAACTTACGATAGACATATGAATTGCTAAACTTTTATACTTAAACTATTTGCTTGACTTGGCTTATGTATTCTCACCAACTTCTAGTTGACCCCCCCCCCCCCATTCTTACAACTCAACAGGAAATAATGATGCATGAAGACTAGAGTATTTACATGAGAAGGCAAACTGAAGTTTATGCTTGTTTTTTTTTTTTTTTTTTTTTTTTTTTGTGATGTATTAGATTTCCACTTAAAACTCATTATGTATTTCCATTTTTGGATATTTGCACTTTAAATTAATTTCAATTAAAATTTGGTTACCATGTGCTACTGTATACTCATTCTTACGTGACACCTCGATGTTTCCGCCATCGGTTGGGGTGTTACAGATTGGTATCAGAGCCTTGGTTATAGGGAATTAGGTTATTAGAAAAAAAAAATAATCTAGTCTATAACCATAGGAATATAACCAGTATTTGCTCCTTTTACTTGCTATTCTCTATCTCACTCCTACTTCTTATCCCTACTTCAACCCCTACAAGAAGATTGCTTTCCATCACAATATCTACTCTTAGACTAATAGGACAATCCTCAGGTTTAGCCTGAACCACCTTGAGATCTCGTCGAAATTCTAGATTTTAATAACGAACACGTGCAATCTGAAAAGGGTGAACGCCTGTATTCTGAGTTTTCTGTCTAGGACTGGCATTGCGCATATATCCCAATCAGACGAGGGACCCGGATGCCTACCTGGGAATTCTCGGGATGAGTGTTCACTTATAGGCTAAAGCATGTCTTCACTATGTTATTAGAATCTAGAAGTTTTGATAAGTCAACGTTTTCGTTTATTCGTTTTAATTAATGAATAAATGATTACACTCACCTTCCTTAAACTAAGCTCAAAAATCTCAAAATTTTACAGCTTAAATCAATCTCATTTCATAACCATCCATGGATTTCACAATCACACTTCACCTTACCATCTTAGCCACTTTTTTAAATATTCAACACCCTACCCAAATCATATAATCTCCATACTATAAAATAAACTCTTTATCAACTATCTTCACATTCACTATCTCTCACAACCTTGATTCTGCTTCAAGATTTTTCATCATCCTCTCAAGAACTAAATTCATATCCTTCACCTTCTCACACATGAGCTAGTTACCCATGATAACCAAACTATTGAAACTTGATTGTGTGTTGCATCAAACATAATCCTTAGTTATACATGAGGATTCGACTATTTGCCTTATTTGAACATTTGAAACTAGAATTCATGGAATATAAACTATTTACTATAGACACACCTAGAGTCATTAACCTTATCTAGGGCAACTCTATTACAACTCGTATGCTATACTTGATACTTGATTGCTTACATGTACATATTATCAATTTGCAATTCATGTGTGTAATAATTGGTACACTTAATCAAACAACTGATAGAGGATGAAGTACTTGCTCAACAGTTAGTAGAGTACAAAATAACCTACTCAACGATTGGTAGAGGTCATCATGCCTGCTCAACAGTCGGTAGAGGCCCTACAACCTGCTCAACGACTGGTAGAGGCTATCATACCTGCTCAACAATCGGTAGAGGTTCCTACTCACTGACTGGTAGAAGTCTTTTTCCTGCTCAACAGTTGGACTCATTTTTGGATACATGGTTAATCATATTATTTTACATGTGTGTCTAGAGTTATAGAAGGACACAAAACCCTAATGTAAGGTAAATTGGTGATTGCGGTCCGGAACGTAATCATGAATTTACAGGTACGTTAAGGTAGTGTGAAATTCTATCAAGGTTTTCGGTAGTTGACCAATTATAAACCTTAGTTATCTGGTAGTTCATTTAGTCTTTCAATAGTCCATCAACTCATTCCTTTTAGGACTCCTAAAACTTAAGATTCTTATTCTCCTTGCTATTTCAGATGAACCTAATCCAACCCTTAAAACTCACACATATCAAAACTCTTACCCAAATTATTTGAAACAGTTTATTCTGTTACCTATAAATTTATGTCATGCCTTAACTCGAAACTTCCCAAACCACCCTTGTCCTAATTTCTACCCAATCACCTTCAATCCTGTGTTTTCAATAAACTTCGGGACGAAGTTTCCAAAAGTAGGGGAGACTGTAACATCGCAAAATTTTCCCCAAAATTTTAATACATAAAAAGCCCTTATATATATATATATTATTACACCTTTATCATTAATATTATACAAATGTGCCTAAGTCTTTATTTATCCTAACTCACAACTTATATACATACATAAATGTATATAAATAATAATAATAATAATATGATTCTGAATTCTTTTTTTTTTCACATACAAGATTTTTTTTTAAATAAAGCCTTGAGTCAAATAGTCAAAGTCCTAGTCAAAGTCTTAGTCAAACAGTCAAAGTCTTAGTCAAACAGTCAAAGTCTTAGTCAAATAGTCAATTCATCATAAAACCTTACTTTATGGTGTTGACCAATTTTAATGGCTAATTGAATCCAAAACTAGTATAAAAACCCACCTATGACCCATTATACTTTGCACCTCTAAATCGATTGTTTCAATCCGATTAAACTTTCCCTCATACCTTTCTTCTATAGTCTATTACTTCTACAATTGAAGCTTTGATTATAAGCTCTTGTAATTGGCAACTTTGGGGCTACACATATTCTATTTCTCGAGACTTAATATTTTGCTAAGGTGAGTTTACGTAACTATGTTTATGCAATTCTTCATACTTGCAACATTATACTTAAGCAATTCTACATGCATGTCTAGTTGTAAACTTTAATGCCTCATGAATTAGACAACAACAACAGTTTCAACGAGTTTCAACATTACATAATCATTAGCTATGGCCAAGCCGACGATACTCAATAATAGATTTATTGGATTGACAATCCCACCCGGATACGTGTACCTCCTACATAGGTAGCGTGGGTGATTGTTATCGTTCCAACATATTATTAAGGTGAACCGAGGATGACGGGATGGACCTAAACTAGTCGGAGGTTTGATTATGTCGATTCAACATATTATGTTTATTCATGTAGACTTAAACTTACGATAGACATATGAATTGCTAAACTTTTATACTTAAACTATTTGCTTGACTTGGCTTATGTATTCTCACCAACTTCTAGTTGACCCCCCCATTCTTACAACTCAACAGGAAATAATGATGCATGAAGACTAGAGTATTTACATGAGAAGGCAAACTGAAGTCTATGCTTGTTTGGTTTTTTTTTTTTGTGATGTATTAGATTTCCACTTAAAACTCATTATGTATTTCCATTTTTGGATATTTGCACTTTAAATTAATTTCAATTAAAATTTGGTTACCATGTGCTACTGTATACTCATTCTTACGTGACACCTCGATGTTTCCGCCATCGGTTGGGGTGTTACATTTATGAGTTTCACGCGCATCTGGTGCGATACGCGAACTTTATTCGTTACCGAGAGATTTGTGTTTGGAGTTTCCACATATGGTTGTTGAGTTCCAAAACACATAATATTTCATGGAAATTCCCTTTATTTCATATCCCGGGTGTTCGGTATCATTTTCGGTTAATTAATCGTTATTGGGTAATCACTAACGTCCGTTCCGGACAAGTTTATTTTCGTCGTGCTTCAATATTAAACATATGCATTCCTATGCATCTTATGGGGAATTTGATATTATCTAAGGCTTAGTTAAAACAATTAACACGAAATTGCACTTAGTTACGTTAATTACGCATAATTAATTAGCACGTAATTACCTTAATTTTGTCGTTTATCACAGCAACCCAGTGAGGATGTTGAAAATGACAGTCACGGACCCTGTGAGGGTGGCAACCTAGTGAGGGTGTCAAAAGTGACTTTGGATTATGATGACATAGGCATGTATAAGTCATGAATGGTTGAAATAATGTGGTTTACAACTTGTGTATATTCATGAATTCGCGAGCAATGACTTATGTCCCTTTTAAAGCATGTGTCACAGATAGTGACGACCAGTAGAATAGGATATACAAGTTCGTTTGTTTTGTTGGTAGACTATACCTCCGGCGATGAATAGTTTAATAAAGCTATCAACTTTTTTATCTTACAGTTTATATTAATGAAATAGGTGTTTCCTTTGTAAGTTGGCATCAATTGTGTATGGTGGTTGGTAGCGTCAGTTTTAGTAATTAAAAAGATGTCATTTTCCCGGTGCCAAAAACTTGATGTGTTAACTCCAAAACATTGGTTTTGGAAAAAAGACGGAGTTTTACTTAACCTTTTAACAAGGTTTAAATTTATAAGTAAACGATAAATACTTAGAAACTAAAATCAACAAATAGGCAGAGAACCTGACGTGTATAGTATAGGTTTCTAGAGTAAATACCTAGTATCGTATTCCAAATAACACACTTTCCCCTACTCAACCTTTTATTACGTAACTAATCGGGTTTGAAAATAAAATAAAATGGAGGGGTTTAAGAAAAATAGGTTTTGAAAAAGGGTTTTAACGAATAACTTCATTGTGGAAATAAATATTTGGAGAACTATTTAGTGGAAAGATTATTTGTAATAATCGGTGATGATTGTTTAGAGAAACAATTGTATAAGAGATGGACTTTTTTCCTTTTTCTTATTTTCCTTTAATAACTAATCAACTAAATAAAAAAATACATTTACATTAAATAAAATAATAACATTACATAAAATACTAAATAGAAAACATTATATTTAGGCATTAAAAATAATATTACCTGTCATTCCGAAATATGGTTAAAACTTTGGCCAACCTAAGAAGTAAACTTGACTTGATTAACTTTTGTTGTTTTGTGTTCAGTTTGATTTGGGTCTTCATCCATGGTTATTTTAAATATCTATTCAAAGCGTTCACATTTTTTTTTTTTTGAGATCCAACTTCTTCTGAGAGAGTGAATCACAAGTGAGGTGTGTTTCACCGACTAGCACACAAAATTCGGCTAAAACGTTAGCCCAGAAGAAAGACCGAACGAATGAGTTGGTAGATTCTTTGATGTTTATCCAAGCCATTGTTAACACAATTTCTTCCTCTTCGGTCAAACGCACCATTGTAGAGATGTATTAGATTTTATAATTTAAAAAATGTGTAAAATTGTCGGATTTTTTTAGAGAGATAATGTAAAATAATGTGAATGGGGTGATGAGAGGGTAAATGAATGTTTAATAATAAACCCATTTTGTGTGTTTTTGTTGTGTTTGTGTTGATTGTATATGATGAATGGGATAACTACGCGAACTTTGACCGTTTCAGAATAATTGGCTAAGCGAATGGAATTAGAGCCGAAAAATGTGAAGCGTAGTGTCCAAGGTTGAAGAATTGAAGAATTGAAGAAGTGAGAGTGTTCGGTAGCTCGAGGAAGAGAATTGGATGTTTGAAGAATGTTTGAATGATGTTTATGATGAAGAAGTGAAGATTAGAGTGTATTTAGATGAAGCAAAACGAGATTGGAGGGTGTTTGGATACAAGGATTTGAAGGAAAAAGACTTTGGAAATAAGTTGAAGAAACAAGGCGTAAGCTACACCTTCCATCTGTAGCTTACTGATGAATTACAAGGCAAAGATAGCTGATTCACATGGGTTAGGATAGTAAGGTACAGGGCTGATCTGTAAGGTACATCTGAAGAAAGCAATGCTGGTAGATTGACTGAATTGTAAGCTACGGCTCCTATCGGTACCTTACGGCTGGCTTAAGAGTAAAATTAGGAAAGGTTGTTTTTCAATAATAAAAGGATTTTTATCAACCCTAGTTGCCTCCTATGCCTTATTGGATGAAAATTAACCTTCTTTTGGAGTTACAAACATCAACATTCATCATCATTCATCCATACTTTCAGTTTGCATCAACATGTTCGTCATTATTATTCAAACTTTTGAGTTGTTTCTTGTTACCATGAGTGGCTAAACATCTTTGTAATGACCTTCGGGCGTATAGTTTATTTGTGAAACTTGAACTCTTGTTTGATTTGGTTTATAGATTGTTTTTCATTTAGTTGAAGAATATTTGTGGTTTTTATCATTTAAACGATTCACTTGTTTTCAATTGCTTATCTTTTTATCATTCACATTCGGTTTTTTTTTTTTTTTTTGCATCGTGAGTAGTTTGATAATTGGAAGGGTAAGTGATACTTGTGGGTTGGTAATTGAATTGTACATGTTATTATTAAAAACTTGTGTTCGATTATCACTTGATTTGAACCGTTCAACAAAACTATGTCTATGTAGTATCCAATCATATAAATAAGGATATCGTGATCATTGAACCGGAAACCTAGAGGGGTTACTTCATTTTTATAATTGTTACAACTTCTTAAATCCAATTTCTTGAATTTCAAAGCAAACAACAAAACAATTAGACTTTAATTTTATTAGTTAATTTACAAAACTATACTTTCCACCAATTCCATGTGGAGACGACTCGACTTACATCATACTACTTATTTTTATATTTTTGACCGACCAAACGACATCGATCAAAATGGCGTCGTTGCCGGGGAATCGGTGCGCTTAGTTAGATAGTTTTGTTTTAGTTTTTATTGCTTTTCTTAAAAAAAAAAACATAAAAAAAACCAAAAATATTTTTCCTTTTCGGTATTATGCGTGATTTGCTTGTTTGTGTCTGTGCAGGTAATTCAGTTGCATGCATCATACACGTTATTCGGGCAAGACTTCACCATTAATTTACGATCCGGAAATTGAAATGATTAATTAATTACCTGAACATATTATGTTTTTTTTTCTGAATGAACATAAACTCACTAAAAAAAATTATTTTTTTCCCATTTTTTGTATAGCACTATGATGTTCGTTGGAATGTAATTTTTTTTTAAATGTAGTATATAAAAGTTACTAACGTTTAATTTTTTTGAGGAAAAGTGCATATGTCATGCCTATGAGAGAAAAAAAAAACTTTTTGAAGGGAAATTAAGGGGTGTGAAGGCATCATATAGCGCCATGTGACATATCCCTTTTTGTTTATTATATATCTATACTATATTATAATGCATGAGGGATAGGTAGTTTAAGATACCCAAAAGTTAAGAACTAATTTTTCATTAATAACCCTATAACGAGGATAAAATAGTCATTTATACATTATTTACACTTTTATACCTTATCTTAGTTACACTTTAATTCCCTAATTTTTAGTTAGTAGTTACATTTTTTCTCTCATCCACCATAAAATTATAATTCTTTCATTTAATTATATCATAACTTTAAAACTATTATATTTTAAAAACATTTAAAAATACCATGACGACCTGCTCATTCTTGTCGACATTTTGATATTTGTTTTAGTCAATATCGATGTGTGGATTGAAATGTACAAGAAAGAAATGCCTTATGTACAAGTGATTATTGCCTTAGCATACGAATATTAAACACTAATTGAACTTATTTCCCCAAATGCAATCTACATGACGAGTGGTTTAGTCGTTTATATAGATTATATGCTTAAAAAGCTAACTAAATGTTATATAATTGTTTTTTAATATCATATTTTTTAGTGTGTTACTAATAACAATATTATGATAATTATTACTGATCACTTATTTTTTAATCATAAAATGAGTCATGCGTTGATAAGTTTATATAGATTAGAAGTTTATAAGCTAATTTTGAGTGTATTGTTATTAACAATACTATGATAATTGTTATTAAACCATTTTTTTTTATCATGAACACAACACAAGGAAAAAAGCTTGCGGATATTCTCAACAAAGTTTCCTATTTTTTTACTTCTTTTTACAAGTTTAACAACATATAATAAAAGCATGTCAAATATTTTTTAAATAATTGATTTAACATTTTTTTATCAACAAACTTTCCTAATTTAAAGGGGTGAAAAAATTTTATATTGAGTCAAGCGGGAAACAATTTTAAAATTTAAAATCTAAAATGCGCTACTAGAGTTTATCCTATAAATACATAATAATACACACTTATTTCATTTGCTAAAAAAGTTTCGCATCTAACTTCAAATGATGAAGCTTCTATGGTTAGTTCTTTGTTAGTTTATGATTTTCATATTTTATATAAAAGTTAATATTATATATAAATTTAACATATTAACATTTTTTATAAACATCAATGCATATATGATTTTATTTTTAACAATTTTTGTGTTGCAGATTCATTTCAATGAGAAACATATTGATTTGAACAAACCACACGCGTCTAATGTAGTATTTTTTAAAGTTTGATTTTTTTTTGGAAATCTCTTATATTAACATGTTTGCTATGTTATGCAGTATAATATATATGTTTTATTGCACGATGATGGTGATAATAGTGTTGATGTTATTTGTTATAATGCAATGTTGAGTCCCTACAAGTTTAATCTTCAACGTGAATTTAACGAGGTGATGTTGATATTTATTTAAATTTTCGTTTTTAAGATTATATTTTTATTTTCACATTACTTAATCATTGTATTATCTAAATGTCCGTCCACAAGAAGGAGATTAGATGTGCACTGGTCCACGTAAGTTCTTTATTTCTATCAATTTCAACGCATTATTAATAAAATTTATAGTAAAAGGAAAAAAAAATGTGTGCATTCCCCTAACAATCCCGTTTTACCTGTATTAAAATTTTAACTATTTTATATTTTTTGAAAGTGTATAGTAAATAAAATATCATGTTTTTAGAGTTTTGTTTTACTGAATAAAGGGAAAGTGTTATTTGTTTAAATGATTATCATTCATGATGTTTCCCTATTTGTTTATAAGGTAAACCAGACTGCTGTAGTTAACTGGTTATAATTTTTTTAATAAGGAATTGGTAAATATGATAGTTTCTAGTGTCATGAAAGGATAGTCACAATTTATAAATTAAGAAGGCATATATGATTTTTGTTATATTTTTTAGAATGATATTTATTAATTTATTCTTTAATTTCCTCATTTAGTAGTTAAACTTTTCTCTCCCATCTACAAAATTATAATTCTTTTATTTAATTCTATCATAACTTTTAAACTATTATATTTTAAAAACATTAAAAAAATACCATGACTACCTGCTCATTTTTATCGACGTTTCAATGTTTGTCTTAGTCAATATTGCGTGTGGATTGAAATGTACAAGCATATAATGCCTTGGTGTACAGGTGATCATTACCTTAGTACACTGATATTAAACACTAACTGAACTTATTTTACGAAGTGGCTGATTGTATTTACTTATGGATCTCATCTAAGCCAAAATAGAATTCCATATGGATCATAAAGAACACATGGAAGTCTACATGATGAGTTTAGTTTAGTCGCTTGTATAGATTAGATGTTTAAAAAGCTAAATAAATGTTATATAATTATTTTTTATTATCATAATTATTACTTAGCACTCATGTTTTATCATGAAGCCAAGTCATGCATCCATAATAGTGTTGAAGTTATTTATTATGATGTAATGTTGAATCTCTGTAAGTCTAATATTCGACATGAATTTGGCAAAATGATATTAATATTTATCTAATTTTTCGTTTTTGAGATTATATTTTATCTAATTTATCTTCACGTTACTTGATCATTGTATATCATCTAAAACTCATACTTTATTATGCATAAAGAAAATATATGTTATTATATTTTAACATTTTAGGTATATTAAACCAAATAATATATTAAATAGCTATGAACTAAATAAATATTTTGATATAACAAACAAACGTGGAAGAAAGTGGCCATTGAATAAGAAGTAGTAAATAACTTATTCATATGTTAAAGTTATTTCATTTGATTTCAGTTATTGATTGAGTTGTTTTAATTTAATCTTTACCTTTTAGATAGATCATTTTTATTTATAGTAGTTTAATTAATTTTTTATTTTTATTTAAGTTTCAATCTCATACTTTATATTCTAAATAATATACATCTTTAACACTATAATTTATTTATTTTTCAACATTCTGGTATACATTTAGTTGAAAAAGTTGTATTAAAAAGTGTTATTTTATCACAAGCTATAGCCAGTGTTGGTACCATTATGAACCGAACCAGTGCCGGTAAATGTATTTTTAAAACCAATATTGGTAATCGTTTTTCAATAATAAGTTAGTTTACTCATATGCTAAACTATTTCATTTGGTTTTTAGTTATTGATTGAATTGCATTAATTTAATTCATTTCTATTAAATGGAATGAATTGATCCAAAGACCACATACCAAAGCATATGAAGGTTGACCAGAAGTTGAAATCCTAACCCAGTGTCTACACATTACCTTACGGTTTATGTGTCAGATTAATAGGTATTTTTTTTACAGTGATTTAATCTTTTCATTTGTTTTCATCCTCAAAAGATGTAACAATCAAACATTGTGAGATACAAGTAATTCCAAGGATCAGTCTTGATGACAAATGATGGTATGAAATTATGTATGAGATTATTTAGATTTGGAAGGAGTATGACTAAATTGATCTTATCATGATTTAGGTAGTTTGCACTTAGCACTGAATTTTAAACTTTTATGTTTAAGACTTATTTTTCTTTATTCATATTTTAGTTTATTTCATCAACGGGTTCTTAAACTAGTTGATAATTTAAATGCTAAATTTGTTAGATACTAGACATGTGTAGCACTTATAACGTATTTCCACCACAATCATGCCACAACAAATATTATTCGAATAAGAAATGAGTATCACAAGGCAAAGTGTCGCTCCCGCCGCATCACGTGGGTTTCATATCGGTTAATATAAATACATAGATATAGATGATAAATAACTTTTTTAAAATAGCAGTTCATAAGGCCAAAAGGGGTGCTACTAGAATTTTTTTTCCTTTCACTGATTTTAACCAATCCTGCTTTGCCACATCAATTCACTGATTTACTTCACTGAAACACCTTTTTGTAGGCAACACTCTACTGATTCTTTTATATTTTTTATAATTTCATTAAACCTTTTATTATTATTATTATTATTATTATTATTATTATTATTATTATTATTATTATTATTATTTCACACGGTTTAAAATTAATTACCATACTATTTCAACCGTCCCAACCTCACAGTCAGAATTCAGTATGGAAACCGTTCAATCGAATTGAATGACATTGATACCGTTCCACCAAACCGTTCGAAATTTTTTTATATATAAACTTAGCATACGATTGGGTTAAAACACACTTTTACCACCGTTTATACAAAGAAACACACACGAAGATGACTCGTTGGACCACCGAAGAAGAGATTGCATTGGTGATATGCTACCAAGACGCCTCGAACGACCCGACACTTCAACAACGTCGTTCGCAGGTTTTTTGGGTACGTGTACTGGCCGATTTCAACCGCCAAGTTGGCACCAATGACCGCACAACCGTCAGCCTGCAGCGGAAGTGGACTGATCTCACCAATAAGTGTGATCGGTGGACCAACATGTACCAGAACACGTTGAGGGAGGAGTCGGGCATTGACCCGGAGTTGGCTATCGAGCTCACGCATGTGGAGTATGCGGCTTGATACGACAACAGCTTTGACCATGTCGAGGCATGGCAACTGTTGCGCCAACTCTAGGTTTTTTTATTTCTTTTAATGTATTTTATTTTTAGTTTTTTTAGTGTATGTGTAGTGGCTTCGTTATAAGGCGTTATAGCCTTCAAAACGCCCCCCAACACCGCCCCCACGGCGTTTTAGGGCGTTTTAGGGGTGGAGGGTTGTCTCCATAACGGGCGTTGTCCCTGAACTTTTTTTTTATTAAATTATTATTATTATTATTATTATTATTATTATTATTATTATTATTATTATTATTATTATTATTATTATTATTATTGAAGTGTGTGTGTGAAGAGGAAGAAGAAGTGAAGAAGTGAAGAAGAGGAAGAAGAAGAAGAAGAAGAAGTGGAAAAGAAGAAGTGAAGAAGAAGAGGAGGAGAAAAAAGTAGGTGGGGAAGGGGTAGGTGGGGTGGGTTATTATTTTTTAATAGTAAATATTATTTTTTTATTATTGTTTTTTAATTTAATAAATTTTCTTTTATTATTATTATTATTTTTATTATTAGGTATTTAATATTATTATTTAAATAAGAAAAAGAATAATTAAACAATGATTACCCAATCATTTATAACCCCCCATAACCCCCATTTCCACCACACCCTATTTTTCCATAACCC
This sequence comes from Ambrosia trifida, assembly GCA_028751855.1. NCBI lineage: Eukaryota > Viridiplantae > Streptophyta > Magnoliopsida > Asterales > Asteraceae > Ambrosia > Ambrosia trifida. Next base: position 11,443,901 of record CM054125.1, read on the forward strand.
CCTTCTATTACTTTTTAATATTTTAATACCCATAACCTCCTATAACCCCCCACCACTACACATACACTTATGTTTAATCGTTATGAATTTTAGTTTTTTATGTTTATTTATCTTTAATGTTCCTATTAAACAAACCGTTTAAAAAAATGTAGAGATATACATAAAACAAATGGTAAAAATAAAAGAAATCACAAAAAAAGGTATATAAAAAAAGTCAAAAATAAAAGAAGCACGGTAAACAGCACCAGCAAAACGGTCAACGGGACCACTATCAGCGTATATGGCGGCGGTGATACCGTGCTGGTAGTTAGTACCCGTGGCTAATTCAGGTGACGACCAATCCCCTAACAACAATTTTATCTCATCCGATCACATCCCGCCATGTCATTAGTATCACCCAATGCCAGTGAAGATTCGCACCCCAATCACCCCACGCCGTGGTCCACGCCATCAATGAGACGTCGTTGATGTCATGAAAGGGCCCAGCTCCTTTGCACGCAATTTAAGAAGATAAGTTTCCATTAAAAAGACGAAAGGAAAGGATATGAATTAATTGGTGAATTGACCCGACTGTACGAAAGTTTGGTATGAGCCAATAAACAAAATGATCCAGATAAAGTGCACAGACACGAAATCGTCTAAGAGTGTGACAGATGTATGCTTGCTTTACCAATAATTATAATAATAATCAATCAAAAATCAAAATCAACACATAATCGTTCATCATTCATCTTCGACAGTGATATGTGTATTCAATCACATTTTATGCATACATACATACATAAGATGCTTCCATCTTTGTTGATTCCAGTACCACCACCTATTTAACGGACCATATTGCACTCATCGACTTTACGTATACTTCCTTCCTTAATTATTATTATTATTATTCCACAATCAATCCTCTGAACGGATCTTCTTATTCTTATCCTACTGGATCAAATCCTGATCACTGTTTAATTCCATGGCGACAAGTAAATTCACCAGAACACACAGTATGCGTGAGCGTGTTGAACAAACCCTATCCGCTCATCGTAACGAGATCGTTTCTCTTCTTTCCAGGTCATTCATTCATTCATTATTATTATTATTAATCGAAAAAAACGAGAGTTAGGGTTAGGTTTTGGTTACGTACTGATTTTTTAATATGATTTTGGATTGGTGTGTAGGTATGTGGCTCAGGGGAAGGCTATATTGCAGCCTCATCAGATACTTGATGAGCTTGAGAATATTATCGGTGATGAAGCTTCGCGCCAAAAGCTTACTGATGGTCCGTTTGGAGACGCTTTGAGGACTGCTCAGGTAATCGTTTTTGTGTTTTTATGAATATTATTGCTCTGTTTTCAACTTTTTTCTTTTCTTTCTGTAAATTGATTAAGGTAGCATTTGGTTTATTGTTCGGAACCAGTATGGGTTTGATGTTAGCGGGAACGTGTTTTTCGTAGCTACCGGGGTGGGTTGACACAACTAGCATCCACAATAGTAGTTTTTTGGGGACGCTTATGGCATAGTTATCAAAGGCACTAGGCGCATAGCCCTCGCATGAGGCCTAGGTGCGAGGCGCGAAAAAAGCGAGGGCCTGATAAAAAAACGAACAAAGAAAATAAAGTAAAATATATTAAAATAATATTGTTTTTCATCTAGTTAGTATCAAAAGTTTTAAAATATTGATGTATTAGTGTATAGATGAAGTTTTCCTTAGATAAAAGTAGAAATCTGGTTGGAATCTAGCCATAATTTAAAGAATTTGGCTGGAAACTCTCCGGAATTTGGGAATCTAGCTGAAATCTGTGACTAAACCATCACCTGAAGAACTGTGTTTTAAAAAGCGCGCCTCGAGTGCGCTTAAGCGCGAGGCGCACTGAGGCGCCAGGATTTGCGCCTCATGTAACCCAAGGCGCACCTTGTACAAGAAGCGCAGGAAAAGCGCGATTTTTTGCCAAAAAAATCCCCTGAGGCGCGCGCTTTTTGTACGGGAGGTGTTTTTATGCTTAAAATTGTTATATATGTAGCTAAAAGGGTTGTTAAATCATGTATAAACCTTATTTGTATCTATATTTTGGGTAAATGATGCTAAAAACCTATAGCATATATAAAAAAAATTATATAATCGTCTTGCGCTTCGCGTACGAAAATCCCACCGCTTTTGCGCTTTGTGCCTCGGTTTTGGACCTCGTCGCTTTAGTGCGCTTCGCGCTTTTTAAAACCAAGCTGAAGAATTAAAGCGCAATTTCCTCAACTCAAGCGCAAATGCATCGCCTCGCCTAAAAACTGGGCCTAGGCGCAAGAAGTGATGGCTTTTAACAACTATGGTTTATGGGCGTTTTTGTCACGTCACCATGGTTTTTGCTTATTGTTTGACTCGTTTTTTAAAAGATAATTTTGGTGTTTGTTTTTACCACAAAACACCAATAAAACTTACTAGTGGTGGCTACCATGTACTTTTAGTATATTTGTAGAGAATAAGCGGTGGAAATGAGTTAAGAAAGTGATTAAGATGTGGCATGTTTTTGGGTTTTCTTATTGGGTGAGTTTTTTTGTGTTTTTGAAAAATGACTGGTTTTCTTATGTGAGAGCGGACTACACATGTTTTTGGTTTCATTACTAAGTTTAAACCCTGTATTGTTTTATTAAAACTCATACAAAGAATCATACCCATTCCTTCATTCCCGTACCCTTCGACCAAACACTCCATAAGTTCATTCATATCACTACTAAATACTAATCATAGAATTTACTAATATAGCAGGAGAACATGATTTTTGTGGATGAATCCAAATAATGTTAAGTAGAAAAAGTTATTGTGCAAGATCATAGTCTATTTATTATCATGATTGTTTGATATGATCATGACCACCCCAAGCATGTTGTTTGACCAATGTGATTAGGAGAATGTGCAATTTCTCTTTCATTTTTGTTCTTTCTTTCTTCCGGACAGTATTAGTTTTTTCATTCTTTGTTTGTTTTCTTTGAGACCGATTTTCTTTTGCCCAATGACAGGAATGCATTGTCCTACCTCCATTTGTAGCTTTAGCAGTTCGTCCAAGACCTGGTGTTTGGGAATATGTGCGTGTCGATGCATACCAACTAAGTGTGCAACAATTGACAGCTTCAGAGTATCTTGTCTTCAAGGAAGAACTTGCCGGGGAGTAAGTTTCTTCTGTTATTTATCTTCATGGTAACATGTGATAACTTTTGGTTATCACAACTGACACATATAAGATGTTTGAATTTTCTTGTTCATAAATGCAACAGGCCTAATAGCTCTTATGTGCTTGAGCTGGATTTTGAGCCATTTAATGCTTCATTTCCTAGACCAAATCGCTCTGAATCCATTGGGAATGGAGTTCAGTTCCTCAATCGCCACCTGTCTTCAAGCATGTTTCGCAGCAAAGATTGTCTAGAACCACTCCTGGATTTCTTACGCACGCACAAACATGATGGACATGTGAGTTTCATGTTTGGATACTTCTAGGGTGAGTGTGGATCATGGGTTTGGGAATGAAGGAAGGGTAATGGAAATGATACAAGGTGTTTGGTTTGAGGGTATGCTTTAAATTAGGAATAATATTCTTGAAATTGGGAATTTTTTAGTACCTGCCAAAGGGATCTGATTTAGAAAATAATTCCCACTTCTCTTCCACTTTGTTATCAAAGCAATATACATAGTGATGTTGGGTTTGAGAATTATTCATGCTTGCCACAGGGGTTGGTTTTAGGAATTACTACCAGCCAAAGAGGTTGGGTTAAAAAAATTTAATACCGCCTTAACCTCCATAAGTGTTTTGCAGGTAATGATGCTGAATGACCGCATACAGAGCATAAATAGACTTCAATCTTCTTTGGCTAAGGCAGATGATTATCTTTCTAAGCTACCATCTGATACAGCCTACTCTGAGTTTCAATATGAGTTAGCATCTTTTTCTTAAGAACCAACATTCAAGCCTATTTTTGTCTTTCATGCGCTTCAACTTATAACTTTATTTGATTGCAGTTTGCAAGGAATGGGTTTTGAAAGAGGTTGGGGAAACAATGCTGAAAGAACCCTTGAGATGATGCACCTTCTCTCAGACATTCTCCAAGCTCCCGATCCTTCCATTTTGGAAACTTTTCTTGGTAGAATACCTATGGTGTTTAATGTTGTCATATTGTCAATACATGGTTACTTTGGGCAAGCAAATGTATTGGGCTTGCCAGATACCGGTGGCCAGGTACATTCTTTTACAAATCTGATATATGAACTTCATATGAGTCGTTGTTCCTATGGTTTGGTCCTGCCATTATGTGATTGGCAACATAATTATATCTTATATATGGTTGCACCATATAACTGGCAAGTGATGCTTATACTTTTGCTTTGGATACAGATTGTATATATACTGGATCAAGTCCGTGCCTTGGAGAATGAGATGCTTCTTAAATTAAAGCAACAAGGACTGGATATCAAACCTAAGATTCTGATTGTGCGTATAAATATGATTATTAAGTCACTGTTAGACTCTTGCATTTAACCAGTTTCATGTATATACGGATTTTGTTTTCTATGAGCAGTGTTTTCTGCATTTATCTAATGCTTTTTAATTTTTTTTATTTAAGGTGACTCGGCTGATACCTGATGCAAAAGGTACTTCATGTAACCAGCGACTGGAAAAAGTCAGTGGAACTGAACACACGCATATACTACGTGTTCCTTTCAGGAGTGAGAAAGGGATTCTTCGTAAATGGATCTCAAGGTTTGATGTATGGCCTTATTTGGAGAATTTTGCTGCGGTAAATCAATCTCCCGATTCTCTAATCTTACTGCCGACTCAAATGTTTGTGTTTTAGTGATGCATATAATAAAAGTTAAGAGCGTAACTGTTATATTAGTGATGCATATACTTGAAACTAGAGCAGAACTTTTACAATCCTTTAAATTTGTAATGAATGCTGTGTTTGGTTTCATTATTAGGATGCAGCAAGTGAGATTGCTGCTGAGTTGCATGGTGCTCCAGATCTTATAATTGGAAATTATAGTGATGGGAATCTTGTTGCCTCCTTATTATCTTACAAAATGGGAGTAACCCAGGTAACTAACTATTTTGAACATGAATACTTGAATTTCTCTAAAAGTGTTGAAGTTCGTTAATCAAACTTTTGACATATACAGTGCAACATTGCTCATGCTTTGGAGAAGACAAAGTACCCAGATTCTGACTTATATTGGAAGAAATTTGATGAGAAATATCACTTTTCGTGTCAATTTACTGCTGATCTTTTAGCCATGAATAATGCAGATTTTATCATCACCAGCACATACCAAGAGATTGCGGGAACGTGAGTTATGATTAGCAGTGGAAATCTGTTTATATTGGAAGAAATTTCATCTGCTTAATCTATTTATATATTAATTTCAGGAAAAATACTGTCGGACAGTACGAGAGTCATTCATCTTTCACTCTTCCAGGCCTCTACAGGGTTGTTCATGGTATTGATGTTTTTGACCCTAAGTTCAACATTGTGTCACCAGGGGCAGATATGACCATTTACTTCTCATACACTGAGAAGGAAAAAAGACTTACATCTCTTCATGCTAAACTTGAGAAGTTATTATTTGACCCTGAGCAGAACGAAGAACACATGTGAGTCACTTTTCATGTCATTTCATTTTCCTTTTATGCTCACACAGATATTTGTTAAAACAAGAGTGTTACAGTTTGTGTGATAATTGGTAATTTTCTTGAATTTGTGTAGTGGAAATCTGAGTGATCGATCAAAACCAATGATTTTTTCAATGGCAAGACTTGATCATGTGAAGAACATTACGGGTCTGGTTGAGTGGTATGCCAAGAATGATAAGCTTAGGGAACTAGCAAACCTTGTTGTGGTTGCTGGCTACAATGACGTGAAGAGATCTAATGACAGAGAAGAGATCGCAGAAATTGAAAAAATGCATGATCTTTTCAAGAAATACAAATTAGATGGTCAGGTGAGATGGATTTCAGCACAAACAAACCGTGCACAAAATGGTGAACTTTATCGCTATATTGCTGATGGAAGAGGAATCTTTGTACAGGTATAATACTATGTTTTTTTTACTTTCTCATTTCAGTCATTATACTTTTTTTCTGTACGTACGTATGAGTTATTAAGAGATGGTTTTATGTACCAGTCAGGTTATTTTGTTAATTTTAACATTATATACATGTTATGCATTTTTATACAAAAAATTGACATTTTTATATAAAAATTATCATTTTTTGACGGCTGTTTTTTTTACCAATCATAATGATTTAAATGGGCCATAAAGTCATCTTTTAATGATTTATTAAAAATAAACGTGACAAATAAAAAAAACACATTGGTATTTTAAGCAAAACAAGTGTCTGATATTTATCAAATTTCTTTTGATTATTTGATCTCACTTTAATTGAAAAAAATAATCTTTTCTGGTAATTTCAGCCTGCTTTTTATGAAGCTTTTGGGCTTACAGTGGTGGAAGCCATGACTTGTGGGCTTCCAACATTTGCAACTTGCCATGGTGGTCCAGCAGAGATAATTGAAGATGGTGTTTCTGGTTTCCACATTGATCCATATCATCCAGATGCATCAGCAGCCACAATGGTTAATTTTTTTCTAAAATGCAAGGAGGATCAGAGTTATTGGGTGACGATATCTGACGGAGGGCTTAAAAGAATATATGAAAGGTATATCAAAACTGATGTTTATCAAACAGTCGACGGATAGTTTACTTGAAAATTTTGTCATGTTATAGGTACACATGGAAGATTTACTCTGAACGTTTAATGACATTAGCTGGAGTTTATAGCTTCTGGAAGTATGTCTCGAAACTTGAGAGGCTTGAAACCAGACGATATCTTGAGATGTTCTATATTCTTAAGTTCCGTGATCTGGTGAGTACTAAAGCCTGTTTATTTGATATTATATGATTTAAAGTAGCCATTATGGGTTAGATTAGTTTTAAAGGGTATATAGATAAAGTGGAATGATTTTTACCTAAAAATGAAACGAGTCAAAGGGGTTGAGTGGGTCAAATAGATTGAAGCTTATCAAAGGTTTTATTTAAAGGTCCAATATGTAATGTGTAGATAACAAAAGAACCCAAATAATAAAAAAATGATACATGAGCATGCTAACTCAAAGTCTTGACACGCGTATCCGGTTTTCACGTTAGACAAACAAGATAAAAAATCATCTTTTGATTATCTGAGCAAGAGAATAAAGGATGTGATTGTCATTTACAAGTGTTTACTTATGTCAATTTGGTCAGGTGAAATCCGTTCCGGTGGCTATTGATGATGAGGCCTAGGTGAAAGCCCATAAAGGTAGCCCCTCCTATACGTGGGCTATGTATTTGGGTCAGCTTAAATAAAATTTAAACTTGTTATAATAGTTGCAGATGGATGGATCTGTTTGATTGTATAAATGTGAGACATGTAAAATAGCCTTTCTAGAATGATGGTGTCTTACATAGCTGTTTAATAATCAATAAAAGCTATGCTTGTCCATAATGCTAGTTTTAAGGTTCTTCATGAGCAAATTGAACTATCAATAGCTGTTTAATAATTAATCAATAAATGCTTGTCTATGCTTGTCCATAATGCTAGTTTTAAGGTTCTTCATGAGCAAATTGAATTGATCTATATGGTGGATTCCCAGTAGTAATCCTTGCCCATAGCTTCCGGGTAAGTAAGTCTTGAGCGTTCGCCCAGTTGGGAATTCTGAACAATGAAGCCGACTTGGCGTGCAATTAAGGAGTGGATAATTATAAAAGGTTTAAACGTGATAAGGTTTAAATTATTAGTTGTAAATATCATGTCATAGAGACTAGAGTATTAATTAATTGGTGGATAATTGTCTAGATTCTTATACGTGTTTTGGTTAGAAAGTGTGTTAGATAATGATCAGGTCGAGTTTAGGAGTTGATAGATTAACAACATTAATTAATTAGTTGTCTAAGTGTCCTACATGAATTATGTTAGGAGAATTGTTAGATGATTATTATGTATCCTAGTTATAAACTTTCGTGTTAGGTTAGCTATATATACCATGTTTATTGGTAGAGAAACGGTGGGGAAGCGACTCAATACGTATAAATTTTCGAACGAAAATGTGTAAATTTACACTTCGGAGCAATAAAACAGTAGGGTACTGGGGCACAATCACATATCAGGAACTAAAAGTATACTGATAAATAAGAAATTATTAATATTAATTCTTTAACCATTCTGAACAATAAGTTATTAAAACAATTTCGAGGAAGCACAATCACTAAAAACCCTTACCAACCTATAATCGCAACATCTGTATCCATCCATACAACCACCTTCTAACAACTTCAACTAGAAACGGTTAAATTCTGTTGAAGATCAAGATAGTATGGAACATCAGTACCATTTAGCCACTCCCCTCCCTGAATAAAGTTTGCAACAGTAAACTGACTCGCGTCCGTCTCATTAGTGATCACCCTATACCCCGGCCATGTAACCCGCGCACTTGTATTAGAACCAGGTCCTCTGTTCATATACTCCCCATAATCAAGCGTACTTAGCGCAAAATCACCGCTCCACTCTAACCAACCCGCTGGCTCAATCAAATCTCCTATATATGACCGCATAATCATTGTTCTTGAATACATCTTCCACGGCCTACCAAGGTACGACTTAAACATTGACTGGTTTGGTATAAGTTCTGATCCAGCTGCAATCTTGCACTCTAGGATTGAAATGCCAGTGTTTTGATTTGGATCGTCTCTACCTTGAGCAGTGAACATGTTCTTCTGGTTTGCTTCAGGCTGGCGGGCGTAGAAGTTAGATTTCTGGAACACAACGGCTGCATTGCCGAAGACGAAGTCTACAGTGCCGTAGATGTCACATTCGCGGTAGAACTGGCGGAGAGAGTGGACGTAGAGGGTGTCTTGGTACCCGATGAAGCTGCATTGGTAGAATACGGAGAAATCAGAGCCGCTACGTAGCGCAACTGCTTGGTGTTTGCTTGGTCCCGCGTAGTTTTCGATTGTTATACCCTTCATAATGAAGTTTGCACCCACCACAACTGTGAACAAGTAGACACTGTTAGTGTTCGGGAATGAGATGTAAATATAGATTATGCTAACTACTCGAGACTGTCTCGTTAAAAGACCGAATTGAGCTTGAGCCTATGTTAAAGCTTGTTTGATAATCAATCCAGGCTTCATACATGGAGTTTGACTAGACTCTAAAAGATGCCCTATTGTTCATACAAGTATAATGAATTATGATATGTGTTACTTAATAAGTGTAACCATATAGATAAATATAAAAAGTCACTATGTATAATTATATTAACATATAAAAAACATTATAAATTACATATGTATGTAAATAAAATAATCAGTAAATAAGTTACGGTTTTTGATGGAGGGACGCCTATGGTTTGTGAGGTTGTAGCAATGATAAAATCTATGGCTTTCTTGTGGTTATCGAGTCGATCTAAGTTTAGGTCTTTTCTTTAGAAGGATTGGGTTGTAAATCCTTTGTATATGTTGTAATGGTTTCGCCTTGACAGTCCTTGCTTTAAGGATGTGTTCGTTTTTTTTTTTTAATTAAAAGTTACTATTAAAAAAAAGAATTCAAAAAGTTTTTTATAAGTCAAAAGCTCGAGCTCTGGGTATAATGATTAAAACAAACTAGTACGGGCTTAAATGAGCTCAGTTCTAAACTATTAACACCACTAATGTTACATCATATTAACAAATTAGACTCTTTTAGGTGACCAAAAGTATTCATGGAAATGGTATATAGATTGATTTTATTTTATTTAATATATTGATAGTAAGAACATCAAATTTATGAGTGTTTAAAAAAAATTGATTTTAAGATTTAAGAAACAAAATCTTAAAACTGAACAGATTTTAGATCTAAAAGTCAGAGATCAACTATTAAAAAAAAGCAGATTTTTTTTTTCAAACTTAGTTGTCCTTAGGGATAGAGCATTTGGTACCAGTGCGAAAAATACCGGTACCGAACCGTTCCATACCAATCAAATTATGGTTTCACTTCGGTACCTAATTTTTTTAACGTTTTCGGGATTGGTGCTTTCGATTTGGTACAATATTAAGCATTCTCGGTACCGTTACAATACCGAGCTCATCCCTAAGTCTTCATAAGGCTTTGCTTTTACCAATGAACCACCAACGCTATTAGTAAAAAATAAGAGATATCTAAAGGTACATGTTTGTTAAAAGTACTTTTCAACTACAATTATGTAACCATACTATGTTAGGTAAGAAGAGCATTTACATGAAAAAAGAAAGGGACCGCATGTTTAAAAACAAATACACCGACAAAGTGATTCGATAGGACTACACGATGCATGGGCATTTCCGTGACCTACGGCCCAACTACCTACCATTTCCTACATATGGATCCAACAATCTTTTTTAAAACTATAATAATAACATTATTTGTCAGTCCAACTTGGATTGACTTGCTTTTATTAATAATAATCTTTATCGGGCTCCTCCATGTAGCTTCGCTTTCCAAATCTTTCATGCTTCTTATACAATATTACTTTACTATTTAATTTATTACTGTTTAAATTAATATAAATAATAAACATGTTGTAAGTTGTTAGATCAATAGTATCAACTTCTTGTCTTCTTCTCATTATGGGAAATTAAAAATCGAAAAACATCTTGGTTTTTCACTTAATAACTGCATAGCTTATTATTTTAATTTCTTAACTATCTATAATGTAGGATCACAAGCCCCAACGAGAAAAAATATATATAATTTACCTGTTCACTATCAAACTTTTTGTAAATGTTATCTATTAAAAATATCATATGTATTTTGTTTAATGTGACTCTCGTCAAAAATCTTCATCTTAAAATAACTAGTCACTAAATAAAGACAGAAAAATATAAGTCATTACAACTTTTTTCATCCACTCTTAAATAGTTAAATCTCACATATTTTAGGTGGAAGTATCAAATCATCCCACTATCAACAGCAATCGTACCCAGTAAATCCCACATTAAAATATTGCCACAACTTACCTCCATATCTCTAGGGCTAGAAAAACTACTTGAAAGACCATTAGCTCTAAAACCAATACACTAAAAATTATAAAAATAGACAACCAACAAATACTAAAAGGAGTGATAAAAGAGTAATTTAGTAAAATAATAACACATTTAATAAACGCAGACATATATTTTAAATTTAAAAAATATATAAAAAAAAGATAAAACAGACAATAAATTTGGTGTAATGGCTATTAAATTTGAGCCCTTCCAAAAATATACTATTAAAAAAAAAATCTAAAACAAGTTAAGAAAAAAAAGGGAAAATCACCAAATTGTCCATTGACCAACACTTTTCACTAGATATATCTCAACCGTCTTTGAAGAGTCGGTTCCCGGATCTCGAGACGTCTCCACGAGACTTTAGTGATGAACCACTAACCGATCGCCACGTGTAAAAAATAATAAAAAAAACTTACACAGGCACGGTGGAGACGTCACAGAGACATCTTGGGCAGGTGGGAGACGTCTCCGGGGGAAGAATGTGACACATGGCAGTCGGCCGGTAGTTCATCACCAAAGCCTTACGGAGACGTCTCGGGATCTGAGAACCGTCACCTCAAAAACGGTTGAAGTGGGTATTTTGGTGATTTGTGTGGGTCAATGGGCAATTTGGTAATTTTCCCTAAGAAAAATATATCCGTAGTCCCAAACCAGGAATTTTTTTTTTATTTAATTCTCTTGCCTAGTATACAACCGTAACCCTTTTAGTATCTACTTCTGCATTTATCCAAAAACAGAAACAATAACAACATTGTGTGATATCCAATTACCCATATACGATTTTTTTTACCAACTAAAACCATACACCCAATCAATACCGACTCACATAAAAAGAAATCCAGACCTCCAAATATAAATTTCTATTTATATCTTATATACCTAAAACTGTAAAACCATTATTACCAGCACTAGCAAATAGATATATCATTATCAGTGTAAGTACTTACTGACAGTAGCTGATCGGAACGTAGTCCAGCCGTCGATCACATTCCGATTACCCTTAATCAACGTCTTCCCAATCCCATCACCAATAAACATCAAGTTCTTCTTCTTATTAATAACCTCCACATACTCATAATAAGCGCCTGCTTTAATATATATAACAAACCTTGTAGCGCTTGAGTTCGGTGCAGCATTTAATGCTTCTCCAATCGTCGTAAAGTTTCCGCTTCCGTCTTGTGCAACCACCAAATTATACGTCGTCGTTTTGTTTGTTACGTTTGTTACGTTTGTGTCGGTTTGTAGTAACCGTCTGTCTCCAGGTGTCACCCACTTTGGAAACGACGTGGTTTCGGCGTGGTTAAGGAATGATCGGGACGACGTCGTTCCGTTCATCTTCTTCAATAATGCGAGTGAATTACTAACCTGTAGAACATTGTTAAAGTCAAAGCTTTTAACTACACGTTTTTTTTAAAGGTGAAGGTATATTTCATGATTGGAGATCTTGACTACACATGCAGGACAAAATATGTCTTATCGTGTTTAACATGTTAGAGACAATACGTTACAATTAACATAGGTATCAATAAGAATAAGACTCTAAACTACTTTACCAATCGTGTCTACAACATAGTTTTATTTACCAAAAATGAGAAATGAAAAATTATCAAAGTCTAGCCTTCTGATTTTAATTATTTAAAAAAAAAACCTATAAAATTACATATTGTACTTTATTGAAAAAGGTGGAAGGCGCACCGGTGCAGGGGCGGACATAGGGAAGAAGCAGCGGTCACGGATGCTGCGGTTCAACTTCCCGCGCGTAGTGGAAAATTTGGTTTTTTTATGAAATTTGAAAAACGTTGCTACTAAAATGAAAAAAATGAAAAATGTTACTACTGATTTTGTGGCCTAGATCCGCCACTGCACCGGTGCGCTGGGCCTTAGTAAGCAAGAGTTTTTTTTAAGCAACACACAGTATTAAATTACATTTTCAGGAGTTTTAAACATGTTTTGGGATTCTTGGGGGTTGGTTTAGGTTGTTTTATGTTGATTATAGATTGTTTAGGTCTAGTATAACTGTTTCAGACATGTTCAGACAATTATTTTCCAGAATTTCATCGGAGCTTAGCCTAAAAATGCACCGAGGCCCTAAAAGTAGGGTTTTTAAAGCGAAGCAAGAAAACTAAATTGAAAACTAACCTGACGTGAAATTCCCTTCAATGCCTTACGAAAATTTCGACTAATTTTCACTTGATTTTTACTTCCTTCAAATCCATCAAGACACGTGGCTTGATTAGTCATAGCTGCACTAAGCATTGTACGGAGATCATCGTACTTCTTTTCCGGTGACTTGGACAGATCCGACACAACAGTTCGGAGCTCCGAAACAGTTTCCAAAAACAATGTATGACAGTCCTCAAGTGCACGCACTTCAATGAGAGTCAAATTAGGAAGCTTCCGGCGTATGTTAGTAACATTAAAATCAGTTGACCGTACATCGGAAATAGTTTCATTAACAGTAGCCGATATAATATCCGGTAACGTCGTGGACGTGAGACCTGGTACGATTCTCGTTAGCGTGGACACGCAGAGGTCGTGGTAGAGAGCACCGTCGCATTGCGACACGGCCGTTTGTGTTTGGAGGCGTCTGTGAATGTGTAAGTTTTGGTGGGGTTTTGATAATAATGGAAGTGTAAGGGGGTGTTTTGTAAATATGGAGAAGGAGGAAGTAAAGAGTGTGAGGAAGAGGAGGGCTGAAAGTGGCATTAGGAAAAAGAGGAAACGACGGCGTTTTGGAGATTGGGAAGTGAGATTGGTCTGCATGTTGGTAGATGTGAAATGTAAATGCTTTAAGGTGAGAGGATAATAATATGAGGGGTTGGTTGGTTATATAGGGGATGAACTATAGTGACCTGCACCCTTTGGTTTTAATATTGCATCCTCTTTTGCCGTTGCAATAATTTTGTATTGAATAAGCTCATATTTTTATAAAACTTATCACTAATAATAATGTCATAAATTTATTTTAATGTAGGATACACAATAATCATAATTTATTTAAATTCATCTTATCAATTAACATGAATTAATCTGGGGGGATTCGAACTTGAGACCAAGCCCGGGCGGAAACCTCCCTAAGGAGTAAACCCGCGTTTGACCTGGATTCGAACTGGGGTTGAGGGGTTGTGCATCGTTTGGATTCTCTGCTGAAACACACCTTTCAAAAAAAAAAATTAATCTGATTTTTGAGTTCATTTGTATAAAACTTTTTGTTTAAAGATTTAACATTTTTTTTTAAATTATCTCATAGTTTGATATAACAAACTTTTATAACGTTGTGATCTCATACTAGTAATGTAATCTAAATTGATGAAAAGAGAGATGACGTGTTATTGATTTGACTGTTATATTGTTATATCGAGAAAACTATTTCGTGCATTGGTGGATCTTCCTACTGGCCAGACGAGGCCCTGGCCCGCCCAACTTTTTCGCTTCGTAGTGTAAATTTTATCAAAAATATTTGAAAATTTTATATGTATTGAGTCCGGACGTACTAGATTAAGTCCGGCTCTACCAGATTTTTTGTTTAAGATCCGACATTGGTTTCTTGGCAATCATTTTTTCAGGTTGATTGTATCAAGTAATGATGGATAGAAGCTTAATGTGTTAATGAGAAAAAAAAATGATTTATTGCATACAAGGACAAAGATATGGATGTTTTAGACTTTTAGTTAATATTTATTTATAAAATTGTAATTATTCAAGAAAAAAAATTAGTTTAACTTAAGATTACGTGGACAAAGATTACGTGCCAATAAGTTTGTGACAAATTTACATAATTAACATACGAAAAGGTAATCAAAGAAAGTCAAAGGTACACAATCTTTTGGAGAATTTTTAATTGTCCTATAAACCTAGATGGCTAGGTAGTTATGCACACCGCATGTATGTTTGGAATGGCTGCATCATACATATTTTAGTGGGAACTAGTAAAATGAACCCGTGCTACGCACGGGTTGCACGGGATATGCACCGCTTTTTCACCGCGCGTTGCGCGAAAGTTGTTGGAAGTAGCGACAATACAACTTTAAAAAAGTTAGGTGAAAAATCCTAAAAGCTAAAAGTTTGGCGATCAATGTTTGAAATCCTAAAAGCTAAAAGTTTAGTGGTAAAATTGGAAGAAAAGAAAGTACATAAGTTAGTGGCCAAACTGTAAAAAAATAAAGTGCCAAATTGAGAATTTGATGGTCAAATTGGAAGAAAAGAAAGTACATAAGTTAGTGGCAAAATTGTTTAGTGGCCAAACTGTAAAAAAATAAAGTATCAAATTGGAAAAGCAGAAAGTACGTGGCCAAAGTGCAAAGAATCATAAATGCTAAAAGTTTGGTGGTCAATTTGGAAGAAAAGGAAGTACATAAGCTAATGACCAAATTGTTTTGTGGCCAAAACGTAAAAAATTTAAGTGCCAAATTGAGAGAACATAAAGTAAAAACGTTAGTGGCCAAAGTGCAAAAATTCAAAGTAGACTATTGCGAAGCTTGTTTTGAATTAGTATATAGAGTAATTGGGTTTAATGGATATCATCTAGGAGTTTGGCTTATGTTTGTAGTTGGGTAAATGAGACAAATCGAACCTCAAATGCTGTTCATGCAATTTAACGTTTTTAGCTCTATCTTTCATAATCTAATTATGCAAACCTTGGACTTGGTTATATGTAGTTTTCTATAATATTTGTACACACATTATAAGTGATACACTCATTGGGGCTACTAAGTCCTACCATACTAAGTTAATTGTATGTAACGGAGCTAAAACTCGTATATTAGAAAAGATTCAATTTAGGCGTGACCTTGGCTCAGGGGCTGTTTGGTAGCCTCTTAATCAGGTTCTTAACTATTCAGTGCTGAATGATTCAGCATTCAGCGCGTTTGTTTCAGCCTCTGAATGGAATGGTTAAGGCTGAATCATTAAGACTTGAGATGTTGCTGAACCATTAAGCACTGAATCATTAAGCACTGAACTAGGCTGAATCTTAATGAAACTCTCATACCAATGTGGGACAAGAAAACTAACCATTAAGAGGTCCAACTTAATAATTCAGCACTTAACCATTCAGACCTCTTAACCATTTAGAGCTCTTAATGATTCATCACTTAATCAACCAAACAGCCCCTCAGGTTTGTTTAAGTTTAGCTTAATTCTAGGCTTGGCTTACGGACGGCTTGACTTATATGTACAAAGGCGTTTAATTCGAATCTAATAACACCAAACAATTTGATGCGCAGTTTATACATTTCTTATATCGCGTAATATGAAATTAAGTAGGAAATTTTAACAAACCAAGTTTTTAATATAGTACTGAACTTTTAACGAGTACAAATTGCTAAGGCTATATGGTGTGGTTACACCCTCCCCCAACTTCCTCAAATGCCACATCAGCGTCATCTCATTTATCCCATTATCTCCCCCAAAGTGTTTGGAAATGGTTTCAATTCCCCCATTTTCCCTTTCTTTTTTTTATTATTTTATATAATATTATTATATATTATTAGTGGACATGTGGCATATAATAATATTATTATATAGATGGAGGTTGCATGGTTTTCAATCGGGGAGATCGGGCAAAAGTCACCGAATTGCAATGGGGTGCGCGGTATTCCCGATCAACAAACACCCCACGTTAGCCCACCTAAGAGACCCACCGAATGACCGAAACCATCCATTTATTCCAAGTTATAGTGTGTTTAGTTGCATAAAAAAATTGTTTTAAGATAATACAAGAGAATGAGAACTTGAAGAACCAATTCTGCTACTAAGACAAACTCAACAAATTGATCAAACAAATCGATTGCCACCTTATTATCTCATAACGCAGTATAGAAGTTGAGAGGGAGAGAATTTGGATATTCAAATCAAGTGGTAATCTTGTTACTTAAACTTGTGTTCACATGTGCTATTTGGGTCTAGTGATCATCAAGAATGTATTATTTTATAACTTATCACCTTTATTGAATTTTTTCTTAGGTAAAAGCTCCATCCTTATGGTATTTTTTT
The DNA here is from genome assembly GCA_028751855.1 of Ambrosia trifida. Classification (NCBI taxonomy): domain Eukaryota; kingdom Viridiplantae; phylum Streptophyta; class Magnoliopsida; order Asterales; family Asteraceae; genus Ambrosia; species Ambrosia trifida. The sequence continues at coordinate 11,460,963 of CM054125.1, forward strand.
TAAACATGCGTAGAGACAATTGTATAAAAAAAAATCGTAAGCGGTATCATAGTCAGTCCACGATCAAACCATGAACTGACTATCATTCTTATGAAGATAGCGAGATACAGGGTCGCATCCTGGAGCCACCATACCTTCCTTGGGCGAATTTCAAGAGTCGACAAAATGATTGATATACAATGTTGGAGCCAAAACCAAACATGGCTTTCTCTCATTAACAAAATTAATCAATAGAGGTTTTATAATGTGTTATGATAAATTATATAACTAATAACTCCAAAAGATGTATAGAAGACTTATATAAAGTTATTTGAATTTGAAATGAACAAAATATGAAGAATCTTGTTTAATATGAGTACATTCAAATTGAAAAGGAGTCAAAAGAGGATACTTTACATATTTGGGGTATATATGTCGTCTAATAAAAAAGGGACTAAAGCCAACCATATGTACAAGAGAAGAATCTTACCATACTGAGCATTTATTTATTTTTTTTATTTATTTTTCTAAGGCCGTGAAGCTACTTGGTCTAGCACAATGATTTAAGCATAGTAATAGTAATGTTATGACCCGAATCCACAAATGTAGTTTTTTAAAGACTTGGTTTTGCTATTCAAAAAGGGTTAGGGGCACATCACACATGTTGTTGCTTGTTTGTCTTCTATTTCTATATAATTTTCCTTTGGGATTATTGATGGTAAAAATATATGTTGGATAAAAAAAAGAAGAAGAAGACAAAGACAAAGACATGCTCAATGGCCCTAGTATCTCAATGCTTAGATAGCGTTTGTTTCACGAAATGGAATGAAAGTCGGATGGAATTGGAATGTATATTCCATTCCTGTTGTTCGTTTAAACAAAAGAAAAAATTGTAATTAAACAATGACATACGGAAGAGAATCTACATTCCAATTCAATTAAGATTTCATTTCATTCTGTGAAATGAACACACAAATTCCAATTCCAATTTCATTACAATCCATAAAGCAAACATTGCCTTAAGCTTTGCAAACATGGTCAAAATCTAGAATTATTGCAAGATATCTAATTTTAAATGGACAAGAGGTGGAAAGAATAATTTTAAACGGACAAGAAGTGGAAAGAAGAAAAAAGATCAATGCATGGTCACTATAAGACTAATAAAACGGGGAAGGGGTGATCGTTATTTTTAACTTCTCTCTAAGAATTAGCATATTGTAAAAGTGATCACTACCCGATTAATAAGACGTGGAAGGAATTATCGATACATACTCACTGAGTTGTTCAAAAGTCAATCACTACACGATTGCTAACAAGTTAAAGAGATGATAGCTAACTTCTTAGTGAGAAGTTGCAACACTCATCTCTGTTAAACTTGGAGGAAACTAAAACTTTCTTTATTGCTGAATTAATTAAAAACATGAGAAACAAAGGTTTATATAAACTAGCTATTCTGATCTCACTAAACGATACTTATTAGAACAATAGGAAACATAACTCAAACATAATACTGATATTTAAAGACTAGTGGGAATGCCCGTACGTTGCCACGGGTGTTTATTTTTTTCACATTTTAAATTGCCCAAAAGTTTACACACCATAATATCATTTATCCATTCCGACCCGTGCTCGATTTTTATTTGCAACATTTAGTTACACACATGAACCAAAGTGCCTTTTAGCCTACTGGTAACAAAATGTTAAATAAGGCTTAGCCTTTCCTTGTGGTGATAGTTCAAATTCCATTGGTGACAAAAGTTAAGACATTAAAAAAAGTTACACACATGAACTAATCTATTACTAGGTAATGGCTCTAGTTAAATTCGGTTAATTGATTCAAGACATGTCAAAGTGGGTGCTAATCCATTATTTGATAAAGGTTTCGGTAGAATTTGGACAATAAGGTTAAGAAATCCAAATGGAAGTTTGATTGATATACCAAACAAACAATTTGAATAAACCACGTAGTTACCTTACAAAATATTAATATTGAAAAACATACAAATATCCATAAGATCACCTATTCGTCAGGGGCAATAAAGTCAATTCAATCTTCAAGAATATGTTCAACTGTGCGTCCTTCTATAATAAGGTTAAAATAAAGTTAGTTGCTAAAAGATAGTTTTTGTTCTGTTGTTAACTAAAGTTGGTAGCTAACTAAATGCAGTTTACCCTAGATATAATGTAAGATCAAACACACTCACAGTCTTTTCCTTTTTGGTATGTAAATGAAGCTCTAGCCCATTGGATTCGGGTCACCTCCCCATCAATCCAAGCTAAAGTAGGATTTTCAACCTAAACATGTGAACCTACAACAATATAAACTGGTGCCGGCTGTAAATATTCAATCTTGTCAACATAAATAAACATAATAAAATGTAAATTCTAAAAAATGAATGTAGTAAGCTAGGGTCAAACAAATCCAAAGTTACCCAAAGTGTGTTTTAAGTATTGCATCTTGAATCATTTTTATAAAAATATATAGATTACTATTGAGAAAGCTGGAAATGTTGACCCGATGAAGAAGTAAAAAATGATACCAGATGTAATAGTTGCAATAAGCCTTGGAAACTCATTCGATTTCCTGCAAGTTGCATCCTTCCAAAATCAATAAATAAAAAATAACTTTCACCAAGAAACCTAAAAAATACGATCATAAAAAACACATACATGAACCTTCTATTAGACTTTCCCTTTAGTTTACTTGTTACGAAAGCATATTAAGCTGCAAGACCAACTTGACATCCCTTTAATAAAACCTACAAAAGACCAAAAACTTTAAAATAAACGCCATGATATAATACTTTAAATAATCAAAACTACAAATTAGAAGCAAAACTGAAGCAAACTCGAAATACCCTGAAAAACAAATGAATAAAGCTAAATTTACTTCACAACTCCCTAATCACTTCTCCAATTTCACCTAAATACACCTACACAACAACAACCATCAAATTCAGCAATAAAAAATCATCAATCTCCATAAACCATTTCAACATTAAGATAAAAAAGACTGATGGATTGAATAATGCGATTAGAAATAAAAGAACCTGAAAGCAGAGAAAAGAAGGTGTTGAATGATGATTGTTGGAAGATGATTATATGTCTAATAAAGAAAGAGGCGAAGAGTGAGATACATCAATGCAAGACGGTTCATTTGCACGAAGGGTGAACAATTATTATTATTGAAGAAACAAAAGTCTACCTCTACGAAGAATAGGGCAGACCAGCTTCCACAAGTAAGATCCTTCACTAGAATAAATGGCTCCTTGGTGATGGTGACCTGAAAAACACAATCTACCGATGCGGGGCGACCGCCTCGAATCCCAGAGGATTCAACTTAGCAGACACAAAAACGTGGTCGCACTAGTGTGTTCTTCAGGGGTTTCTGAATGACCCATTCAAGGAGACGAAGTGCTCCTTAAATAGGCTCCACATGGGCCTCGACATTTACCCTTAACTTACCGAGTGGGCTGAGGCCCAGTTAAGGGCTTGCCTCCACATCGGCCCAGGATTAGGCCCAACAAGATATAATATGTGACAGGTAAGAAATCATAGAGGACGATCGTACCGTTTTCTCTGACGTGGCATCGTGTGATTGGCCACAGGTCTGATCGAATATGATTGGCCGTCGAGTGTACTATTGTCCCCTCTGTAGGCCTTCGTTAGTGGAGATCTTTGTTGAGGTGGTCCCATGCATTTTTATTGGTTGACATGTACAGGAGACAGACCTTTTCAGGGTTTGCTCGAAAACCGTCCTTCGTCACTATGACGCCCAAGAATTTGCCTTCTTCCATGCCGAAGGAACACTTGCTAGGGTTCAGCTTCATACGGACTTGTCGCAATTGCTCAAATGTTTTCTGTATGTCAGTCAACATTCGATCCTCTTCTACGCTTTTGATTACGAGATCATCCACATATACTTCCAGATTCATGTCGATCTGTGCGGCGAAGACTGAGTCCATGAGGCGTTGGTACGTAGCTCCCGCGTTTTTTAGTCCGAAGGGCATTTTGGTATAGCAGAAGGTGGCCATATCTGTTCTGAACGTGGTTTTGTCCTCATCGCCTTTCGCCATTTGGATTTGATGATACCCTTTGTAGGCGTCAAGAAAACATTTAAAACGGAAGGGGGCCAGAGAGTCGACTTTCAGATCTATCTCGGGTAGCGGATAACAATCCTTCGGGCAGGCCTTGTTTAGGTCTTTGTAGTCTACGCACATCCGCCACCCTCCGTTAGCCTTGGCTACCATTGCAGGGTTAGCGACCCACGTTTGGTATTTCACGGGCTGAAGTATGCCGGCGTTCAAAAGCTCCGTGACTTGCTCATTCATCGCTTTGGTTTTTTCGGGCCCCATGCTCCTTTTCTTTTGCACCACTGGTTCGACTGACTTGTATGTGGTGAGTTTATGTTCTGCTATTTCTCGAGGAACCCCGACCATATCCGCGGGTTTCCATGCGAAGACGTCCTTGTTCTTGATGAGCAGTTGCTTCAGATGGGTACGCACTGTGTCGGATAATGCGGGTCCAATCGTGACGGTTTGTTCTGGAAAGCTGGGATTGAGCACCCATTTTTCCGGCTCGGTCTGGCTTGGCTTCTTGGTGGACTTGGCTGGCTTTGGGACATCCGCCGTGTGGCACTGGCGGTTGCCTCAGATGAATGCTACCCCCTTGCGGGTTGGGAACCCGACCATTTGATGTGGGGTGGAGGCGTTGCTGTTGAATTTGGCTAGGCCGTCCCTTCCTATTAGTACGTCGTGTGCCGAGGTTACTAGGAGCACCATAAACTCGCATTCTTCTGTCCGCGACAGCTTACCATCCGACCAAGTAACTGGAAATGTGATGACTCCTCGAGGCATTATCGATTCGTGGATGAAACCTGAGATTGGTTCGCTTACTGGTACCAGGCGCTTCTTATCTGCCTCGTCGAGCTGGTTAAAACATTGGTCGTACATGATGTCCGCACTGCTTCCCGGGTCGAGGAACATGTATGGAGTGCGGTAATGACCGAATACCCCCGTGATGATGAGCGGGGATGTGGATGATGCTCCTCCCTTAACAGTAGGCAAGATAACCGGTTGTTCTTTCCATGAGTCATCGCTCGTTTCTGTCAGTTGTCGCTTGTTTCGCCTATGTCCGCCGGTTCCCTTGCTTGTCATATGGCAGTTATGCCTAGGGACGTGTTCTATCAGGTGCGTTTGTAAGTTACGTATCCGCTTGTTCGGCCCCTCCCCACGATCGTCGTTATCGCGGCCGCGGCCATTGCGCTGTACGTTCTTGACTAGATGTCTCAACTGCCCGGACTTTAAAGCGGACTCAATCTCCATCTTTAAGCTGTAACAGTTGTCTGTGCTGTGCCCGAAGTCATTGTGGTAATCGCACCGTTTACTTGTGTCTACATTTCTCCGCTTGCCAAGTGGGCGGGGTTCTTTGAAGTTATGCTGCTCAGTGGCGAGTACCTGTGACGGTGTCTTCGTCAGTGGTGTCCACTTCGTATTCTTCTTAGACCCTCCCCGCCCATCGCGGGTGTGTTTGTTATTGATAATCTGGCAGGCATCTTGTTGTGCGGAGTACTTGCCCTCCTCTGCGGAACCAGAAATACGTGACCAGACTGATTGTTTGCCTTTGTCCCTGCGGCCTCCATGATTGTTGGCGTATTGATGTTGGCGGGAATGGCGGAAAGATTTCTCGGATGACGCATAAATTTTGGCCGCCTTGATTACGTCGTCCCAGGACTCGGGTATTCCGTCCTTTCCTGTGAAGCATTTCATAAGGTCGTCGTGGTTGACCCCGTGGATGAAGGCCGCTCGTGTGAGTTCCTCTCCGCACCCTATTTGCATTGCCTCCCGCGTGTATCGGGTGATGTACTCTTCGACTGCCTCGTTGTCTCTCCTAGCGCAAAGTAGTATGTGGGCCTTGTCCTTCTTGTGTTTCTGTGACATCCGTCACTTTTATCCTATTATTATTACACATATATAAATATACATTTTTTTTATTTTCGCATCTCCTATCTTATACGTCACGTTTTATCCTTATAATAATAATAATAATAATAATAATAATAATAATAATAATAATAATAATAATAATAATAATAATAATAACAATAATAATAATACATAATAATAATATGTAGAACAAACTAGCAGCCCATTAACAAGCCCCAGCCCAAGGGCCCATCAGTCCAGCCCACTTCCTCCTTCCCCTCATCTGCTTTCAAAAAAAAAAAATTGTGCCTCTGCCCGGATTCGAACCGGAGCAGAAGGCCGGCTCAGACGCTACACACCCACACACAAGCCAGCTGAGCTACGGCTCATATCTGTTGTAACACCAACTCAAATTATTTAAATGGCTTTCTAAAAGTCAGAAATGTTGTCTTCTTCCTTGTCTGTTCGAAACAGCAAGCATCCACACAAAAATTCTTTTTTGTCAACTTTCCTAAACCTCCACTAATTAATACCTTTAATCACTATACTAGGTAACAATTGACTCATTTAACAAACTTACGAATTCAATTGCATTTTACACGCACAATCATACAAATTCACGCGTTTATATTTAACATGGGTCAACACTTGCCAATTCGATGACTGAAGCTATTACACTATAAATTGATGATCTGAGATCCTTCACAACTCGCTCATAATCTTTTCTCAACCCCCAATTGTCTTCAAAACACTCTGATTTGTGCCTCACGAATTCACAGTTGACTTTTATATTTGACTGGCCAATCGTATACGAATCAGCATTGTAAGTTACATTTTTTTTGTGGGTTTTAATCTCCGGCATTCACACATCAAAAGCCCTAAGATCAATTGAGCCATTGATGTGTGAATCAACCTATTGCAGAATCTAGGGCTCGAAGGGTTGATTTGGGGATAAACTCCATTTTTCGTAGTGTATATATTTTAAATATAACTGAATTAATCACAACCACTGGTCTGGACCAAGTGGTTGTGACTGAGGGTTGCTTCGTGAGCCACCCGGGTTCGAATCCCGGCATGGCATTCTTTTTGTTCTATTTTTTTTCTCATTTATCCTTTTAAAATCAAATACTTATATATAAGTTTATAAATTCATTTTAAATTATCAAAACTCTTTTATTTATTCTACAAAAATTATCTTAGGTGAATCTGATGAAAAAGTTTCACTCATAATTTTTAGTTTTCAAAAATTTATTTATTTAATATATATAATAAATAAATCAAGTTTATTCTATTTTATTTATAAAAATCTATAAAAATATCAAAACGATCTTATTAATTTCCACAAAAATTATCCTGAGTTTTTATAACATTAAGCTTTTCAGAAATGATTTTTATTTCTGAAAAATTTTTTATTTAATATTTTTAATCAATTTTTGTTAGTTTTAATCGTAAATAATTCATAATAAATTCATTTTTCAATATTTTTGTACCAAAATTTTACACAAATTATTTCTAACTATCTAGAACTGAATTACAATTTTTAATTCAGAAATTCTTTGATTTTAATATTTTTAGATATTAAAGTCATATTTTGAACAATTTGAAATAATTAGATTAAATATTCTATTTTCAAGAAAATAATTTTATAAAAATTATTTTCATACTTAAAACCTTATGTTGTGACTATATTCAACTTAAAATTTTACAAAGAGACTTTTATTTATTTATTCATTAAATTTCTTATATTTAATAAACAATTTGTTTAATAAACAAATAAACATTTATCCCCAATTCGAAGCCCTAGAAATACATATATCCTAGAGTTATTTCCCTTACACATTATCAAATACTTTAGGTTGATCATTTGGGAGCAATCTCAATTCATATTTCGTTGTCCTAGTCCAATTTCAAGTTATTACGTGAACTGTGAGTATTCCTACCCCTTTTTGCTTTTATACATTTTTGGGGTGTTACATGTACACTATTACAATTTCAAATACAAGTTTACACTTTTACAATACAATTCTAGTACTATGTGCATTGCTTACAACGTGCTTTATGCTTAGACAATACATGTGGATTACATTTGTACTTAGTGAAATCATTAACATGGTACAAGCCGACATTAACATTGGATAGCGCTATTTGGATTGACAACCCGCCTAGATTGATTCTCCCCCTTTTTCATCGGAGAATCCGTGGCCAGTGTTAAGTTATCATCCATTTATTGGTTGAGTACACTACAGTTCATACAGTACATTATACAGTCACAGGGTTGATTTCGCTCATTTGTATGATACATAGTTTACATATTCGCACTGTAGCTTGCACTTGAATTGTATAACTTTTTAACCTACTATATATATCAAATCTAGGAATGCTCACCAACATTTCATATGTTGACCAAATCTATTTTGTACATGTTTCAGGTGCAGTTTGATCTAGTGCTTTAGCAAGAGACATTTAGTGTTTTATTTCAATTCAGTTATTTCAATATTTACATTTCATTTAGACAATGTAATTTCCATTTCCATGTAAGACAATTTTGGATTATTCAATAATATTTACATTTTAGTCCCATGTGCTTTTGAACAATCGTCACTACGTGACACCTCGATGATTCCGCCATCGGTTGGGGTGTTACAGATTGGTATCAGAGCCATGGTTATAGGGAACTAGGTTGTTAGATAAAATGGCCTAGACTATAACCGAACTTTCATGCATAATATTTTCTAAATTACCCCTCATTTCCCTCTACTTTCCTTCCTCTATCTTCTCTTCTTCTCCATTTCCCCTCATCTTTCATCCTGGTGCATAGAGATGGTGTCCTACAAGGAGTGGAAAGCCTACATCAATCATGGAACGGGAGCAGTACCTTTCATGAAGACAAACTTAGGCATAATGCCTACTCCTATTTTTGCTCCTTCAAAGATGTTGAACTTTAATGAGTGTGATAAGGACACGTGCAATCTGGAAGGGTGGATGCCTGTACACTGGGTTTTCTGGCATAGGCAAGCATAGCGCATAAATCCATTTACGGACCTGTTATGCTTACCTGGGGATTCCTGGAGTGAGTGTCCACTTATAGGCTAAAGCATGTCTTCTTTGATCACCATTGGGCTCAATTCCTTTGAAAAGTCAACGTTCTTGTTGGGCTTTACAGCTAGACAAGGGCACTCCAAGCATTTATGCAAGTTTTACAATAATACTCTCTCGATTCATATACAATATTTCGTATTTCACGATTTTCATATATTGCTTACAAGTTCATACTTTCATAACCATCTATGGATTTCACAATCACACTTCACCTTACCCTCTTAGCCACTTTTTAAATATTCAACACCCTACCCCAAATCATATTATTTCTTCTCTCCACATGTTATTTATTTTAAAAACTATAACCTCATACCTTAGCACAAACTAAAGATTTCTAAAACTTGTTGTATTACCTAGTAACTTTACAAAGTACATAATATTTTTTTTAAAGGATGTCCTCGAACTTAAATTCAATTGATTATTTATTGACGTAACAAACAATTTTCTATATAATGTTTTAAACTATTACAAAGCTTACTTAGCTTGTACTATTTAACAACTTTTGCCTTATGTACAAAACCAATTTTGAAAATATTTTTTTTTTTTGGAATAATATCTAGTCTCTAGATTCTCCATCAACACTCACCCATTTCCAACTTGTTCAAATTTTTACAATATTTGGCATATACCACAATCATGTTTTCTTATACACTTGATTATAACCTTTGATCCAAACCCCAAAATTTACACTGCTATATAATCTCCTTACTATAAAATAAACTCTTTATCAACTATCTTCACATTCACCATCTCTCACAACCTTGATTATGTTTCAAGATTTTTCATCATCCTCTCAAGAACTAAATTCATATCCTTCACCTTCTCACACGTGAGCTAGTTACCCATGATAATCAAACTACTAAAAACCTGATACTTGATTCTACATGATTTTTTCCAAAACATCATTGTTTGTGAAACTTGATTTCCCATTAATTTGACTATTCACTGGACATTTAATTATTCATGATACTCGTGTTTTCATTTTCTTGATCTTATTATCATTTTGTACCCAGTTATGTCATACTCATAGGCATATAACATCTAGAAATTTCCTTGCATACTATTGTGTACGTATACAGATTGAAAATTCATCATATTCGATTACGTTTATTTTTATATCATATAAGTTTCAGACTCTACCTTACATTTTATTGAAACATTTGGACTTGATTTCCATGAAAATCAAACTACTAAAAACTTAATAATTGATTCTACGAGGCTTTTCTAAAAACATCATTCTTTGTTATATGAAACTTGAATTTTTCCTTTGATTTAACAACCTATTGAACATTTAGTTATTCATAATACTTATAATCTATTCCTATAGGCCACTAAGATAACACTTACACTTAATGGTTGTAGTACTTACAAACTTGCTTGTATAAACATGCTATCAATTTGCAATCTATGTGAATAATAATTGCTGCACTTAATAGAGGTCATCATGCCTTTTTCAACAGTCGGGAGAGGCCCTACAACCTGCTCCACGACTGGTGGAGGCTATCGAACATACTCAACGATTGGTAGAGGTCACTATGCCTTTTCAAACAGTCGGGAGAGGCCCTACAACCTACTCCACGGCTGGTGGAGGCTATCGAACCTGCTCAACAATCGGTGGGATCATAGAAGGACATAAAACCCTAATGTAAGGTAAATTGATGATTCCGGTCCGGAACGTAATCATGAATTTACAGGTACATTAGGGTAGTGTGAAATTCTATTAGAGTTTTTGGTAGGCATCCAGTACGTTTTCAAGGTATCAAAGGTGTGGTGGGTTAGCTGCGGTACACCCTGTATACAAACACTAATGATGCATTGAAAGTGAGACTGGAAGTCGGTCCAGGAACAAACTCTGTTTACTTGGTGGTTCAATTATAGTCAATCAAATCGTACATTTATTTTAAGATTCCTGAACTTGCAATTTAAGTGATTTACTAGATTCTTATTCCCCTTCTTATTCGAGACGAACCTAATCCTTAACTCACACCTATCAAACCTACCATCCAAGCCATTCGAAACAGTTTATTTTGTTAACTATAAATTCAAGTCGCACCTTAACTCTGATTTTCTAAACCACAGTTATCTTAACTTTTACCCTAAACATCCATAACCCTATGTTACTATTAACTTCGGGACGAAGTTTCTAAAAGTAGGGGATGCTGTGACATCCGTCACTTTTATCCTATTATTATTACACATATATAAATATACATTTTTTTTATTTTCGCATCTCCTATCTTATACGTCACGTTTTATCCTTATAATAATAATAATAATAATAATAATAATAATAATAATAATAATAATAATAATAATAACAATAATAATAATACATAATAATAATATGTAGAACAAACTAGCAGCCCATTAACAAGCCCCAGCCCAAGGGCCCATCAGTCCAGCCCACTTCCTCCTTCCCCTCATCTGCTTTCAAAAAAAAAAAATTGTGCCTCTGCCCGGATTCGAACCGGAGCAGAAGGCCGGCTCAGACGCTACACACCCACACACAAGCCAGCTGAGCTACGGCTCATATCTGTTGTAACACCAACTCAAATTATTTAAATGGCTTTCTAAAAGTCAGAAATGTTGTCTTCTTCCTTGTCTGTTCGAAACAGCAAGCATCCACACAAAAATTCTTTTTTGTCAACTTTCCTAAACCTCCACTAATTAATACCTTTAATCACTATACTAGGTAACAATTGACTCATTTAACAAACTTACGAATTCAATTGCATTTTACACGCACAATCATACAAATTCACGCGTTTATATTTAACATGGGTCAACACTTGCCAATTCGATGACTGAAGCTATTACACTATAAATTGATGATCTGAGATCCTTCACAACTCGCTCATAATCTTTTCTCAACCCCCAATTGTCTTCAAAACACTCTGATTTGTGCCTCACGAATTCACAGTTGACTTTTATATTTGACTGGCCAATCGTATACGAATCAGCATTGTAAGTTACATTTTTTTTGTGGGTTTTAATCTCCGGCATTCACACATCAAAAGCCCTAAGATCAATTGAGCCATTGATGTGTGAATCAACCTATTGCAGAATCTAGGGCTCGAAGGGTTGATTTGGGGATAAACTCCATTTTTCGTAGTGTATATATTTTAAATATAACTGAATTAATCACAACCACTGGTCTGGACCAAGTGGTTGTGACTGAGGGTTGCTTCGTGAGCCACCCGGGTTCGAATCCCGGCATGGCATTCTTTTTGTTCTATTTTTTTCTCATTTATCCTTTTAAAATCAAATACTTATATATAAGTTTATAAATTCATTTTAAATTATCAAAACTCTTTTATTTATTCTACAAAAATTATCTTAGGTGAATCTGATGAAAAAGTTTCACTCATAATTTTTAGTTTTCAAAAATTTATTTATTTAATATATATAATAAATAAATCAAGTTTATTCTATTTTATTTATAAAAATCTATAAAAATATCAAAACGATCTTATTAATTTCCACAAAAATTATCCTGAGTTTTTATAACATTAAGCTTTTCAGAAATGATTTTTATTTCTGAAAAATTTTTTATTTAATATTTTTAATCAATTTTTGTTAGTTTTAATCGTAAATAATTCATAATAAATTCATTTTTCAATATTTTTGTACCAAAATTTTACACAAATTATTTCTAACTATCTAGAACTGAATTACAATTTTTAATTCAGAAATTCTTTGATTTTAATATTTTTAGATATTAAAGTCATATTTTGAACAATTTGAAATAATTAGATTAAATATTCTATTTTCAAGAAAATAATTTTATAAAAATTATTTTCATACTTAAAACCTTATGTTGTGACTATATTCAACTTAAAATTTTACAAAGAGACTTTTATTTATTTATTCATTAAATTTCTTGTATTTAATAAACAATTTGTTTAATAAACAAATAAACATTTATCCCCAATTCGAAGCCCTAGAAATACATATATCCTAGAGTTATTTCCCTTACACATTATCGAATACTTTAGGTTGATCATTTGGGAGCAATCTCAATTCATATTTCGTTGTCCTAGTCCAATTTCAAGTTATTACGTGAACTGTGAGTATTCCTACCCCTTTTTGCTTTTATACATTTTTGGGGTGTTACATGTGCACTATTACAATTTCAAATACAAGTTTACACTTTTACAATACAATTCTAGTACTATGTGCATTGCTTACAACGTGCTTTATGCTTAGACAATACATGTGGATTACATTTGTACTTAGTGAAATCATTAACATGGTACAAGCCGACATTAACATTGGATAGCGCTATTTGGATTGACAACCCGCCTAGATTGATTCTCCCCCTTTTTCATCGGAGAATCCGTGGCCAGTGTTAAGTTATCATCCATTTATTGGTTGAGTACACTACAGTTCATACAGTACATTATACAGTCACAGGGTTGATTTCGCTCATTTGTATGATACATAGTTTACATATTCGCACTGTAGCTTGCACTTGAATTGTATAACTTTTTAACCTACTATATATATCAAATCTAGGAATGCTCACCAACATTTCATATGTTGACCAAATCTATTTTGTACATGTTTCAGGTGCAGTTTGATCTAGTGCTTTAGCAAGAGACATTTAGTGTTTTATTTCAATTCAGTTATTTCAATATTTACATTTCATTTAGACAATGTAATTTCCATTTCCATGTAAGACAATTTTGGATTATTCAATAATATTTACATTTTAGTCCCATGTGCTTTTGAACAATCGTCACTACGTGACACCTCGATGATTCCGCCATCGGTTGGGGTGTTACAGTTTCCTCTGGTGGAAAAAATGCAGTGAAAATTTGGATAGCAAATCGTCGAAGTCTAGGACGCTACCCGTCGGGAGGTTGTCGAACGATACTCTAGCTGCACCCATTAGCGTCTGGGCGAAGAGATGGCACCATACCTGCATTGGCCAGTTCTGACTGTGGGCTGCGGTGCAGAAGTCATGCACGTGGTCGTCTGGGTCACGTATTCCGTCGTATTTACCGATGCTATTTGGTAACTTAGCCTTTGCGGGTATTGGTGCCAGTGCGACGCGGGCACAGAATTTTGATTTTTCTGCGAGATCTTTCGTCCTGTAAGGTTTGACTAGATCATCGTCGCCCTCAGCCTGTGAGCTGGATTCATAGCCGTCTTCCTCATCGGTGGGAGCGTTGCCCTGGCTGCGGGAGCCCTTCCCGCGGCCTCCGCTACGACTCCCGACTGTATTGTCCTTTTGAGAACGGCTCGCTGTTTTGTTCTTGTTTGTTGCCCCTGAACCCTTGTGGTTGGTGTCGAAGTTAAGCGTCTTTTGGACTCGTTGTGGTGCTTGTTGCATTACTCGTTTCTGGTACCCTGCAGTAAGCTGTGCTTGTTGTTTGAAGAGCCACTCATCTGGGTCTTCTTCCTCATTGGCCTCGTCGTCTTCCAAGTCGACAGTGTTTTGAGGCATAGCTTGACCGACACCAACTCTTCTCACTGGTTTGTGGGCTGTCTTTGTGACTGTGGCTGGAGGGGTTTCCTCCGACTTTTCCTCGTCATCATCCTCGATGACAGGTGCTTCCTGATTCTTCTTCGAAGTTTCTTCGTTTGCCATTTTTCTAGCTGAAAGATTGAAAAAGGTTTTGCTCTAGCCGATACGGATGGCGCCAATGAAGAAACAAAAGTCTACCTCTACGAAGAATAGGGCAGACCAGCTTCCACAAGTAAGATCCTTCACTAGAATAAATGGCTCCTTGGTGATGGTGACCTGAAAAACACAATCTACCGATGTGGGGCGACCGCCTCGAATCCCAGAGGATTCTACTTAGCAGACACAAAAACGTGGTCGGCACTAGTGTGTTCTTCAGGGGTTTCTGAATGACCCATTCAAAGAGACGAAGTGCTCCTTAAATATGCTCCACACGGGCCTCGACATTTACCCTTAACTTACCCAGTGGGCTGAGGCCTAGTTAAGGGCTTGCCTCCACATCGGCCCAGGATTAGGCCCAACAAGATATAATATGTGACAGGTAAGAAATCATAGAGGACGATCGTACCGTTTTCTCTGACGTGGCATCGTGTGATTGGCCACGGGTCTGATCGAATATGATTGGCCGTCGAGTGTACTATTGTCCCCTCTATAGGCCTTCGTTAGTGGAGATCTTTGTTGAGGTGGTCCCATGCATTTTTATTGGTTGACATGTACAGGAGACGTACTGTTTGTCTCCTGCGGGTTTGATCTTTGTACGAGCGTGCATGCTATCGCCACGTGTCTGCTTCTGGATTTATCCTATGAGCCATGGCGGGTGCTGATGTTGCATCCGCAAGTGGTGGTCGCATCCCGCTCCCTGGCTGGTCTGTCCGCACCCGCAGGTGGTGGGCTCAACTTGCCCATGGTTGATCCTGTTGTAATCATTTGGGCCTTGTGGCCCTGTTCCAGTCTTTGGGCCTGAGCTTTGGGTAGGGGCCCAAGTAAATTTGGGTCCCTATCCCTTCAATTATTATACATTGTTTTAGATTAGTTGCTAACATTAGAATTATACATTGTTTAAGGTTAGGCGTTAACATTGAAGATACGTTGTTAATTGTTTTAGGTTAGGTGCTACCCGAAGCTTTCCTGTATAGAACTGTAAAGCACATCAGTCTATTTCATATGTAAAATTGATGTGTCATATTAGATTTCTCAACTCTAGAACACTCACATGATATAATCTAGTTTCAAATATAACCAGTTAAAGCATTTATAAAACATTATTGGCATACAAGTTTTACTTTATAAAAACATTTGGTTCATAAATTCCAAATTTGTTGTTTGCATCTCTAAATACTTTGGATGGTTTATATTGTCACCAAATCCAGTTTACAGTATTAACCATACATGACTTTTGCCATGATTCATGCCTTGTAATTATGGTATTTATGTTACATAGTATTTTAGTAAGTTATTTCTTAGTCTTTGGTCAAGATCAATAGCTTAGTCTTAGGAAGTTATTTCTTAGTATTTGGTCAAGGTCAATAGCCTGTTTCCCTTCTAAACTGGAGCTTCGAGCCTGTATATATTCTATGTCCTTCAATAAGAATATTGTACCTTTACTCGTAAAAAAACTCATACTTGATATACAGTTTATCAGGATCATCATCATTCTTCTCCAAATAGCACTCTAGCTTTTTGCTTCTCAGTAGATCGAACACGCACCACACCAATACTCTTTTGCACCAAATTAGGTTTAAGCGCTCTAACGCCTTAGAGAGCCTGAAACCATGGCTAAAAAAGACTACATCGGTCCTTGATGTGGTATAAACTGCCCTGACTTCGAGTAATGATAAAGCACATGTTACAAAATACAAACTAACACTGATTATGGTCCTACGAATTCATTATTCGGTTTAGTTCCTTCATAAAGAGGGCGCTCCATATTTAAACCAAATAAATTGTGGCAGTGTGGCACATGACTCATATATGGGAATATTAGTTTACGCCATTGCTCAATTTATATAATCCAAGTTCGTTTCTTTTACAGTTTTACCATAAACACACAAAATGAACAATTTTATTTCATCATATATACGTCATCATCAAATAAATGAGATGATATTAGCTAATTATCACTAGACTAAAGAAGACATTCAGGGTTGAATATACATTATTTCGACAACAAAGAAAGAATGCGCAAATTATATGAATTTGGTTTAAAGCAGAGTTGTATTCAAAATATAGTGGTTATTTGGTGTCGTATAGGGAGTGCTAGTACCGTACAGGTGTCGTGACGTAGCGAACTGATAACAACGTACGTCGATACAAGTATTAGTATTATCTAAACCAGTATAGTTGCATGTTTTCGAAAGATGTAAAACACGTGTTGATATCTTTTTTGGCGTATCACGACTTTATTTAGTAGTTTTCTATATTTCGGTAATTGTTATACCGGGTACCGGTACCATACCGATACTTATGAAATTCCCGCCGAGGCGAAGAGAATTCTACTAGTTATCTTTTAGACTATTTTTCTAAATAAGGTAAACTTCATTCAGCTTCAATTGCAAAACCTTAACAACTATTTATTAGAACCATTTCATTTATGATTATGTTTATAACTTTGGGTCATCTAGAACAAGTATCTATGAAATAAAATGGAAAGACGTGTGACTGTTTGATATAAGTTATTATATAATATTGTGGAAGTTAAATCTCTAGCTAATAAGTGATAATTAGAATGGGCGATCGAAGACCTCAAGAACAACGGCGGCCGGGGAAAGAAGACTCTTCAGAAGATGAATCCATTAAGTATTTTCTCACTAATCTTCCAGATGGGTGTAGCGGAGATGACTTGGTTCGATTGGTCGATGACGTTTGTGCAGTTCATAAGGTTTATATTGCTAGGAAGAGAGATAAATCGGGAAGACGGTTTGGTTTTCTTACAGTCACCGTGAGCAGAAACAAAGATCTACTGGAAGACAGGATGAAAAACTTATGGATTGGATCCTACAAAATCCGATCTAACATTGCTAGGTTTACAGAATATGTGAGAGAAGAAAAGAAAGTGGTGGAGAACAAGGACGCCGTTATTCATTCTGAATTACCAAAAGTTTCTTTAAATACGTTTTATCAATCTGAAGGTCAAGGGAATTCTTTTAAAGAGATGCTAACAGGGAAAAAAGATGAAAGAAAAGAAGATGTGATTGTTATGATTCCGGATGTGATTAACGAATTCAGCAGTTTGCATGGCACAGCCTTAGTGGTCAGAATGTTCGATGTTGACAGTTTGAAGATGGTTCCATCTATGCTCAAGGAAATAGGGATAATGAACGTTAGCATGCAATATTTGGGGGGACTTTCCATCCTTTTATGCTGCAACAATGGTGATGATGCCAATGAGATGAAGATCTAGTTAATGCTCAAAACCGAATTGGTTCAGTCGGTAGATGTTTGGCAAGGACAGTCTTTTCCTTTCGAACGGATAGCTTGGCTCCGGGTCCAAGGTGTTCCCTTGAACATCCTCTGCAACGACACTTTGGGATGGATTGGGGAGCGTTTTGGAAAGGTAGTTCACAAGGCCAACGTCAAGCAACAAGATAGTGATTTATCGGTGGAGTATATTGCGGTGCTAGTTGGTGAGGGGAAGAGGATATCGGAGGAAGTCACTCTACACTGGCGTCGTCGGAAGTTTCGAGTCTGGGTGATGGAAGAGATAGGTGATTGGATCCCTGATTTTCTGTTCAAGAAGGAGGATGTTGAAATTACGCCGGTGAAGTCAAGCTCCTCTGACCAAAGTCCGGTGGAAGATGGTCAACGCGAGAATGGTGGATCAGTTATGGAAAGTCCGAAATTATTGGATACAATTATGGAGAATTCAAATTCTAAGGATGATTCGGTTCCATTATTTCCTAATTTTGAGGGTTTCCAAAATACTAAGATTACCTTTGAACCTTTGACTGACAGGTTCACTTTCTCCAAAGATTTTAACCCTAATGTGGAGGTGGGCCAGGAAAATTTTTCCAAAAGTATTATGGGCCAGGATTATGTTTTGAAAAATAATAAAAAGAACAATGGACCTAAGGTTAACAGGCCTTCTAAAATGCTCTCTGTCAATGAAAGGCCCAATCCCTTAAAAAGACCCAGGCTTGATTTCGACCCCAATGGGTCTGATCCATTTGGTTTAGATGTTCTTCTAGGATTGAATGGACATAACTATGGCCGTAGGACTGACGAGACAGAAGTTTGCCAGAAGAACAATGAAGAGGTTAGCCAAGGGAAGGGAAACGAACGCAGGCTGGATCTTAACTCGCAACCTACGACTACGGCTGATTCCCAGGTTCCGATAACTGGAGAGAATTCAAATCCTATTGAGCCGATTGCCGTGGATACGCCAACAGAATAAGTAGAAGCCACGATTGAGATGGGGGGCAGGTTAGGAGCTGATTTGCGTAATTTTGAGGATATGGTGTGTCAATCAGTGATTGAAGAAGGTTTACAGCCAGGTAATATATGAACTTCTTGTCAATGAGTGTGAAAGGGATTGGGGCGATTGGAAAAATGGATTGGGTTAAAAGTATTAAGGTTAAAAATAATGCTTCTTTTTTGGCGATTCAAGAGTCTCAATTGGGTAACTCTGGGGCGATTAATGTGGAAAGGATTTGGGGGTCGAAGGGTTTTGATTTCGATGTTGTTGAAGCTAATGGTAGGTCCGGAGGGCTTATCAACATCTGGGATGAAAATTTTTTTGTTAAACAGGAAGTGATTTCCGGTCAGAATTTTTTAATTTCTGTTGGGAACTTAGTGGCGGATAATTCGGCTATAAACATTATTAATGTGTATGGTCCTCAAAGAGTGGTTCAAAAAAGGCGTCTTTGGTCCCAACTCAGCGAGATTATGCAGGGTCGGGAGGGGCTGTGGGTGTTGATCGGTGATTTTAATGTGGTTCGTTTCCCTGAAGATCGAAAGAATTCTAAATTCAATTCGGTGAGTGCTTCTGATTTTAATGATTTTATTAACGACTTGGGGCTGCAAGAGTACAAAATGCATGGTAACAAATTCACTTACATGGTGGGGTCTGACAATGGTTTTAAACTCAGCAAGATTGATCGGGTTTTAGTGTGTCAAAATTTTTTGAATAGATGGCCGCAGGCGATTCTTCGGGCTCTCCCCCGGGAAAAGTCGGACCATTGCCCTTTGCTTCTTTCTTTGGTGGACTCTAACTTTGGGCCTAAACCATTTCGGTGGTTTAACTCGTGGTTGGAGAGGGGTGATTGTGAGAAGATTATTATTGATATTTTGGATGGCGGGTCGTTTTCGGGCTCGCCAGAGGTCATAATTGCTGAAAAGTTTAGACGTCTTAGAGATGCTTTAAAGAAGTGGAAAGTTGATATGGAGAATAATGAAAACAGTGAATACAATGATATGACTAGTGAACTAATGAGGTTGGATTTGAAGATGGAGGAATCCGATCTTGAGGAGGAAGATACTTGGGTTTATGAAGAATGTAAAAAAGGTGTGGCTTGGTTTGAACATTTAAAAGCTCTTGATATCAAACAAAAGTCGCGTGTTAAATGGGCCACCAATGGTGATGAAAACTCGGCCTTTTTTCACTCGGTAGTCAACGGGAGGAAGGCTAAGAACAACATCCCGGGGTTAATGGTTGATGGGGTTTGGGTTTCTAAACCATCTTTGGTTAAGAAACATGTTTTTCAATATTTCCGCCATATGTTTTCCTCTAATGTTTCAGGTAGGCCTTTCTTATGTTGTGACGGGATCAAGAAGCTTAGTGAGGAGGAGAAAGGGGGTTTAATTGCGGAGTTTTCTCGGGAAGAAATCAGGAAAGCTGTTTTCGATTGTGGGGGAGATCGAGCCCCTGGGCCTGATGGCTTCAACTTTTCTTTTTTGAAGCACTTTTGGTCTTTTTTTGAGGACGACTTCCGGGATTTAATGAACTTATTTTTTGACACTGGAGAGATAGATCCTCGCTTCAGTGCCGCTTTTATTACCTTAATCCCCAAAGTCAAAAACCCGACCGGCCTTAAGGAATATAGACCAATCACTCTGATTGGGATTATGTCCAAGGTTATATCTAAGATATTGGCAAATAGAATCAAAAAGGTGATGAAGTCCATTATCTCAGACACGCAAAGCGGTTTTCTATCAGGCCGGTTTATTCTTGACGGACCATTAATTATCAATGAATTGATAGCTTCCCTGAAGAAAAAGAAAGACAAAGCGTTCATGTTTAAGATTGATTTCCAAAAAGCTTATGATAATGTTGATTGGAGTTTTTTAATTTCAATCATGAAACAAATGGGGTTCCCGGATCGGTGGGTTTTATGGATTGATGGGATTTTACGGTCAGCACGTTCCTCGGTTTTGGTCAACGGTTCCCCTACGTTTATTTTTAAGTGCGAGAAGGGTTTGAGACAAGGTGACCCTTTATCGCCTTTTCTATTTCTGATTGTGATGGAAGCGTTTACTTGGTTGGTGAATAAAGCCTCGGCCATTGGGGATTTTGAAGGGTTATCTTTGGGTAATAGTGGGCCGACTATTAACCATCTTCTTTATGCGGACGATGCGCTTATTGTCGGTAAATGGTCTATTGATAATTTTCGGTTTATGCTTCGTATTCTGCGGATTTTTAAGTTGTGTTCCGGATTGAAGATTAATCTTCAAAAGTCTAATATTTTTTCCATTAACGTGTCGGATGAGGATGCCAAGTTATTGGCAGATTTATCTGGGTGTAACATTGGTTCGTCTCCTTTTGACTATCTCGGGATCAAAGTAGGGGCTAATATGAATCGGATTCGAAATTGGGATGTGGTTGTTGGTAAATGTAAAGCTAGATTGAAATCTTGGAAAGCTAGAACCCTGTCCATTGGGGGCCGGCTTGTTCTTATCAAGTCGGTTTTATCGAGCCTTCCTATATATTACTTGTCCCTTTATAAAGCGCCTGTCAAAGTCATCCAAGATTTAGAAGGTATTATGAAGCGTTTTTTGTGGGGAGGGGATGACGTTGTTAAAAAAAATTCATTGGGTGGCGTGGGATGTTGTTGCTAGTCCTACGAAGGCAGGGGGTTTGGGAGTGGCTCGAGTTGCAGACGTTAATTTAGCCCTCCTGGCCAAATGGATTTGGAGGTTCAAAATTGAAGACGGTGCCTTGTGGAGATATGTGATTAATGCTTGTCATGGAGGGGCAAAAAATTGGGGGGTTTTACCCTTAAACAAATATTGTTCCAGCGGGTGGACTTCCTTGGTTTCCTTTTTGAATAAGGTTGACCAGCAAGCTGGGAATATTTTTTCTAAATTCAGATGTGAAGTTAGGGACGGCTCTAATGTGAGCTTCTGGATTGATATATGGAATGGGACGCAACCGCTAAAAGATGTTTTCCCGAGACTATTTGCGCTAGCTGCTGACAAACGGATTAATGTTGCTGAATTCTGTAACTTAATTGCTGCAAACAGCCATGATCTCTGGAAAAGAAGATCGTTCTCAGAGCTGGATCAACAAGATTTCGGCAGGCTGCTCGCTCAGGTTAATGGTGTGTTGCAGGGTGGTTATAAAGATATTTGGAAGTGGGCTGGGAATTCCGTTGGTGTTTTCTCCGTGGCAGACTTCAGAAATAACATTCTGACGGCCAGACACACTGATCCGAGGTCTTCAATCCGGTGGATTAAGTGGGTTCCTCTTAAAGTTAAGGTTTTTATTTGGCGCCTCGCTCTTGGGCGTATTCCTACTAAAGATGCTCTTCGTAAAAGACAAGTTTTCATTCTAGACGAATCCTGCGTTCTCTGTGAGTTTGGAGAAGAATCTGCGATGCACCTCTTTACCGGGTGTGGAGTGACGTTTGGCGTTTGGCTGGCCATTGCTTCGTGGTGCAAAATAGAGCCTTTGTATCCTTTTGATGTCGGTGATTTGATTCTTCTCAATCAAAGGGGTAGGTCTAAAGATGCTTCAAAGATAGTTCAAGGGATTATTATGGTAGCGATGTGGGTTATATGGACTGCGCGTAATGACAAGGTTTTCAATGGCAAGGAAGTCAAGATCATAGAGTTAGTCGCAAAGATTAAGGCTTTGGCTTTTCATTGGGTTAGAACTAGATCCAAGCATAGAGATGTGGTTTGGAAGGATTGGTCTTTGTACCCTATGTACATGTTGTAGTTTTGTGCGTTGCGGCCTTCGTTTTGGGGGCCGTTAACTTGTTCTAATGAAGTTAAACTTTCAAAAAAAAAAAATATAATATTGTGCTGTCATGAAGTATAATACCGTTAAGAACATTTAAAACATAACTTAACTTTAAAAAAATAATTATATAAAATAATAGCGTGTTAGACTTGAGAGGATCATGCAGAACTTAATACGCGTTGCATTGAGTTGAGACCTGAGGGAGGTTAGACTTAATTGTTAGATTTAATATTACAATATTGTGATACATTAAAGATTTAATATTAATTTTTTCATGAGCTTTTTATTCACATCTTTAAGTTAATCAATCTAATGTGCTAAGATTTAAATGTCAAACACAACGACATAAACTTTTTTTATTATCATAAAAATTATATATTACTTACTTTTTACTTAGATTTCCTAATTTATTCTTAAATCTCGTCTTCGTCTATTTCTATTGCTTATAATATAGTCAGCTTGCTGTTATTCACAATAATTTTCCAGTTTTTAATATACAATATGAGACACCGAAATTTAATTCGGCCAGTCTGTACATTTGACTCTTATTTTTTATCTAATAAAACAGTACGTAACATAATAAAAGCAATGTATAATATATAATTAAATTAAAAGGAAAACTATTCAAGTTCAAAACACAAGAACTGGGAGGGTGGAATGGGTCTTCGTAAGCTTGGATTTTCGGGTCTCGAAACGAGTAATGACCCGGAAAATATGATAATCATTTTCTCACAGTTGTTTATAAAACACTTTCATAAGTAACATGTTTAGTGTAATATATACATAGCATATTGCATAAAAAAAATATAATACATTATTATATTCATAGATATACATTAACTGTCGGTATGTCTTGCTCTTCCTATGCTAGCAAAGGAACGGTTATATTGTTCATTTTTAGTTGTTTTTTATAAGTTAGCGAGCAAATAAATAAACGTAACTTGTATAGGGTTCACCATATATAGTGAAAATAAAAAGAACAGAAAAATTAGTTATAATGTTTATCAGGGGCGGATCCAGCGCACAACCAGGGGGTGCGGACGTTGCAACTCAACTTCGCGCGCGTAGTGGAAAATTTGTGGAAAATTTGTTTTTTTTTACGATATTTGAAAAACGTTGCTACTAAAATGAAAAAAATGAAAAACGTTACTACTGAAAAATGTTTCTAGATCCGCCACTGATGTTTATAGAAAGATTAACATTCAAGAGGGTGAAGTAACTTTTGTCCAAATTATTTTAATAAATCCTTACATAACTTGTAAAAATACCGATATATTTATATTTAAACAATTTTAATGTGTATTTTAAACGTCCTTCGTTGGATGGTTGATAGTAGAAGAAAGATGTAAGCATTAGTATTATGAGTTTATCGTTGAAAATAGAATAACTGATAAAAACATATCAAGATATAAGTTTCATATTAGAAAGTTGTATCTTTTCTAATTATAAAGCATGGCTAAGCGATCCCACTCACATTGATGCCCAATGGTTTGGCCAATAGTGGTCCACGAATATTGAATGGTGATGTGAGCGGAGGGTTCCGAAGAATACAAATAACCTCTGGGTTTTTTTTTTAGATTTGGCGAGCAATGACTACTGATAAGTATCTTTTGTTGATGTTCATTTTATTAGATTTCAATAACATAAAGAGTTATTTACAAAAATCATAAATCACTCGAAAATATAAATGATTGATGTGTGAAAGAAAAATCAAATTTTGATAATTGTTGTGTATAATATTTGTGAAGATGTAACATGCTCTGTTTGACTTTGGATGATGTAGCAAATGAGTATGTTCGGTTTCTTCGTTTAACACCATATTCCATTCATACTTAAGTTTTAATCATATAACTTTTCATAAAAATATTTTTTGATTTATTATAAAACTTTATTGAATAAATTTATTTCTGAACAGTTAATAAGTTGTTTTAGTTGGTGCAAGCATGTATGGAATTCAATGACGGTGATGGGAGAAGACCGAATTAAGAGATCTAAAGGTTGTACTATAGTGATAGTGAAAATAAATACAATTTACAGTTACATATAAAGGGGAAATATAATGTACAAAGTCTTTTTTGGTAAGAACTGTGAGAATCAAATGAGGGTATTTTTTTTATTTTTTTTTTGAATTTTTGTTTTCTCATATTGTTAAACATGTATTATAGTATTGAAAAAAAAATTTGTGTAGAGTAATTACGTGTAGAGTGTAGAGTAATTACATAATTACTCTATTGTAAACTAATGTATTTACTTTAATGACGTAATTACACTAAAAAAAATTTAATTTTTTTTTGTATTATTCATCTAGAAAGTATTTTTAAGCACATGGAAAAAAAATTCTAAAAAAAAAAAAAAAATTACCCCCTTTAATTCTCACAATTCTTACCGAAAAACACTTTGTATTTAATCTTTACTCTACATATAAAAATACCCCAGTTTAATTTCCTATATTAAAAATTATAACTTTTGTAAAATACAAGTCGATGTGAAAAGTTCAAAATAATTCAGATATGTATTAGTAACTAAAATCAACTAGTGTGTTGCAAAGTCGTGCATTGCGTTACGTTTTATTACACTTATTCCACAACCATGTACACGAGTCAGTTATGGTTCACCAGTACATAAAAATGGGTTCAGAAAGCTTCATTAGTGCCTATGGAGCCAAGAATCAGTATACGGTATACCACCAATGACTCCTGTAGGAGGCACGAAATTATGGTTGCAGCTGATCTGGTTGCTTTTCCCAAAGCATCACAGTTGCCATCTCAATGGTAAGTCATCATCACAGCAACACACATCAAAGATTCAGGTCACAAAACTGCACCTGAGCACCATTTTCTCTCTCGAATGAGCAAGAGGCCATCGTCATCAAGTATAACCCACAACTTTTAATACTTCAGAAATAGTTTTAAGAAAGAGAGAGTTAGTTTAAATATCCCTCATATGCAATCAAATGACAAAGTTAAACACATAATAATCTATTTCTATACTATATTATAAAGGAGGAGGCATAGGCAAATGTGTTCAAATTGTCCAAAGTTAAGATGGAATGTCCCTAGAAGATAATCAACTTTTATATGAAAATGGAACTGTGACACCTGGCAAATTCTGGTTAACAACGTTGTCTAGATGAAAGTCTACCTTAGCGAGTCACGCGTATATTGTACTTAACTGGGTTAGTTAAGTCGGGATATGGTTCGGGAACTATTGGTTAGTCTAGAAGATCATTGGATGTTGGTCTAGAGGTTCGTTAGATGTCGGTCCTTAACCAAGTGTACAAACGGTGACGATTTGTAGGATCGTCAGGGCATACGGAACGTACGAGTCTCGAGTCCCGGGAATTGGTGAACGAGTGTAAAAATGTGTATTTACTTGTGTTATGTGTTTACAATCATTATGTGACTTGTCGGTACATGAATATGCATTAACATATGTTAAAACGGGGTTTAACGCGCAAAACACACAAGGCCAGACCCTATAGGCGAGTAGGAGGTCTACTCCCCTATAGGGGAGGCGAGTAGGGAGCCCATAAGGGCGATTAGGCCCTACTCGTGTGAGTTATGGGCGAGTAGGCCCCTAATCACATGAACATTGGGCGATTGCAAGCCCTAATCGCATGAACTGCTGCACAATCGCATGAAACGTGCTGGAACGACTAGGAACGCCTATAAATACAACACTTAACCTCCTAAACTCCCTAATATCAACCCTAGTCGTCCCATAACCGCCCCAAGCACTTAAACAACCTCTGGAAGGCGATTTTGATCAAAAACACAAGGTTTCAAGGTCTAACCATCAATCTTTTACAATTCCAAGGTTTGATTCTCATCCATAACACTTTGTAAACGTTTTTAATCAATCCCTAATGGTCCAGACCTGTTCATAAACGAAAAAGCTTTCTGAAAATCGTCAATAAGGGTTGTTAAACGGATTATAACTAATTAACATGCGTTATGGGTATGTATGATTAGAAAGATAGGATTTTTATGGATCTTGATGATGTTTTGATGTATTATCATGCTAGGTCAGAATTAATATTGTTAGTATGATGATAGAAAACTCAGTAATCGGATAATAGGGTTATGATTACATGCGTTAATTGATGTTACATGCTATGTGAATAGTGTTTGGATTGTTTTGGGTTGCATGCAGGACTGATTATACGAGGTTGAACGAAGGGTTTTGGGTTAAACATGTTTAGGATAGTGTTTGGGATGATATTGGGTAGTTACACACGTTCTGGATCTGATTTGGAGCGTTAAACGCGCGAAAAACCGGAACAGCATGGTTACAGGCGAGTAGCAATGCTAATCGCCTATAACTCATGCGATTACAAGGCTAATCGCCAATATATAGGCGAGTAGAAGCCTAATCACTAGTAAGTTCATGCGAGTAGCCCTAATCACTAGTAAGTTCAGGGGAATAGCCCCTAATCGCATGAAGTAAAGGGGAATAGCCCCTATTCGCCTATAATAGGGGCGAATAGGATGTCTAATCACTAGTTGACTTTCCTAATCACTAGTTGACTTTTCCTAATCGCGTGTACTGCTGCTGTAAGTGTAAATTAGCATTCCGAGACCCGATTTCACATGTAGAAACATGCTAGGAACTCCGTAACATGTCTAACAACTTGGTAACATATATTTGGATGTAATTCGGTGATACGTGAACTATGTGCTATAACTTGTTGTGTGTGTTAACGTATGTTAAGTGTAGATGCGTTATTGTATGTTTTGGAGCGTAAACATAACACGGGGAGTCTCGGGTCACCAATGGGATGTCGAGTCTTGTCAATTGGGTCAGTTAAACAGTCACGGTATTTTCAAAACGAACTTGGTTATGGTCTGGACATCTAGGGACTAATTAACCTGCGGGTTATTAGTCTAAGTACTTGTAACTGTCGTATGTTAGGTCGCCACTGTACGGGACTAACATAGCAGCTGAGTTTACTCGGGATTAGGAGTAAAGCAACTTAAGGTGAGTTTACGGCCCCTCTTTTAACTGGTTTTATACTTTCGGGGGAGAAAACATGTGTTAAAACAACTGTTTGGTAACTACTGTCATACTATGGGTTTATACTGTGTACTACACGATCTTTGGAAGTCCCGGGGGGAACCATGAATGTGCGGGTTAGCACAACGGGGAAATGTGAATAGCGCTATTGGGAGTGACCAACCCCGCTCGTCGACTTGGAGGGTCGGCGGGTGCATATTGTCTCAAACAGGAACAACAGGAACAACAGGAACTTACATCGGGCATACTTTTGGTATTCGAGTTAGTAATGGTTTTCCAATCGTGGTAGTAACAAACGTACGCCTAGCTAGCGTATACTGGTTTTCCATTTTGTTATAGTATGGACAGGTTGACTTGGTACTTGAACTGCAAACCTGTAAACTCACCAGCATTTTTGTGCTGACGTAAACTTTTACATGTTTTCTCAGGTCGCTAAGGTAGCACAATGGAACTAGGGCGCACGCGTCTGCACGGCGTCTAGATAGAGTTGCATGATTTCATAAACATTGAACTTTGGTTATTTATGTTGAACTTTATTTTGAATAAGCTTCCGCTGTAAACGGGATTTTAAAACTATGTTTTGGTATTGCATTAATTACATTTAGACTTGTTTATTGTGATCGTTGGTTTGGATCCTGGTTTGTCATGCGCCTCGCGGTAAAACTCCGCAAGTGGATTTTGAGGGTGTGACAGATTGGTATCAGAGCCAATGGTTATAGTGAACTAGGACTGCATGTAGAGTCTAGTCTATAGCCGAGTCGCACACACTAGACGATCACATGGTACTAAACGTTATAGTGGTTTACGTATGGTCTTGTCGGGGTGTCTCTAAATCGTTGGTCTTTCTACGTTACATCATCCGTTCTATCTTAGGTCGGGTTACTTGTTTTTCTAGGCAGTGTGGTTTATTGGGGTAACTCGTGTGCTCTTGAGATTTGTCCAAGGCTCGGACATCTCCCTTTCGCACTCCAATAGAAACACTTGTCATGAACTACCGTAGTATTACGGTGTGTAGCTAAGAGTCTATGTTCGGTGATTTGATCTTTGAACTAGGAGAACACTTGGAGGACCATGTAGAGCGTTTTATCATTTTGGGTGCACACAAAATCATAAAACGAAATGCATGGAAGCACTAGTGAGCTCTGGGTTGAGGGGATAGTCCTGGATTGGATCTAGCTTTGATCTTGTGAACATTAGTGGTTATCTTTAACTGCGAAACTAAATTTTCTCGTTCTTTCTGCCAGAATCATGTCTGGAGTGCGTGGAGGACGAGGAGGTGGTCGCAATGGTGGACGTGGTGGTGGTCGTGGTGGTGCTGGTGGTCGTGGTGGAGGTATTAACCTATCACAGGCTGATCTGAACAACTTGCTCCAGGCTGCCTTTCAGTTAGGGCACAACGGTGGTGGTAAGTTGTTTTATCCATTTTCCTTGCCTCATTGGTGAGCCTTGTTTACGTTATTCGTGGTTTCTCATACGTTTCATTTCAGGTGGTCCTGTTGACCCACCCCCACCCATGTGCACCTACAAGATGTTCCGGGACTGCAAACCCCAGGAATTCTCTGGCACCGAGGGTGCGGTCAGTTTGCTTAGGTGGTTGGAGAAAGTGGAGTCGGTATTCCTGATGTGTAACTGTCTCCCAGAAGATCGGGTGAAGTATTCGGTTGCGTTATTTCAGGACGTGGCATTGACTTGGTGGAATGGTATTACCCAGAACATGGGTATTGGGGAGGCATATGCTATGCCATGGGAGAACTTTGTGCAGTTGTTGAAGCGGGAGTATTGCCCGAGGGAAGAGGTACAGAAGCTGGAGCATGAGGTGTGGAACCTCAAGATGACTGGGTCGGAAATTGAGAAGTATACCGTGAGGAGAAATGAGTTGGCGGTGCTGTGTCCCGATTTGCACGTGCCGGAGTATCGTAAGATTGAACATTATGTCTCAGGGTTAGTGCCGGAAATTGCAGGGTTGGTAGCTGCTGGAAATCATCCTACTTATGCGGAGGTAGTTCGATCGGCACATAGGATGACTAACTTAAAGGTGAATGAGGGGATTTTGCCGGCGAAAGGTTCAACAGTTAAGGCTCCAGAGAACAATAAGCGCAAGTGGGAAAATGACGGGAAAGGATCTGGGTCTACGCAGCAGGGTAAAAAGTTTGATAATGGGGGTTCATCGTCTTCGGGTAATAAGCAGGGTGGTTATGCGGGAAAACTGCCCAAATGCAACAAGTGTGGACGCCATCACCAAGGGAACTGCGACAGTAACCGTTGTCACCGCTGCCAGCGAACAGGCCACTATGCTAAAGATTGTCGGGTTACACTTCCATCGACTCAGGCTCCGACAAACAGTTCAACACCGACTACTCAAGGGACCACAGGGAAACAAGGGTGCTACAACTGCGGTGACACTGGGCATTACAAGAAGGATTGCCCAAAACTGAAACAGGGTGGAAACAACGGGAATGGTAACAACGGGGGCGGCGGCAGAAATGCACGTGCCTTCGTCATTGGAGCTGCTGAGGCTAGGCAGGACCCTGATACAGTCACCGGTACGTTTCTTCTCAATAATCATTCTGTTAGCGTGTTATTTGATTCTGGTGCCGACAAGAGTTTTGTATCCATGGGTGTTAGTCGACTGCTAGATGTAGTATCTGTACCATTAGAGACCAAGTATATTATTGAGTTGGCTGACGGTAAAACGATTGAAGCTACTAGTGTTCTTCGGGAGTGTCAGTTAGAGTTGTCGGGTTTATCGTTCCCAATTGACCTTATGCCGGTACCTTTGGGTAGTTTTGACGTTGTGGTAGGAATGGATTGGTTATCTTTGTATCGCGCGGAGATCGTCTGTTACGATAAGGTTATTCGGATTCCTCTCCCTGATGGAGAATTTCTTTCTGTGTACGGTATCAAGGGTGGTGTTTCGCTAAACATCATCTCTAGCATGAAAGCCCTTAAGTGTCTTCGAAAGGGTTATCCAGCCATTTTGGCACTCTTATCTGTTTCCACTAGTGATGAGAAGAAGATTGACGACATTCCGGTGGTACGCGAGTTTTCTGATGTTTTTCCCGATGATTTATCTGGTCTTCCTCCTCATCGTCAAGTCGAGTTCGGTATTGATCTTGTACCAGGGGCTGCTCCTATTGCTCGGGCCCCCTACCGTCTTGCACCTCCCGAGATGCAGGAATTGTCTAGTCAGTTACAGGAGCTCTTAGACAAGGGTTTCATCCGGCCAAGTTCTTCCCCTTGGGGAGCCCCGATTTTATTTGTTAAGAAGAAGGATGGGAGTTTCCGATTATGCGTAGACTACAGAGAACTGAACAAGTTGACCATCAAGAACCGTTATCCTCTTCCACGTATTGATGATCTATTCGACCAGCTTCAGGGTTCTAGTTATTATTCCAAGATCGATTTGAGGTCCGGTTATCACCAGCTGCGCGTCAGGGAGGCTGACGTTGCAAAGACTGCTTTTCGAACACGTTATGGCCATTTCGAATTCTTGGTCATGCCTTTCGGTCTCACGAACGCACCGGCGGTTTTCATGGACTTGATGAACCGCGTCTGTAAACCGTATCTGGACAAGTTTGTCATTGTGTTTATTGATGACATTCTGATCTACTCCAAGAGCGAGACCGAACACGGGGAACATCTGCGGTTAGTTTTGGAGCTCTTGCGACGAGAACAACTTTACGCCAAGTTCTCAAAGTGTGACTTTTGGTTACGTGAAGTTCAATTCCTAGGACATGTGGTTAATGAACTAGGAATTCATGTCGATCCAGCAAAAATCGAAGCGATCAAGGACTGGGGAGCACCAAAGACGCCAACTGAGGTGCGGCAATTCCTAGGCCTTGCGGGCTATTATCGTCGTTTCATTCAGGGGTTCTCGAAGATTGCTCAACCCCTCACCACTCTCACTCAGAAGGATAGGAAATTCGACTGGGGTGAATCACAAGAGTCAGCGTTTGAAGAACTGAAGTCTAAACTGTGTTCTGCTCCTATTCTGTCTTTACCTGAGGGTCCTGATGATTTTGTCGTTTACTGTGATGCTTCCATTCATGGACTCGGTTGCGTGTTGATGCAACGCGAGAAAGTGATTGCGTATGCTTCTCGTCAACTCAAAGTGCACGAGAAGAACTACACAACTCATGACTTGGAGTTGGGTGCCGTGGTATTCGCGTTGAAAATTTGGAGACATTACTTGTACGGTACCAAATGCACCATCTACACCGATCACAAGAGTCTCCAACACATTTTCGACCAACAACACTTGAACATACGACAGCGTCGCTGGATTGAACTTTTGAACGATTATGATTGTGCTATTAAGTACCATCCTGGCAAGGCGAATGTTGTAGCGGACGCCTTGAGCAGGAAGGAATCTTCTAAACCTCGTCGCGTTCGGGCGTTGCAGCTCACTATCCATTCATCGTTACCTGATCAACTCCGTTCTGCCCAATTGGAAGCTTTGAAGGAGGAAAACCTTAAAGCTGAAACTATGCACGGTGCCGACAAGCATCTAGAGCGAAGGCCTGATGGCCTGCACTATTTCGCAGAACGCATATGGGTTCCTTTATTCGGGGGACTACGGGAGCTTGTTCTTGATGAGGCTCATAAGTCCCGGTATTCTATTCATCCTGGTTCGGATAAGATGTACCAAGATCTAAAGGTGCTTTACTGGTGGCCAAACATGAGGTCGGACATAGCCTCATACGTGAGCAAATGCTTGACCTGTGCTAAGGTCAAAGTGGAATACCAGAAACCGTCGGGTCTCCTGCAACAACCTGAAATTCCGGAATGGAAATGGGAACGGATTACTATGGATTTTGTCACACAACTTCCTAAATCACCAAGCGGGAACGACAAGATATGGGTGATTATCGATCGGTTGACGAAATCAGCCCATTTTCTTGCTATTAAGGAGACCGACACCATGGATCGTTTGGCTCGTCTCTACTTGAAAGAAGTTGTTTCTAAGCACGGGGTACCTGTTTCTATTATCTCGGATCGTGACTCCCATTTTACTTCTCACTTCTGGAAGTCTTTGCACAAGGCTTTGGGTACCCAACTAGACATGAGTACGGCTTACCATCCACAGACTGACGGTCAGAGTGAGCGTACGATTCAAACATTAGAAGACATGCTGCGGGCATGTGTGATCGATTTTGGCAAGGGTTGGGAAGCTCATCTACCGTTAGTAGAATTCTCGTACAATAACAGTTATCACACGAGCATCAAGGCTGCTCCGTTCGAAGCACTGTACGGACGGAAATGCCGTTCTCCTCTTTGTTGGGCTGAAGTGGGTGAGAGTCAACTCACTGGGCCTGAACTGGTGTACGAAACTTCGGAAAAGATCGTACAGATTCGTAATCGGTTGGCGGCGGCACGGGACCGGCAAAAGAGTTATGCTGATCAGCGTCGCAAACCACTGGAATTCCAAGTCAATGATAAGGTACTTCTAAAAGTCTCACCGTGGAAGGGCGTCATACGCTTTGGAAAGCGTGGCAAACTCAATCCGCGATATGTCGGCCCATTTACGATCCTGGAACGGATTGGGCCGGTGGCATATCGACTTGATCTACCGACGGAGCTCGGTAACGTACATAACGTCTTTCACGTGTCAAACTTGAAGAAGTGTCTGGCTGACGAGTCTCTCATCGTTCCACTGGAAGAGATCAAGGTTGATGATCGTCTTCGGATTGTGGAAGAACCTGTAGAGATCCTTGATTACAAGATTCGTAGCCTACGCCACAGCAAGATCCGTATCGTTAAGGTTCGGTGGAACTCGAACCGGGGACCGGAATATACGTGGGAACGGGAGGATCAGATGAAGTCTAAGTATCCTCATCTCTTTCCTAAGGAAGCGTTCGAGTCGAGGCATGTCTCTTCGGCAGCTGAATGAATCTCGGGTCGAGATTCCTTTTAACGTGGGGATGATGTGACAACTCGGGTAAATCTCTCCTTTGGTTTCTATCTTTTGCTTGTTTCCTTAGTTGTTCTTTCTGTACTTGTACAAATTTTCGGGACGAAAATTCTTTTAACGTGGGGATGATGTGACACCTGGCAAATTCTGGTTAACAACGTTGTCTAGATGAAAGTCTACCTTAGCGAGTCACGCGTATATTGTACTTAACTGGGTTAGTTAAGTCGGGATATGGTTCGGGAACTATTGGTTAGTCTAGAAGATCATTGGATGTTGGTCTAGAGGTTCGTTAGATGTCGGTCCTTAACCAAGTGTACAAACGGTGACGATTTGTAGGATCGTCAGGGCATACGGAACGTACGAGTCTCGAGTCCCGGGAATTGGTGAACGAGTGTAAAAATGTGTATTTACTTGTGTTATGTGTTTACAATCATTATGTGACTTGTCGGTACATGAATATGCATTAACATATGTTAAAACGGGGTTTAACGCGCAAAACACACAAGGCCAGACCCTATAGGCGAGTAGGAGGTCTACTCCCCTATAGGGGAGGCGAGTAGGGAGCCCATAAGGGCGATTAGGCCCTACTCGTGTGAGTTATGGGCGAGTAGGCCCCTAATCACATGAACATTGGGCGATTGCAAGCCCTAATCGCATGAACTGCTGCACAATCGCATGAAACGTGCTGGAACGACTAGGAACGCCTATAAATACAACACTTAACCTCCTAAACTCCCTAATATCAACCCTAGTCGTCCCATAACCGCCCCAAGCACTTAAACAACCTCTGGAAGGCGATTTTGATCAAAAACACAAGGTTTCAAGGTCTAACCATCAATCTTTTACAATTCCAAGGTTTGATTCTCATCCATAACACTTTGTAAACGTTTTTAATCAATCCCTAATGGTCCAGACCTGTTCATAAACGAAAAAGCTTTCTGAAAATCGTCAATAAGGGTTGTTAAACGGATTATAACTAATTAACATGCGTTATGGGTATGTATGATTAGAAAGATAGGATTTTTATGGATCTTGATGATGTTTTGATGTATTATCATGCTAGGTCAGAATTAATATTGTTAGTATGATGATAGAAAACTCAGTAATCGGATAATAGGGTTATGATTACATGCGTTAATTGATGTTACATGCTATGTGAATAGTGTTTGGATTGTTTTGGGTTGCATGCAGGACTGATTATACGAGGTTGAACGAAGGGTTTTGGGTTAAACATGTTTAGGATAGTGTTTGGGATGATATTGGGTAGTTACACACGTTCTGGATCTGATTTGGAGCGTTAAACGCGCGAAAAACCGGAACAGCATGGTTACAGGCGAGTAGCAATGCTAATCGCCTATAACTCATGCGATTACAAGGCTAATCGCCAATATATAGGCGAGTAGAAGCCTAATCACTAGTAAGTTCATGCGAGTAGCCCTAATCACTAGTAAGTTCAGGGGAATAGCCCCTAATCGCATGAAGTAAAGGGGAATAGCCCCTATTCGCCTATAATAGGGGCGAATAGGATGTCTAATCACTAGTTGACTTTCCTAATCACTAGTTGACTTTTCCTAATCGCGTGTACTGCTGCTGTAAGTGTAAATTAGCATTCCGAGACCCGATTTCACATGTAGAAACATGCTAGGAACTCCGTAACATGTCTAACAACTTGGTAACATATATTTGGATGTAATTCGGTGATACGTGAACTATGTGCTATAACTTGTTGTGTGTGTTAACGTATGTTAAGTGTAGATGCGTTATTGTATGTTTTGGAGCGTAAACATAACACGGGGAGTCTCGGGTCACCAATGGGATGTCGAGTCTTGTCAATTGGGTCAGTTAAACAGTCACGGTATTTTCAAAACGAACTTGGTTATGGTCTGGACATCTAGGGACTAATTAACCTGCGGGTTATTAGTCTAAGTACTTGTAACTGTCGTATGTTAGGTCGCCACTGTACGGGACTAACATAGCAGCTGAGTTTACTCGGGATTAGGAGTAAAGCAACTTAAGGTGAGTTTACGGCCCCTCTTTTAACTGGTTTTATACTTTCGGGGGAGAAAACATGTGTTAAAACAACTGTTTGGTAACTACTGTCATACTATGGGTTTATACTGTGTACTACACGATCTTTGGAAGTCCCGGGGGGAACCATGAATGTGCGGGTTAGCACAACGGGGAAATGTGAATAGCGCTATTGGGAGTGACCAACCCCGCTCGTCGACTTGGAGGGTCGGCGGGTGCATATTGTCTCAAACAGGAACAACAGGAACAACAGGAACTTACATCGGGCATACTTTTGGTATTCGAGTTAGTAATGGTTTTCCAATCGTGGTAGTAACAAACGTACGCCTAGCTAGCGTATACTGGTTTTCCATTTTGTTATAGTATGGACAGGTTGACTTGGTACTTGAACTGCAAACCTGTAAACTCACCAGCATTTTTGTGCTGACGTAAACTTTTACATGTTTTCTCAGGTCGCTAAGGTAGCACAATGGAACTAGGGCGCACGCGTCTGCACGGCGTCTAGATAGAGTTGCATGATTTCATAAACATTGAACTTTGGTTATTTATGTTGAACTTTATTTTGAATAAGCTTCCGCTGTAAACGGGATTTTAAAACTATGTTTTGGTATTGCATTAATTACATTTAGACTTGTTTATTGTGATCGTTGGTTTGGATCCTGGTTTGTCATGCGCCTCGCGGTAAAACTCCGCAAGTGGATTTTGAGGGTGTGACAGGAACTCACCCAAACTAAATAAACACACGGGATAACAATATTTTTGAACAAATTTCATATAATGGCGATGAAAGATAATAATTTATGTTACCACAATGAATAATCTTATCTCAGCTAAACTTGTATGAGTTTTAAAACTTTGCCATAATAATACTTATATTATAAACCCTTTTCATATATATATATATATATATATATATATATATATATATATATATGCGTCTACCCAGCGGCAAAGTGGACAGGATGGTTCGGCTCACTGGCTACATTGGACAATTTTTTAGCTGTTATGTCAGGTTGAGTAAATCTATTACAAACTTAAAAATCACAACTTTTAATTTTTAAATAGACAGTGACCTTCATATGATAGTGTATACAATATCATATTATTACTACATGCTTTTGTCATGTAAATGAACTTTATCATCAATTGAGCCACAATATGATCAAGTGAGCGACCAACAGCTTTATCATCATGCCAACTAGACTCTGACATGACAGAATATAAAAGGATAGAGTCATGGCTCACCTCTAGCCACACCCAACATTCTAATAATAAGAAAGAGTTGGTTTATTTTTATTGGTACAAGCCCAAAAGGCTTCAACAATTCACGGAGTATAAGAAAAACACTCACGATCTATTGTGTTATTTAAATATTTCTAAACTTTTGTAAAACATAGGAAAAACTTTTAAAATTTAAGATTCTAACTTAAAAACTTACTTTAATAATACTAAGATACTAATGTGTCTAAAATAAAGTTATTTGTAAATTAAAACAATTACTTATTCTACTATTAAAGATAATAAACATAGCGTAGTAAAAAATCTAAACATTCGGTGAATAGCTTGTAATTGTTTAACATAAAAAGTTACTTATATTAAGTTTCTTTACAGGTCATACTTTTAATAAACGAACATAAATAAGAATTTTGGCTTGATTAGTTGAATGAACACAAATTTTATTTGTGAACACGTTCATTTTCTTAATGAAATGGTACAAATAGAAAATATTGTTCGGTGAAAGAAATTCAATGGTATAAGTATTTCTCACTCGAAAAGCTTGAGTTTATTAATGGCCAAAACAGGCTATAAATACAACTAAGACCCAACGGATATAAACTGAAAAGTGCTACAAATAAGGAAACAACTACTGAACGAAAATAAAGCAAAAGATCCGGACAAAGCTGGTACATCCCACGTGCTTGACTGGATCATTATTTTAAACTCAAAACAAAGACATCTTCTAATCCAACGGATATATGCAAGTAACCAAGCACATGTCCTTTTCACATGCTGCTGACTTGTTCCATCAAACCCTCCCTCAAACTGGATAGGGTCTTCTCATCATGTTTGCCTTTAAGAGAACATACACCAAGCTGCTCTCTCAACCTTAGAAACACTTCTCTATGCAGTGGTTTAGTAAGGATATCAGCCACTTGATCAGTTGTTCCACAATACTCCAAGTCAACTTTACCTTCATTCACCAAATCACGAAGAAAATGAAATCTAACTCCAATGTGCTTACACTTCCCATGAAATACAAGATTCTTTGACAACTTTATAGTAGATGTGTTATCACATTTGATCACTGATTTATCTTCAATAACTATCCCAAGTTCTTCCAAAACATCACGGATCCAAATCACTTGACAAGCACAAGTTGCAGCTGCCACATACTCAGCTTCAGTAGATGACAAGGCCACTATACTTTGCTTCTTTGATGACCAAGACACTGCTGCACCATCCCATAGAAACAAGTATCCTGATGTGCTCTTTCTATCATCAAGATCACCAGCATAATCACTATCTGTGAACACCTTCATTTCTCCATTTCCCCCTTTCTTGTACATAATACCATAATCTAGAGTTCCTTGAAGATACCGCATCACTCTCTTTGTTGCTGCATAGTGCTCTTCTTTTGGATTTGACATGTAACGACTAATCAAACTGACCACATATTGTATATCTGGACGAGTATTAGTGATATACATTAAGCTTCCCACAACTTGTTTGAACAATGTGTCATTCACTGATTCTCCGCCATCTTTTTTCAGTTTGCATCCTGGTACAATTGGATTTACCACGACATTGCAGTCCATCATGTTGAACCGATTTAGAATTTCCATAGCATACTTCCTTTGTGAGATATGTATGCCTTCGGATGACTGATTCACTTCTAAACCCAAAAAATACTTCATTTTTCCAAGATCAGTCATCTCAAATTCTTCCTTCATAGAACTCTTAAAGTCTTTCAACATTGCATCATCATTTCCTGTGCATATAAGATCATCTACATAAATGTTAACAAACAAAACTTTACCTTCTGACTTCTTCTTGATGAAAAGAGTGTGCTCAGATTTGCTTTTCAGAAAGCCTTCCTGAATAAAGTAAGCTTCTATTCGTGTGAACCAGGCCCTAGGCGCTTGTTTCAACCCATAGAGAGCCTTATGAAGCTTATACACCTTATCTTCTTTGTCTTTAACAACATATCCTTGAGGTTGTTGAATGTATACATCTTCTTCTAACACCCCATGCAAAAACGCTGATTTAACATCCATTTGATGAACATTCCAACCCTTTTGAGCTGCAATGGCAATCATCAAACGAATTGTATCCATCCTAGCCACAGGAGCATATACTTCTGAGTAATCAACTCCATACTTCTGGCCATAACCCCAAGCTACCAATCTTGCCTTATGTTTCTCTACTTCACCTTTCTCATTCAACTTTGTTTTGAATAGCCACTTTACACCAATACACTTTACACCTTTTGGTAAATCAGCTAGGCTCCATGTTTTATTTTTCTCTATAGCTTCTATTTCCAAATCCATTGCTTTCCTCCACCTTTCATCTTTGACAGCCTCCTCATACCTGATGGGATCTTGGTCCATCATTTCAATGGCATTCATTTCATCATCTGAAGGGAAATCTTCACCTGTAACATAATCTTGTAGGTAACTTGGTGGTCTTCTTTGTCTTCCCTCCCTAGCTGTTGTAGTATTACTGGTGCCAGGAATATCAACTGGGTCAGCAACAGGTTCATCTACTGCAACTATTTCTTGTTCTTCATACAAGTCTTCATATTCATCATCCTCCTCACCAAGAGTGTAATTTCCCCAAGTGAGTTCTTCATTATCAGTTTCTCTTTCTTCAGTTTGACTCCAATCCCACTCTTCTTGTTCTTCAAACACCACATCTTTGCTCACAATAACTTTCATGGTCTTTGGCTCTATCAATCTATAAGCCTTGGACTCCTCGCTCACTCCAGTGAGTATACAAACGAAACTTCTATCATACAATTTTTTTCTTTTTTCTTTTGGAACATGTACGTGAGCCAAAGATCCCCAAACTCTTAGATGATCCACAGTTGGCTTAGATCCACTCCAAGCTTCTTCTGGTGTCATGTTTGAAAGAGCCCTGCTCGGACTTCTGTTGAGTACATAAAAACTCCACATTGCTGCTTCACCCCAAAACATTTTAGGCATGTTTTTGGAAGCCAACAATGTTATAATCATGCCAATAACAGTTCTGTTTTTGCGTTCTGCCACCCCATTCTGCTGTGGGGTAAACCTGGTAGTCAATTGTCTTTTGATCCCATGTTCCTTGCAAAATCTAATAAAAGCTTCTGACAAGTACTCACCTCCTCTGTCAGTTCTAAGACACTTAATAGTCTTTCCTGTTTCATTCTCAACCAAACTTTTAAACTGTTTAAACATGTCTAAAGTTTGAGACTTTTCTGTCAACAAATATAGCCATGCTTTTCTACTATAATCATCAATGAAACTCAATATGTACCTTTTACCAGAGTAGGAGTGAGGTGTTATTGGACCACATATGTCGGAGTGAAACAACTCTAAAGGTTCACTTGCACGCCATTTGCTCACCTTTGGTATGTTCTCTCTGGTTTGTTTCCCTGTTAAGCATTTTTCACAAACAACATCTTTAACAGGAAAGGTTGGCAGATCACGAACCATTCCCTTTTGTTGTAGTGTGATCATGCTGGTCTTGCTGATGTGCCCCAATCGTTCATGCCATAATCTTGCCATGTCTTCATCACTTGAGTAGTTGCATGCATTTATTCTTTGAGTGGTCCCACTTCTTGCATCTTCACAAAGAGGGTATATCCTATTTGTACTCATGGTACTCTGAAACAACAAGCCTTTTTCAGGGTGAAACACTTTGCATGCATCTGCTTGGAAAAGGAATGACAAACCCTTTTGCTGTAGCTGCCCAATGCTCAATAAGCAGTTCTTCAGATCAGGAACATAGTACACGTCACTTACTACAAACATAGCTCCATTTAACATTAATTTCACATTACCCTTTTCCACTTACACTCATACGTGTATTATTTCCAAGCCTGACAGAAGTAGAGAAGGATTGATCCAAGCAGACAAATCTTTCTCTCATCCCACACATATGATTTGAGCATCCAGAATCAAGGAACCAAAGATGGTTCTTGTATTCTTCATTTTTGTGCGTCATGAGACATTGTTCTTCATTATCTACTTCAGCCATAAGCATGATTTCATCACCTTCATCAAATCCAGCAAAATTTACCTCTTTAGAATTAGGACATTCATATGAGAAATGCCCTAGTTTATGGCACTTGTAGCACTCGATTGTTTCTTTGTTGAAAGAGCGTCGTCCACGTCCACGACCTCTTCCTCTTGGACTGAAACGTCCCCTTCCACGACCACGAGTGCCAGAATTTTCACCATCCTCCATCTTCAGAGCTTGTTCATCTTCTCTTTCAACTCTCTTGAATTTCTGTTCATGAACAATCAAGGTACTTTGCAATTCTTCAATACTCATTTCTTCAGTATTCTTAGACTCTTCAATCGACACCACCACATACATATATTTCTCAGAAAGGGTTCTGATAATCTTCTCCACAATCTTTGTATCTGGCATCAGTTCACCATTGCTTCTCATCTGGTTGGATATAGTTAGGACTCTACCAAAATATTCTGGAATGGTCTCACTGTTCTTCATCTCCAACACTTCAAAATCTCTCCTTAATTTCTGCAGCATGGAGTTTTTCACCCGTTCATTTCCTGCAAACCTCTTCTTCAAGGATTCCCATACCGACTTTGAGGTTTTTCTGTCCAGAATCTGCTCAAAAGTGGTTCTGTCAATAGCTTGGTACAAGTAGTGCTTTACTTGTAGATCTTTCGTCTTCAGTTCTTCTAGCTTCTTCTTTTGTGCTTCACTTGGGGCGATTCCAACTGCTGGTTCAATGATACCTGGATCTACAAGGTGCCATAGTTGTTTTGCACGCAGCAAATTCTCCATCATCTCACTCCAGTGTTCATAATGGCCATCGAACACTGGTATCTTCATCTTCTCGTCACTCATGATTGGATCTCTCTTTTTCTGTGATTGAACCTCTCTTTTCTGTGATTTAAGTTTTTCGCTCTGATACCAATTGAAAGAAATTCAATGGTATAAGTATTTCTCACTCGAAAAGCTTGAGTTTATTAATGGCCAAAACAGGCTATAAATACAACTAAGACCCAACGGATATAAACTGAAAAGTGCTACAAATAAGGAAACAACTACTGAACGAAAATAAAGCAAAAGATCCGGACAAAGCTGGTACATCCCACGTGCTTGACTGGATCATTATTTTAAACTCAAAACAAAGACATCTTCCAATCCAACGTATATATGCAAGTAACCAAGCACATGTCCTTTTCACATGCTGCTGACTTGTTCCATCATTCGGTAACTGTTAATGAGCGCATACTTTTTTTTACTGCGAACTTCATTCATGAGCGCATTAT
The DNA here is from genome assembly GCA_028751855.1 of Ambrosia trifida. Classification (NCBI taxonomy): domain Eukaryota; kingdom Viridiplantae; phylum Streptophyta; class Magnoliopsida; order Asterales; family Asteraceae; genus Ambrosia; species Ambrosia trifida. The sequence goes on from CM054125.1 coordinate 11,503,063, forward strand.
TTAACTAACAAATAGTTTATTTACAGCCCTAAGTTCAAATAATATGAAAAAAAAACGAAATTCTCCAAATTGTTAAATGCCACTATTTAACAATTGACAAGGGATTTTACTTTTCTGCATCCTAGACTAGTATAGGATTTACTTAAAATGGATTAAATGTAAGTTAGCATTTCTTTATTCATAGATGACAACATGGTTATCGATTTATCGTGTTACAGGTTGATGAAGTAACATCTAAACTCAATTCTTTGTTATTTATTTTTAAGAAGACTTGGTGATTTTATTCTTTTTACAAAACAGTTGCGCCGAATTATTTTTTAATTGAATAGGTAAAGAATATACACAGTAAGAAATTAAAAACCTTATGATATATTGAGAAAGTGTAGGGTACAAAGTCCCTTATCCTACAAAGTGTAGGAAGCCACAAAATGATGCCACATGGAACTTGTCTGTTATAACTCTATAACTGATTAGAGGGGTAGTATAGTCAATTGGACATATCAATTAATCACGTTTATTATCAAATCCCTGTTTTATCGTTCATCAATATTTCAAATTTCATAACTGATTCCATAATATACGATTATCATTTCTTACCATATTCAAAAATCTACAATCATCGTCGATCACTGATTCCAATTTTTTACGAAAAATCATAATCAATTTGCCGAGTTCTTCACCATGTTCGGTATGTACTGTGTTTTTATTGTTTTCAATTAATCGTGATCTTACTCTTAATTTGTGTTTTCAGATCTAAACAATGAACCTGAATTCTTATTCGATGAAGAACATGAAGTTTCTACTGTTTTTGAAGTTTTTTTAGATCAGTGATGAAAACAGAGGTTGAGCATTCCATTAAAATTTTTTGATGTTTTGTGGATTTGAAGATAATCATTTGCGTTTTAGTATGTTTTATACATGCGTTTTGATGTATCTGGTGATATTATGTTTAGGATAACATTCAAATGCGTTTTAATATGTTTTTAACATGCGTTTTGTTGTATCTGGTGATATTATGTTTATTGATAAGATTCAAATGCGTTTTATTATGTTTTAACATGCGTTTTGATGTATCTGGTGATATTATGTTATTAACTAGTGCTGAATCAAACCACTGATGGCCTAACTTCTGATGAGCAAACTAATGATGAAACATTGATACACATGCGTTTTATGGGTTTACAAATGCGTTTTAACTACTGCTGAATCAAACCACTGATGGCCTAACTTCTGATGAGCAAACTACTGCTGAATCAAACCACTGATGGCCTAACTTCTGATGAGCAAACCACTGATGAAACATTGATACACATGCGTTTTATGGGTTTACAAATGCGTTTTAACTACTGCTGAATCAAACCACTGATGGCCTAACTTCTGATGAGCAAACTACTGCTGAATCAAACCACTGATGGCCTCAATTCTGATGAGCAAAACCACTGATGAACATTGATACACATGCGTTTTATGTGTTTACAAATGCGTTTTAACTACTGCTGAATCAAAACCACTGATGGCCTAACTTCTGATCAACATTGATACACATGCGTTTTATGGTTTACAAATGCGTTTTACTTTTTTTTTAACATTGATACACATGCGTTTTACTTTTTCATGATGAGCAAACCACTGATTATCTAATGCATTACTAAATTCATAAAACGCCTCTACTAAAACTTCAAAACGCATCTGCAACTATAGATCACCAAAACATCATACTAATCAGTAAAACGCCTTTACTTTTTTCACGTCCTTCACCTGTTTTAGGTTTTTAAAGTAAAATCATGAAGTAAAATTAAAGTAAAATACGATCAAAATACGATCAAAATTAAAGTAAAATCATGAACAATTCCTTACCTGATTTGCGTTTTTGGAGGCATATTTTGTTGATATGATTTAGTGTTTCTCCGATGCTCTGTTTTTTGATTTTTGGACTTCGGTGTCAGTTTTGATTTTTGTAGAATCAATCGCACGCATAAAATGAAGTAACCGTCAATTATTGAGGTTGATTTGGGCGCTGGATTAAAAAAATTCAAATTATTTTAGTTTGTAATTTGTCTGTTTTACCCTCAAATTGATAACTGTCATTAATGACAAACGTGGGTAATTAATGTACGAGGTTTTCCTTATAAAACGCAGAAGGTGAGAGATGGAGGGCCAGGATGGCTTCTCACACTTTGTAGGTTAAGAAGGCTTTGTACGTTAGCCGGCCTCATGATATATTAAGTAAAAAAAAGTTATTTAAAAAAAAAGATGAACGCATGAACAGGTAGTACCCAAGAAGGGGTCAAAGCAATTATAATAGAATCATTTAGAAAACAACCCATGTTCATGATATACCCAACTCGACCGGGTCAATCACTTTCTGCATAGGGAAGTGACATATTCACGTTTGAGCTTGCTGCTTACTCAAATGTTCTTTAATGTTGTCTGGTTCTTTTAGAATGTTTTGGTTTTTCCAAAAAAAAAAAAACACAAAACAATTATTTAAATCCGTATTTTTAGATCAAACACATGCACTTTCAAACACAATCCATAAATCTAATTGAAAAAGTCAAATGTCAAAAGTCGAAACACCAAGCAACAGTACCCAAAAACATGCCTAAAAACATTTAGAAAGATGAAGTATAAAAGTTGACATGGATAGAATGGACCCCACCTCAGTAACAAGTTAGTTTCTGAAGCCTCTGCTGTTTCTTCTTCCTCTAGCCTTCTCGAACTTTCTTCCCTTGGATCGGACATATGGTTTGGTGTGACTGTGTGGAACACCTGGAGCGGGTCCAAAGTGCTTCACTGCTTCACGAGCGTTCTTGGGACCTCTTAACAGAACCTGCACACATGTACCATTGTTATTGCTGCTAACAATCTGTTTATGAATACAGATGTAAAACATTTGGTTTGAAACCATCATATATTTGCATCAGTTACCTAACTACATCATTGACACGTCCAACTTCATTTAGGTAAAAAGTTCTGTTTTAAATTTAAGAACCGAATCATAAACTAAAAAACTCAACCCTATTTGTTTGAGTGTGTCTATAAATATCACGTCAATAACATTATAAACCATGTCGTTCCTTTTGTGAAGCCATTTTGGTGGAAGATTTGGAGATGGTGGAATCAGTTGAAGCCATCTTACCAATTGACTTAAGATTTAGTCGACTTTCCTTGCGTAGTGCTTTGTACTTTAAGACTCAATCTTACCTACTATAGAAAATAAAAGGCTAACTTTCTTGTCTAGTGATCGGTAGTCAAAAGAAACTAGGCGTCCAGAAGGTGCAAAGCGTGAAACTTGGGCTTAAAACAATGACTTTTTAAGCAAGGCACATTATATAAACAAACCATTTTTAGAAGTTAAAGACACTTCTAGGGCAAGTTTAGGCTGTTTTAGTCTTTTAGGTTAGTTACAGCTTACATGCCATCTTCGAATGTTTCATGCACCTTTAGTTGTTTAGGCGTCTAGTTCTTTGATAACCAATAACCGATTTAACATATATAAACTGGTTATGATTTTCTGGTAACTAAAGTGCCACTTATATTTTTGGCTTAAGCCAATAACCTCACCAAACCAAACAATTCCCACCCTAGTTCTAATGTTGGTCAGATTCCATCAAACCATAAGATTACTGCAGACTAACAAGCAAAATGGTCAAAAGGGTGTTGTGATGCACTGATACAGCAAACCAGCGAAAATAGTATTATGTTCATCTGTTGACCATTTTGCTTGTGAAAATGCATTCTAGGCAACAGAAAAACAGCATCTGAATATAAATCTTATAACCAAGAAGCAAACAAAAATACCGACATGCATTTCATAACTTAATCATACCAATCATCTACCTAAGAAATTCTGCAAACTAAATTAAATATTTAAATAGATTGCTTATATGGCTATAAAATCCTACATTAATACTAAACCGATCAGTTCAAAACCTTATAACTTGCAGTTTCAGATATTCAAACACTAGCAATGCATAAAGTGTTAACAAACATATTAACACATATGCTACTAAATCACAATTCACAATAGCATAAACGAACATACGCATAGAGGTGTACACAATGCTCGCGGCTCGCAACTCGCTCGAAAAATGCTCGACTCGAAAAAGCTCGTTTTGTTATCGAGCCGAGCCAAACGGGCTCGATTACAAATCGAGCCGAGCTCGAGCTAGGCGTCTTGGCTCGTGGCTCGGCTCGGTGGCTCGGCTCGGTAGCTTGGCTAAGTGGCTTGGTTTGAGGCTTGATAAACATCTTTTATATACTTAATAATACTTTGAATTAATCAATAAAATATGAAAAATAATAGAACAAAAACACAAATTATACAAATAATACTTTTAGTATGGCTTTCATTCATTAAAATATTATTAAAATAAAAAAAACACATGTATACATGTAATTTTATTTTTATTTTTATTTTTTATTTTATAAATATTTTTACCAAAATAACGAGCTGGCTGGAACCGGCTCGAGCTCAGCTCAAACATTTACGAGCCAAGCTCGAGCTCGGCTTTTCAGCTCGACCAGAAAAACAAGCCGAGCCGAGCTGGCTCGTTTATGTTCGAGCTCGAGCTTAGCCTGGCTCGACTCAATTACACCCCTTGATACGCATCGTAAACTAACATAGTTATTCACATAAAACGCCACCGATATCTGCCGACATTATTTACAAAACAAAACAGCATACCGTATTCTGTCCAAGCGGAGCTCTAAGAGCCAACTGATCAAAAGTCAAACACTCTCCACCAGCCTTCTCAATCCTTGCCCTAGCGGTCTCCGTAAACCTAAGCGCAGTAACCTTCATGCAAGGGATCTCATGAACCCTAACATCATCAGTAACCGTTCCAACAACCACAGCAATCTTGTCTTCCTATACTCATACACATCCACATTAACTTAATAAAAACTACACTATATTTTTTAATTCTAAAACCTATAAGATAATGTGTAATTAAAATACCTTTCCAGACATGTAACGAATCAAACGAGAGAGAGAAATCGGAGGCTTGTTGACTTTGCTCATAAAAAGCCTCTTCAGAATCACAGCATTGAAATTGCTTCCTGTTCTTCTAACTAAGAACCGATAAAGCTGAACAAAATAATATGTTTTAAATAATATTCTAGTATTCAACCATCAATAAAATTATAAAAAATGTATTGAATGACGGTTAATACCTTGACGAGGAGCTTGAGGTAGATATCATCGGATCTAGGGGCGGTTCGTTTGGTCCGCTTGCTCTTTCCACCTGCAACGAGATCTATACCCTGGAAAACGAATAATAAATGAGTTAGGGCGTGGTTAGAAGGAGAGGTGATGATGATATGGAGGTTAGGGTTTAGGTTAGTGATGATACCATGGTGACGGCGGGTGCTGGTGTACCTGCAAAAGAAACGGTGGGTTCTAGGGTTTGTGAACACGGCAGTGGATTTGTATGTGTGTGTGAATTTATGATAGCCTGTGGTGGGCTGGTTTTAGGTAGCAATAAAGCCCATTACTAAACTGGACAATGGACATTGTAAAATACTAGTTTTAAGCCCATGTGATTTTGTTACATTACATGTGATCTTCAATTAAGTTTTTTTTTTTTTTTTTTCGCTTTACTGATTTTCATCAATCTTATACTGTTATATCACTTTATTAAAACATGGTTTAGAGACAGCAATCCACTTAAATGTTAGTTTTTTTTTTACTTTTTTATAAATAGTTTAATTAAAAATAACATTATATTAACAAAAATAAAAATACATTAACTTAAAATTAAAACATACAATAAACGTCAAACTAAAAAAACATACAAATAGAACTAATCTGCTTGTCACCTTCATCGTCACCTGCGCCTTCCACCCAATAACAATCCAAATCGTATTTCACCGCGATTTCTTCTTTTCGTTTCAAAACCAGTTTCAAGGTTTTACCTTTGAGGTGGTCGTGTGGTTTTGAATGCATATTCAAGTCGTGGTCATACTGTCTTTGTCTCAACAATTTGCGTTGTTCCTCAAAAAATGCTAAAGTTTTTTCTCCTTGTTAAGTTTATAGGTTGACCAACTGGCTCGATTTATCTTCTTTCATCACTCGGTATGACCCATATTCGTCAACCAACGATGTTTTACTTGAAAACTCGACGGAAGCGGCTTTTTTATTGTTTTTTCGTTTTGGTCTTGTTGTATGGGCATCTTCATTGAGATCCGACATACGCAAACTCATACGCATGATAATTGCGGCGTTCCGATGACTTTCGTCTCTTGTCGGAATGATAGTCGGACGGTTCTTCACTCATCAACGCTTGCTTTTTCCATTTGTCGTGATCTCTTAAAATCCTCCATGCTGCTTCATGATTTAAACCAGAAGGATGAGTATCTCTATGATCTTTTAGCGTCCATTGCATCACATTAAGATCACTGCATCCACTACCTCGTAGGCAGTCCTATATTCAAGTAAGTAAAAATGTATTTTAGTAAAATTTATGTAAGAAAATAAAACGTATACTTTAACTATAAATATTACCGCTTGTTGATGAAGTCCGTTGAACTCATTCATTTGTGGGTTCAAGAAGGTTCATTTTGAAGTAATTTAATTGATGGTTCAATTGCTTCCTCCTAATAATTCATTGTAATGTTTAAGAACCGTCATCCAAAGACTCCCTTTCTTTAATATTACCATTGGTTGTGTTCGTTGAAAATTGACAACGGGCCTATAGCATCCCCTTCTCCCCAAACCTGAACCTAAAACATGCTTTGACCCCGATCCTCTACCTTACCACTTGAAGGCCCTCCTCTTGATTTTATAGACAACACTTCACTTAAATGTTATTGTTTTTACTTTTTTTATAAATAGTTTAATTAAAAAAATATTATATTAACGAAAATAAAAATACATTAACTTAAAATATAAAAAATACAAGAAACGTCAATTAAAAAAAAACATACAAATAAAATTAATCTACTCGCTGCCTTCGTGTCTTTGCTTTCCACCCAATAACAATCCCAACCGTATTTCACCGGGATTTCTTCTTTTCGTTTCAAAACCAGTTCCAAGGTTTTACCTTTTAAGTGGTCGTGTGGTTTTTAATGCATGTTCAAGTTGTGGTCATACTATCTTTGCCTCGACAATTTGCGTTGTTCCTCAAAAAGTGCTAACGTTTTTTCTCCTTGTTGAGTTTGTAGGTTAACCAATTGACTCAATTCATGTTCTTTCATGGTGCCGTATGACCTAGATTCGTCAAGCAACGATGTTTTGCTTGAAAACTCGGTGGCAGTGGCTTTCTTATTATTTTTGCGTTTTAGTCTAATTGGATGGGTATGTTCATTGAGACCCGACATGTGGCTACTGAGGGTGGAGTCGTCCGATGTAGCAGATGCATACGCATGATAATTGTCGCCTTCGAATGACATTCGTCTCTTGTCAGAATGACTATCGGACAGTTCTTCACTGATCAACGCTTGCCTTTTCCATTTGTCGTGATCTTTTACAATCCCCCATGACGCTTCGTGATTAAAACCTTAAGGATGAGTATCTCTGTAATCTTTTAGCATCCGTTGCATCACATTAAGATCACTACATCCATTGCCTCATAGGCGGTCGTATATTCAAGTAAGCGAAAAATGTATTTTAGTAAACTTTATGAAAGAAGATAAAAGTATACTTTGACTATAAATATTACCGCTTGTTGATGAAGTCCGTTAAACTCATTTATTTGTGGGTTCATGAAGGTCCATTTTGAAGTAATTTGATCGATGGTTCGATTGCTTTCTCCCAACAATTCATTGTAATGTTGAAGAACCACCTTCCAATAACTCCCCTTACTTCTTTAATATTACTGTTGGTTGTGTTTGTTGAAAATTGATAAGAGGCCTATAACATTCCCCCATAGGAACCCAAACCCGAAACATGATATGACCCCGACGCTCTACCCTTACCACTTGAAGCCCCTCCTCTTGATTTTGAGGATCATGTTCTGCCCTTTGCGACACCTTTTGATTTTCTTTGATCCATTTGTTTGTGGTTTGAGTTTGTTGACTTTTGTTTAGAGTGTTTGTGTGTTTGAAAGTGTTTAATGTTTGTGTGTGTGTGTATGTATATATATATATATATTGTTTTGAAGGCCGGATTGGGAACCAGCGGTCGAACCGGTCCGGGTTGGGACATTGAACCGAGTATGCAATGAATCGAGGGTCAAACCGGTGAACCGACGGTCGGATCCAGAACGGGGTCTGTCTTGAAGGGGTTGAACCGTTTTTTTTATATCTTTTAAAATTTTACCCTATTAATTATATGACAACGTCCGGGGCTTACATTCGGTTGGACCGGTCGGACCAGTGGACCGATAAGGAGACTGGTTTGACGTCCGATCCGTTTCTAAAAACATTGATATATATACATATATAGAGACGGGTTAAATGAGAACTTGATTGAGTTGTAAGAACCATAAAAGCTCACATATTAGGCACACATTTAATTAATTGTGTAAAGGATATATGGTTGTGATTAAACCATAATAAAATATTACATTGGTGCAGGCAGCTACGTCACTTTTGTTGGCCCAGAACTAAGTATTTGCAGCGAATTTAGACAAGATAACAGGATGATATACGATATACTTGAAACAAATGATTTATAGAATAGGATTATACAAAGTTTGATACAAATGTTTGAAAGAAACACAAGGATTCTGGAAGTTTTCTAGCGAGAGGATTGTTTATTGTTACACAATCTTGATAACTGAATAATATGCCGCATCCTTTGTATATATATGTTTCGAAATAGAAGCAACTGTTTCTGAACCATTGTGTCTTTTGTTTGAACCGTTGCAACTTGTTTTGTCCCACCGGTTATTCCTTTTGTTTGGCGCCAAAACATAACTAACATAACGGTCAGGGACATAATTGTCTTTTTGCACATCTTTAGTCTTCAAACTATTGTGTATTCTTCTGCTTTACTTCTGTTCTTGATCCTGTTATACGATTGAGTTGTTGCCTTGTTGTGCAGCCTCGGAGAACAGACATGTGCAGCCTTTGGTCTTCAATCTTCTCGAGTTGTTTTGACCTGTTTGATAACTTACTAATTCTAAGACTAATGTATCTTATGACTTAACTTACTAACACATACATAATCAAATATAGAGTACTTATGTTCTACTTTACATACTAAAACATAAATAACAAATAAAGATAAGTTATATTTACAAATCAACACTCGCCCCTAAATATAACTAGGGCTCATGGGACTTGTCGGTAGAGTTTCTATGGCTTCTTTGAGGGCTATTTCGGCTTGTGTGAAGTCGAAATTTCTTCTCTTCATGTACCTTTTTGCTGCCCTCCAATCACCACCCATGTATAAAGCAAAGTCTTCTTCATTTGGCTTCATTTCTTTATTTGATGATGTTGCTTCCATAGACATGTTTGGTGATGTGTTTACCCTTCTAACTTGACTACTTTCATGCCTCTCATTCATCTCATTTGCGGCTGTTTTCCGGGCATTTTTGTGGACTAAATATTGCCAATCTAATACATCAAGGTATTGTGCATACAAGACTCGCATCATATCCTTGTCCTCATAGTCAAATCCCAATTCCTTTGCAATCACAACCCATATATCATAGGTTGAAACTCTTCTATATCCACCTTCTCTTTGCACCATTATATATAAATCATATAATTCCACATATTTTCCATTTTCAAACCTTGGAGGGATTGGCCTATTCATTATTCCTAGGAATTCCTTTAGAAACCAAGAAACCATTTGTATGAATGGTCCTTTGAGAATGTTTCTATGTGCCCAAGGGAATTCCATATCGTGTATGATATCCAATAACTCAATGCACTTTTCAAGTGAGTCAATACTAATGCTATTAACCACATCATCGACTTGTTTCATGTTAGAATCGGCTTCGGCAGAAATGGTTTCATAATAACCATTCAAATAATTATCTTTCATCTTATTATGTTCTTCTTCTCCGATTTTAATCATGGCCGAGATTTCTTCTTTAGACTCACTAGTGTTTTCTATGAAACGGAATTGCATACTTTTGTCTTTGAACATATTTTCCACAACACAAAAATTTCCCACAATTTTTACCACAAAACCTTGTAGTAAAAGTTGTGGAAGACTTAGTATGTTGTCTTCCAAATCCGTTGAATAAAACACATTGGGTATGACCAATTGTTGATCTTCAACGGTAATACTTACAATTCCAACCCCCCTTATGAATACAAAATCATTCCTAATCTTGCTTTCAACCCCAAAAGATCTCTTTAACTTAAGAAAGAAATCTAAATTACCCGCAATATGATTTTGTAGATTAGGACTTACATACCAAAGATTCTTCCACAAACCAATATCGGATCCTTGAAGAATGTAATCTTCACCATTTCCAAATGACTTCTCGGGATAGTATGATATCCCGGTGTTGATGGCATCTCTTATCAATTGTGCACCCTCATTTCTCTCCTTTATGCCACAAACACCAATTAAGTGACCCGGTTGTTTGCAATAGAAGCATTTCCTCGTTTCAATACCCCTTCTCCTTAATTCCGCTTGTCTCTCTTTCTTTCGTCTATAGCGTGCCATGTATTGTGGCCTAGAACCCGCGTATGAGATTCTTGATGAGTCTGACATGTGTGTTTTGTTCGGACTGTTTTTTTAAAGACAAAGAAGTTTCTGATGTGGAACAAGGCAGAATTTTATTTCCAGAATGCAAGAAAAAAAAACAAACTTTGTTGTGACTCGAGTATTATACGATTCGATGATAGGTTGATGTTTATAATTTAAATGACAAAAATATAACGATTATTTGACAGAAACAAGACACTGAAACAAAAAACAGAAGCGAATGAAGACAGTTATAGACAAACAGAACAGAAATTTTGACACAGAAATGTGACTAACTAGACTCGAATGATAGAATATTGATTGAAGTTTTATAAACACCAACAACGAATACTTTGGACTGGAAGTTAATTGAGACAAACTTACAGAATCTATACAGAAATAAAACAGACTTCAAGGCATACCAGAAATGATTGAACGGACGCTAATAACCCCGCTCTGATACCAGATTTGTTGGCCCAGAACTAAGTATTTGCAGCGAATTTAGACAAGATAACAGGACGATATACGATATACTTGAAACAAATGATTTATAGAATAGGATTATACAAAGTTTGATACAAATGTTTGAAAGAAACACAAGGATTCTGGAAGTTTTCTAGCGAGAGGATTGTTTATTGTTACACAATCTTGATAACTGAATAATATGCCGCATCCTTTGTATATATATGTTTCGAAATAGAAGCAACTGTTTCTGAACCATTGTGTCTTTTGTTTGAACCGTTGCAACTTGTTTTGTCCCACCGGTTATTCCTTTTGTTTGGCGCCAAAACATAACTAACATAACGGTCAGGGACATAATTGTCTTTTTGCACATCTTTAGTCTTCAAACTATTGTGTATTCTTCTGCTTTACTTCTGTTCTTGATCCTGTTATACGATTGAGTTGTTGCCTTGTTGTGCAGCCTCGGAGAACAGACATGTGCAGCCTTTGGTCTTCAATCTTCTCGAGTTGTTTTGACCCGTTTGATAACTTACTAATTCTAAGACTAATGTATCTTATGACTTAACTTACTAACACATACATAATCAAATATAGAGTACTTATGTTCTACTTTACATACTAAAACATAAATAACAAATAAAGATAAGTTATATTTACAAATCAACACTCGCCCCTAAATATAACTAGGGCTCATGGGACTTGTCGGTAGAGTTTCTATGGCTTCTTTGAGGGCTATTTCGGCTTGTGTGAAGTCGAAATTTCTTCTCTTCATGTACCTTTTTGCTGCCCTCCAATCACCACCCATGTATAAAGCAAAGTCTTCTTCATTTGGCTTCATTTCTTTATTTGATGATGTTGCTTCCATAGACATGTTTGGTGATGTGTTTACCCTTCTAACTTGACTACTTTCATGCCTCTCATTCATCTCATTTGCGGCTGTTTTCCGGGCATTTTTGTGGACTAAATATTGCCAATCTAATACATCAAGGTATTGTGCATACAAGACTCGCATCATATCCTTGTCCTCATAGTCAAATCCCAATTCCTTTGCAATCACAACCCATATATCATAGGTTGAAACTCTTCTATATCCACCTTCTCTTTGCACCATTATATATAAATCATATAATTCCACATATTTTCCATTTTCAAACCTTGGAGGGATTGGCCTATTCATTATTCCTAGGAATTCCTTTAGAAACCAAGAAACCATTTGTATGAATGGTCCTTTGAGAAAAAAAAAAGAATTTGGATGAAAGTGACAATTTTTGACAAACCTCAAGGACTAAATTGACATTTAACTCTTATTGTTATTAACCAAAATTAACTAAACCACACTAAAAACCAATAATCAAACCATATAAATCAGACCAAATAATTGGTTGTTCAACAAGATCAATTAACTGATGACTTTGATTTTAGTTTCGGTTAAGGCTAATAATCAAACTGAACTGAACCATACACACCCTTAAAACTATTTGTGTTCCCCGCTACATCATGCGGACCCCTTGCTACTATTGATAAAACTAAGGGGCTGTTTGTTTACCTCTGAATGGAGCCATTCAGAGGTAACCTCTGAATCGGTCAGAGGTTGGTGATGTTTGGTTGCAAAAAACTTACCCTCTGAACTGAACCATTAAGACTGAATGGTTCAGCATGTGTATGATGCTGAATGGAAAATGGACAGAATTTGCCCTTACCTCTGAACAGCCCCTTCCTCCTTCACCTTTCTCAGTGTCGCCGCCATACCGGAACCACACCACCTCCGCCGTCATACCGAAACCACACCGCCTCCGCCGCCATACCGTCTCTCTTCATCCTCCCCGCTACAACACCCATCTCTCTTCATCTGATCTCTCTATCTAGTTCTCTGGTTATCTCTCTTTTAAAAACAAGAAAAAAAAAAGAAAGAAAAGAAAAGTATATATGTGTGCAGGTGGGTTAAGAACAAGAAAGAAAGAAAGAAAGGGGGTAAAGAAGAGGAAGAAGGAAAGAAGAGTGGGTAGGTGGTGATGGTGTGACTTTTATAATTTTTTAATTAATTTATTATAATTTTTAAAATAATAGGATAAGGGGTAAAATAGTCATTTTACAAATCATTCAGAGGTACAACCAAACAACACTTAATGGTTCAGCATCTTACTGGTTCAGAGCCTCTTAACTATTCAGATCTCTTAATGATTCAGCACTTAATCAACCAAACAGCCCCTAAATATAAAAATAGAAATGTTAAAGAAAATAATAACAACAATCATAACCAACCACTCCCACAACGTCGTCCCATCTGGATCTACTCACCAAAACCACCACCGTCAACCAAACTTCCCATCCCTCCCTTTCCGTCTAACGTTTCACTTCATCCTCCATCCCATAACAACCCACCACCACCACCACCACCACCAATGAATCCCACCAAATCCCGTCGCAAAATCCCCCTCTCTTCATCAGAAACCACCAACAACCCCGACTCCGGCGACAAACTCGACCAACTCCTCCTCTCCTCCGCCATCTCCAACAACGAAGACCTCTCCCCTTTCATCCGCAAAACCTTCTCTTCCGGCAAACCCGAAACCCTTCTCCACCATCTCCGCCACTTCTCCCGATCCAAAGAGTCCGAAATCGAAGAGGTATGCAAAATCCATTACCAAGACTTCATCATGGCCGTCGATGACCTCCGTTCTCTACTCTCCGGCGTCGAATCACTTAAATCATCTATCTCTAACTCCAACCATCAGTTACAGTCTGTAGCCGGTCCTTTATTAACATCACTTGATTCATTCATCGAGGCTAGAAACAAGTGCCAGAACGTAGCCCTAGGTATTGACTCTCTCCGGATCTGTGTTCGGTTAATGGAGCTTTGCTCACGTGCGAATTATCATTTGTTGAATAATAATTTTTACATGGCGTTGAAATGTGTTGACTCGGTTGAACGTGATTTTATTAATAAAACGCCGTCGTCTGCGGTTAGGAGGATGCTTGAGAAGAATATTCCTGCGGTTAGGGTTTATATTGAGCGGAAGATTAGTAAGGAGTTTGGGGATTGGTTGGTTGAGATCCGTACGGTTAGTAGGAATTTAGGGCAGGTTGCGATCGGACAAGCGTCGGCTGGTAGGCAGAGGGAAGAGGAGTTAAGGATTAGGCAACGGCAAGCGGAGGAGCAGAGTCGGTTAAGTGTTAGGGATACGGTTTATGCTTTGGAAGAAGAGGAGGATGATGGTTATTTTGTAGGGAATGAAGGTAGTGATGTGTATGGTAATGGCGGTTCGGTGAATGTGAATGCGGCGAATGCTGGTCTTGGTTTTGATTTGACGCCGTTGTATAGATCGTATCATATTCATCAGACTTTAGGGCTGGAGGATGGGTTTAAGAAGTATTATTTTGAGAATCGGAAGCTTCAGTTGACTTCGGATTTTCAGGTGTCGTCAATGACGCCGTTTTTGGAGTCTCACCAGACGTTTTTCGCGCAGATCGCTGGGTTCTTTATAGTGGAGGATCGTGTGTTGAGGACGGGTGGTGGGTTGATAACGAAGATGGAAGTGGAGAATTTGTGGGATACGGCTGTGAGTAAGATGTGTTCGGTGTTAGAGGATCAGTTTTCCAGGATGCGGACGGCGAATCATTTGTTGTTGATTAAGGATTATGTGAGTTTGCTTGGGGTTACGCTGCGGAGGTATGGGTACTCGGTTGATGCATTGCTTGATGTGTTGAATAAGCATAGGGATAAGTACCATGAGTTGTTGTTATCGGATTGTAAAATACAAATCGCTGAAGCGCTTGCTGCTGATAAGTTTGAGCAGATGTGGATGAATAAGGAGTATGAGTATTCCATGAACGTGCTTTCGTTCCAGATACAGACTTCTGATATCACACCTGCGTTTCCTTATATTGCCCCGTTTTCATCCACAGTGCCTGATTGTTGTAGAATTGTGAGGTCTTTTGTTGAGGATTCTGTTAGTTTTATGTCTCATGGTGGACAGCTTGATTTCTACGATGTGGTGAAGAAGTATTTGGACCGGCTTTTGACTGAGGTTCTGGATGATGCCTTGCTAAAGCTTATTAGCACTTCAATTAGCGGGGTTAATCAAGCAATGGTTGTTGCTGCCAATATGGCTGTTTTTGAGCGAGCATGTGATTTCTTCTTTCGCCATGCTGCGAAGCTGTCTGGGCTACCGCTGAGGATGGTGGAACGAAGTAGGCGACAGTTTCCTCTGACCAAAGCACGTGATGCAGCGGAAGAAATGCTTTCTAGCTTGCTTAAAAAGAAGGTTGATGGTTTTATGACACTGATTGAGAATGTTAATTGGATGATTGATGACCAACCTCAGAATGAAAATGAATATGTGAATGAGGTCATAATATTTTTGGAAACTCTTCTTTCTACCGCACAGCAGATATTGCCTGGTCAAGTCCTTAAACGAGTGTTGCAAGATGTTCTAGCTCACATATCGGAAACAATCGTTAACTTTTTAGCTGGTGAATCAGTGAAAAAGTTTAGTTTGAATGCTGTGATGGGGATTGATATTGATATCAAAGTGTTGGAATCGTTTGCTGAAAACCAAGCTTCTCTTGTATCTGAAGAAGAGGCTAATCAGTTGAAGAAAGCACTTGTTGAGGCAAGGCAGTTAGTTAACTTGCTTCTCAGTAATAACCCAGAAAACTTTTTGAATCCCGTGATCAGGGAGAGAAGCTACAATGCTTTGGATTACAGAAAAGTAGCAATCATTTCAGAGAAACTAAAGGATCCCTCTGAGCGACTATTTGGAACTTTTGGATCAAGAGGTTACAAGCAAAATCCCAAGAAAAAATCCCTAGACTCTCTAATTAAGAGGCTCAAGGATGTCAACTGAAATTCTGAGGTATCTATCTCTTGCCCTTATCTGAAAAAGATATGATCATATTGCTATTATGTATCTGTAGTTTGTTGGATCTTTAGCTGTTCTTGTCATTGCTTGAATCCCTTAGATATACTAGTTTCATTCTGCATGCAATTCTATCACTTGTTTAAAAAGTAGGATATGCTTCTGCCGTAAGGCTCATTGGAGAATATTAGAAAAAAGCAATATATTAATCGCATGAGGAGATAATTTAATTGCCTTGATGATGATGATCACACAAAAAAAAAAAAAAACACCCTTGCGATGAAGGTTTAGTTCTAAATCTTTGTTAACACTGGAAGTACATAGTCCAACTGTCCAAGGCTGATAACTCTATATTAGCTACATATACTTTCATGCCAGTGATATAGTGGATTTGTATATAATATATCATGCTATCTAGTATCTACAACCCAAAAAGGTCCACATTGAAATGAGTTACTTTAAATTAAGTTTGGGTTGGATAAAGCAAAGGATTTAGACTGCACTTAACACTTAAATTAGTGTAGAATCTGAAACTAACTGAAGTTACAAAAGTGAATGTTAGGGTGATGAGTGGACATGCTATTTGGACCTTTCGGTATTGAAAGTTGACTAATGTTTTGGATGGGAGTTTGTTACAGTTGGAATAATTGAAAAATCAAATAAGTAAAACAATGGACAGAACATTAAGTATATACTAGAGCTTGGAAATTATAAGCTGATGGTGGATAAAGTTGTCACTGTATTATGAAACTTAGTTAATTGATTTTGCTCCTTAAGCTGTTACTCGTTTTTTATGGAAGTAATGAAACTGGTACTTGATGTCTAAGAAAATTAAAAGCTTGCAGTAAGCTTATTGTGTGTCGGTGTCCATGGCTAGCCCACTTATATAACTATTTTTTTGTTAGAAAATAAGAGAATATAGCTCACTTTACTAGTTTCTTAGTCCCCATATCCCTAGAGATGGCAAATGTTATCACAAAAAACCAGATGATTACGATTATAGTTTGCTTACTTTATAAAGCTTTTACAAGGTTACATGCATTTGAACACACAAAAAACCACTTGACCCGTCAAGAGATAAATCATAACAATCGCCATTTGTAAATAAATGGGTTGATATCCCAAATTTCCCCTATGACAGATTGTCTCCGCTCAGTATCTTTACATAATAATATCTTGACCCCTTCTTAATGAAAATCTCTATCCACACTAAAACCCTGCTGCGGCATCCATCACGGGAACTTCTAGTTTCCATCATGTATGACAGTGATTGACACGGGTTCGTTTGTCTGGGCGTTGTGATGTGGTCTAGACTCTAGAGGCATACAAGTAACACCAGAATGAAATTCTCATATAGGTTGGATTTTTCTTTAATTACTTTATTCAGAAAAATATTGTGGGCACTGGGACACATTGTTAAACTCATTTGGGTGTAGGGGTGTGCATAGCTCGGTTCAACCTGAAAACTTGACCAATCCATAAAAAGCTGGGTCACATAATTCAGGTATTGCAGGTTTGGTGGTAATTGGTTTGATTTTGTGTTAGGATGCTTTTCCTTTCCTCACCCTCAACAATACTATATAATTTTAAGTAGGTCAATAGATATAATATTCAAAATCCTAAATAACATGAATAATAATTTAGTAATATTAATACTTTAAAATAATACAATAGAGAATTGTGAGACATGCCAGTAGGCGATAGAATTCATATTATCATACTCGTCACTTATAACTATAGTACATATACAGGGAAAAACTCTCATCAGTTTAACCTTTTCAGTCGTACTGATTTAAAGTGACAAGCTAATAAAATAATATCGTTATAAAATAATAAACATGACACTTAAAATTATTAGATATCAAGAAAAATCCTGTGTGTCGACCTTATTTAGTTATCTGAGTTTGATGGTAAGAGGCGACAATCTGAAAGCATTTGTTATTCAGTTGCAAACTTTAATGTAGATGAGTATGATTTTTCAAACATATGCAACTTCATTTTTATTTTCTAAAAACTATATTTTACAAAATTATATTAAGTTTTATTACTAAAATATGGTTAGCTGATTAGATTATATATAAATAAATTTATAGCAAAAACTGGACACAGAGAAAATCAAACCCTGCACTTGATGCACTAAAATCCAGCTTTAAGCCTTTAAGCCACATGCATTTCATTAATCAGTGTTGCAGAATTGACACTCATGGAATTGAACACAGGACCTCTATCATGCTTGATGAAGATTGAAAGACCTTATCATTTGAGCTACATTGAAAATATATTTTAAGTTATCTAACCCACTAATATATGATTATAAAATGGTGCCTGTTACTAAATATAACACACATATAAGGAGATTATATTCTTAACTACCTTACAACCCTGCACTGTATGGTCATAGGATTATTGATTGTATGTGAAACAACAAAAAGAATGTGTGCTCTGGCTTAAATGTAGACAAACTTCTTCCAACTTCCAAAGGCTTTTCCTTGAACATCTTGATTATTTTTCACTTACGTAAACTTAAGAGGTGCTAATGAGTTAAATTAGAATTAGATTGCCTTGGTACTGGTCAAAACAGTCCAGTTGGTTCGGGTGGTGTTTTTTGTTCATATGTAATAAGGAACTGAATTTACAAGGGCACATGTCATCACCTCAACATTAAAAGGGTGAGTGAAGTCTGCAAATTACGGGGATTTAGCACCTTGTAAAACAAGTTACTAGACCTTGGGTGACTTTCAAATCGCTCGACTCATTTTACCTTTATAAAGCTAACATCTTTTAGTTTGTGTTGGCGATATGTTGTCTTCAGCCCACTCTTGGGCGGCTGTGAATTAGAGGAAGGAGGGAAAAGGTTCGGTTCGGCCGTTTACAACCCTAATGGGCCCAGTTTGTTAGTTTCTTGTTTAGCAAAATTAGCAAAGGGATTAACCCTAGCTCCACCCAATAAATATATCTCTTTTACTAGTAACTTTCATCACTCGATAATACGAAAACCCTAGTTACCCCCGTGGACATAAGTTTCTCACCGCAACCGAACCACGTAAAAGCTCTCGTGTTCGTTTACTTGTTTTTCTGTTTGTTTGTGTTAGTGTGTTACTCCTGTGATCCTGACGGTTAGTGCTTTCTTTCCTCATCTATTTGTGCCTCTATCTCTGTATCATAGCAGTAGCTTACAACTTCCATGAGTCCATGAATCCTTAGTACTTCTGTATGATTGTGTGATCTGGTTCTCTTAGCTATATTTTATTTATCTGGATTACTATACTCTGTTACTTTTCACATAAAATAAATTAAAAAAAAAAGCTTTTTGGAGCCGGGGGGGTAGTGTGAGCAACCTTACTCATTCTCTAGGTAGAGCCGTAGAGTTAAGGTTTGGCTCCCTCTCCAGACCCCTAGAAATAGCTCTGTCATGAGTGAGATTATACTGGGTACGTTTGTTTGTTTGGCCTCTTTACCTAAACTATTCCTTTTTTTTTTTTTTTTTGCTTTTGAAGAGTTGCAAGTGTCCTGGCTCTGACCACTGGTCAGGTTACTGGCTTGCTGAAACACGGCTGCAGGTTTAACTGTTAGATGTATGAACCTAGGAGAGAGCTGAAGATCTGGAAGTGGTGTGGGGTTGAACTTAAAGTCGATGCTAGAAGTCCTTACAGTGGTTGTGTTTGTGAAATTCTTGGTAATTATTTTTTATATGAGATTGTAAATAGAGTTTAAAAATAGCACATTTGTGTCAAATTCTTTATTTTTGTATGCATGAAATGATACTTCACTTTTTCCATTAGTATAGTAAAGAGGCCATATGAGTTTTGCTATTTCACATAAACAAAACAAAACTTCTACAATTTTTAACCCTGAAATCACGTACAGTACATAATATATATGTCTCATTTGCTCCTAATGCAACATTGAGGTTGCATGATGTTATTTGCTCCCAACATCATGAAACCTTGGACGATGCTAACACAAAAGAATATATATTGAGCATGTAGGCATGATCGGGTTAACTTTGTGCTTAACATACAACCTTCACTAGTGAAATAAGGTATTTTACTTTCGCGAAATTGATTATAAGCGAAATAAGTCTTTTTTTTTTTGAGAAGCAACAAGCCGATAAACGGTCTCATGCACTAGGTATCATCTTGTACATGTCTTGTTGGTTAAATGGTAAAAAGTGCAGGTAGCATTATTTTTCTATTGAACATAGCAATAATGATGTGCCTTGAATCGGATGAAATGGTCATGAGGATATTTTGGCATCTACTTTGAAATGCTCCATTGGAATATGCCTTCCAACAAATAATTGAGATATGTTACCATAGGATGAGTTGTTATAAAAAATGCTGTTCCCTGTTTTGTATTTTATTTTTAATATCTTTTAGATGATATAATTACATCAAAATTTCATACAACTTTTTCTTCGATCCTAGTATGTGAAAAGTTTCCTTGAATTTATTTCATTGTACGAATAGGCAGATTTCATTCGAAATACTTTTCATATATTTTTTTCGCATGTTTTTCCCCAACAAAGCTACTTTTATCTCCTTAAAAAAGGTTCTATACTTCTATGTTTACACATTTAAAGTATTTTTTTTTCAAACATAGTTAATTGAGAAAAAAAGGCTAATGTGACGTGACACTAACACCTTTTTAATTAGAAAAGTGAAATTTCAAGTAATGTGAAAATAATAACTAATAAGACCTACTGTAGCGGAGCGTTATTTTTGCAAAAAATTGAAAAATAGCGCTCCCCACACCACTACGCGGGGGGGGGGGGGGGGGGGGGGGGGCGTTATTTTTGCCGAGCCGTCGAATCTCCGGCGATACGCTCATCGGAGACGTCGTGCACCGGTGTTTTCTTCTCTTCCTCCTCATCAACAAGTGTTTTTTCTCATCCTCCTCCTCCTCAACAACTGTTTGTTTCTCCTCCTTCTCAACAAGTGTTTTTTTCTCCTCCTCCACGTGTCTCCAACCCCGTCCCATCCATTCCTCCACTCCCTGGATACACTCCCACACACCCTGATGCTGATTTCACTGCAGAGGAGATTGTGTGGTGCGTAGATTATGTTATGGCTGAGAGAGGATTGGGGCGTCTACAATTTGTGGAGACCCAACCGAACCCCACCCCCACCCCAACCCCTCCTGATCGGGAGCCAACCTAGGAGGACCTGGAAGCTTTAAGGGATGCTATAGAAGAAGAACGAAACAATTTTTCCCCTCCTCATGAGTACTGCTGCATCATCTCGGATGCGAGGTCCGACAGTCGCGATAACGATCGTTCCGTGTCCTCGCCGTACTACACACTCATGGACTGGGATAATTACTCTCCATAGGGGAGAAAATTAGGATTAATTATGTAATGTTTAAATAAGTAATTTAGGATTATCTAGTGTTTAAATAAGTAATTTAGGAATATGTAATGTTTAAATTAATATTAGTTGTAACTTTTATTTTTTTTAATATTAGTTGCAACTTTTTTGTTAATATTAGTTGTGTGTTTTTAATATTATTTGTAATTTTTTATATTTATTTGTCTTTTATTTTAACTATTTTGAGTTAAAAAATTAAAAAAAATAATAAAATAAACAACCAATCAGAAACATGGACTTTACACTACACCCCCTTTTCACTTTATTTCTTCATGCTGACTCAGCTGCCACGTGAATTAATCAGAAACAGAGGCTTTATAAATAAAACCCCCACTACACATGGTCTAATTTTTTTATAATATACTAAAGGGTAATAATTTATTTTTAAAATAATACTGTAATAAATAAAATACAAAAAGTGTATATTACCAAGTTTAATAGCTTCTTTATTAACAAACAGAAACTATGATTTTTTTTTTTCACGGTAAGGAACGATATGTCAACTACCGTGACATCGGTCGCTGTAACCAAGATCGACTACTCGACCTTCGTTAACCCCTTGGCTTTTCTAGATACGTGGAAACCTAACCTCCACCCGCCCGAAGACACAATAATGGAATACTCAGAAAAACATTGTCGCCCAGCTAAATCGAACCTACGCTACCTGTATTTGCTATTTACCTAAATGGGGTGGGGGCATAATATAGTCTAAAAATTATTGGATAAAGTTTAAGGTTTAGAAGTAATCGATAAAACTCACTAGATTTAGTTTTTATCACTTAAAAAACCTCAATATAGTCCAAATATTAATAGCAAAAGCATATGCCATCTGGTATATTTCATTCACTCCAAAAAGTTGACCAAATAAGATGAGATCACATCTTTTCCGGCGAACCACACATTCTCCGGCACCTCCCTTACTCCTTCCATCACTCCTCCTCCTTCTCCACCTAACCACCACCACCGCCACACCAACAGCATACGATGAGCTATTGGAATACGATTTCCCAATAGGCCTTCTTCCAAAAGGCGTCACAGGCTACGACCTCAACAAAAACACCGGCGAATTCAAAGCCTATTTACCCCAAACATGCTCCTTCAAAATCCAAGGCTACGATATCCAATACAAATCAACCATTAGTGGGGTCATTGAGAAAGGTAAGTTGAAGAATCTTAAAGGCATAAATGTTAAGATACTGATCGTGTGGTTGAACATCGTGGAGGTCAGTCGTCATGGTGATGATATTAATTTCTCGGTTGGGATTATGTCTGCTGGATTTGGAATAAGTAATTTTGAGGAGTCGCCTCAGTGTGGGTGTGGGTTTGATTGTAATAAATTGTTTTTGGATGTCTGAGTATTGTATTGATTGTGACGGAAAATGCACGAATTAATAATAATGGTTACTTTCAATTCAGGTAGATGGTTTTTATATACGTATATCGTGATTTATGAATGAATAATAATGGTATATTTTGCATAGAATTTATGGTCAGAAACGATTGTCATATGGTTAAAGATGGTGTTAATTAAATTGCTGTTATATGTGATGTTTTTATTGTCTTTGTAATTGTGTGTGGTGTTGTTACAAAATCAGTGTTTAAATTCTTGATTCTTTCTTTTGATCTTTTTCTTTTATAGGGGGTGGGGTGTCTTAACTCCTAAGGTTCGTTTTAAAACGGTGAAACTGGTCATCGTTTTGGTTTCGCAGTCGAGATTTCTATAAGTTTTTAGTCGGTTGGTTTCATAATTTTCGAACCGTTATGAAATGGTTTTGGTTTGTGTTTATACCTAATCCGATAGGAAAAAATCTGAATCGGATGTAAGATGTTTTCAGTTATATTTCAAACTGTTTGGATATTTCACAAAGGTCTGTATTTACTAGGGGTGTAAACGAGACGAGCCGAGCCCGAGCCTGACTGGGCTCGAGCTCGGCTCGTTATGGTTTTATGAAGCTCGAGCTCGGCTCGGTTCGAGCCTACAATCTTAAGCTCGAGCTCGGCTCGTTAGCAAAATCAAAAGCTCGAGCTCGGCTCGGCTCGAGGTGATTTGAGAACAATCTCAAACGAGCTCAAAGCTCGGCTCGAGATCGTAAAAAGCTCGGCTCACGAGTGTTATTAAATGAGCCTATGAAATAAGGACTTGGGCTTTGGAGATGTGGGCTATAAATTATAAGAGATATATAAATAACTTATAATTATGTTTGGGCTCGTTTAGGCTCGCGAGCCCAATCGAGCTTTGTATCTAGGGCTCGAGCTCGGGCTCGATAACTAAACGAACCATATTTTAGGCTCGGGCTCGTTAAGGCTCGGCTCGTTCAGGCTTTTTACCGAGCCGATCCCGGGTAGCTCTCGAGCCGCTACGTGTCATTTACTGTAACACCCCAAAGTCTCGAAGTGATTACGTCACCTTACGTGTCTCTTAAACGGGTCGGGTCGGACCTGACCACCCGGTTATCCAATTAATTATTCAAGTTCGAATCTCGCGATTAACCGTTTCAACCGAATATATATATAATAATTATGAGATTATTATTATCGCGGTTAAACGCTCCTTATCTGCTAATAACCCGCTGTCAAACATCTTTTGTTTGATCGTTATACTCATTACCAATTATCGCGAGTTCTAGTATTTATCCCCGTAGCCAAACACCCTCTATTTAATCCTTCTATATAAACCACCCCTATCTCCTACCTCTCGCTCTCTTTCTCTGTATTACAACACAAACAGACAACACCCTTGTGGGTGTGTTGCTCGGAACCAAGAAGCCCACCGGAGACCAATGGCCGGCTTACGCCGCCTCTGTCTCTGGCACCACCATCGCTGGACAGCCATGGCGGCTGTTGCCGCCTCCGCTGCTGTTCCGGCTACTGTCTCCGGCCGCCTGCATCCCTTTCTTCTCCGGTAAGAACCCCTCTTCCTTCTCCTTATTTCTGATAACCACCAGCAACCCTTCCTGTCCTTTCGTCTCTCTCTGTTTCAGTTAAAAAGGACCGGTACCTTGTTGTGGCTCTTTATTCCGGAGTAACTAACCGGACAATCACCAATATGTTGACTGTCATCGCTAATAATCCCGAACCCGTGACCTTCCCTCTGTTACAGTTATAAACCGGACAGTCACCGGAGCCGGTGACTGTCAGCAGGAGACTCTCTATATCTCAGCAGCTAACAAGCTAAGTTCCGATCCTCGTCTGATTGGTATTGGATACGTGTATGTATGATGTGCCGTATGGTTTTGTTAAGAATCCGAGCCACTGTCGTGGAACCTTATAACCCATTTATAAGTTCTTCGGTGTCTCATAAGCCTAGATATGGGTGATACTGAACCTCGATAACCTTCTGTTCAGCCGATTGATAGCCTACCAGTTGGTTATAATCAGTCCGGCAAAGGTCCGGTTGATAGTTGTTATCCCGATTATAATCCGACTATAGTCCGGTTATAAGTTAATCCATATATAAGCTATATATTTATCAATGGATTATTCGGTTATTAATCAATCGTGTTATTATTGTTATAGGGATCAAATACGGAGAACGGGTCCGACACCCGGTTAAATCCCGGTCAACTCCCGACTATGTTCCGATAATTATTCGGTAAGATTCGGTCACTATTTCATAATGATTTATTGGTTACACAATCTAATAATCGGATATTAATATAACGGTTATAATTGTGCGAGGTACCGATAATCAAGTTGGTGAATACGAGTCGTCGCCGAGTCGACTCAGTGACTCGGTCAACACCCGGAATAGAACCCGGTTCCAATAAGCTAGACGAGGAATATTATTAGAATTATACGAATATATATATATATAATACGAATAACGTACGGACTTGATAATAATAATAAGAGATAATAAACATATATAAAATATATATGTTTATATATAAGATTCGATATATAAAACGATATACTAGACTCGGGTAAGAATGTCTAGAGTTCTTTTAGGTTCGCGTGCCAAGCTGTAAAGGCCAGCTTTGTTTCTTTTCGCCTAGATTGACCAAACCCCGAGTTTAGGACTATCTAATATATACCGGATTCCATATATATAAATTGTATATATGATATATATCCTAAGTATTACAATCCAACAAGTCCCACGCGTTAAACGTATCAATATATATATGAAATATAATTGTAATAAGAAGATTAGCTAGAAGATATAACGCAAACAAGTGAGTATCGTGAACTCCCCACTTTTACTGTTTTATTAAGTGTTTTAGGGGAAATACATGTCATGTATAAGAAAACATAATGCTTTACATAAAAGAATAACGATTTATAGAAGTTATAGAAAGGGGCAATAGAAACAACGAGGACAGTACTGGACGGTATCGCCATTTCCTTTCTTGTCTAACTAGAGGACAAGAACCAGTTTTACCCGAGTAGAGGGTAGAAATAATCATATATTATCACAAGCAGAGTGATACCATAGAAAGGAATGACAACTTATAGAATATAATCGAAATAATAGACATATAATCGAATTAATAGAATATCTAGTTCCCCTCCAGAATATAGAATTGTAAAGCATATTTATAAACGATATTTATAAAAAGAATTATGAATAAACGAACTGGCCATTCACTTTATAAAATACGAGACCTCACCAACTTTATGTTGACAGAAACTATTTTTGACATGTGTTCAGGTAACCCAACAGATATGATGACGTGGATCCTGGAAGACTACAAGACTGTTATTACCCTGGATTCCGCTGTGTAACTCCGATAACCCGACCCGACAACCCGGCCACATCAGCCAGGGTTGTTACATTTACACCCCTAGTATTTACACGTCATCGGTTAATTTGAGGGTGTTTTTTTTTGTTAAAAGAGATAGCTAAGATTAATAGTGAAATACTGTTAATTGATGTTGTCATGAGATTAGAAAATTTGATTGCCTTGAATACATCATTCAAGTGAATTTTAGTTTCTTTTACACAATAACTAGAAAATCCTGCCAACCCTTTACAATTTCTAGA
This sequence comes from Ambrosia trifida, assembly GCA_028751855.1. Taxonomy (NCBI): domain Eukaryota; kingdom Viridiplantae; phylum Streptophyta; class Magnoliopsida; order Asterales; family Asteraceae; genus Ambrosia; species Ambrosia trifida. The sequence continues at coordinate 11,529,322 of CM054125.1, forward strand.
TTGTTAAATGTGGAGTTATTGTTGGATCTATCATAGTATCATCTATCTAGTCTCATGGTTCAAGTTAAGGTTATATTACTATCCAAAACGCAAACCAAGAAACTAAATTAAACCCAAACCATTGGTAATGATATGGTTTCAAATTTTAGCGGTTTATATTTGGTTTACAATGATAAAATAAGTTTTACTTGGTTTTGGTTTACAATGACAAAATAATTTTACTTGGCTTACAATGATAAAATAATTAGCACACGGATTATTATTAAAACGTTAAAACCCAACTGTAAATAGCCCTGATAATACCTGAAGAGCGAAAGCGGTTAACTTTAGGTATGGAGGGAAGTGATTAGTCGATTACCGTGTGATAGATATGAACACGTTTTGGTTATCTTAGACTCGTCTAGAAGTGCAAACAAGCTGAGCTTGCCTCGTTTCGAGCTCTATATCTATAACCCAAGCCTGACTCATTAATAATTTTTATGCCTGAACTAGGCTCGGGATCAATTTGTTTCTTCTAATATTTAGTTATTTTATTTATAAACATTAATATTATGTATAATTACAAATTATGTATAATAGTATTTATTGTGTATTTATAAATTAGATAAAATATATATAACGTATGAATGTAAATGACATGTTCAATTAGACTTACGACTCTAGTCAAGCTTGGTTTGAAAACTCTAACTTGAGCTTATTTAACTAAATTAGCTACAAGTAATAGTTCAAACTTTGGCATGTGTTTGTTTAAGCTATACTCGTTTTAAGCTTTTAGCAAGACAATCTTAACTGGCTCACAAGCACCGTAGCTCGTTTACACCATCACCCATAATTAAATTCTGTCATATATCTGTCGGGTATCCATTCGTTGTATGCTTCATACTTCTGGGACTGCAACTTTAGGGTCCCTGTTACCCGGTTCATATTAACCAGATCCACCCGGGTCTGATGTCAAGGCTCATGTTTTTTGAGTTTTGTTGCCACGCCCATAAGATTGAACCCTTGGTAGACATGTTTTATGTGTTCTATAGTTTGAGTTTTGTGGAGAGTTGGCTTTCCTGCAGGCCGCGTGCTGGGGTGCCTGCATGTGCTGGGGCTGGTATGAAGAGCTTTCGGGAGTGGAAGCCCAAGTTTTTCTGGATCAACCAAGGGGTTATTCCCATAGAGATGGGTCGGTTGGATCCGGCTGAAGGGATAGGGAAGGCTGTCCTGATTGATTACAAGGAGCAGGAGTGGTTTAAAACTTTGACCAGTCATCCTGTGGATCTTTGTGAGATCTCGGAGACTGGGTTAGTGATGGCCGGGATGAGCATCAATACGATGTGAAGGGCCGTAATCCGCATCTCACTCAGGATGGGAAAGGTTAGTTGGTGCTTTTATTGTTGTCGTTTTTTGCGCACCAGTTACTTATTGTCATTAATTTGTCGTCTTGTTTGTTTCGCTTTTAGATGTCAAGAACTTGTATGACATGCTGCTGGGTGGTGACAACATGGGTTTCACATTTAAGGAGTTGGCGAAGGATGAATTGTACATCCTGGAGAGGGTGTGGGACACATTGATTCGCCCTCAGTTGGATGTGATGGTACAGGACCAGGCCCCGCCGCAGCTGCTAATAACTGAAGCAGGTGAGTCCTCACCACTCTTTGCTAATCCTTCGCCCGTCAACATGTTCATGCGGACGGGCTTTCCTTTAATTGTCATATCCAGTGATGGGTCTTCTGACTCATCGGGATCCTTCTCTCCGCGTCCGTCGTCCGCAGGCACTAATGATCCAAAGTCATCTCCTGCGCATGCTGTGAATGATAGCGATAAGGAGACCGAGGATGATGATTTTCTCATTCATCGAATTGCCAATCCGCAGTTGGAGGGAGTTGGTGGTGAAGACTGTTATTTTGTTTTGAACCACGAAGTGGTTAACATATATTTTGAAAATTACCAACCTATTGAACGAAGCTACGTTGAATTTTCAGATGCGTTCGTTCAAGGGGAATCGGTGGTAAAGTTGACTGAGGAGGTGCAGGACGTGGTGGTGACAAAGCCTGTTTCAACTGAAGCGGTGGAGACTGGGCCTATTACTGCTGACATGCCCCGCAAGAAAAAAACGGTCCAGGCGTGCTGGATCTAAAGGCAAGGAGACTGCTTGAGAGTTGGCACCCCCAGTTGAGGATTTCTTTTTGATGTTCGCGCAGGTGGCTTATTATGTGAAAAACTGCGACCAGACTCGCCAGGCCGTGGCGGCAGTGAACGCAGCTGCGAAGCTTGTGAGGCGCAAAGCTAGGTTTTTAGAGGGTTATCAGCATGCTAAGGATGGCAAAGCCCTAGAGCAGTTCATGTTGCATGGGCAAGATCTTGATGCTGTGTTTGCTAAGAAGGCTGCCGAGTTTGACGAGTTGAAGTATGAACTGGTGGACTTTGTTGTTGGCCACCGAGACCGCCCGTCCTTCTATGAGTTGAGGCAGTCATTTGACAAGCAGGGTCTCGTGCATACGCGGCGCGAGTATGCCCTTAGGAGGGCCACGACGGTAGATGCGCCTGCAGGTGAGCAGCCCGAGGCTAGCGAAAAGCTAGACTTGTCTGGCTCAGAAAAAGATGATGAGTACAGCGACGCGTCATCCGAGTTTAAAGATTGAAGCTTTTTGTCGTTGTATCTTGCTTTTATTTGTAAATATTTTGAACATCTTAAATGTTTTATGCATATGGTTGAATCCTTTGCTTTGGTGAAAACATGTTTGCTTTATATTTGCTGTTTGTGTGTATTGTTTCGCGCCAGTTTTGACTGTGTGGCTTAGCGTAGGATCATGTTTCATGCATACGACTATGTGTTCGATTTTGGTATTTTTGTAATACGATTCGTTTGTTTTGCGTGTTGTATCTTAACTATACAACGCTTAGTTTAAGAAATTGCAAACTAACAGTGCAATTTTTAGTTTAGACATTGTATGTTAACCATACAATGTTTAGTTTGCGCGTTGTATCTTAACCATACAAACGCGCGGTTTAGGAAATTGCAACATAACAGTGCAATTTTTTAGTTTAGGCATTGTATCTTAACCATACAATGTTTAGTTTGCGCGTTATATCTTAACCATACAACGCGTGGTTTGGAAATTGCAAATTAACAGTGCAATTTTAGTTTGGACATTGTATCTTAACCATACAATGTTTAGTTTGCGCATTGTATCTTAACCATACAAACGCGCGGTTTAGGAAATTGCAACTGAACAGTGCAATTTTTTAGTTTAGACATTGTATCTTAACCATACAATGTTTAGTTTGCGCGTTGTATCTTAATCATACAAATGCGTGGTTTAGAAATTGTAAATTAACATTGCAATTTTAGTTTGGACATTGTATCTTAACCATACAATGTTTAGTTTGCGCGTTGTATCTTAACCATACAAACGCGCGGTTTAGGAAATTGCAACTGAACAGTGCAATTTTTAGTTTAGACATTGTATCTTAACTATACAATGTTTATTTTGCGCGTTGTATCTTAACCATACAACGCGTGGTTTAGAAATTGCAAATTAACAGTACAATTTTAGTTTGGACATTGTATCTTAACCATACAAACGCGCGGTTTAGGAAATTGCATCTGAACAGTGCAATTTTTAGTTTAGACATTGTATCTTAACCATACAATGTTTAGTTTGTGCGTTGTATCTTAACCATACAACGCGTGGTTTAGAAATTGCAAATTAATAGTGCAATTTTAGTTTGGACATTGTATCTTAACCATACAATTTTTAGTTTGCGTGTTGTATCTTAACCATACAAACGCGCGGTTTAGGAAATTGCAACTGAACAGTGCAATTTTTAGTTTAGACATTGTATCTTAACCATACAATGTTTAGTTTGCGCGTTGTATCTTAACCATACAACGCATGGTTTAGAAATTGCAAATTAACAATGCAATTTCAGTTTGGACATTGTATCTTAACCATTCAATGTTTAGTTTGCGCGTTGTATCTTAACCATACAAACGCGCGGTTTAGGAAATTGCAACTGAACAGTGCAATTTTTAGTTTAGACATTGTATCTTAACCATACAATGTTTAGTTTTTAGATGGTTGCTCTCTAAGTATGCAACGTTCGTTTTATCTGTCATGTGATATCTTGAATGAGTGTTTATAGGACAAAGTGTTTAACGCGAGGGAATTCTCAAATCTCATTCGATTAAATGGCATAATGGCCTTCATTACAAGTTGGAATTCGACTACATATAGCATTTTCTCAGTTGGGCTGCGTTCCATGTCCGGGGAACGAGCTTGTTTTCTAGAGTTGAGAACTTGTACGCTCCTTTGCCGAGAACTTTTGTGACGCGGTATGGTCCCTCCCAGGTAGGGGTTAGCTTGCCTTTGGGTATTGTGCCACTGGCTTTGTTGTTTCTAAAAACGAAGTCCCCAATGCGAAAGGCGTGAGGCTTGACTTTTGCATTGTAGTACCTTTCCATTTGTTGTTTGTAGTTTGCTTCTCTGGCCGCTGCCCTGTCGCGGCGCTCTTCTGCCAAATCCAAGTTGATTCGCAGCTCTACATCGTTGTTTGTGTGGGCTGCTAAGAGGACTCTTGCGGACGGGCATCCAATCTCTGCAGGTATCATAGCCTCAGAGCCATATGTTAGGCTGAACGGAGTTTCGCCGGTGCTCGTTTTTGTTAACGTGCGATTACCCCATAGCACGCTCGGCAGCTCTTCCGCCCAGGCCTTGCCTTTGGTGCCCAGTCTTGATTTGATGCCTTCCACTATACTGCGGTTCGCGCGTTCCACTTGGCCATTGCCTTGTGGGTGCGCGACCGAGGTGAATGTGGGTTGGATGTGCAGGTCCGCGTACCATTTTAGCAACCCTTTGTCTGAAATTGGGTCCCATTGTCTGTAACGATTGTCATGGGTAGCCCAAAGCGACAAATGATGAACTCCCAAATGAACTTCTTAACATGATTGGCCGTGATCTCAGCGAGTGGTTTAGCTTCCACCCATTTCGTGAAGTAGTCGATTGCGACTATGAGGTATCGCCTCTTCCCCGTCGTCATTGGGAATGGTCCCACAATATCGATAGCCCACTTCTGAAATGGCCACGCTGAGGTTACCGGGATAAGGTCGTTTTTGGGTCGCAAGGTGTTGGGAGCATGGTGTTGGCAAGAATCACACTTGCGGATGATCTTTAACGCGTCTAGGTGCATGCCCGGCCAGTAGTATCCTGCATTCATAATTTTGGCGACCACCATGCGTGGCCCTGCATGTATTCCACATATCCCTTCATGTATCTCTCGTACTAGGTAGTCCGCATCGACTGCATCTACACATCTCAGTAGTGGCCCTAGGTATGACTTTCGATAGAGCACCCCGTCTTGTATTTGGTATTGCAGGGCTTTGTGTTGTATCTTTCTGGCCTCGGCGCGTTGCTCTGGCAACGTGCCTATGGTGAGGTAAGAAACTATTGGGGTCATCCAGCTGTCAACACCCGTTTGGATTACATTGACCTCTTTGGGTGGAACAGACGGTTCGCTCAGGGTTTCAATTCGGACCTCTTTTGCTAAATGGCTAAAGCTTGTTGAAGCCATTTTGCTTAGAGCGTCCGCCGGCTTGTTTTGACCGCGTTTGATGTGGTCGATGGTACAGCTAGGAAAGTTGGCCATGAGCTCTTTAGCGCGTTGGAGATACATGATTATTGAGGGTTCTTTTGCTTCATATTTTCCTGTAATATGACCCGCCACCAGCATTGAATCAACATGTGCGAAGATGTGTTTGGCGCCTAGTTTCTGCGCGATGCGTAGTCCAGCAAAGAAGGCTTCATATTCGGCCTCGTTGTTAGTGGCCTTGAATTCGAGTCTGATTGCATAGGTGAACTCTGTGCCTTCCGGACTAACTAGGCGAATTCCGGCGCCTACGCCATCTTCGTTTGAGGCTCCATCTGTGTAGAGGTTCCAGATGGCTTTCTCGTCACATGGTGGCTGTGGGTCTTGTTCTTCTTTACATTCCTCGATTTTTTTCTTGAGGTACCTCCGCTATGAAATCTGCTAGTACTTGTCCTTTGATCGCCGGGCGTGTCTTGTAAAAAATGGTGTGCTCGCCCAGCTCGATGGCCCATTTTGCCAGTCTTCCTGAGACTTCTGGCTTGGACAGGACATTGTTCAGCTTGTAGTCGCTCAGCACGTTGATGGGATGGCCCTGGAAGTATCTGCGCAATCTTCACGAAGCGTGAACGAGAGCCAATACTAGCTTCTCCATAGTTGTGTACCTGGTTTCTGCATCTGTTAGGACCCTGCTGATGTAATAGATGGGCGTCTGTACCAATTTCCTGTCAACCACCAGTACCGCGCTCACCACCTATTCTGTTGCGCAAAGGTACATTGTCAGTGGTTCCCTTGGGAGCGGGGCGGTGAGTGTTGGTAAGTTCATTAGACACTCTTTCATTTCTTGGAATGCCTTTTCCGCCTCGACGGTCCACTTGAAATGATTCTTTTTAGGTAATTTTTCAGTGTCTCGATGAATGGGATTGATTTCCTTGCATGGTGTGACAAGAAACGGTTGATTGCCACCAGACGTCCATTCAGTGTTTGGACTTCCTTTAACGTGGATGGGGAGGGCATCTGCGCGATGGCTTGTATCTTTTCGGGATTTGGTCGGAAACCGTCTTTAGTGACGACAACGCCAAGGAATTTTCCCTCTTCCATCCCAAACGTGCACTTGCTTGGGTTCAGCTTCATACAGATTTCCTTCAAATGTTTGAAGGTCTCTTCGATATCCTTCAGCACTTGATCCTCTTCTTTACTCTTGATGACCAGGTCATCCACATAGACTTCTAGGTTCTTCCCTATCTGTTTGGCGAATGCGCGGTCCATTAACCTTTGGTATGTAGCTCCCGCATTTTTTAGGCCAAAAGGCATCTTGGTGTAACAGTAGACTCCCTTGTCAGTACGGAAAGATGTTTTGTCTTCATCTTCTAGCGCCATCTGGATTTGATGGTACCCTTTGTAGGCGTCCAGGAAGCATTTGAACCAGAAGGGCGCTAGTGAGTCAATCTTCAAATCGATTTCTGGCAGCGGGTAGCAGTCTTTAGGGCATGCTTTGTTGAGGTCTGTGTAATCTACACACATCCTCCAGGCGTCGCTGCTTTTCTTGACCATTACTGGGTTGGCAACCCAGGTTTGGTATCTTGTTTCTCTCAAGATGCCAGCTTTCAACAGTTCTCCTACTTGTTCATTCATCGCTTGCGTTTTTTCAGCGCCCATGCTTCTTCGCTTTTGTGCGATGGGTTCAACTGAGCGATATGTGTTTAGCGTGTGTTGGGCGAGTTCGCGTAGGACCCCAACCATGTCTGATGGTTGCCATGCGAATACGTCTATGTTTTTGCGGAGAAGCTGTTTTAGGTGATCTCGGATGTTTTCTGAGATTGCTGGTCCCAGCGTGATGGGTTGATCAGGGAATTTTGGGTTCAGGACCCACTTTTCTGGTTCTGTGCGTGAGCATGGTCTCAACATTTTCGCTGGGTGAGACTGTGTAGTCATGACACATTCTCTGTTGGCCCATACGATTGCCACACTGTTCGGGGTGGGGAAACCGATGGCGCCGTGGACTGTGGAGGTGACCATGTTGTATGATGCCATGGAGTCCCGCCCTAGGATGATATCGTGTTTAGATTTTGTTGGAACAACGAGGAATGTGACCTCTTCAGTTCGCGAACGCCCCTGTGCCCCCAGGGTAAGGGGAAAAGATAGCTCCCCGAGTGGGGTCACGACTTCATTTGAAAATCCCATAATTGGGGAATTGCTGGGGCGCAGTCGTTATTTATCTTCATCATCCAACAGGTCGAAACATTGCCCGTACATGATGTCTGAGTTGCTACCAGTGTCCATGAATGCTCTAGTGGTCCGGTAGTGGTCAAAGATGGCTGTAACAATGATTTCCCGAGTGGCGGAAGGTCTGCCTTTGACCACCGGGAAGCACACTTGTTGCTCTTTCCATTCCGCGGCTGCTTCAGGTTTTCGCTTCTGGAGCCGGCGTCTGCCGCCATGGATCATCATGCTTATGTTTTTTTATCTTTTTTGGTGGTGGTCCCGCCGTTTGCTTACGCTCCACATTTTGTAGCAGATGTCCGAGTTTGCCGGACTTTAACGCGTCCTCAATGGCTTGCCTCAACTGGTAGCATTTATCGGTGTCATGGCCTATGTCTTGATGATAGGCACAGAATTTGGTGTGATCTAGACCTTCTCTTCTTTTTATGACCTTTGGTTCTAGGAGGTCAATATTTTCTGTGGCCAGGACTTGCGCTGGCGTTTTCATCAAAGGGGTCCAATTGTTGTGGCTCCTTCTTCCCGACTTGTGAATGAGTGACGCATTGTGCTTGTATTCTTGAACTTCAGCGGGTTTGGTTACTGCTGGGGTGGCTCCCTGGAGCCTGGTCCAGACGTTTCTTTTACCTTTCCTTTCATGCCTGTTGTTTCGATTGCGCGCGGCTTGTGCTTGTGTATCTGTGTACTGTGGTGCTTGGATTCTGCTCCAGACAGATAGTTCTCTTTCGGTTTTTGCGTAGTTCTTTGCGCCACGCATTATTTTTTCCCATGTGTTTGGCATTCCTGTGCAGCCAGCCAGCGTGCGGATCAATGAGTCACATCGCACCCCTTGTGTGAATGCCGCTTTCATGAGTTCGAAACCAATTGGCCCGATTTGAAGGGCTTCACGATTGAACCTGGTGATGTAATCCTCGATGGATTCATTTTCGCGTCTCTTGACTTGCAAGATGTCGGTGGAGTCGCGTTCTATTCTTTTGTTTTGACTGAAGTGGTCCGAAAACTTGTCAGTCAGTTCTTTTAAGTTGTCTATCTTGCCATTCCGCAGACTGTCGAACCATACTCGCGCAGCGCCCATGAGCGTCTGCGTGAACATGTGAAACCACGCGGGCAGGCTCCACCTTGCGCACTTTCCTTCGATTTCAAAACTTCTCAAATGGTCGCCAGGATCGCCTGTGCCATCGAATTTTCCCAAAGTGCTTGGTATTTTTGTTCTTGCGGGTAATGTGGTGAGCGCAATGCGCGGTGTGAATTTTGACTTTTCACTGAAAGAGGGGGGATAGTATGGTTGTGTGAGGTCATCCTCACCGGATATCAAGTGTGCTCGATCAACAGTGTTGGTCAAGAACTGGCTTGTGTCACGGTGAAAACGGCTTTGAGACTCGTCAGAGTCTTCCCTCCAAGTTGGATCAGTGACGTGATGGCTCCCATCGTCGTGTCCCGCCGCTTTGGATGGCCCCTCCGATATGGTGACAGGCCTTCCTTCGTTGAAAGATAGTGCGCGGGATCCTTCTCTTAGCTGTTGTTCTTTTAGCTTCTGTATGAATGCTTGTTTCAAGGCTTCCTTTTGCTGGGCGTACCACACTTCCGGACTAACCATCGGCGTTGTACGACCAACCGGTGAAGCTTGAAGATTGTCTGTGGCGAAATGAAAGGATGGGGTCTGTCTGGTCCCGGAGGATGGAGTGTGACCCGCATCCATGCCATTAAACTGTTCATCTGTGGTGTTATCAGGCTGGCTGGTGTTTGCCTGAGCAACACCAGTGCCCGATGTGCCTCCAGTGAAGTTTGGTGTCGCTGGTAAAGAACTCATAGCTGGTTTTTAGAAAGATAAAAGTGTTTACGTTTGCTGTTCTTGAATGCTCAAAAGACGGATGGCGCCAATGAAGAAACACCAATCTAACAGTCTAAATATAATAGCGCAAGTATGTAAACATAAGAAAGGACGTGATTCTAATTCATATATAACAGAACGAATACAGGACATTTATCTAGACTATTACAGAGTTTCGACTATAATTTATCTTTCACAGCTATATAGTATGAATTCTCTCTCGCCGATCTGATCCCTTTTTCTAATGACGAAGGTGGGTATTTATAGACCCCTGAGGTGGTCTGTGATTGGCTGTAAGGAGAATGACAGCTGGCTCGTACGATTACAGCCGTTGTCATTCTTCGCGTTGTCGTTCTGTAGTTGGTCCACGTGTCCTGTTATTGTCCTTTTTGTCCTTTCCTGTACCTCGTACCTGCAGGAGATCATGGAGCAGTGAATAAACGCCTCTGATTGGCTACACGTCCCTGCTCTTGTCGGGTGACACTTGTCTTATATTAGATAGCGTGCGCCGTCTTCTAGAACTCCACGTCACGTTGATGTGCTGACGTGTATGTGAGTGTCAGATTGTGCGCACGCACGGGTACATATCTCTTCAATCACCCATAATTAAATTCTTGTCATATATCTGTCGGGTATCCATTAGTCGTTATATGTTGGTTTTCGATTTCCTTATTGGTGCCAGGAGGGAGATAAGCTGCACTCCACGCTAAATCCATGGACTCAAAAGACCTTTTGGTATCTATTAATTTTACCAGCTAATGGCAATTGTTAATGTTTATGCAACTTGACTCGAAAAAACTAACCCGGGAAAAAACTATAGATTCGCCACCTTATGGTATGGTATGACTATTACATTATAACAAACCTTTTTATTAACTTTATTTCGAGACCATGTTGAAAATATACTCTCTAGAATACATGTAAACCAAAGCTAGAAATCGTCAACTTAACAGGGAACACTACAAGAAAATAACCCAATAGGGACGACACCTATAGGGACAACAAAAATATTTTTTTAAGTTTTAAGTATATGGAGACCACATGTCGTCTCTAAAAGTTAATTTATAGGGACGACACATATAGAGACGACCTAAAGGACCTATACACACGGACTTTTAGACATGAGACCATATAGGGACGACATGTCGTCCCTACAAGCCTTTGAGACATATAGGGACGACTTGTCGTCCCTAAAGGCTTAAAAAATTAATCCCTACGTGATTTTTCTTGTAGTGGAATGATATTTGTGTTTCTCAACCGTCATAAGCATTTATATATGTCCTCATAAGTAAATCATATCTATATAAATACTCACTATTACATTAACAATCTATATAAATATCATTTTAATGTTTTTGATTGTTAATAATCGAGGTCCTTAACTTTTTTTTTTTTAATAACAGTCACATTTGTGAGCTCAGAAACATTAAACCAAAGCCTTACAACATGAACTACATCGTCCAATCCAAAAACTTCGAAAATTTCGACTTGTTTTTCCACATTTTAATCTTCGAAGCATCGCAATTAAAGTTGCAGTCGCATTTTGGTGACTCCTCAAACGTGTTGACATCGAATCCCGCCTTCAACAACCCGATCGAGAATTTCATCTCACTTTCATCCCGAGTAGCCTCAACAATATCTACCCAAAAAAACATAAGTCTTACACTTACACCTTTCAACTTCGTCACCTTGTCTTTTCTAATCACGCCACTAATCATGGGTTTGTACCTCACTACGTACCCATCGTTAAAAAAGGTACAATTATGACCTATATTAACATGGAACTCCCCGGTGCTTGGGTTTAGAGTGTACGATGTTACATTTGTTGGAAGCACTCCTATGGGTAAATCGTATTTTTGTAGCACTTCGTACACAGTCGGTTCCTGAGCTACGATGGCACAAGTGAGGACGAGGACGAGGAGGAGGAGAGGGGGTATTGTGGCCCGATAAGTCATTATATGAGCTAGAGTTGGAAGATGGTGGATTTAGAAATGATAATATAGGATATGAATGAGGAAATGATAATTGAAGTGAATATGTTTGATGTTGGTTTTAAGGAACAAGTTAGTTTCTAGACGTAGTTGTGACACACATTTCTTATGTCCACCATATAAGGCGTTTGTGAATACCAACACATAAAACTCAACAAAGTAGACAACTTAAATGAACCGTTAATAGATATTGGCAGATCTAGGAATTTTTTACAATTGTGTTACTGTTTTTATATGTTCTAATTTCATAAAACCGGACATACAAATTTTCGAGTTGGTTTGACGGTTCGAGCCGAATAAGTTCATCATATAATAAAAATATGATATAATAATAAAAGCATCGTCATTAGAAATAAAAAAACACATAAAAACGTACGTTGTATTACATTTTCGACTAGAAGTTGTTGGAAGATGCAAACATTCCGGTCATGCATCAATCAAAATTCTTGAACCCTAGCATCGTATTTTTTCCAATGTTTGTGGTATTTAGGCTATTAAGTGGAAATGGACTCAATAATGGGGTCGGCTTGTAAAAGGTTCTTTTAATATCTAATTAAAAGTGAGCTCATTTAATTGGAAATCGGCCAGTTGAGTTTAATTTTAAATTAGTAATTTTACACTTAAGGTAAAAAGGTGAACTATGAAGGTAAACTGCTTTTTAGATTTGGGGCGTGGGTGCGTGATATGGCTTGGTTCAAATGAAAAATCCTCCCAGTTTTAAGAACTTTGTTGAAAATCTTATCTCGTGTGCGATTTTAATCGTTTTCTTGAAAAACATAGATGAATATTAAACTAAAAATAAGTAAAAAAAATCATGGTCGTCCATTTACATAGGTGTAAGTAAATTAACATAAAATCAACTTCCGTCGCATACGTTCCTTTACACAGTTATAATTTTCGTATAAACTTTTTTACACCGGTGTAAGTTTCGTATACATTTTTTTTACTGCAACAATAATATAATCTTAAGATACTTTAGCAAAAAAAAATAAAAATAAAAATTAACGGGGTTCTCACAACTGGGAGGGGTTCTTATATGTGTTTGATCCTATGCACACACACCATATTATTAAACATTTCTTAAATTTTAAAAGTTATATGTTAAATTGCTTATGATACAACATACAATGCATAATATAATTAATTTTTTAGTACATGATGGCGTAAATGTCAATTACTTCCTGAAGATAAAATTTATATTTGTAACGTATCTATCTATATATATAAAAGAAAACGTATATGCTGACGTGGCGTGCAATGGAGGCCTCAACCTCTCCTTGAGAGTGCCACGTGACATCATAATTGAAAGATTTTAGTATTTTTGAACTATTTCCTTTTTTAATTAAAAAAAAAAGATAAACATAAAACCCTAAATTAAATTGAGTTATTTTAGGAAAAAAAGAATTTAAAAATAAATTTAAAATTTTCTCTCTCATGTTTCCTCCAATAATTTTTAAACGTTTATATATTTTATATACGAGATTTTTTAAAGAAAAAAATTACACCAAATTAACGAGCGTTTTATTATCTTTTCAATGAGTACCATAGTCCTATATAAAAAACGGAGAAAAATCGACTATTTTTGTGGGGTTTCGTTCATACAGGAAAAAAACACACAAAGTGTTCATGTTATTCATTAATCATGTTTTTTTCTTTTAAACCAGGTTCTTATCTACGATGTTGAAAATCAGCCCAATCGCCATGTTATCATTGGAATTTTACTAGGTATACTTCATCAAGAGAAGTTAGGAGAAAGAATCGCGCAACACTGCAACACATGGTGTCACCTTATAGCAAGGTTATTTTTTTATTTATTTAATTACAACAGTAATAACTATTACTATTAGTATTATTATTATTAGAATGGTTATATTTTTCAACCCCGGGACGCTCCCGGAAAGAATTGATAGTTGCTGACGTGGCGTTCAATGGTGGCCTCAACCATCTCTTGATTATGCCACGTGGCATAATGAGATGCAATGATTACAACTTCCAACTTAAGTGTTTGTTTAGTTGATTAGGTTAGGAATTATAAGAGCCATTAGAATGTGAGAAATTAGAGAGATGTGATGAGTTTTTTAATAGTTGCAGCTTACATAAGTGATTCTTTATGATTACTGATTAGGTTTTAGATTAGGGAATATGAGTTATTACAGATTAGAATACTATGAACATGCAATGATTAGGAGATTTTGTGGTTAGTTAACTTGAGCCATTTGCAATATGTTATCACGTAAAATTAGATTTTTCAATCCCGGAACCCTCACGGGGTAATCAGCCAGTTTATTTATAAAAGACCACATTGTTGGGTTGAGAAACACTAAACCAAAGCCTTAACAACATGAATCACATCGACCAGCCCAAAACCTTCGAAAGTTTCGGCATGTTTTCCTGGCTTCTAATTTCCGAAGCAACGCAGTTAAACCCGCAACCACATTGCGGCGACTCCTTGAGTGCTTCGATATCGAATCCCGCCTTCAACAACCCAATCGAGATATCCACCTCATCTTCATCCCGAATAGCCTGGACAATGTTCACCCAAAAAACCATAAGTCTCACACTAACTCCCTTCAGTTTCGTCACCTTGTCTTTTCTAATCACACCACTTATCGTAGGTTTGTACTTTACTTCGTAACCATCGGTAAAAAAGGTACAATTTTGACCCAAGTTAACATGGAACTCTCCGTTGTATTTGTTTAGGGTGTACGACGTTACGTTTGTTGGGAGCAAACCTACGGGAAGATCATATTTTTGTAACACTTCGTACACGGTTGGTACCTGAGCTACGGCGGAACAAGTGAAGAGGAGGAGGATAAGAGGGGTTATTGTGGTAGGAGAAGTCATTTGAGAGTAGGAAAAGATGGTAGATTTTGAAATGATAAATGTAGGATAAGAATATGAGGAAATGATATTGAAGATAATATGTTGATGTTGGTTAAGGACCAAGTTCGTTTGTAGACGTCTTTGTGACATGCATTTGTTATGTCCACTATCTAGGGCGTTTGTAAATACCGGCACATATTTAAAAACCCAACAAAGTAGGCAACTTATATGAAGAGTTGATGGACATTTACTTGTTATGCACACACACATAACACAACCTAATTAACATAGCCAGGAAAAAAATATAAACGGTCAAAATCATCGTTGTGGTTTAGTGAAAAATGTCACTTACGTATAAACTTTTAGTTTTTTTGTCATAATCGTACAATGGTTTCAATTATTTGTCATTCTCGTCCTTGACACTAACTCCATCCAGTTAGGATTAGATTTTATGAATACATTTATGTGCTTTTGGATCTGGTTGTATGTTTGATTGATTTTCACAATTACAATTCGTTATCGTTTCTTGGTTTTCTTGCACTAGGAATAATTAACTAAATTGATTTTATAAAGTGATAATTGGTTTCAATTGGGTTGAACAATTTAAAGAGGATCATGTCTATGTGATTGCCTAACTAGGTTAATTCAGATTGTATTTACTCTTTAGAATTACCGAATCAGAAACCGGAGTGACCATTTTTTCCATATTATTGTTTTTATAGAACTCAATTATCACTTTATAAAATCAATTTAGTTAATTTATCAGTTTAAACATTATTTTACAAACCAACATTTTTCACAAACTCCCTGAAGTTCGACAACCCTACTTCCTATACTGCAGTCAGTTATAGCTAAGGAATAGTTTTATAATGTTTTTGCTTAGCACTTCGACACACGCAGCCACATCAACATCGCCCCTAACGGGCCTTGGGTGTGAAGAGTGTGGGCGGGGCCATGTCTACCATGGACCACCACCCACTTGTTTTTTTGACCGTTAAATATTGTTTGGTGATGAAGGAGAATCATTACCAGACCCATAGGTTGGTATGGAGGAGTGTTATGGTGGAAATGGAGGATACTGTCTGAAGAACCATCACCACATCTAATAGCTTAAAAGGTGGCAACACTACACTAAACTGTGACGCCACCTGTTTACACACTATGTTCTCTACATGATTTGAGCTATCCGAATATGTGGCAACGTTGTTACCTATTTGGGTACCCTACACAAAACCCCCTACTCTAGAACGCCCCTTCCTTCTTACAAGGAGTCATCTAGTTATGTAAAGTTGGTATAAAAAGCAGTCAGCAAACTAAGAAAAGCTTTATAATGTTATAAAAAACATTTTATTAAAAAATCTTTCATAAAAAAAGAAATTGTGATACATAAATGTTCTTAACTTATAAATGGCTTTAATTAGGACTTTTTATCCATAAGAATTGTTATTATTAAGGACAATTAAGCAGTAATTATGGCTAAAGATAATGATCAATGGTACGATACAGGCAATTTATTATATAAAAAAGATATTGAAATGGAGGTGTAGAATCATGTAGCAATTCATACTTTCTAATATGATCTAATCATCTCTGATGGCGAGCATGAATCCGAACGAAGAAAATCCATGATCATCATAACTCAATCCAATTCCTGAACTATATTAATCCTTACTAATTCTGTCGAGTTTTGTGCTTAAGCAGCATCTCTCGTAGCTCAGCTGGATCTATCTGGTTTCCATGACCTTCTGGCTTATAATAACCAGTAACCGGATCAGGAATCCACGCGTTAGATTTCATCGATTCTTCACCTCCTTTCTTCATCATCGCTGCCACACTCCCCTTAACGGTTTCCGATACCACACTCTGCGATGCCGATGCGTATCCACGCCTGTATAAAACATGTTCATCGTTAGATACAAAGCGTACCGAAAAAAATCAAATCAAATTACGGTAAGACCGTATGTAATGGGGGAAGTTGTTACATCCTGTTTATATTTTAATATATTATTTTAATATTTTATTTTTTAAAGTGATTGTGAGCGAAGGGAGTACGGAAGAAAAAAGGTAACGTTAAAAGTATGTTTATTTAAAGAGGAGAGAAAATTTAATGATTATTAATATAATTTGATAGATAAAAATGTTTAGAATATCAACATTTAAATATTATTTTAATAGATGACCACTAGTGACACTATATGCAGAGGCATAGCTTCTTTAGTTGGGGCAGCAGTAGAATTTTACGATTTTCGTAGGCACTAGCGCAGCTTAGTTGGGCCAGCAAGGGCGCCCCCCTCCCTCGAATTTTCGCGTAGATGTCGATTATATAGCATTCGTATAGAAAATTTTGGAAATATAGTGTTTTGACCCCGAAACTAGTGACTTCCGACCCAAAACCTTCGGGTCAAGCTTCGCCACTGTTTGTAGGTAAACTGAGTTCGGGTTGAGTATGGCCTCCACCGATTTGAATTTGCGGCTACTACCGATAAAAAAAATTGAGACCGGTCCCACCGATTTAAGAACCAAGCTTCGACACTGGTGATATGGACTACGTTACCCCTCTTTTTTTTGTTTTAAATTTTTTTATTTAAATATTATTTTACCCAATAGACGGTGGGTAGTGAAAACTTGTACAATTATTACACACAGAAAAAAAAAATTGTGTATCTCATTTCTATGTGACAATGAAAACAAGTAAACACATTACACATAACCAAAGATTTTTTTAAAGTAAAATAACCTGGCAACAACAGAGAAGTGATCAAAGACGAATGACGAAACGAATTTAGCCATTGATGAACTTGATCGCTGCAACTACAGAAACAGATTAATGTTCTGCAGCTGCAACAACGGTTACCGGATGCCGCGTTAGGGTTTATGAGGAACTATGGCAACAAGAGAAGAAAGTGACACGGTCTTTATAAAGGTGGGAATATAGGGTTTTGTTTAAAAGTGGGCTGGATCAAGTGTGGGTGAGGTTCATGGTACGTTTGCTGGCCCACCAAGGTCCATATCACGCAACATAATCTATGTTTCGATATTTTATATTATCGGTCACCGAAAGGAAATACAGGTGTCGAGAACACCGAGAGTATATGTTTCTGTGTGTATTTTGTTCTGCACACAAGTCTGTCTTATATACTTGAACAACCTAAGTTGGAAGCTGTTCAGACTCTAATTAATCACGCAAATTAATCACCATTATTATGATGTTAATTGCTAATGATAATCAAGAGTTGCAACTGTTAGAAGATGAAGGCAAAGAGTTCTTTTTTTCTAGAACAATCAGCTACATTGTGCAAAAATTAAAATAGACATCAAAAACCAGTCTCGCACGGACCCGGGTTTTTCGAGCTGCATTCGTGTCCGCAGGTCGTGCGGGCGTCGCGTTGGTTCAAGGATTTTTACGAGCCAGAACCCATTTTTGCACCCCCCTTGCGCGCGGGTAGGAGCCAGAGGATAATGTAACTTTAACAATTTAATTCCTCCATTCAAACTTTACCTTATAAAGTCTTCCAATTTTCATCTTCCCCACATGAATGGGAGTTATTCCCAGAAACAATCTCGTTCCGATTAAATTTCAACAGTTGAGTTTTGCATACGATAGGTAGGTGTGACCCTTTGAACCTTCGCTTATGAAACGCACTTAGCCTACTGGCTCTGAGTAGAACGCGATGTCTTTGAACTCGTCTGCCGTTTGTGTAGACGACAATACGCTTCACACAAAACTCTCCCTGACAACGTCAAGTCCTCATAGTTGTGTCCGTTATGGTCATGGACACGTGCCTGGTTCTGCGAGAGCTATTAAGTATTGTGCCCCAACAATACCCTTCGAAGCGACCCCACTCGAAGCTATTAACTGTAGGTGATCTACTGGGACTGGTTACCTTAGTCAAATCATTAAAAGCCATAAGCTTAACCTCAACCTTGTCACTTTTAGGAATGAACTAGGAAGCTTATTAATTTTATAATAAGCTCCCTTTTTCAAAATGTGGGTTTCCAACAACTTTCCCCTACAGTGACCTTCGCCAGTTCATACAATTAGGTTGTCCTATTGAACTCAGATCTTGGGATCTCCAGTCAGCTGAGTTAGGTTTCCTTCGCATAAACCTAGCCTTTCATGGGCTTTAGTCCCATTCCCATTGACGACTTCTGAACTAACTCTCTGCTTAAGCCTTTTGTTAGCGGATCCGCGATGTTATCCTTTGACTTCACATAGTCAACAGTGATAACTGCTGTAGAGATTAGTTGTCGTACCGTCTTATGTCTACGTCTTATATGCCTATTCTTACCGTTATACATTGTGCTACGAGCTCTGCCAATTGCCGATTGGCTATCACAATGGCCGATGCCGGCTTCGGCCACCTTGGTATATCCTCAACAAATTGACGTAGCCATTCTGCCTCTTCACTTGCCTTATCTAAGGCGATGAATTCCGATTCCATCGTGGATCTAGCAATAACAGTTTGGTTAGATGATTTCCACGATATTGCTGCACCACCAAGTGTGAATACATACCCACTTGTTGCTCTGGAATCATTCGTGTCAGATATCCAATTTGCATCACAGTAACCTTCAATAACTGTTGGATATCTACTATAATGCAGCCCGTACTCTCGTGTGTATCTCAAGTACCGAAGTACCCGTGTCATGCAACCCCAATGAGTTAAACTTGGGTTGCTCGTGTATCTACTTAGATTGCTTACAGCATATGCTAAGTCTGGTCTGGTACAACCGTACAACTCATCAGATACATCAAGCTGCCAATAATTCTTGAGTACTCTAGTTGGTTAACAGGCTCACCTCGATTTTTAGCTAGATGTTGACTAGTGTCAATGGGAGTTCTAGCCACATTATAGTCATTTGCATTGAACTTCTAAAGAATTTTGTCCACATAGTGAGACTGACTTGTCACAAGTCCATTCTGGGTTCGTGTGATTTGTACTCCCAAAATCACATCCGCTAATCCCATATCTTTCATGTCAAACCTTGCTTTCAGGACGTCCTTTGTAGATTTTATCATTTTCTCATTACTACCAGCAATGAGCATGTCATCCACATACAAACACAGGATGACATATCCGTCTGGTGTGTCTTTCACATACACACATTTGTCACATTCGTTGATTTTGAACCCAGAATCAAGCATGACATGATCAAACTTTTGATGCCATTGTTTTGGAGCTTGCTTCAAACCATATAAAGATTTTACAAGCTTGCATACTTTCTTTTCTTGTCCCTTGGCTATGAAGCCCTCGGGCTGTTCCATGTAAATCTCCTCCTCTAGATTTCCATTCAAGAAAGCCGTTTTCACATCCATTTGGTGAATTTCCAAATTTCTAATGGCTGCAATGGCAAGTACCATCCTGATGGATGTTATTCGCGTGACAGGCGAATATGTGTCAAAATAATCCAAGCCTTCTCGCTGTTTATATCCTTTGATCACCAACCTTGCCTTATACTTATCAATGGTGCCATCTGCTTTCATCTTCTTCTTGAAGATCCATCGATATCCTAGTGGTTTGCATCCCGCAGGAAGATCCACTACCTCCCAAGTGTGATTTTGTAAAATAGAATCTATTTCACACTTTATGGCCTCCTTCCATTGAGGTCCATCCGAGGAATTTACCGCTTCTTGGTAAGTTTGCGGTTCCTCCTCGACCACATAGGTGAGGAAATCTGGACCAAAGGATTTTTCAGTCCTTTGTCTTTTACTCCTTCGGATTTCACTTTCATCTATTTGAGGTTCATCATTTGCAACCTCTTCTATTGAAACACCTTCCCTAGTCGAATTTGATGGGCCCGGTTCATCCTCTAGAACACTATCATCAATTGGGCTTTGTGAACCCAACTTAGGCCTATCCAAGCATGGGAATATGTGCTCGAACCAAGAAGCATCCTTAGATTCCAATATAGTGCCGTTAGACACTCCGGGATTCTTTGAGTCATACACAAGAAAGCGAAGTGGACCACCCAAACGAGTGTATCCAATGAGCACACAATCTATAGTTTTGGGTCCTATCACAAGACGCTTTGGTGGTGTCACTACCACCTTAGCTAGGCACCCCCACACTCGCAAGTGATTATATGATGGTTTGACTCCTGTCAATAATTCATATGGTGTTACGTCTTTCTTTTTACGGGGAATTAAATTTAGAATGAAATTTGCTGATAACAGCGCTTCCCCCCACATGTCCTCGCTCACCCCCGAGCTTATCAACATGGCATTCATCATTTCTTTCAACGTTCTATTTTTACGTTCTGCTATGCCATTTGATTGTGGTGAGTAAGGAGGTGTGAGTTCATGTATGATTCCACTTTTTGCACAAAGATCAGCAAAAGGTGAAACATATTCACCACCTCTATCACTCCTCACCTTTTTTATTCTCCGGTTAAGTTGATTTTCAACTTCGGCTTTGAACACAACAAATTTGTCAATAGCCTCGTCCTTACTCTTAAGTAAGTACACATAGCAAAATCTTGTGCTATCATCAATAAATGTTATGAAATACTTGTTCCCACCTTTAGTAGGAATAGATTTCAAATCACACAAATCTGTGTGGATCAAATCAAGAGGACCGGTGGTTCGTTCAACCTTTTTGAATGACGTTCGTGTTTGTTTTGCCTCGACACAAGTTTCACACTTATGATTTGAGTCAATATCAATTTTTGGTATGCTATTCAATTTAATTAAATGTCGAATGGAATAAAAATTCACATGACCTAGTCTACCATGCCAAACATTAGAAGACTCAAGCATGTAAGCAGAATTATCGTTATTCATTCCATTCATCACAGTTACATTTAACTTAAACATACCATTAAGGGCATAGCCCTTACCAACATACATACCACCTTTGGTCAACACGACCTTATCAGACTCAAACACCATTTTGAACCCAAACTTGTTCAACTGCCAACCCGACACAAGATTCTTACGAATCTCAGGAACATACAACACATTAGACAGAGTAAGTTCCTTTCTCGACGTCATCTTCAAAAGCACATTACCTTCGCCTTTGATATCTGCAGTAGCAGAATTTCCCATGAAGAGCTTTTCACCAGCAACTTCCTTGAAGGTGTTGAAAAAACTCTTCTCAAAACACACATGCCGGGTTGCCTCGGTATCAACCCACCAATCCTTGGCATCCGTTACAACCAAGTTTGCTTCAGTGACCATCATTGACAAATCTGACATCATAGCAACAAGATTATCAATCATGTTTGCTTGTTTGCCATTTTCTTTCTTGGGAAGCTTGCATTCACTTGCTTTATGCCCCGGTTTGTCACAGTTATAGCACGTTCCATTGAACTTTTTCTTCCCAATCCCACCTTTAGGTCCAAGGTGGGAGCTCTTCCCGTTGGTTTTCTTAAACCCACCACGTTTGTTGCCTTTGGTACTCTTTGATGATTGACCATGTTCAACAACATTGGCTTTAGCGACTTCACGACCGACAGTTTTCTTCTGAGCGACTTTGTTGTCTTCTTTCAATACGAAGACGCACAACCAAATCTTCAATTGTCATTTCCTTTCGCTTATGCTTCAAATAATTTTTGAAATCAATCCAACTTGGTGGCAATTTTTCAATAATAGCTGCCACTTGGAATGTCTCGCCAAGCATCATTCCTTCGGCATGAATATCATGAAGAATCACCTGCAATTCTTGAACTTGACTCATAACAGTTTTTGAGTCAATCATAGCAAAATCCAAGAATTTTGCCACCACAAATTTCTTAGTGCCCGCATCTTCAGTTTTGTATTTGCGTTCCAAAGATTCCCATAATTCTTTGGTAGTAACAGCTTTGCAATACACATTATAGAGCGAATCAACCATTCCATTCAGGATATAGTTTCTGCACAAAAATTCAGAATGATTCCAAGCCTGAACCGCGCTCACAGTTTGAGCATTCATATCGTCCTCAGCAACACGAGGAGCGGTTTCAGTCAAGAACCTCGCAAGGTTCAATGTTGTTAAATAAAACAACATCTTTTGCTGCCAACGTTTGAAGTTTACACCAGCAAACTTCTCGGGTTTTTCTGCGTGGCTTGCCACAGCAGCAGGCAAAGGTGCCACCAAGGCAGCGATAACAGCAACTGCAGACGTGTATACTGCAGAGAGTCCAACAGCACTTGAACTCGTGAGAGGAGCAGAAGAAACCAAGGGCTATGACGTATTCTCCATTACTGAAAAGAACAAATACTGTTAGAACAATAGAATCTGTTTAAGTTTGTTAGAATTCTTACAGCAAACTGGAGCGTATGATGATTCTGCAAACAAAACAAACAGAAAGAAACGAAACAGATTAGCAGAACCGGGTTTGTGTTTGACACAATTCCCTTAAACAGATTCGTCGTCTGTTCCCAGGGTACACCGGTTCAACAGTGACGGTGCACTGCGGACTATCTCACTTGCCTGAAAAGAAACCGGAGCTGGACTGGTACTGGAAATTGTTGCTGCAATAAAACAGATGTGAGAGTATATGTTTCTGTGTGTATTTTGTTCTGCACACAAGTCTGTCTTATATACTTGAACACCATTATTATGATGTTAATTGTTGATGATTAAAACAGACATCAAAAAACCAGTCTCGCACGGACCCGGGTTTTTCGAGCTGCATTCGTGTCCGCAGTTGGTTCAAGGATTTTTACGAGCCATAACCCATTTTTGCACCCCCCCTGCGCGTGGGTAGGAGCCAGAGGATAATGTAACTTTAACAATTTAATTCCTCTATTCAAACTTTACCTTATAAAGTCTTCCAATTTTCATCTTCCCACCAATGTGGGACACAACCAACTCACACAATTAAGTCACATTCACTTCTATAATTTTCCAACAGCCCTTCCACGTGTCCACGGCTTTCTTAAACCCTATATATTTCATTGCTTCGACCATAATTCTTGTAGTATTACAAATATTGTTTTAGCATTTTACAAGACTAAATTTTAGGTGATTTTATTGGTGTGAGGCGGTTTATTTTTTGTTGGGTTTCGGTGTAAGCTTGTGGGCGGTTAAGGTGTATTGTGTGGTGTATGATGTCACTAGCTTCTTGCTAGAGACCTTTTGATTTTAATAAAAATTTGTTAGCCGTTCAAAAAAAAAAAAAAAAAAAAAGACTAAATTGGAGGATCTAAGATGCAGGGATTTAAAGCGTCGAGCAAGGTTAAGCTTAGACTTGAATTTGAAGTTAAACGTAGTAGCTTCACCTCATTTATTCATAACCAGCTCAAATTTTGAATTGGAGCTAGGCTAAAAAAAAACCTTGACGTGGGTTGATTAAATTATTAAATTAAGATTAATATTTTTTTTGAAAGATAATTAAGATTAATATTTGACATTGTGATTATTTAATTATACATGAAATTATAACTATTTAAATAGAAATGACATTGATTTATAGCTTCTAAACATTAAAATTTAGAATTAACTTTAACGAGCGAAATAAGGGAGCCTCCGTTGGCCTGATCACGGCTCTGATCATTTATGAACAAGCTGATTTAGAGCAAGCCTTATTAGCGACCTTCATGAATGTTATATTTTGTGATTGAATGTTGATAATTTCTGGACAGTGTCATTCCATCATATATAGATGCTATAGATTTTGTAGTAGATGTTATGTTGATGCAATCGGATGTATACTTTATTCATATTAATATTGAAGTGAATCAAATTAGGTCTATATAATTTGTAAAAAAAAATAATAATAATCAATTGGGAGTCTAAGTTTGCATTTTGATTGGTTAAAAGGGGTGGTTAAAGAAACTTGGCCTGCATGAAAAGAAACTGTTGGCTATTGATTAATATGTAACTAAGTATTTTACCGCATTCGTCTTAGGGACGTAAAGTTTGATGGACAAATGAGCTATAAAGACCACGAATATAATTTATCGAACCTAAAAACAAATAGTGAAATTTGGCATATAACATGTTATAAAAGAAAGTTTAAAAGTAGAATAAAACAAACACATTTAAAAAACAGTCTTACTTACCAACACAAAGTTAAAACCCATAAAGATCATAAAAATAGAGTAACCACTAAACTTCTTTTAAGTGAAAATTAGAAACTATAGTTTAAACTTTGAAGTTTAAAACCTAGACTAGAAATGGGTGGGCTCTATTTTGAGTTGGGCTTTAGATTTAATATCTAGAGTTTTGGAAAAATAAATTTTATATTTATTAAATATCATTTAATTAATTAGTTAAACTATTCATTTAGATAACCGAATATATCAAATAAAAAAAAATATTTGGAACCAAACACCAAATCCACAATCCGGTTTTGGTTAACAATCAAACCAAACACCGAATTCATTATTCGAATGGGGTTGTTCGGTTAAAGTTACAATTTTATTTACGGTTTTCTATTTTTTAAACACCCCTAGGATTAGCGGTAGCCACTATCTAGGATTTTGATAGAAGCAACATTAGCAAATATACAACTTTTTGCACCACATATATTAATTTCAAACGGGAAATGTTTAAACCTATATGATGGGGTCGGGCTCAAACCTGTTTGAAAAAGAAAAAAAAAAAAAACTTTGTTTTGGCACGCTTTTCAAATTAGGCGGTTCCAAACCGGTTTTAAGAAACGAGACTACGAATTGATGGGTCGGGTCGGGTCCAAACCATCTTCTTTAACTGGGTTGGGCCGTTATCCCACCAAACCGTTAATAATTTCAGAGTGTCCCTATGGACATTGGGCCTGGGTATCGTTTTTTATTAGCGACTGGAAAACCCCATTCCTTCTCCATTCCTGCAAATCGAAACAGAAACAATGGCGGAGATGACGGTCGGCAACGAAGCTCCTCCGAATAACACAATTTACATCAATAATCTCAACGAAAAGACTAAACTTGACGGTAACAACCTCTTCTTTCTATCTCTACATTCTGTTTTGCCCTAATTGTTCTTCCTTCGAAACCTTTATGTGGTTTTGATTGTGTAAGAGATTATAAATAATGTATATATTTTTTGATATTAGAGTTGAAGAAATCGCTGCAAGCTGTGTTCTCGCAATTTGGGAAAATAATGGAGATACTTGCGTTTAAAACCCTAAAACATAAGGGTCAAGCATGGGTTGTGTTTGAGGATGCTTCGTCTGCTACTAATGCGTTGAAACAGATGCAGGGCTTTCCATTTTACGACAAACCTATGGTATTCTTTTCTTCATTATTATGACAACATACATTGTTTCTCTAAGGGGGTGTTTTAGATTGTTATTATTATTATTATTTGTTTGTTTAGCAGTGAAGATATCATTCCATAACTTGTAAAAATTATATTAAGATAGCAGGCAGGCAACAAACTGTGCCGCCACCCTAATCTACTAAAAACGAACCCTTGTCCCCCATGGAGTCGAGACATTACTATGAATAAGTCGTTGGACCCTGGTCAAGAAACGAATAGCTTCTGTTGCAGAGGCCAGAGAGCCAAAGGTATCAAAAGCTAGTGGGACGAAAACGTGCTGGTTTTCTTCACAAGCTTTAGAATGCTTTTCCATTTTTTTCGTCTCTACCCTTCTCACTGCTTGCCCAGCTACAAACCCATTATCCCTCAAACCAGCTAAAAGAGATACACCTATTAGGTCAAAACAAGCACCCCCCCCCCCTCCGCGCGCGGTCCAAATTAAAGACAAGCAAATCTGCTGGTCACAAAGTGGATCTCCCTTCTGCGGGGACCGAAAGGAAGTTCACAGGGGCCTCCTTCTTGGCTTGGCTGAGATCCCAGTTCCAAAGTTAATTAAGAACTGTTTATTGGCTTACTGTGGGTACATATAGATATAATTTGTTATGAGTGTGTTTGTGATTGCTTATTGAAACTGCTTGTTTTATTATTTAGGAGGGAAATAAATTGTTTGTAATAAGCTGTTAGAAGTTGTTTTCTTAAGGCATTAAGCTGATAAGCAATTTTAATAAGCAGTTCCAAAGTTCCAAACACTTGCATCATTATAATTAATAATAATAATAATAATAATAATAATAATAATAATAATAATAATACTCTGCAAAGGACCCATAAAAATATTGATATAATTGCGAACGGATAAATATGGCTGACAGAATTAGAAAGAGGATAAATGAAATTCATTGATTACATGGTAATTGGTATGTACAAGACATGGTGCTTTTGATATTTTTTAATGAGAATATCAGATAACTCAAGCTAATGCCGATTAAAAATATGTTCCGAAACTAAATTTGAAACAAGCCATGATGGTGTTGTTTGTCAACAGAAGGGTCTTTAATTACATCTAAGGTACATTTTATAACAGATTAACAGTAACTTGTTAGTGTAAAGGCTGCTGATGAAAACTAGACATGGATTGTAAAAAAGAGAATATTTTTAACACTTGTGAGGTGTATCTGGTGACTCGGTGTTGCTGTTGGTTTAACCAGGATGATTAGTATCTTACTTTTTCTTGCCACGTTTTTTAGCTCATCTGAAACATTTTTATTTCCATAAAACAGGTAGAAAAATCTAAAGTAACTATGGCTTGCATGCACACATGCTCTTTGATTATGCTAATCTTTGAAACAAATTATCTAAAGTATTATGCTTTTTGCCCGTTAATCAGTTAATGAGATATCACTCATGCACATGGTAAATATATGCAGACAAAAGATGTTCTATTAGTCAGAGTCGTGAGTTTGTTACATGCTATACTTAGGTCATAATCACATTTTATTTTGACATATCTGCACATCATTTTATTTTTATGGTTGCAGAGAATACAATTTGCTAAAACAAAATCAGATATCATAGCAAAAGCAGATGGCACTTTTGTACCCCGGGAAAGACGAAAGAGGCATGACGATAAAGGTGCACATTTTTTTGTTACTTATATGTTATATCTTGTGTGAGATTGTGGTCTTATGATTGTTGATTTTATTTACCTTGCTCTCACTGTAATGACAACCTTAAAATATTACAACCAACCAACCAATAACCGTACCTAATATAATCCCAACCATTGTTATCGATAACGAATAGCGGTAAATAGGGATGAGCTACCGATATGCTACGTAGCGATAGCGATGAAATAGCGCCCGCTATTTCGCAAATAGCGATAAGGTATTAAAATATTTAAAAATATTTTTATGTACAAATTTACAAGTATAAGGACCAAATGTTTATATACACAAACTAATTTTATACTTTCTATGTAAAATTTAGAAGTTCTAGGCCCAAATGTAAACAAATGAAAGAGAGAGGGGTTAAATGTGAAAATGGAAAAAGTTATATTAACCCTAAAAAGGCTAACCCTAAAATGAAAGATACCTATGTTTTTTCAATTCCATCTTCTACCAGCCGCTTTTCATCCTTCTCCTTTCCGGTAGAAATCACAGCGCCGCCGCCGTAAGTCGCTATATTCACGCTATTGCCCCGCTAAACACAACATAGCGATGGTTAGCCGATACGCGACGTTATTCGCGATTGCGGTTGCTACCATCGCTATTAATAACTATGATCCCAAATATAGCCAAACTGTTGGTAGGGTCTGGGAAGGGCAAGATGTAGGCAAGCCTTACCCTTATCCCTGGGGATAGAGAGAGGCTGCTTCTAGAGAGACCCCTGACTCCAAAACCATATATGGTCTTAAAGAGTCAATTAAAAGCATACATAGCCAGATAACACCTTATATAGACACATATGCAATCGATAGCTCGCATAATAATTTAAAAAAAAATCAAGCTCCTAATTCAAGAATCTAATGCAAAAACAGACCCCTCTCTTGAAAGCCCTAACCCTAACCTTAATCCTACATCTCTACAAACTCATATCCTCGACCATATCCTCGAAGAGGTGCAAGTCTAACAAATCATTTTCTAATCCGTTCTTCCCAAGTCAATTTCGGTCTACCTCTACTCCCCCTCCCTTAAACGGTGATAGCTTCCACGACTCTAACCATGGTCGTTGTTATTCTCCTTCTAACATGCCCAAGCCATCTCAACCTTACCACCTTTATCTTATCCAATATACTAGCCACCCCTAATAATTTCCAATCTCATTTCTTATCTTATTTAACCTAGTACTAGGGGTGTTCAACGAATCGAATAACGAATTATTCGAATCGAATTTCTCGAATTTTTATTATTTTTACCTGAATTCATATTCGATTCGTATTCGCTTAAAAATCAATTTATTCGATTCGTATTCGATTCGAATAAGAAACTCGAATTCGAATCGAATTCGAATAAATTCGATTTAGTTCAAATTCACCATAAATAATAAATTGTTTTACCTTTTGTTTTAAAACCAATACAAACTCATTATTTTTAACATATAAAATACAAATCTACAAAATTGATAAACAACAATATGTCAAATACGGGAATAGTAAAAATAGTAGAGAGTATAGTTTGTTAGAGTTTTGTGATGTATAAGGTATATATGTAAAATATGGTTATGGACTATGGTAAAAGTTTTAGAGATTATGGGTTCTTAGAGTTTAACCAAAGTTTAGAAATTCCTTTTTTCAATGTATATATTTATGTATATAATAATGTGTATGTGTATATATATTTAAAAAAAATATACATTTACAGTTTTTATTCGAATTTCGAATCGAATTTAAAATCGTACATTCGTATTCGATTCGTATTCGATTTACTGGACTCGAATTCGAATTGAATCGAATTCGAATTCTTAATAATCGAATCGAATTTTTGGTAATCGAATCGAACTAAGTTGAATTTCGAATTTTTCGAATCCGAATCGAATTCTGAACACCCCTACCTAGTACGTCCACACATCCACCTCAACATTCTCGTCTCTGCTATCTCTAGCTTATGCGCATGCATTTTCTTGATGGCCCAGCTATCGGTTCCGATCCATATAACATAGCAGGCCTAACTGCAACTCTATAGAATTTCCCCTTTATTTAGCTGGGTACCTCTTGTCGTGTAGTACCCCCGTGGGGCCGTGGCTGCTCTCCACCTACACCATCCAACTTGGATGCGGTGGGCTACATCCTATCTCCCCCTCCCTTTGTAATCTCAAAATATTGCGACTATGAAACAAACACTTTATTACTTTATGGGCACACTAATTGATATGGATTAGAATCAACATGAACTAAGCATTATAACTTTTTGTGTAGAAAGATTTTATTAAATAGTTAGATGACAAGAAAGTTTAAACAAATACCTATTATAGTATATGGATAATAGATCCGTAGAAAACCAGGGAGTCGGTGATTATTGTCTGTGTTATCAAAGCATCAAATAATTTCTCTCCAATTGGTTTGCTGTTTTCGGTTAAAATTAATGTTTCATGCAAGCAGATATACTGAAGTGACTAAAATACTCCTAAGGCATTGTCGTCCTAAGTCATAATTAAAGAGAAGGAATGATATAGTGGACTATCCAAATAAGGCTCCAATGAACATCAATTAATTTTTCTTTGATATATATTATATAGCAACCATCAAGGCTTTTGTATTTTTTGTTTATTTGTTCCAATTATTCGATCTTTTTATATGCCTGTTAATTTTTTGCCAGCTATTGTAACATATTTGTTTTTTATGTAATAGGGAAGAAAAGAAAGGGTCAACATGATGCTAATCAAGCAGCAGTAGGTGTAAATCCTGCATATGGTGCTGTTCCTCCGGTAATTAATTATTCCTTTTTTTCTAATTAGTACTGCGAATACATGAATTATGTACATACAACCCTAAATTACAAACTAATTTTCTATTACATTTTGGTGCAGTTATCACAAATACCATACCCGGGTGGTGCTAAGTCTGGAATGCCCGAAGCACCGGCCCCACCAAACAGCATTTTGTTTATACAAAATCTTCCTCATCAAACATCATCAATGATGCTGCAAATGTTGTTTGGGCAGCACCAAGGGTTCAAGGAAGTAAGAATGGTGGAAGCAAAACCAGGGATTGCTTTTATCGAGTACGGAGATGAGATGCAGGCAACAGTTGCTATGCATAGTCTTCAAGGATTTAAGATTAATCCTGAAAGTCCTATGTTGATCACCTATGCTAAGAAGTAGATCATTTGCTTGTTTTTGTTACTATGATTGCTAGTAAATTAATGTGAGATGTTAGATATTTTTTCTGGGTTTTAAGACTATATACTGTTGTAATATTACTTTGTCAAGTTTTATTACTATTTTATGCGTCTTGCTTGTTTGGTAGCCTCTTAATGAGGCTCTTAACCATTCAGCGCTGAATGATTAAGCATTCAGTGTGTTTGTTTCAACTTCTGAATGGAATGGTTAGCCTGAATCATTAAGATTTGGGATGTTGCTGAACCATTAAGCACTGAACTAGGCTGAACCTTAATGAGGCTCCCCTACCAACGTGGGACAAGAAAACTAACCATTAAGAGGTCCAACTTAATGATTCAGCGCTTAACCATTCAGACATCTTAATGATTCAGCACTTAATCAATCAAACAGCCCCTAAGTTTTAGCCCATTGTGCTAATCACTTAACAGAATTGCAACTTCAAGTCGATTTTTAATCAAACTTGACATTTTCACTATTACACTTTGGATGTTCATCCAAAATGTTCCAGCAGTGATCTCTACTGATTTCAACTATAAATGAAGGTTTGTAATCCAAAACTTCGTAAAACTTGGCCTTTTGCTAATTTTGGTCGAAGTGCACTAATAATATATTCTTGTAAAAAATGTCTTTACCACCTTCAAAATAGTTTTAATTAAACAGTAAACGATACTCCTTGGAGGGCAGTGGCGAAGCTTGACCCGAAGGTTGGGGGGTTGGAAGTCACCGGGGGTTCGGAAGTCACTGGTTTCGGGGGGTCGAAAACCAGTTTCGGGGGGTCGAAACCCTATATTTTCAAAATTTTCTATACGGATACTATATAATCGGAACTTCTGCGCGAAAATCCGGGGGGGTCGGCCGCCCCTCCCCGCCCCTACAAACCTTCGCCACTGTTGGAGGGTTTCTGCCCGGGTTTGGTCTAAGGTTCGAATCTTACGCTCCACCGAAAAAATAACCGCTTGGGTTTGAAAGGAAAAACCCGTGTGGTGCTATGGGATTCGATCATGGGCAGTGGTCGCTTTGCAACACATGATTTACCGCTGAAACACTACTCTCTAAAAAAACAGTAAACGATCCGGGCTCTTTTTTTAAGAATTTTATATGAACCAATAGTAAAATAGTCTTGTCAACATAACTACTTTACAAGTAAATAGTATGTGGCAGCTTTTTCCCCTTCAAAACAGTAACTAAAGTGATAATGTGGTTTCAAAAACCATCACACGTTAACGGAACTAAAATTTTATTGGCACGCCTCTTTTCGCTTTATCCCTCTATGTATATGTATTTGTATAGAGTGGGAGGGTGTAACAAGACATTAGCCCTCTTTAAACAATACCAATACCAATGAATAATGATGATAC
Source organism: Ambrosia trifida (assembly GCA_028751855.1). Taxonomy (NCBI): domain Eukaryota; kingdom Viridiplantae; phylum Streptophyta; class Magnoliopsida; order Asterales; family Asteraceae; genus Ambrosia; species Ambrosia trifida. Next base: position 11,561,135 of record CM054125.1, read on the forward strand.
ACACACGTTAAGTTAAGTGATATTATCATAAAGACCTTATGACAAGGCGAAAATAGTCATACGGCTATAGTTTTGTCAATGTTAGCATCAGTTATTTATATGCAAGTAAAACACATCATTCATCATACGAGCTATTTGATTTAACAAATACCATCTCATATAGCTCATATACGTGATACGATCTATACAACCTTTTTTTGTTTGACATATGTCCCATATGATATCATACGACTTTGTATGCCACATAAGTGGTGTATAAATAGTGTTAGTGATGTTAGAGGTTGCCTTTATGAACTACCATAAAAAGTAATATATCATTTTCATTTTATAAAGTTACTAAATTCAGAATTGTTAATTAAATATTTAAAATTCATAAACTTATATATATGAAATGAAATGTTACTCCAAAAATAACCAGTTTGATGAAGTGGCATTCTATATTTACAATACTCGTTACATATATAATTTTGTTTATTATATAAGATGTATAAATTGTATATTAGTCACTGCAATATAGTCAGATTGTGTACCACATTGAAGAAGCAAAACCAAAATAAGGCTTGATCCAGATGATTAATTTTCACAAGAATGTTGGTATATGAGCACAGAGTAGATGAACTTCCACACCTTGTCTTCTATGTCTCGATCCAATTATGCAAAACCATGAAGAAGACAAACAGTGGCGAAGCTTGACCCGAAGGTTCAGGGGGTCGGAAGTCGCCAGAGGGGGTCAGAAGTCACTAGTTTCAAGGGGTCGAAACCCTATATTTCCAAAATTTTCTATACGAATACTATATAATCGGAACTTCTGCGCGAAAATTCGGAGGGGGGGGGGGGTCGGCTGCCCTCGCCCACCCAAACAAAGTTGCGCCAATGAAGACAAATATGGGGGACATAGAGTTGTTGCATGGTAAACCCTGTTAGAGGCTTACAACCACAAAATATGGTAACAACTCCAATGCATCCGCTATATAATTAAGGGGTCTTCACCTCATTGATCAAGGCATGACATTGGAGCCGTGACCACCTTTTGTAGTTGTAAGAGGGTATACCCTATAGCGACTTCACGTCCCCCGTATTTTTCCTTTTCATGGGTTTGCAAATTTTGATTTAGACATAGAAGAAAAGGTGTGGTGAGTGCATCTTCTCTGCTCATATAGTTTATAGCAACATTCTTGTGGAAGTTAATCGTTTGAATCAAGCTTTTTTTTTTAACAGCTAATTTCTCTCTCATTTTTACACCCCTTTATTACACCTTAACACCCTTATATTCTCACCCTAAGACTTGAACCCACACCCATTCCTATCCTACACCTTTATTCCTATCTCCCACACCACTAAGCTATTTCCAAGTGGATTGGTTTGAATCAAGCTTGATCCGAGATTTTTACGCATTAATAAAAGGACATTGTTGTAAACAAAAAGAAAATAGGTAACCTTAACTTATGAAACAAGTAGGCCACTAGTCATTGTTTTTCATTGATTTCAAAGGTACATTTATTTTAAATGTTGGTTGTGTATGGTATTAATTAGAAGCAGAGTTTCTTATTGTAATTTTATAAAAGCACTTGTTTTAATCTATTTAAACAAAAGATAATCAAGTAAAAATGTGAATTTAAAAAAAAAATCTGAAGAGGTATGGATGAGATGAGCAATGGAGGATAATGTGTTTGTCATGTAGCTGTCCCTTGATTACACACATAACACAAGTCAAAGGTGATGCGTCAGGTTTTGTTGAAATTTGGGGGTTGATGCCATGATTGGGGTTGCATTTAATTGTACCATCAGCAATAGCAATAGTACCATGACTTATATCACAGGATTGCTAACAATTATAGTAATAATCCAATGCAGCTCTGGTGCACACGCCAATACCCCACCCCCATTTAATTTATTTTTACTCCAACACTACACTACTGACTCCAATACTCCAACATGTGTGTGACTTCATCCATTATGTACTTTAAAACTCATTATTTTTACCTTTCATTTTCTGACCTATGATCATGGTATACTTTCTATATTTTTTTTATTAATATTAATATATATTCTTTTTATTAGTTCTTAAAATGACTGGTTATAAAGTATCTCATAAAATTTCAAAAGTTGGAAAACATGTTTTATTATAGATTCATTTATCAAGTATGGCAAGTATCAAACTAATTATTTGGATGTTACAAATTTCTACAATTGACTCCTTATTTGATTGTGTTAATTGATATTCGTTGTTTTGGGGCTTGAGAATGTTTAAGATGATTCGTTGTACAAATTTCCTAAATGTTTTTTTTTATAACAAATTCTTTACTATATAAGCATATAATACAATCTCCGTTTTATTTAAACTCACAGATTTAGCCGTTTAGCCATACCCCTTACTAATACCCGCATGTGAGATGTATGCATGAAAAACAAAATATGTTCATTGTTGATAGACACCAGTCGGTTCACATATAAAATAAAATCATACACATGAATGATAGATGAAGAGTATTTATGCCCATCTTCGACGAATGTCATCCTCAAGAACTATGCTTAGGGAAATTATCGTGTGAACTATCAAAACTATTTATCTAACAATTATTCTAAATTGACCCGGAAAAAAAATATATACGCACCATTTCATATCCTCTTTTATCAGTCTACTAAAAAACTTGCGCAAACGATCAAACTTTGCTTATTTCTTTTTTTGAGGATTGACGAATCAAACAATATTTCTGTTCCAATTTTTTCGCATTATAAGTAGTACCGTCTGCTTTGATGGTTGCACTTATAGCAATTTAAAATTTAAACCCAAATATATACACTATACTACCAATTTACGTATAAGAATTGCACTAACAACACTTTCTTTATGGCCTACAAATCACAATCTATGCATTATAAGCACTTCAATTGCAATTCATACTCACCAAAAGATATACAAAAATAATATTTTGTTTGAAATAAAAAAAGAAAGTGGAATGCACATGTGCTTTAAGGTTTTGTGAGTGATGAAAACCAAAAGCCTCCATCCATCCATCAAACCAACCCACCCCCACAATATATGCAATCAAATACATTGGGCAGAACACGCAAAGCAATAAACACACGTAGCATTACGTTATCTCACCCACCCCCACTCCACACACACACATACATACATACACTACTGCCTGCGTGTACCCTCATCTTATCATCATGGTGCCGTGGGGCACAACACAAAACACTCGAGTGTATCATTTATCTCTCCTTCTTTATGCACCTATAAATACCCAACCAATGCTAACACATGACCATAGACATACACACACTTACACACACATTGGATGCATTTCAGGTGAACAATCTTTGTTGGAGAAGCAGGGTACGTGCAATGATAGTAACAACCGTTAATTCGTTTTCGGTTTATTGCGCGTACTCTCCCTCTCCAACACGGGTTTGCTCACCTTCTCTTAGAAGTCATACATTGCAAATGTTTATAATTTGAGGATGCATTTTTTTTTGTTTGGTAGTATCTGATTATTATTATTATATACGTGTTCATTATTCCATTGCATTGTAATATTCAAGTTTTTGATATATGGACGAGACAGGGCTCAATTGTCTCTGTTTTTTTTTTTTTTTTTTTTTTTTTAACTAAGAATAGAGATGTGTTTTCTAAACAGCGGTTAATGCTGTGAATTTTATGTGTACTGATTGTAATGTGAATAATGTTTTATCTTTATGAGACTGGGCTTCATATAATGTAGAAATTATGGTTAGAATAGTTAAATGTTTTTACGGTTAGTAAGATGAAGGGATGGGCATATGTAATTGATTGATTTACAAGACGTTTTCATTATGGATGCGTTAAACGTTTTTAATCGAAAGTGACATGGGAGGATCTTTAATATGTTTGATAGTACCATAGGGGTATAGATAGCGATATCACAATATCTTTTGTTTTTTTCAATAATGTGTGTTGTCTATATTTTTAAAACTCGTTTTTTAGTCCTACTAATATTAAATAATATATATATAAATAACTTCTTTCAAATTTCAATAAATTTATATCAACACGTCTTTATCCCTTTAGCCTTTGATATCTTTGGCTCCCTAGCGCCAGAAGCTATTCGTTTCTTGACCAGGGTCCAACGGGTTGTCCACAGCAATAGTTCATCTCGGGGGGGGGGGGGGGGGGGAAGGATTTGTCTTTGGTAGACTAGGGTTCGCAATTCAGAAAGGGGTTGCGGCGCAGCTTGTTGCCCGTCTACCTTCTATTGTGATGTAACTTTCGTTTCTTGTTTTAATGAAAGGAACCCTTAGTTAAAAAAAAAACACGTAATAAAAATACAATTTTGTATTTGAAATCTCAAAAGCCAAATTAAATGTTTAAACTTTGATTAATATTTTTCAAAATATCCTTCTAGGCGTGTGTTGGACTAATGGCCTTTACAAAATTACAATCTGCAAGACATGTGAAAGAATTTATTAGGGGTTGTTTGACAACTTCTAAATGAGTAAGTGTTGAACCAGAAAAGAACTGAACCATTCAGAGGCAAATGTCTTACTGATTTAAACATATGTCTCACTAAGAGCTGAAACACACAGAGCCTGTTAGTTTTGGTTATATAAAGAGTTATTATCGTAAACTATTATGATGAGAAATAACCATTATTATTAACTTTGTTATCCCTCAAAAAGCAATAATAATAAATAAATTATAAGGGTTGCACGTACATATCCAATAGATGTAAAAAATATGGATGACATGAAGGTCTAAACTAAATTAAGAAGTAAGAACCCATGACTCCATAAGGCCCCGCCCCACGCCATATTTGCCACAACACGCAAAGCAATAAAGCACACAAAGAATAACATTATCCCACCAACCTCACACACTCCTATGGAATATCGATCATATGCATGACTCTATGACGATGATTGCTTATAGACAGTGTTGTAAAACTCGGTTTGGCCTTGTACTCGGCAATCTACCCTGGAGCGAGTACTCGGACTAATCGGGGGAATACTCGGGGGTCAAGTCGCCCTATGCGGGGAGTACTCGGAGTAATCGGCCAACTCGGCTATACTCGGCGACCTACCCTAAAGCGAGTACTCAGGGAGTAATTAGTCAACTCGTCCTTGTTTTGCAACAGAGCTTATAGCATCATCAACACACTAAGTCATGAACCACCCCCTCATCTCTCGAAAATTATGGATTGCGACACCTTATCTATCATCCCTCTCTCACACATTGTCCGTGGCCATAGACTGTTCATCTTCACTCTCCCCGTCCTAGCTCTTGCGCATTTGCGTTCACGCCTACAATCCATGGAGCTCAAAATCACTGAATTCGAATGCTCTTTACGAATATGAAACGCAAAATATAATTCCCAAATGTTGTACCCATGTGTGCACCCATAAATAATTAAATTACCACCCATTGACAGGGCACCACAAACAAAAATCCAACACAAACTCATTGTTTCACATTCGTAGATGATAAACAAAAGTGTACATGCCGCAATAGAGTACATGAATCATTCTCGATTTATTTCATGTGCTCTCCTTCTCCGACATGGGTTTAGTCATCTTTTTAGATAGCTCGTGTTTGGATGCTTTTCATTCTTTGCCAACATTTCTGTAAAATGTAAAAGTGAATAACATTCAGGCATAACATATTAAGGATATTAAATTAAATAAATAGTGACTTGTTTATATAAAGAGAGTCTTTTAAGCCATTGATCTTAATACTATAAAGATAAAAATGTATTTTTATTATATTTAATTAAACTAAAATAGCGATACAATTTTTCTTAAAATTAAAATTTGATAGGCTGCAATCATTACACTGTGTCTAATTACAACAAGACATCCAATTTATCTAGCTTTGACGTATGAACAAACCATGCGATTATTGGTACAACATACATTTCACACGTAAAAAGTACTTTATATAGAAATCTGTCTCTATATCAAATTCGAGAAAACAAACTTACCTACACATGTTTAAGACTCATCTATATGTTTGTTTAGTCAGAATGCGAACGAGAAAAACCCTCAGATAGAACAAATTTGGAGTTCCCGCATGGATGACGGTGGTATTCCCACACCTTCCACTCCACTTCCCCGTCTCTGACCCACGCGTCTCCACCTTCAAGTTCCGCTTCCCAACCTTAATCCCAACATTTGTCCTACGTGGACCTCCTTCACAAGCCGCTGAGCGGCAACCACCCTCTCCACCCTTATCAAAAAAAAAAAAAAAAAACACTTGATTTAATATTATTTCAATGTATGTATTTTTATAAGGGTTTTATAAATCAAAATCAAAATACACTGTAAGATTTTGGAGGGAACATGTCACAAAACATTTTGATACCAACCTAATTTCTTTTCAAAAGGACAAAAAACCTATGCCCACAGTTTCCATACTCTCTTCATCCCCATCATCTCCTCAACTTATTTACAAATTTAACCGTTAAATCGTATGCAATCTCAGATACAACTGTTTGCGTGATTAACTTACTTAATTACAATGCTACACGAACTCCTACTGTCACTGTTAGGGTACACAGGAGACCTAGTCGTCGACGACACAGAACACCGATTATCCGTCGGTCTCTCTCCCCAACACCCCGTCTCCGATCAATGTACCTTCAAACTTGCTCCCGACATATCTTTTATTGAGCCCAGTGAAAGGTATTGTTTATTATTATTATTATTATTATTATTATTATTATTATTATTATTATTATTGTTATTTACCCCAATAATTAGGGTTTTATAGTTTAAATCTTATTAATTAACAATTTATAAGTTAGTTTACCAGTTAAAGTAGTTAATTTATGTGTGGTGGGGATTATGAAATGTAGGGATATTATAGAGAAGATAATTACTTTAGGGTTTTACTATCGGGAACTCGATCGGTTCGCTACGAAATCGCGGAATTTAAGCTGGATAAGGTCTGGGAATGAGTCTTCTAAGAAGAGTCAGAGTGTTTATAGGAGGGCTATCGCGAACGGCTTAGTGGAGGTTCTTTCGGTTTATAGATCGGCTGTTTTGCATGTGGAACAGAAGTTGTTAGCGGATCCGCTACCGATCTTGGCAACCGTTACCCAATCTCTGAACAAGGTAGAGTTTTGAATTTCATGGTCTTTTTGTGAAATTTGGATCATAGATCAGTCATCACCTATGTTTATTTCCTGCATTAAGTTATGTTAGTATGATGGCGTGTCGTCTTCATATTACTAAACAGTATCATGTGTTGTATTAAAGTTTTCATGAAGTAATTTATTTCCTTTTTGTGTTATTTGAGCTTAAATAATGGAAGGTTATTGTAGTTTTTTGTTCTTTTGCCACCTCTGTATGAGCTGATTCTAGAGATTGAACGGGATGGGATTTCCGGAGGGAAACTTCTTAATCTTCTACATAAACGATGCCACTGTGGGGTGCCAGAGTTGCAAACATGCATACAAAGGTTTTATTTTTAAATTATAAAGTTGATAACACAAGGGGAATAAAAAATAATCACCTACTAACTTCATGAATTATTAAACACACAGACTTCTTTGGCACGGACACCAGGTCATGTACAATCAACTTGCTTCTTGGATGGTGTATGGAATTCTTCACGATCAATATGGAGAGTTTTTCATATGCGAGTATGAGTTATCTTTTTTTCTTACCTCACCTATCTTTATTACTATTTCCAGGTACAAATGTATAAATACTTTGGACAACTGTCAAATGACGAACTTTTTTTTTTTTTTTCATTTTAATGTTTCTAGGCAAGAAGGAAACTCAGAGCGTGACTCATCAAACATGTCCGAAAGGTTAGCACGCATGTCAGTTAATGATGGCTCTTTAAGCGATTGGCACTTGGGATTTCACATCTCTCTGGTACTGAATATGTTAATTATTGATTTATTTCAGAAGCTGATTTTCTATCGAACGTGTACAAATTTTCCTTTCTTTTTTACTTTTTATTTGCTGTCTTTTAGGATATGTTGCCAGAGTATATTCCAATGCACATCGCAGAATCCATCCTTTTTGCTGGAAAAGCAATTAGGGTTCTTCGTAATCCAAGTTCTGCATTCCGATCTGTAGATGCGAGACATAAAAAACTGATGGGTGATGAACTACTGCCACAGTCAGAAGCTGATAAGATTGAATCAATGCTTATAAATCTGAAGGTCCGTATACTGCTAGAAGTATTATTACTGTTCTTTCTTTAATCATTTCTTAATTCCACCTCAATAAAATTTCATTTTGGGTAGGAATCATCTGAGTTCCATAAAAGATCATTTGAGGGTGCTGTTGATTCAATTAGGGCTATTGCAGCTAGTCATCTTTGGCAGGTAGAAATATTTGCATATTATTCCCTTTTGTCTATTTAGTTCAAGTTTGTTTAATATCCTTTAACCTTTTTAAATTCACACATGCAGCTTGTGGTTGTACGCGCTGATTTAAACGGGCATTTGAAGGCTATTAAAGATTACTTTCTTCTAGCAAAAGGTGATTTCTTTCAGGTAATTAGTGAGCAATATTTTTTTACTGGCTTTTCACCATAACTTTTTTTGCAGTTTCTGTGTAATTATGACAAGATTTTTATATTGTATAATAGACTTTTCTTGAGGAAAGCCGCCAGTTGATGCGTTTACCTCCTAGGCAATCAACTGCAGAAGCTGATCTTATGGTTCCATTCCGGCTGGTAATTTTATTCTGTTATTCATATTACATTATTAATATTCAGAAAAGTTGTGTATATTAAAAGATGCATAAGCATACTTATCATGCAGGCTGTAACAAAGACTATCAGTGACGATGACAAATATTTTTCAAGAGTGATGTTACGGTAAATTGCGTCACCTTGCATATATAATTCTTAGTTTGAAATAGGTAGTTTTCATATAGCTTTGAAATATACTCTTAAATCACTCTCAGGATGCCTGCAATCGGGACTAACATTAAATCCTCCAAAGTAGATGTAGCAAAGTCCAAATATGCTGACGGTGATTCAAGTTTATCATCTGATTCTTCATTGGAGATGTCTCATGATGGCTGGGATGGTATTGCCCTAGAATATTCCGTCGATTGGCCCTTACAGTTGTTCTTCACACAAGAAGTCCTCTCCAGGTAATGACTGGCTCCACAAATTATTCAAAATGTAATATTTTGGTGATTATGATTTTCAACCTTCTAAGATGGAGTATAATAACCTAGTAATGCATATCGACAGGTACTGTCGGATATTTCAGTATTTACTTCGGCTAAAGCGAACGCAAATGGAATTAGAGAAATCATGGGAATCTGTAATGCAACAAGACCACTCAAATTTTTCCAAACGTCACATTGAACGTGTAAATGGTTCAACATCTCAGCAGAGACGCCAATGCTTTAGACCTATGTGGCGGGTTAGAGAGCATATGGCATTCTTGATTAGAAATCTTCAGTTCTATATCCAGGTAGGATTCATATAAACTCCCATGAGGGTCTCTTTGGTTGGCTTGAATGAACGGGGTAATAGAATCGACATTTTCATGGAATGGATCTTACATTTTAGTATCGTGTTTGGTTGACCTATAGGAAAGGAATTAGTATAATTTTTTTGTGTTATATATATAAAACAACATATAATAATATCTCTTGGTTATACATTATTTGATAAATTTCATTTGATATTTCATATATACATCATACAATCTAAGCAAAGCAGAGTCATTAGAAGTTCAACTAATATTCTAATAAAAGGGTATATTTTTACTGAATAGTCCTTTATGGAACATATCTTTACTGTTACATTTGTTTTCTAGGTGGATGTGATAGAATCTCAATGGAATGTATTGCAAACTCACATAGAAGAGTCACGTGATTTTGCTGAGTTAGTGGAATTTCATCAAGAGTGAGTAATTATTATCTTTTTTATTTCATCCCTGTGAATTGTGATGGGATATGTTTTTGGTAAATTTGGTATTTTTTGTGAAATTTTGATGCAGATACTTGTCAGCTTTGATATCACAATCGTTTCTGGATATTGGTTCAGTATCAAGGATATTGGATGGAATCATGAAACTTTGCTTGCAGTTTTGCTGGAAGATTGAGAACCAGGAAACCAATGCAAGCGCCAATGAACTTGAACGGATATCTGAGGTAATTTTAAGATAATAAGAAATGTGGCAGTTTCAATCCATTTACTTATGAATCAGTCAATGTTTTCACTTCCACGGGTCAACCAGGTAAAATCAATAGACCTAGGCACCTAGCTTAAAGCGAAACATGTCAAATGGTCCAAAAGTAACTCAAAAATCTATTTTTAGCACATACAAACAAAACTCTTGAATCGTGCTATGAAAAGCTTATTCTTAAAATTAAATTTTGTTTTGTAATGATGTCTAAGCAGTTAAGGATAGTTATGTCCAGAAGACTCAGAAATTTTGGACAAAGTTTTCCAGGTCACCCAACTTGACTTGATTATACAAAACGATTACCTGTTCTGACTTCTGACCTCTTGTCAGCCCACCTGCTGAAATAGGGGTGTCAATCATGTTGGGTTAGGGCTTAGCGGGTTGATGGGTTTGTGGTTGGGGATGAACCATTGAACCTGAACATGACTCATATTTATTTGTGTAAAAAACATCAAACCTTACCCAAGAAGACTTAAAATCGTGTAACCCTCTAACCCCATCGGCCATCACAACCCGTTTAACCTATTGATTATTTAAACAAGTCAAACTGTTGATGTGTTATGTGTAGGCAGGTTGTAAACGTGCTAAACAGGTTGGAATGTTTCAACATGTCAAACAAATCGGCGGGCCAACCTGTTTGATTAAGAGGGTTATAACCTGAACAAGAACCATTTATTAAACATGTTTGATACTTTGATTTGACAACACAAAATCTAATTATTGTCATATAACCTAAGTATTGTGTAAATATGAGCTGGTGGCTTTTTTATCATTTTGCAGGAATTTAACAAGAAGTCCAATTCCTTGTACACAATATTGCGTAGCAGCCGGCTTGCCGGTAGTCAGCGGGCCCCGTTTCTTAGGCGTTTCCTTTTGCGTCTAAACTTCAATTCCTATTTTGAGGTAACTATTCATATGATCATGTATTTTAGTTACAATCCAGATTTAGGTTTTTGACTTTTGCATCCAATGTCAATAGCAAACTGCACAAGGAGTTATGAATGTCATCAGGCCAACCCCAACAATCCCGCCACTGCAACGATAGCACCATCAGATTTTTGTAACATTTCATAGTGGAAAACCATGTCAGGCTGTTTTTTCAGAACTTTGTCATCAGATGTGTTGTGTTTTTTTTTTTTTTTGAGTGATTGCATTAAATTTGTTTGTAAGTTGTAACCTGATATGTTATTTAATCATACAAAACAGTGTGAATGTTATTAATATTATTAACAGCGATGGTAAATGTCATCTATGGTGGTTGCGAAAATACAATAAACAAAAAAAATCAGACTTTGAATCGGTTAGAGCTCCTCAAATCCATCTTCATCGCCGTCTTCCTCCACCCTCTGAAATTCTCTCCTCCAAATCTCCATCTGTTAAGATTTAAATAGTAATGTAAAAACGACATGCCTTTGATATATGCAAATTATTTTGAATTAAAATGTTATATTGCCTCATAATCAGAGAATCGCAGGTGTTCTGCAACAAATAACAAGTAATCCGAGTCTCCCACTGCATGTTTTTGACCAAGGTTTTTTGCAACCTCATTGTACCCTATTATTCGCACCCGAAAACCATAGCTCATGAAAATCTCATCCATCCACTTCTCCACACTAGACTGCAAAGAAGCCATTAAAACTCAAATAACTAAGGTGGCAATTGTCACCCAATTCACTTATGGGTCGATTTGGGTTATGCTTTATATCAGTTAGGTCAAACAAAAACTTTAACCAAAGGGGGTTAGAATGAAACAAGTTGAATGCGTCAAACGATTTGAAAGTGGCTCAGAGTCCATTTTCAAGCATACACAATATTCACTTTGTTAAAAGACTTAGATTTTTTTATCGCGATCACATTGTTCTATACTCTGTGTTATTTTTAAAAAGTGTTTTGAGTCAACCAAGCTGACCTGTTGACCCAAATTAAAGAGTTAGATGCTTCAATGATTGAAGTTCAATCAGAACATCTGTGTCCCATTACCCAATCTACCAATCTTGTCACCTCTAGTAAAAAGGTATGGAAAAAATAGAGTATGTACTAACCTTGATCCCCACTTGGGTTTCAGTCAACCACACTGGAAGTTCACCCAAGAACAAACATCCCTTCATGGCTAAACAACTAACCATAAACAGAATCTCTTTAAAAGCAGCCAAATTTGTGACTGGGAACCCCTACAGACCAAACAAGTAAGATGTTCGTTACGGCAACTATTTTTATTTTAATAAGCTTCGTTTACATGAATGAAACTACATTAATACATTCATTATTCCACATCTCATCTGCTTGATGTGCAAAAGAAAAAAAAAAGATAACGGGATCCGAAAATCAAGAACGACGAATGCATGAAAATGTTACAAAAATGTTTACCTGGAACACCCATATACTTGGCCTGCTACCATTAAATCCTTTATCACATAAAAGCCGCTGCATATCAGAGGACTCCAAAGGAACATGAAGATGCAAGCAGCTTCTTGGAATTTTAGCACCAACATCTAACAATTTCTTAAAAAACCTTCATAAGGACATTTTCAGTTAATAACTTTCTGACTCGGGACATCTTTAACAACAAATTTTCGATCAATAGGTCAAAGGAGTAAGCTTTAAATCGATACAATCTTCCACTGAATGAGTTAACGGCATATGATCTCTAAATATTTCAGGGTTTGGGTAAAAGGACCATGATTATATTTTTTTTTTAATTTTTTGATGATCAAATAATTCAAATTCTAAAATGCAGTCAAAGTTTCGATGAAAGTTACGAACCTTGGAGCTTTTGAGAAGCTGCATTAAATACTGCTTGTGGTGAGACATCATAGATTACAGTTGAAGAAGGCCATTGAAGACGATAAGCCCTAGTATCCATTCCATCTGTAAATAAAACAATCTGCAGAGAAAGGCCAAAAAGCTTCACAATTCAGTAACTTAAATAGCTAATCTTGAGCCAAAGGCCTTTTGGTCCTGCGGCACTCCGTGTCTCTCCTTAAGAGGGGAGAGACCCCGGGATCTTGTTGTCAGCGATTTTTTCCTTGAAAGCAAGTCAGGGGGTTTTACGAGCCGGGTTCCTCCTGGAACGGTTTGGCACCAGCCTCAAGCGTCAAACTCAGTGGTGAAGGATTATGGGGGCCAGGGGCAGGGGTGAAGCTTGGTTCGCCGATTGGGAGGGGCCGAACTCAATTTTTTTCAATCGGTAATGGCAAATCGGTAGGGGCCGGACTCAACCCGGATTAAATTTGCCTACAAAAATCGTAAATTTCCACTACTGCGCCAAAAAACAGGGGGGGGGGGGGGGGGGGGGGGCGGGGATGCTTCGTCCCCAGCCCCCACCGTTTTTGGCTCAGTGTGGTAGTTTGCGATTTTCGTAAGTAAATTTTATATGAATTGAGTCCGCCCCCCCACCGATTTGATCTTTCGGCCCCCACCCATAGAAAAAAATTTGGGTCTAGTGATTTTCGGCCCCTATCACTACTTTTTTCAAGCTTCGCCGCTGGTCAAACTAACAAGGGACGGTATATATACCTGGCCTAAGAAGAGGCATGCCACTAAGCCTGAACACGCCGTCACAACTAATAGCAAATCTTAAATGATTTAATATACCTGTTTAGTTCCATCAACTCCCTTAGTTGCACTAAGCAACTGATCATCAATAAATCTAGTGCCAATACAATAACATTGCATCTTCTGATCCAATTTTTCATCTAACTCAAGGTCAGTTGATGCAAGGCAGCCAGCATAAGGATCCACAAAAAGAGGCTCTACATTACAAAAAGCCGGTGTGTTTTACATACCTGTTCACAAGGTGTTCGACGAAATGCCTGAAAGAGGTGTGTGCGTGTGTATGTATATTACCTGGTCGGAGCGATTCTTGGAATCGATAGGAAGCGCGAGTGATAGCGGATTGGAATAAAGGGTGGTCATGGTTACTGTCTTGGTGAGAGTTGGTTTTAGCTGTAATATGTAAAGGGTAATTTCTGTTGCTTCTTTTGTTTGAAACAGGAGACAGTGGTTGAGTGATGACAGATATTGCTGGTGGTCGTACCAGAAAAGATTCAATTGCCATAAAAGCTTATCTACTTCCTCTTATCTGTTTGTTATTCTGGTTAAGTGACATAAAAGCTTATGTTATACATAGTTATACTCTCCTCTTCTCACCATTCTTCATGTAAAATTGGATTGAATTGTTGTATTCTTGGAAAGTTGGAAATCATCATGGTCAAGAATCAAGATTTATAACCATGGGTTCTTGACTTTTAATAACTTTGTGAGTTCCAATTTAATTAGTTAAATTTAGGGGATGGGGCGCACCCAGTGAATGTCATTGGTACCCTACTATCAGCACGGGTTCATCGCTGCCGTGGTCACTGGTTGTGAGATTCTTGTAGTCCCGTGGAAGGTTTCTGTGGTCTATCTCACGGTTGCAGAGGAGAGAGAGAGAGATGCAGAGGAGAGACCCGGTGCTCCACGGATGCTTCACAGGTGGTGGTCCGGTTGGCAGGCTGCGATTGGTTCGTTACCGGTGCTTCACAGATGCTTCACGGTAAGCACCGCGTCCCCTCTTAGAGGGGTAATACTATATATTTTTAACCATTTAAATGGCAATAATTCATTGAAAGCAGAACGTTTCCAATAAAACGACAGGTAAATGGACAATGAGCTGCTCCGCAACCCCATTTTGTATAGCAAAATCATCATCATCATCATACTCAGATAATCCCACCAATAGCAAAGCTAAGGTGAGATCTAAGGAAGGTAAGATGTCTTCAAGATGAGGAAAACAAATATTGGTTTCCAATATGATCATTTCATTTTTAAAGTCTTAACAAGACAATGAAACCCTCTTACGTATATTTCCAAAAGTAAAATTTATACTATTTTACTTTATCATAAAATATATTAGATTTAGAGCGAATAACATTTAAATATATTTTCAGAAACAAAAAATAATTCAAAAGCTCAAGAAACCATTTTATAGGGTTCAATCAAGTCGTTTAACAACTCAAATATATTTCGCTCCTGCCTGCTCACATTATGCCCTGGACAACTTCGGGTTGAAAGTATTTACCTCAAGCTAATTTGACTATAGAGTTGATTTGGCCAGACTAACTTGCTCATGGGCTTATAACATGTTAGCTCGTTTTCTTGTAAATTGATATTTTAACGTGATACCGTGTTTGACTTTTATGGATTGAAAATGCTTTGTTAAAAATAAACATACAAAATAATTAAAACCTAAGATAAATGAGTCGCACGAGACAACTCCAGTTAAAATTGAGTCGAATAGGAGCTTAATATAAAATCAGATTAGAAACAGTTAACAAGCAAGTTGGAATGAGGTGAAAAAACTGAGGTTGAAGATAAAAATGAAGAATTAGCAAGCAAGCTGGAATGAGGTAACTGTGTTCCTTCGGAACCACGTTATCAAAATTTGTTTTGCAACTATTTTATGCGCAGAACATTGGTTTCGTGACCACGGTGCTTACCACCACAGAAAATGTCCTGCAAACGTCCTGCAAATGGGTACTATGAGCGCGGTGCTCTACCCCACAGGCACCGCGTCCACTGCATCAACTTAAGCCAGTTTGATACTACTTCTTCTAAGCGTAGTCTTGAGCAAAACCCATTTTTTCTGGAACTCATTTTGACTAGACCCGTTCTGACACGCCGCACGAGCTCACCTAACCAGTCTAATTTGCCATGCTTACTAACATTTTTACTTAAACTCAAAACCATTCAACCATGACTAAAAATAAATTGAGAAGTCAAATGCAGATATCTAATGCAAAATGATAAAGATGTAAAATCAAGACAAGTGCAACTGCACTCAAACTTCAGAACTCCACTACAATACAGTTCTGCATAGATCCATAAACAAAATTCTGATATAACATAAATAAAACAGAAAACCAGGTCAAAAAACAAACACAAAACAAGCTTAACTGCCAATTCAATCTTCCTCTTCGCCCTCATTCTCAGCAATGTTGAAGTAACGCAACTCGTACACATTGCGGTCCTTGTTAGACGAAATCACCCGAAGCCAATCTCTCACATTATGTTTCTTCAAATACTTCTTTGTCAAGTACTTCAAATACCTAAAAAACCATTCAAACCAAATAAAAAAAGAACATAAGAATCTATTCTCATCAATCATCCAAAAATAACCTTAATATGTGATTGATCGCCATAAATTTTAAAAATTGGAATTACAATAGAACGGGCAACAAGATGCGCCACATCTTTTAGGGAAAGTAATGTATGATTCATCCGAATCAAACATTAAACAGCCTAAACTAGGGCAGGCGATCCCTACTATTTAGGCCATGATGACACCTGTTCAATAATTAAAATTAGGAGGCTAGACTCTACGTTCTTAGCAGATAAAACATATAACTTTGTTATAGACACATATAAACTATTTAAACGAGCCGTGTCAATGTTTAATAATTGTATGTTCTGCATCATTTCTGACCTGTTAAACATAGGAGTGCAAACGAGCCGATCCAAGCTCGAGCTCGAACTCGATTAACTTATGGCAGCTCGAGCTCGGCTCGTTGGTAATTTCTAAAGCTCGAGCCCGGCTCTTTTATTATCTATTAGTTAATATATTAAATAAAAATAATATAAATAATAGTTCACTGAGGCTTGTAAGCTCGATAAGTGAAGCTCAAGCTCGGGCACGTTTACTAAACAACTTCAAATGAAGGGTAAATGTTATTAAATATTAACAAAAACTAATATTACACTTAGGCTCAATCCTTACGAGCCTAACAAGCCTCACATGCCAGGCTCGAGCTCGATAAATAAACGAGCACTGTTTTATGCTTAAGCTCGGCTCGAGCTCGATAAGGCTCGGCTCGTTTCGATTTGGATGAATTGTTTTGCACCACGATAACAACTGTTTTGCCAGCCCTAACCTAAATAAACTAGATTTGAAGATATGCATAAAAGTAGATTACCTTTTGGAAAAATTGCTATCAGCAGTAACAGAGATCTTATTCTTTTCACGTGAAATGGTAACAGAATCACCGAGATTACCAGCTTTGCCTCCAACCTTAATCCTCTCCTGTAGAAACTTCTCAAGCGATGCAATCTCCATGATCTTATCTTCAACAGGCTTACCGCAATCAATGACGAACGTCGATTGCTTCTTCTTTCCGCCCTTGGCTCCTGCAGCTCCTGCTCCACGACTCATCTTGATCCTCTAATAATATTAACAAAACAATCAATCAGAACATATATATTTATAATTATAAATACAAATGGAGATTTGTGATATTTTAGAAATTGTACCTGCTAGATTCAAAGGCTGCTGCTGCTAACTGGAAGTAGGATGCGATGAGGTGAAGAAGGTGAGTTTAGGGTTTTAAATTAGGTTATTATTCAACGAGTTGAATTGGGCCGGTTTATGCCTGGTTTTTTAAGTGGGCTTTGAAGGTTGGGCCAGGTACCATTTAGCCCATGTTTGTGATGGGCTGGGCCGTTATTGTTTTAAGATTTAGTTACGTCTGAAGATATTAACTTGGACACACTCACACATAAACATGAAACGTACATTGTATATGGTAGAAACATATGTTGGCAGTTGGCACTGACTATAGCTTAGCTTGGTAGATGTGTCGTCGACAAACGTTTAGGGTTATGGTTAGATGCCACAAAAGAAGAGGTGTCGGCTCGATTGCCACACCTCTCTTTCGAACCGCTTTTTAAAACTTTTAATTGGAACTTATTTTAATGGGTAACCGCTAACCAATAAACTAACCAATCATGTGGTGTTTATTTCAGACATAAATAATATTGTCATTTGCTAATATGTGGGATAGCCCATTTGGTACTTACACATACATATCTCATAAAATGAGAGATCAAAGATTCAAGCTTATACAAGATGAGTAGTTTAGAATAATTGGTGTACTAGCTTATACCCCGGGACCATCTCGGGTTGAGAAATCTAAGTAAAGTGAATAAAATTAGAAGTATCTAAACTATAAAAATGACATCTATGTATCAACTTACATTAGATACTTTAAAATATCTAATATGACATAATAAAATATCTAATATAACAACATAATTAATATGACATGATAAAATATCTAATATGACAACATAATTAATGACTTGTCAATATATGATTAATGAATATTATTATTATTATTATTATTATTATTATTATTATTATTATTATTTTAGACAAATCTCTGCCATAAGTTATCATATTCTAATATAAAAAAAGGGTAATTGGGTCGGGTATCACCTAATCCCAGGCCCGACCCAAACCCACAATTTTTTTTAAACTAACTCCAAACCTGACACAATACCTGTTGGGTTACAAAAAATAGTCGTTTTTTCTCCGTTTTTTATATAGCACTATGGTACTCGTTGGAAAGATAATAAAACGCTCATATTTACTGGTTTGAACATAACTAATGACTTGCCTGTACATGATTAATGAATAACCTGAACACTGTGTTTTTTTCCTGTACGAATAAAACCACAAAAAAAATAGTCATTTTTTTCTCCGTTTTTTATATAGCACTATGGTACTCGTTGGAAAGATAATAAAACGCTCATATTTACTGGTTTGAACATAACTAATGACTTGCCTGTACATGATTAATGAATAACCTGAACACTGTGTTTTTTTCCTGTACGAATAAAACCACACAAAAAAATAGTCATTTTTTTCTACGTTTTTTATATAGCACTATGGTACCCGTTGGAAAGATAATAAAACACTCGTTAATTTGGTGTAATTTTTTTTCTTTAAAAAATCTCGTATATAAAACATATTAACGTTTAAAAGTTATGGGAGGAAACATTAGAGATAAAAATCTAATTTTGTTTTTAAATTTTAAATTATTATTTTCCTAAAATAAAGGGATTATCACATTGGATGACACATGACACACTCAATGAAGAGAATACCCCCTTTGAGTGTCATGTCATTAAAATGGTCTTGATTTATTATATGTATAGATAATAGAGTGAGAAAAACTAACATTATCCTATCTCGTGATCTCAAAAAATTGGCCAATAGGCATACGAACCCAACCTAATGATGGGTTCATATATTTTTCTTTGTAAATCTTAGTAATTTTAAAATAACCATCATCTATGTAGCGATTGATATTAAAGTGAAAGGCATTACAAGTGTGAAAATCATATGTACATTATTTTAATGTAGCGTTGTTGTATCTCAATATCGACATTAATAAAACACAAACATCAAATACAAGCATATATGTTAAGAAAAAAATATCAATATGCCACAAGATAAATGTTTAAATAGTGTTTATGCACATCAAATGTGATGATTCCCTTTGGCCCTGCCTACTAAATATATTACCCCCAATTCCCTTTTATCCAATAAATCAATAAGTCATTTTCAAAAGCTAGGATTTGTGGCTTTTTCAAATGATTTATTGGCTTTTTAAACTAGTATACCAAAAGAAAACTAAACGACTTAATATCCGATATAATCTCGATAATCCTCCTCGTCATATTCTTGAATTGTTTCACGTTACTAGCCTTCCAAATTCGCCAGCAAGTTAACATACATATACCGAGTATGATCTCCTTTTTCTCGTTCCAGCACCCCACATGGTCGACATCCTTCTGCACATCATTGATGGAAAACATATAAAACTAGGGAATATGGCACCAATGAGCAATCGCACTCCAAACCCCATCCGCGACTCGATAAGCCGTGAACAAATGCTCAGCAGTCTCTTCGGCCTCGTTACACATAACACACATACACTCGACAACTATAATGTTTCTCCTTCTAAGCGCTATCTTAGTAGGTAACCTATCCAAGTTCGCGCGCCACATAAATATGTTGCACTTAGCCGAAAACCATTTACACCACTGAAACGATTGATGTCTGTCTTCTGCAGAACCGCTTCTAATCCAAGTCTTCGTGTCCTAAAAAGTCAACAACTGCAGCCGGCTATTGTTCAAATCCCAAGCGTCTTCAGTCGAATCGAGGGTAGTACCGGAAATCATCCCAAAACAGTCAACGAGCTCAGACATTTCCTGCTGAGTGCTCAGATACTTCTTCCATTTCCACATAATCGCTCCCGCAAACTAATTTCTTCCAATTTTATCCACAACCATACACCACTTATGTTGCTCGAGCTAAAATAAATTAGGATATAGAGTCTTCAAAGGCATACAATTTATCCATGAATCAATCCAGAATCTGATTTTCAAACCATTCCCCACCTTCCCTTTTAGTAGACTATTGAAGTTTGACCATTAACCCTTGAACTGTAACCGCATTTAACAATTTTCGACCATGTGCCCAAGAATTTATTGTTACAGGGAACGGACTCCCATCGTCTTTTAGTCCCATGAACCGCGTCAACTACATTTGTCCACAGAGCGCCGCTTTTCGTTTGGTATCTCCACAACTATTTGAGAAGTAACGCCTTATTGCAAACATCAAACTTACTTAGACCCAACCCTCCATCCTTCTTAGGTCGAGTGACCGTGTACCACCCAACCTCATTAACCTTGTTAACATCTGAATTCCCTCCCCACATAAACTTCTTGACATCCGCCTCAAGTTTATTAATAACCGCTACTGGAGCCCTAAACAATGCAAAGTAGTACGCCGGGAGAATCTCCAAAACTGACTTAATTAAAGCAACCCTTCCACCTATAGATAGAACTCTAGATTTCCACTTCAAAAGCCTTTTCTCAAACATTTTGATCACCAGTTCCCAATTGTTGATTCTACTCATATTAGCACCGACTTGAATCCCAATATACATAAACAACATAGTTCCCGGGCGACACCCCAACTCATCCGATTTCATGCTAACCTCCTCCCCATCCTTCCCAATACCAAATAATGTCGATTTATTAATATTTATTCTAAGACCAGAGCATAGATGGAAAATCCTCAAGATTCTCTTAAGCGTCTTAAAATTCTACTCCGACCATTCACCCATAACCATGGCATCACCGGCGTACAACAAATGAGAAATAATAGGTCCTCCATTAGGAAGAATCATGCCATTAAACAACCCAACGTCACACGCTTTTTTAGTTAAGCCGGAAAGAGCCTCTATAACTATGATAAACAAAAACGGGGATATGGGGTCTCTTTGTCGCATACCTTTTCCACAAGAAAACTTGAAAGTCGGAGAGCTATTAACAAGAATAGAGGACCTAGCCGAAGACAACACCCCGTATATCCAATTACACCAAACATCACGAAGTTCATATGTCGCATAACCATCAATAAAAAGCCCCAATTTAAGTTGTCATAAGCTTTTTCGAAATCAATTTTAAACATTAAAAATTGTTTACCACGTCTTCTAGCCCAAGACAACACTTCACTAACAACTAACGGTCCGTCCAAAATATATCTCCACGCAATGAAGGCCGATTGAGTTTCGTTAATTAATGTTCCCATCACCTTCTTCAATCTATTAGCTAGGGCTTTAGAAATAACTTTACTAATAACCCCAATTAAATTTATCGGACGATACTCCCCAAGATCAATCGGGTCGTTCACTTTTGGGATCAAAGTGATAAAAGAAGACCCCACCCTCTGACTAATGAGCCCAGTCTCGAAAAAATTCTGAAAGATCTTACAAAAGTCTTGTGAAACTAAATACCAAAACTTCTTCACAAAGCGAAAATTGAAACCGTCTGGACCTGGGGCTTTATCACTTCCACACCCGAACACAGCCTCCTTTATTTCGGATTCAGTGAAATGAGCAACAATCTTTTCTACCTCCTCCACATGAATTCGTTTCAACCCGAAGCAATCAAGAAAACTTCGTTCTTCCATTTCCTCAACAAACTTATTTATAAAAAATCGAAACTTAATCAAATTAGCTAGACATATGGTTTTGGAATTTCCAAAAGAACAAAACCACACATCAATTGTCACTATACCACAAATAACCACCACCTTCTAAGGGGGAAGGGGCGCTTCACTTGGTTTTTTTCAACTTCACTGATTTCTACAAATTCTGCACTGCCACATCACTTTACTGAAACAGTTTTTTTTTTGAGACAGCACTCCACTGGAAATAAAATAGAGCAAAAGACAAAAGGGGGAGAGACAAACTAGCGGGTACCCATCTGTTAACAATCTCACGGAAACCCTCCGGATCAACAACCAGCACCACCGGCGGCGGTGCTACCATTAGGGGCGAATGTATTAAAGAGGGAGGGGGTGCATCCGTTACCCCTCGATTTTTCCGGCGAAGTAGAAAAAAAATTACGTTTTTTTTTATATAAAATGTTACCCTTAAAATAAAATTTTTGTTACCCCTTAAAAAAAACTTATGTTACCCTTTAAATAATATTTTTGTTACCTCTTAAATAAATTATAGGTAAAGTTAAATCCGAAACAAAATTTTAATAAACGCTTTTTAAACCCAATTACCAAAATCCTTATGACTAACTGACTAAACCCACTCTCTATCTTTTAAACCCAACCCAAGTCCCATGACCCACTAGTGAAACAATAAGAAAAACCCAATGACCCAACTCTAAACCTTTCCCTTCCCCCAAACCTACTGTGTCGAAGGCAACAACATTAGACAAACAAAAGAAAAACCCCAAACCATTTTAACTCAATTAAGCGGTTGCCCCTACCCCTGCGTCGCGCCACCGTCGCTAATGCTAGAGGTATTGTATTATATTGTAAGAAAGTTAAATTTGTGTTTTATATACACTTGTTAGATGAGGTTTTAGGCCTCACAAATGCTCTATCAAAACATCTTCAAAAAATTAGTCAAGACTAATTAGAAGCGTCTCATTTGATAAATGGAACAAAGCGAGCATTGAATCATCTAAAGACAAAATGAGTTTAATCAAATATTGGCTAAGGTGACATCTTTTTGTGAAAAAAACAAAATTGAGATGGTAGAAATGACGGATACTTTTGGTAATCAAAGAAACCAAAAGAATGTCGTTACTAATCAACATCATTTTGAAGTTGAAGTTTTTATTTTTTAATACAGTTTTTAATTTGCAAATTCAAGAACTTGGAAATCGATTCAATGATGTATCAACTAATTTGATAGAAAATATGTCGGGTTTAAATCCTTGTGCTTCGTTTTCTAAGTTTGACATATCTAAAATAGTGGCATTTGCTGAGATGTATCAGAATGATTTCAGTAAAGAGGAAATTGGGTGTCTTTTGGGTGTTCTTACGGTTTTCTTATCACACATTAAAGGAAGATAGTAAATTTGCAAAATTAAATGGTATGTGTGATCTTGCTCGTGGTGGAAAACGGGAAACATGAAACTTTTTCTTTGGTTTATCGGGTATTGAAGTTAGCGTTGGTTTAACGGTTGCAACCGCAACCGTTGAAAAGTGCTTTTCTAAAATGAAGCTAATCAATACGGATTTACGCAATCGAATGGGTGAGGAGTATTTGAACAATGCTCTAATTTGTGCGGTCGAAAGAGATACTTTTGATAAGGTGAAAGAAAGGGATGTAATGACTCGATTTCAAACGTTCAAAAACCAAAAAGGAGAAATTTATTAGGTATTTATTTAACTTTATTTATTATTGTGTTATTATTTTTGTTTCTTTTACATTATATGAAGCTATGCAAAAAAAAAAAAATTGAATGTTACCCCTATTTTTTTTCTAGATCCGCCACTGGTTATCGTGTTAGTAGTAGAGTACCCGTGAGCATTTTTGGTTGTGTCCCGTCCCCGTAACATTGTGTAGCCACCAAACATTTATCAAATTCAAACGAAGAGTAATCAAAACTCAAATTAAGACACACATAAGATAAACGGTAATAAAACACATTAGCTAGAAACCGTACGTAAAAAAAAAAAAAGAGAATTATGAAATAAGAAAAAAAAAAACAAATTCTTAAAAGTTTTACAATTTTATTCAAATAAACGTCATGGACTGATAGTTGAAAGAACCATATAAGTATGGGACTCCACCCCGTCTTTTATCATCTCATTTTATAATTTTGCATTTGTTTAAAACTAGTGGGTTAGCCCGCGCGATACGGCGGGTGTCGCCGAGTCTCTTTTAGAAAGTGTTTTCTAAGTTGATCTGTCTTAAACACTTATTATATTCAGTGGCGAATTCAGGAATGATTTCCACGGGGTTCATTTCGTAGATTTTTACTGATTTTCAACTTTTTCCATTAAAATTTTCATTTTTTCCAAACTGAAGAGGTTCATGGGAACCCAGGAACTCCCCCTGGATCCGGGGGATCCGCCACTGATTATATTTGGGTACCACCACCACTACTATATCTAAATAAGATGATACTAAATTTAAATAATATTTACTTATAAAAATATTAATATTATCATGTACAACCATTTAATATTACTAATGAATTAATTATACAAGACTAATGTAAAGTCTTTGATATTACTATGGTTCATTAACTATAATATGGTGTAATTAAAGACAAGTTTAAAAGACAAATTTGCCCCTAAAAAATAGTTAAGATGTGCATTATGTATTGCATGATAAGTAAATATACTTGTACTTCTTATTTTTTAAGAAGTCCTCAAGAAATGCTTTATAATATAGTATAAATATAGATATAGATATAGATATAGATATAGATAAAGATTTTCAAAAGGGACATTTTAACAATATTTTTTTAAGAAGTACAAAGTAATCGGGATGACTGGAGTCGTCTTTTACAGGAGATTGGCGGTGAGGGATGGATGTAGCACTAACGGATGTTAATTTTTTAGTATTATTTCAAAACGATCTATCATATTTTGAATATTATATGTCGGTATAAATTCAAAGCGAATACAAAATTTTCCTAAGAAACAATATATTTTATACCCTTTATATATATATATATATATATATATATATATATAGGGGAAGTATATGGAAAAAACCCACTTTAGATGAAAAACTCAAATAAACCCAACTCTTGGTCCATGTTGTGCCACATCACCTATTACATTATAATATTCTATAATATTCAAAGGGGCAATATAGACAATTCCTTTATCCCACTTCTCTCTCTACCTATAAATATTGTTTTCCATATTCTCTCTCTCCAATTTTTGGTTCAAATTCAAATCTGATCTACCCTCCTCTCTCTCTGTCTCTCTCTAGAACCACCACCACCACCACCACAAGAACTACCCTGACTCTCTCTCTCTCTCTCTGTTCTTCTCACTCGTCCTCTCTCTCTCTCTCTCTAAAAATAGGAAGAACACCAATCAAGAACTAACAATCAAGATTCCCTCTTTTAAAAACACATACACGACGGTGGTTGTGGTGGTGGCTGACGGTGGCGGGGGGTTTTGAAGGTGGTTGATGGTGACAGTGGAGGTGATGGTGGGTTTCGTTGGTGGGTTTCGAAGGGGCGGTGGTGGTTTTCAATGAATAGATCTGAACAGATCTGAGTCTTTGCTGGTTTTTAAAGGTGGTGATGGTGACAGTGGAAGTGATGGGGTTGATTTGGTGGGTTGCAGGTTTGGATAAGGGCCGATGATGGTGTCAGGTGGTGTTTTTGGATGATGGGGTCGATGATGGCCTATGAGCAGAAAAAATTTCTACATCAACACCACCCACCTTCTTCCATGGTAAACCCTTTATATTTCCTCTTTTTGTTACTTGTTTAGATCCAAAAAATATTATAAAAACACTATATCTTATTGTTTGATAAATGATAATATACAATATGTGTATTTTATTAGGTTTTGGGTTTTGTTAGAATAATAATAATAATAGTTTAGGGGATAGTTTTTGTTAGCATACCAAGTGTTCGATCAAATACTTGAATGAAAAAAAAAACATATGTTAACCTTTTTTATTTATTTTTTATAATTATTATTTTGTTTATGTTAGATTTTTATTGGATTGGGGACATTAGGTTGATAGATCACATGTGATTGATAAATAAATTTGTTGTATTTTTATGTTAGTATATGCTAACACATGTTATCTGTTCCAGTGTTGGTTTTCACGAGTAGGCTATGGAACAAGGTGGCGTTGGTGACGTGGCTGTGGTAATGAAGAAGCTTGCCTCGAAAACAGAGGGCTTATGTGTGCTTCATAGAGCTTGAAGAAGGTTGTTAAGGTATTTTTTTTCTATTGCTTTTCATAATTAGTGCAGTTCCATTCCTTTTCATTTTCTATAAAATAATGTTAGAATAACAATAATAACAGTTTTGGGGATAGTGTTTGTTCGCATACCAAGTGTTCGATCAAATGCTTGAATGAAAAAAAAAACTTATGTTAACCTTTTTTATTTATTTTTTATTATTATTAATTTGTTTATGTTAGATTTTTATTGGATTGGGACATGAAGTTGATAGATCACATGTGATTGATGAATAAATTTGTAGTCTTTTTATGTTAGTATATGCTAACACATGTTAGCGACGCCTCATTATGTGTTTCAGGATCCCAAACTAACATGTGTATCTGTTCCAGTGTTGGTTTTCACGAGTAGGCTATTGGAAGAAGGCGGCGTTGGTGATGTGGCTGTGGTAAGTGATGTTTTTTATAACCACTTAGAATTGTGTCTATTTTTTGCAGTCCGAGTCTTGTATGCTCACACACGATAGTGATGCTAACACATGCTAGTATATGCCCAACTAACAGGTGTTAGGGTCCGGATGACATACATTAGTTTCAGTAAAACATATGTTTTAGAATATGCTAACACATGCTACTGATGTATTGTTGGATTTCAAACCATATTAATCGTATTTGAGTAGTTGTATTTAACATAGTTGTAAAAATCGCGTTTAGTGTTGTTTATACACATGTTTGAGTATTATACACTTGGCACTTCAAATTTAGTAACATACATTAGTTTCAGTAAAATATATGTTTTAAAATATGCTAACACATGCTACTGATGTATTGTTGGATTTCAAACCATATTAATCGTATTTGAGTAGTTGTATTTAACATAGTTGTAAAAATCGCGTTTAGTGTTGTTCATACACATGTTTAAGTATTATACACTTGGCACTTCAAATTGAGTACGATACACATGAAATTGCAGATTTGGTATTTGCTTATACACATGTTAGTGATGCTAACACATGTATATACCTAACTAACAGGTGTTAGGGTTCATATGACATACGTAGTATATGCCTAACTAACATGTGTTAGGGTTTATATGACATATGTTATTTCAGTAAAACATATGTTTTTAGAATACACTACACATGTTAGTGATGTCTTATTATATGTTTCGGAGAGCCCAACTACATGTGTTATCTTTTTTTTGTAGGTGAAGAGATGTTTTGTGTTAAAGATAAAGATGGGTATCAAGAACGAAGCATAGCTAGATCTTTTTTACGTTGTTATGATAGTTTTTTATCATTCACAAATAATTATGTATGTATGAAAACTTTTTTGATACATTTTTAGTATTGATTGTAATGATCGTTTTTATCATTTATTAAATAAATACACAATTTATGTGATCTTTTATTATGTTCTTTTAGTATATGCCTGGTAACACATGTTAGCGATGTCTCACACGAGGTCAAAATTTTGCATCACAACACTAACGTATGTTAATTTTTCGTGCTGGAGAAAGTGCCATAAAGTAGGAGAGAGGTGACTTGACAAGTGTCAAATCAACCTTTTTAAACCTAGGATTCAGAAAATTAAATTGGCCCACTTGCTTAAATGACTCATTTGCCCTTGATCTCATTACAACCACACAAATGCAAGTGACTTTATATTATTATAAACAATTAATTAAGGACCATTGATCAAGTTTGATCAATGGTCACCATAGAGTTTACAAGGTTTTTCATGAAGATGGGGTTTTCTTTTTATCCATCCCCTATATATATATATATATATATTACACATTTTTTTATGATGCTAATAATAATAATAATAAATTCAGTATATATATATATATATTTAGAACATGTATTACAAGAATGATAAAGCTCCTTTATAAACTTAACCCAACAATAACACCATAACCAAAATAAAATCCATAGCGAAACAAACCCAACACACTGCCCAGCCCATCACAAACCTGAGCCCAGGCCGTAGGCCCAACAGCTGATCGGCCCAAACTCCCTTTCCTCCTCTCCCTCTAGTCTGTTTAAAAAAAAATGAAGCTGACCGGACTCGAACCTGGAACCTTTCACAATTTCCCACGCGCCTTACCAACTGCTCTGCAAGTCCCTTAGTGATTAAACCCCACGCGTATTTAATATAAGCCTTTTTTTCACAACAGATCAGGCCCAATTCTTCCATTTCCTTCCCTGCTGTGCTCGATGGCCAGAAAAAAAAAACCCGAACCGCATAATATTTTGCTGCATGATTGACGCGAATTAACCCCAAGTTTTTGATAGATTCATGGACCTAAGTTGACCGACAATCAACCCCCTCTGTTCCAGCTCTCAACTAATTAAAATCCTACCATATATAAGCTAATTACGCGTTTCTATTAACTCTTGGTCAAGTGATTGGAACCTTCCAAATCAGAAACCATATTATAAATTGAACTCGTGGTTTTGATCAATAGCAACCGAAAAACATACCCTCACTCCAAATTTTCTCTTTCTTTTTCTCTAATTCGCGATTGAAGCTCGGTTTGACATTTCTGTTGACCGAACGATTCTTCATCCATTCCTGTCTGTAAGTTTCAATTAATCATATGTTTTTGTTAGTCGACATCATCCAAACAAAAGCCCTATGTTTTCTAATGGGTATTGATCGTTATTTGTTTGGATTAGAAAACTAGGGTTCATAGGTAAACGATTTGGGGAAGATGACTATCTGCAGTCATCCTTTATATAAATTACGAAACAAGAATATTAACCAACTGATCCATAGATCAGTTGGTTATGCTCGAGGGCTCAGAAACACGAACCGGCCACTGGCCCGGGTTCGACCCTTGGCACAAACAACCTTTTTTTTATTTGATTTTCCTTATACTATATAACCTACAATTATTTTTAAAAATAGATTTTAAATACTAAACATGGTTTATAAATTCTACAAAAATTTATTTTAAGTCAGTCTTATGATAAAGTTTAATACCTAACTTTTAGTTTTTCAAAAATCATTTATTTATTATATATAATAAATATTACAAGTTTATTCTTTTATAATTATAAAATTCTATAAAAATATCAAAACGATTTTATAAAATTCTACAAAAATTATCCTAAATTTATAAAACAATAGACATTCCAGAAATGATTTTTATTTCTGAAAAATCATTTATTTAAAATTTTTAATCGATTTTTGTTATTTTAATCATAAATAAATCATAATAAATTCATTTTTCAATATTTTTGCACCAAAATTTTATATAAATTATTTCTGTCCATTTAGAACAGAAATACAAATTTTAATTTAAAAATTCTTTAATTTTAATATTTTTAGATATTAAAGTTATATTTTGACAAAATAGAAATAAATAGACTAAATATTCAATTTTTAAGAAAATAATTTTATAAAAATTATTTTCATACTTAAAACCTTATAATGTGATCATCCTTAATCAAAAACCTACAAAAAGACTTTTGTTTATTTATTTTTCGAATTTCTTTTATTTATTAAACAATTTATTTAATAATTAAACGAATACTTATCCCCAAATTAGGAACCCTAGAAAATACTTGTAGACTAGAAAGACTTAGACTTATTTATTACCTTAAACATAGGGTAATACTTGGCAACGTTGGGCTACACATATTCTATTTCACGAGACTTAACACTTTGCTAAGGTGAGTTTACATAACCTCGTTTATGCAATTCTTTATACTTGAAACTTTATACTTAAGCAATTCTACATACATGTCTAGTTGTAAACTTTAATGCCTCATGACTTAGACAAATACTATTAGACTTAAACTTAAACTTACATAATCATTAGCTGTGGCTAAGCCAGCGATATTCAACGATAGATCTATTGGATTGACAATCCCACCTAGATTCGTTGACCGTCTTTTATGGGGAGCGCGGGTGATTGTTATCGTTCCAACGTGATATTAAGGTGAACCGTGGATGCGGGATGGACCTAAACTTGTCGGAGGTTTGATTATGTGCATACTATACTTCATGTTTATTCATGCAGACTTAAACTTACGATAGACATATGAATTGCTAAACTTTTATTATTCTAAAACTTAATTGCTTGACATGGCTTATGTATTCTCACCAACTTCTAGTTGACCCCCCCTATTTTTCTAAACTCAACAGGGAATAATGAAGCATGAAGTCTAGGGCTAGCATGAGGAGATAATTGAAGTTTATGCTTTGTTTGGTTATTTGATGTACTAGAATTTCATTCAAGACTTTGATATGTATTTTCAAATTTTGGACATTTTACTTTAAATAAATTTCAATTAAAACTTGAATACCATGTGCTACTGAACAATCATTCTTATGTGACACCTCGATGTTTCCGCCATCGATTGGGGTGTTAGAGTTAAGATGTGCATTATGTATTGCATGATAAGTAAATATACTTGTACTTCTTATTTTTTAAGAAGTCCTCAAGAAATGCTTTATAATATAGTATGGATATAGATAAAGATTTTCAAAGGGACATTTTAACAATATTTTTTTTAAGAAGTACAAAGTAATCGGGATGACTAGAGTTGTCTTTTACAGGAGATTGACGGTGAGGGATGGATGTAGCACTAACGGAGGTTAATATTTAACCGAGTTTACCCTCATGTGACAAATGGTAAACTATAAAGACCAAATGTGAAATTTATGTAATCTAAAATAAAAAAAATATTGATGTTTGTAGTGGGGGTCGAACCCTGATTGATGATCGGGTCGATCATAAAACTAAATGGATCAACCAACTGAGCCACTTGTGCATTTGGTGTATTATTGAAACTTTTTTTTTATAAAGCAATTATCAGATCAAACCTGGTTCCTTATACTAACCCACGAATTTTAACCCTCAAACCCACTTCGATTGACATCGAATTAGACCACGGCCGTGAATGAAATCATAGGGCTATTAATCTACATTGAATTCTGATTAAAACCATGTAATTAGAATTGAATGTGTGTCGTGGACGTTTTAAAATACACAACCGTGTACTTTGACAGTAGACACGGAAAATAAATTTGAATTATATATTTTGATTTTTGTATAAAGTGGTTTCTTTCATAAGCTTTAAATGCATGAAATCTTTATCAACTAGAAGTATCTCACTTGTCAACGTACATATCTTATCATTCATTAAAATCTTTAAAACGATTGAATATCATACACTCTCTAGAAATGACATGTTTATACTAAGACTAAACGCTATGACGAATGGAGGATCGGGGGGCTTAACACCCCCCCCCCCCCCCCCACCTAGCGGCGCCAACAGTGGGAACAACCGCTCCTCACCAAGCCGCTACGTATGCATGATTTAAATATTGGACTGTTAGAAACGATTGAAATTCAAAAAAAAAAAAAAAACAATTTACCTATTTAAACTCATTAACTTTTACATTTTTTCATTCACTTCCCCATTTCTTACAATCTCAAACCACTCAAATGGCAAGACAGGTTCCCGGATTGACGAGGAATAACTCACTTTGGTCACGGTTTGGCTGAAAAAAAATCCACCACCTCTCTTTGGGTTGACACAAATTACTCAATACTCATGATGGAGTGATTTGTTTAACGAATTCTCTCAACAAATGGATGAAACCGATCACAATGTACAAGCACTCAATTCGAAATGGAGGCTAGAGAATCGATGTGTTATGGTCTTTGAGCACTCAATTCAAACTTTTAGTGAACCAATCTGAAATTATTCACTTACTATTCGATAACCTCTTTACTTCATTGCTTAATGCATGTCTAAAAATAGGTGGCAGCTATAAAATTTGATAAGATGATCAAAATATATTATTAAATCACACATCAAGTGTTAAATGAGTTGTGCATGTCTTTTTACGTATTTTAGACACATTCTGGTGGGTTTCAAAAACATCTAAATTGGGGAATGTTTCATTTCAGCAATGGAGCAGATTTGAAGGTGTTGGGCATACATCATAACCGACGGTTTTGTTTTTTTTTTTTTTTTTTTTGTATGTTGTTTTTTTGTTTGTTTTAAGTGTTTGTGTGGTGTAATACGTTTTTGTTTGTTGGCCTGGTTTAAGCTCCTTGCTAATCCTGGCTTGTTGTTGGTTGTTTATCACTGTCGTGCATTCGGACGGGTGAGGCTTGGGTTTCCGCGCATCGGGAGAAGGCGGGGGCTGATGCCTGCTGGAGTTCGAGTAGTCGATTATTGAGCACAGCGCCCCGCAAAGATGGTTGCCACACAGTTGTTCGCCGATTAAAAAAAAACTACATTTGGCTGTTAAAAAATATAGCCCCTTAAAAAAATTGCTTTCTGTTAACATTTATTTATTAGTTAATATTTGTGTCGTGTGTGGACTTTGGTAAGAGGATTGCAACGTTTGAACAACCAATATTTTAAAACCGAAGAATTGACACCAAACCTCTCATAAAGATGTGTTTGGTAACCACAATACAAAATAAACGTGTTGTCAATATTGCGTGTGTGAAGGTATTTCAAGTCATTATATCTATAAATGTTTATTGTAGAATCTCTGTTAGTAGTAACACTAATAATATAGACATACTAAAAAATAAATAATTATACGTGGTACTTTTTTGGTCAAATTAGTTCAAATAAGTCATTCACTACTATGTTTTGGAGAAATGTCCAAAAAAACAAACATAATACTTTATGTTTTACTTCTTTTTTCCTCGTAAAAATCACTCTAACATTTTTTTTATACAAATAACACTATCATTTTTGTTTTTTTCTTATAAAAATCACTTACCAATGTTTTTTTCTCAAATAAGTACCTCAACATGTCAATTTGGAACAAAAGTGTGACATAACTTATATTAACTTGTTTATTGCTTATTTGACACACATGTAAGATATACTATGAGTGACATTCATAATCTATATGTCAAAATAGACACATAAGCAAATTATATGGATATTCGTTTTTTTTACGTGATTATTTTTATTTTTTGTAGTTGTTCGGATATTTTGTAATTATATGGTTATTTAGTAACAAATTATATAGCTAAAAAACTTCTGTGGCAATCAAAATAATATTAGTTTTGCTAAATCAAAAAGTCACACGATTCTTAACCAAGAATAAGACGCTTAAGGTGTTAACTTTCTAATTCAACAAGTTTATCATTATAAATTCTTTTTTTAAGGATAGAATATATGTATAAAGGCCATGTATGAGAAACAAAAATACGTAAACAAACATAATCATGTGTTTTACGGTTCTAAGTTATTTAAAATAACGAAGATCACAATTTTGTTTTAAGTTGAAGTGTGAAAGATTATAATGTTCTTTTTATGATATTCGTCTGTATATCAGACCATGGGGTGTGGTCTCGGTAGGTTATTCGGTGGGATGAGGTGGCATAGGCCACCGATTGGGAACACCCCCCTCCGGTTTTAATTCGAGGAAAATCCCCCCCCCCCCCTCCCTGATGAAATGTAGTCGTTGGGGATTGGACCGTTTGGGATTATATATATATATATATATATATATATACTAGTGGAAAAGTCCGCGCGTTGCTGCGGGTGCTTTTGTTTTGTTGCATCGTAGTTGTTTTTGGGGTTTATGGTGTGGGTATAGCGTTTGTGGATGATTCGTTATGGTGACATGAAGAATGTAGGAAGCAACAAAAGTATAAAAACGTATTGGTGTTTTGTCCCATAAGCGTTTCAAGTCAAACTTGATCTTATAAGGAAGCTACTCCAATATTCATATAAATTTTTTAAGCCCTATGTACAATGTAAGCAGTGAAGTATTCAAAATCTGGACCGCATACAATATTGAAGTTGCTGATATTGAGCTCGAATTGAACTTGCATTAGTTGAAAATGGTTTACAGCTGAGTGCACCGAAGAAGCTTAAGCCTGCATAATGAACGCCCCATGGAGCTATCAAACTGAGTTCAAACTTTGCCTAATGTGATCAGGTCAAGCTCGTCTTGGCTTCCATACTGCTCTAGTTTAAAACCCGTGAAACACACACACACACACAATGTACAAGTCTTAAACAATGAACAGTGGCTCGCCTAGTATCTAATTATCTATTAACAATGCACGTAATACAAGTTATAAACACTAAAAGACTCCATCTAATATTCAGATGTCAATAAAAAATGTTATTTGATAAATGTTGTACAAGTAACAATGCATCAAGGGATAATATGGAAAGATGTATATGACATTATAGGTTTAAAGCATTTGTCTTTTCAAATGTCATCTTAACTTTGACAATTTGAACATATTTGTTCATGTCTCCCCCTTTATAATGTAGTATAGATATAGATAGATAAAACTCATATTTAACCAAAATATTCACCACAATTCTATCTTCTACCTTTTTACAGAATTCTCCACACTTCTACGTTTAAATTTTTTTAAAGTTTCCATCTTCAAAATTTAATACAATCATATATTTAGCCATGAATTCATCATCATCCGAAGAAAACTTGGTAAAATTTTACGTAGGTGCGATGATGGAGACGGCGCAAATTATCTTGGAGATGGAAGACGACAACGAGAGTGAAGGAACTTCGGTAGCAAGAACAAGAAGCGTTGCGCTAAATAGAGATCGTGAGGGTATATTAGAATTTTTTATTGTGTTATTTTATAATTCAAAACGTTTCATTTATATTATAATTTATTGTTCAAAAATTTTTAAAGGTGCACATGATCGTTTGGTGGCCGACCATTTTGACAAAAATTGTATATACACTGATTAACAATTTAGGTGTCATTTTCGAATGAGTCGAGGATTGTTAGAACGAATTGCCGATGACTTGGCTAATTTTGATGAGTTTTTTACACTAAGATGGGATGCTAGAGGGAAAATGGGTTTTACTATGCTACAAAAATGCATGTCTTCACTTCGTCAATTAGCATACGACACTTCTAGTGATTCATGGGATATATATTTAAAGATGTTTCCTATAATGAGTCGGGAGTGTTTGTATCAATTTTGCGAAGACATCGTGAAGTTATATAGCAAGGTTAATTTGTGTAGCCCAAGGAATAGGTACATTGAAAAGCTCTATTCAGTTTATGCGGGGTGACGTGGGACACCCCCAATAGTTCTAGAAGCCGTTTGCTCACAAGATCTATGGATTTGGCATGCCTTTTTTGGAGTTGTAGGTTTATGTAACGATTTAAATCTTCTTGCAAGATCTGAGATTTTTAACAACATCATTAGAGGCATCGACCCTGATGATTCTTTCATGCTCAATGGGGTAAAATTTAAGCATGGGTATTATCTAGCGGACGATATATACCCGAGCTATGCGTCTATTGTGAAAACGCTACAGAATCCCACCGATGAAAAAAGAGAAAAGTTCGCGAAGTGCCAAAAATCGACAAGAAAAGACGTTAAACGATTATTTTGTGTGTTAAAGGCTCGGTGGCATGTAATACAACGCCCGCACGTACATGGCATCCAAAAAAATTGAGATACATTATGTACATTTGTACAATACTACATAACATGATAATCAAAGGCGAAGGCCGCGCGATATGCGATTACGATCCGAACGAGGTTAAAGAGAATGTCAAGCCAGTTGACGAGGTACAACAAGAATCAAACACGTGGGCGTTACACGATACTACTGTGCATGGCCACCGTTGTGCGAATTTAATCGGCCACATTTGAAACAATTTCCATGTCGATCACGTTGATGACGAATAGTGTATTTCTTAATTTGAAATTTTTTTAGTTTGTACTTTTTTTAATTTGTAGCTTTTCTATAATTTTATGTAGTTTATTTACTTTTTTTTTACATATATTTATTTTACTAGTGTAAAATAATAAAATAAAAAAAATAAAATTAGAAATTAAATAGATTTAAAAAACAATAAAAAAAAATAGAAGGGGAAGGGGGAACTAAAGAAGGGGAACCATTTCTTTCATTTAAGAGAGGAAGAATGGAAAATAACGTGACGCTAATATGAATTTACGGGAATAATGGGAGGGTTTTTCCACAACTCATAGCAATCTATTCATTTTTTATATATTTGTACATATATTTTTTTTAGTAATCACTATTTAAAACTACATTAAATTCTTACGGAAAGTTGATATAATGGTCATTACTCTCATTAAACGAGTGGTAGTGTGTCCTTCACGGGTAGTTCAGTTGGTGAATGGACCAGAGATCTCTCTTGGAGGTCTCAGGTTCGATTCCCACGAAGGACATAATGAGAAATGATGGATGACTCATGGCCTATGGTCATGAGTTCGAGTCCTGATCTCGCCAGGTTTTACCGGTTCACTACTGTCGTGCCTTCGGGCGGGTATGTGGGTCAGGTTTTCTCTGAAAGCGGGCTGTCGGGCGGGCTAGGGGCTTCGTGCGTCCGGGGTGGGCCGGGCTGTACCCCTGTCTTTGCCACTGGGGAGCCGCGTACGAAGTACCCGATGTTGTTTAGTTGCTCGTTAAAAAAAAAAAAAAAAAAAAAGAGTGCTAGTGTAGTATACACGTTAATACGTTATGATTAATACAAAAAACGACTACCACACCAAACGAAAATTAATATGTTCTAACTTGTAATGTATATATCAGTAGTATTAATGAACCCAACCAAAAAAAAAGTATCCTCAACCAAACAAACCGGCAATCTTAAGTCAATTGTATCCCAAATATCCAGTGACGGATCTAGACCAAGATTTCAAGAGTAATGTTAAATAATTTTCACTGGTAACGTAATACAAAACACGTAAAAAAATAAAAAATACACTAAGTTCGTTACCCCTACTCCTTCTTTAGATACGCCCTAGCAAATACCCTAAAAACCATCAAAACACTAGCAGCACATTTAGAGTACTTTGCCTATAACATTTTTTTTTCATTTAAATAAAACACATAAACATTAATAAATATACATTTATATTAATAAAACACAAACATTACATGAAAATAAAACTAAAGCTAATCTAGAAAACACAATAAAAAAAGTTAACTACACAGATAGTCCTTAATGTTTATAGAAAGTACCATCTTAGAGTACTAACTTATTTTTTTTAACATGTTAAGGGTTTATGGTTTTAGTTTTGTAACAAGTTGGGGTATTAAGGCAACTTTGTTAGTTTTTCTAGTTAAGTTTTAATAAAATGACTAAAATGCCATATAATAACTAGAGGATCTATTCTTTTGATGGTTTTTAGGGTATTTTCTAGTTAAGTTGGCATCTAAATATTTTTAGGGCATCTAAATTTATATTAAGAATGCAAAATTAAATTTCATATTCAAACACAATTTATTTAATTTAGTTCCTTTTAAAGAGTTATCAAAAATTATAAAATGTTTTCCAAAAGTATTATCATTATTGTCATTAATATTAATAATAATAATAATAATAATAATAATAGTTATTATTATTATATAAAATTCAACAAATACACATAAAAGTTGATATCTTATAGTAATAGATAATAAATGTTATTCAACCATATAATACATTAGTTGATTCAACCTATTCAATACATAAGTTTTTTTTAAATGTTTTTTAATTTATAATCTATAACTATTAATAAAAGAATTGACTTATGATGATGTGGCATTCAATGGAGACATCAACCCCTCATTGAATATGCCACGTGACACGTTGAGGTGAGAGCTTTAATGGAATATTTATTTAAAAATAAATAAAAGAAGATATGCATATCTTCTAATTAGAAATATTTAAAATTTAACTATTATTTTCGATATATACTATATATAAATATTGTTTTCGAATTATGTATAATGATTAACATAAAAATTTAAATATTTATTTGTTTACAGTAAGTTTAATAAAATATTTATTTAAAAATAAATAAAAGAAGATATGCATATATTCTAATTTAAAATAGAAGATTTTATTTACAAATTAATTTAATATAGAATTATTGAGTAGCCATTATAAATATATGATTACATTAACATCAAACCATTCATTCTTAAAAAGTTTCCGAATTCTCCTTCTGTTCATCAAGAAGTAAGTGTTAAAATTTTTTAAAAGACTTTGAAGTTTTTTCTTCTTCGTTGATTATTGAAAGTGATTTATGTTTAGATTAATAAACATTTATTAATCTAAATTCATGTATTCAAAGAAAATTCGTATATGCTTTTCTTTACAAAGTCACTGTATTGAAATAAGTGTTTTTGTTTTCAATGTGATCATGAATTCTACATCTATATAAGTCAAAGTCAACTTGTAACATATTTTAAATTACGTGAAGATGATTATATGTTGAAGGTTATCCTTTTAATACTGTATTATGTTTAATATGATTTATGCTTTTTATTTTTTTTAACTTTTTAAATAAACATTTTTTTTAACTAAGATTGATTATGTTTAAGTTATTTACTCTTTTCGTGATTTGAGTTTTCTTCTTTTATCATTTTTTATTAAATCATATTAAATTTTTTAACCCCGGGACCTTCCCGGGGTAATAAGCTAGTTGTAAATATATAAAATTACATGACATTTTATTAAAAAATTCTAATTTGGAAAACTGACATGAAATTATAAAATATAGACACTTCGTAACTTATTTATTATAGGCAAAAATTCAAATTTCAAATCAAGTAAAAGTTAAAACAATATCTGAAGAAACAACGAATAATACTTACCTTAATCGAAGTGTGTGTGGTGTTAAACTCGTGGTTAATGCAGGGTATAATACTTTGCCCCAGCAAATACCCTAAAATCACTTAATGCCACATGACACACTCAATGAGAAAGTTGGCATCTTTAAATGCCAGGTGAGATTTATTGCTTTGGTTTATTATATATATATATATATATATATATATATATATATAGGGGGTGGATATATAGGAAACCTCATCTTCATGAAAAACCTTAGAAACTCTATTGTGACCATTGATCAAGTTTGATCAATGGTCCATGATTAATTTCTATTTAATAATCAAAAGTAAGTGGGCCACTATAATATAAAATTGGATAAAGGGCAATATGGTAATCTTACTAAAGCAAGTGGGCCACTTTAATTTTCTGAATCCTAGGTTTAAAAAGGTTGATTTGACACTTGTCAAGTCACCTCTCTCCTACTTTATGGCACTTTCTCCAGCACAAAAAATTACATACGTTAGTGTTGTGATGCAAAATTATGACCTCGTGTGAGACATCGCTAACATGTGTTACCAGGCATATACTAAAAGAACATAATAAAAGATCACATAAATTGTGTATTTATTTAATAAATGATAAAAACGATCATTACATTCAATACTAAAAATGTATCAAAAAAGTTTTCATACATACATAATTATTTGTGAATGATAAAAAACTATTATAACAACATAAAAAAAATCTAGCTATGCTTCGTTCTTGATACCCATCTTCATCTTTAACACAAAACATCTCTTCACCTACAAAAAAAAGATAACACGTGTTAGTTGGGCTCTCCGAAACATATAATGAGACATCACTAACATGTGTAATGTACTCTAAAACATATGTTTTACTGAAATAACGTATGTCATATGAACCCTAACACACGTTAGTTATGCATATACTACGTATGTCATATGAACCCTAACACCTGTTAGTTAGGTATATACATGTGTTAGCATCACTAACATGTGTATAAACAAATACCAAATCTGCAAATTTCATGTGTATCGTACTCAATTTGAAGTGCCAAGTGTATAATACTCAAACATGTGTATGAACAACACTAAACGCGATTTTTACAACTATGTTAATTCTAAAACATATGTTTTACTGAATTAACATATGTCATATGAACCCTAACACACGTTAGTTGGGCATATACTACGTATGTCATATAAACCCTAACACCTGTTAGTATACTACATGTGTTAGCATCACTAACATGTGTATAAAACAAATACCAAATCTGCAAATTTCATGTGTATCGTACTCAATTTGAAGTGCCAAGTGTATAATACTCAAACATGTGTATGAACAACACTAAACGCGATTTTTACAACTATGTTAATTCTAAAACATATGTTTTACTGAATTAACATATGTCATATGAACCCTAGCACACGTTAGTTGGGCATATACTACGTATGTCATATGAACCCTAACATCTGTTAGTTAGGTATATACTAGCATGTGTTAGCATCACTAACATGTGTATAAAACACACCAAATATGCAGTGCCAAAGTATATCATACTCAATTTTACAACTATGTTAATACAACTACTCAAATACGATTAATAGCATGTGTTAGCATATTCTAAAATCAAAACACTAGCACACGAAATATATAATATAATAAAAAGACATCAGTAGCATGTGTTAGCATATTCTAAAATACATGTCTTACTAAAAAATAACGTATGTCATATGGGTCCTAGCACCTGTTAGTAGGGCATATACTAGCATGTGTTAGCATCACTAACGTATGTGAGCATACAAGACTCGGATCGCAAAAAATAGACATGTCCTCAATCTAATAAAAATCTAACATAAACAAAATAATAATAATAAAAAAATAAAAAAAATAAAAAAAAACGTTAACATAAGTTATATAATTACCTGTGAAAATGTCGGAAACCACCACTCAAACCACCCCCGAAACCACCCTCAGCCATACTCATCATCGAGCCTGTTTCAGAACCATCGAGCCCTGTTTTAGAACCCCTGATTCAGAACCTCTGTTCTTCAACCAAACAGATCTGTTTTCTGAAAAAACTCATCATCGAGCAATTGTTGAAAGCCATCATCGTCGTCGTCTTCTTTGTTGAAAGCCATCATCGTCGTCGTCTTCAACCAAACAGATCTGTTTTCTGAAAAAACTCATCATCGTCGTCTTCTTTGTTTGAACAGAAGTTGAGAAGATGTTGTGGTGGCTATGGTGGCGGTTGTAGTGGCTATGGTGGCGGTTGTGGTGGCTATGGTGGCGGTTGTGGTGGTGGTATTTCTAGAAAGAGAGAGAGAGATAGGATAGAGAGAGGAGGGTATAATCAGATTTGAATTTGAATGAAAATGAAGAGAGAGAGAGAGAGGGGGAAAACAATATATATAGGTAGAGAGAGAAGGGGGATAGTGGAATTGTCTATATTGCCCTTTCAATATTATATTATGATGGGTGATGTGGCTTAATATGGACCAAGCATTGGGTTTTTGGAGTTTTTCATCTAAAGAGGGTTTCTTACATATACTTCCCCTATATATATATATATATATATATATATATATATATATATATATAGCTATAGACTAGCCAATTACCTCGCGAATGTCCCGGCGTTGAAAATTTTAATATGACTTAATAAAAAAATGATAAAAGAAGAAAACTCAAATCACGAATTGTCATCACAACTATAACATCAATTATCTACAATCAGAATAAATAAATATAAACCATTTCGACTGTTACCGTATCCCCTAACCGCCTAAGATGCTACCATCGGTCCCCTATGGATTTGATTCCTATATTTGCCACTAAAAAATACAATAGAATACTACTACATAAATGCTTTTGTTGTTGATAAATCCCAAATTCACAACAAACTGACTTTAACAAAGCCGATATCGTAAAACAGTCTAATAAAATCTCTCAGGTGTATAAGTATCTAAGAAACAAATCACAATGCTTATGTAATTTGATCAGTCACTTAATCAGTTAATAAACAAGCATACTTACTCACTAACCAACAACCTATTCTCTTATCTGATCACACACACTACAGTTAAAGTCCAAATTCTTATATCATAACTAATAATAAAAAAACTATAAATCCACAATAAATATATTCCATGAAACCTATGTTGTTGTTGCTGTTGCTGTTGCTGTTGCTGTTGCTGTTGCTGCTGCTGTTGTTGTTGCTGCTGATGTTTGTTGTTGTTGCTGTTTGTTGTTGTTGTTGTTGTTGTTGTTGTTGCTGCTGCTGCTGTTTGTTGTTGCTGCTGTTTGCTGTTGTTGTTGTTGCTGCTGCTGTTGTTGTTGCTGCTGTTGTTGTTGTTGTTGCTGTTTGTTGTTGTTGTTGTTGCTGTTGCTGTTGCTGTTGTTGTTGTTGTTGTTGTTGTATAATAACCTTGTTTTTTTTAAAAAAAAAAAAAACTCCTACAAGAAGCCACATGACACATTCAAAGGGGGAGGAGGTCACCAATGAATGCCACATGATCAAACACCTATTCTTATATATATATATATATATATATATATATATATATATATATATATATTAATAGATGATTGAAATGTTTATTTATGTTATCTTTAGATATAAAACGAAGTTGTACGTGACACTATCAATAGCTATAAGCAAATACAGACTTATTAATCTATATCTATACTACATTATAAAGGAGGAGACATTGATAAATATGTCAAAATTATTCAAAGTTAAGATGACATACCAATGGTTTCTTTACGATTTCATAAATTTTACCATTTTTCTTTCTTAAAAGCCCCTAGAAGATAATCAACTTTTATATGAACATAGAACTCACCAAAACTAAATAAACACACGGGATAATAATATTTTGAACAAATTTCATATAATGGCGATGAAAGATAATAATTTATGTTATCATAATGAATAGTCTTATCTCAGCTAAATTTGTATGAGTTTTAAAACTTGTCGTAATAATACTTCTATTATAAACCACTTTCATATATATGCGTCTACCCCTTGGCAAAGTGGACGAGATGGTTCGGCTCACTGGCTACATTGGGCAATTTTTTAGCTGCTGGTCAGGTTGGGCAAGTCTATTACAAACTTACAAATCACAACTTTTAATTTATAAATGGACA
This sequence comes from Ambrosia trifida, assembly GCA_028751855.1. NCBI lineage: Eukaryota > Viridiplantae > Streptophyta > Magnoliopsida > Asterales > Asteraceae > Ambrosia > Ambrosia trifida. Next base: position 11,604,031 of record CM054125.1, read on the forward strand.
GTGACCTTCATATGATAGTGTATACAATATCATATTATTACTACATGCTTTTGTCATGTAAATGAACTTTATCATTTAGCAAGGTGTCTTCAATAGCACGGTTATGTAGATATGCAATGACAGGACAACTTACACAAGAGTGATGTTTATGTTCATATTGTCTGTTATAGGAACGTACCTTTGGTTTATTAAGATTTGTTCAATAATAAGTACATGGTTTTTGTGGTGAACTACAATCAGTTGTAAGTGGCGGTGCACATTTATTTTCTATTCTTTCTACGAATACTTGTTAAAACATAGTGTGCACATTTATATTCTTTTTACGTAACTTGCGGCAAAAACCTAAGTATAATAATATTGTATTGCAACCCATTTGTGAATCCCGCTGTAACGCGCGAGTAAACCTACTAGTATTAGATAAAGATGACAAAGTTACAAATAAAACATTAAATGTGTATCCACCGAAATATTCGTATTCGGAAATTTTTGAGTTGTAATTTAACTTTTTCTTATCTAATTTTAATGTTTAACTTCATTTATAAAATTTATTTCTATCGTTATAAAATTTATTTCTATCGTTATTTAATTCTAAAAAAAATTATACCCTACATATGGATTTCTAATATCAGAGTATCAAATTTTATATTAATTTAATGCATTTATAATTAAAAAGAAAATTTACGTGTTATAACTTACCAAATTATATATGACATTTGCCGTTATAAAAAAGGAAAAGAAAAAGAAAAAAACTATCCGACTCGAATCATGAATTTTCTCTTGCAGGGCATGGGCCTCGCGTACATAATACATCCTCTCTTAAATAAATAGATTGAGATAAAATTTAAATATATATCTCTTTCTTACGTTGGCTTTAGTCACTAAAAGTTTTATTTTAATAATTCGATCTATAAAAGAGCAAGTCCCCTCAAAATCCTCTTCTTTCTCAAAGCTACTTTTTTCTTCTTTCTCAAATCCTACATTATTCCTGAATATATATATTCATTCATCAATGGAGGTTGAATACCAAGAGGTTCTCTCTCTCTCTCTCTATATATATATATATATATATATAGATATATATATATATACACATCCATCTTGATTTGCTTGGTTTTTCATGTTGGTTTCCATAAAGTCCTAATAAAAAAAAAAAAACTGAATAATTAAGAAAGCATTGGGTATTTAAGCTCACGTAGTTAATTAAAAAGTTCCTCACAGAAATTAAAAGAAAATAAAAAATCAGGTCTTTATCTCTGAGTAATATTTTGATCATCGGTTCCATGAATTTAGCATACAAATAGTAAAGTGAGGGGTAGTAATTAAATTTAAGTACAAATAAAATAAAATAAAATAAATCTTGAATAATGAGTGGGTTTTACAAATTTCAACAAAGAATGAATGTTTAAAATTGAGTGGAATTGCAGGACTACATAAGGAATTCAAGAGGAGTGCAGCTCTTTACATGCAGATGGCTTCCTCTCTCTTCACCAAAGGCCCTTGTTTTTCTTTGCCATGGTCCTCTCTCTCTCTCTCTCTCTCTATATATATATATATATATACACACACACACATACACATGTGTTACTTCCTGTATATATATAAAATTAGATAACAGTGAAATTTTTAAAATTTTGCAGGATATGGTATGGAATGCAGCGACTTCATGAGAGGTACTAAATATATTCTTTAATCTGCAGGTTGTTGTTGTTGTTGTTTCAATTAAATTTCATGTGTGAACACATGGATCAACTTTAGAATTGCTTGCTTTCTAGAATCACCAAGAAATCAGCATCACCATCACCTCACCTGCCCCTATCCATGTGTCTAAACATCTTTGATTTTCTTTCTTTCTTTAAATTTTGACAATTCTTTTTAGCGTAACAAATTAATAATAGGATATAGCACCCGTATAAAATTTTAGGACAAAAACGTGTAAATTTATGTTGTTGAGCATAAAAATGGTGGGGCTGCGGCACCCCCGGATCCAACAAAGCTCCGCCCATGTTATCAAGGCTATTGTGTGTAGTGCGTGGAAAGGGGGTGTGGCCCTACGGCCTTGAGTCAAGGCGTGGAATACTATGCCACCCTTGGCATGGCCACGACATCGTCGTTTTGAATTCCACTAAGGCGTAGACACGTTTCTCATTCGACGGAAGTGGAAAGTAGAACACCACGCCAACATATGTAAAAATCCCACGAGAATGATGTGACGTCTATGTGGTACTTTTTTACACCTAACTTCCACTTGGATCACCCCATAACCTAATCAATCTATTAGGGGCATCAATTTTTCGTATTTAAGATATCCAATCAAATTTAGATATGCAAAATTGATAGGAGATATCATGTAACACCTAAAAATTTTGTTATACTGGTGTTGTGGCGATATTTAATATGTTATTTTTTATACTAATGTATAAATGAACTAGTAATGCTAGTTTGTTACCTTAAATCTTGTTGGCATCACCTCTACCTTTTTCGCCACATTAAAGCCAAAAGTATCGTTGTCGAGAGGCTATAAACTAATCTATACCTAATAAATAAGTAGCTGATTGCGTCACGCGACACAATACTTTGAGCAAAAGATTCATTTTTAGTTTCTCTTATTTCACTTATTCGTATTCTCTTTCTTATTTTAAAAAAAGTTACTGCTTTTTCCCTAAATCTTTATTACTAACTATTTGATATTCATCTATCAACTCGTGTAATACTATTCATCTATCAACTCGTGTAATAAAAAATTTCTCATCTAGTTAAGTAATAAGAAAACACACACTCATAAGAACATTTTCTAGATGGCCCTACTTTTACCAGAAAAACATGTTATTCTTTAAGTGAAGGACTGCTCAACTCCTTTATATGAAAGAATTTGTGTAAACTCATTCCAACTCCAATTCTAATTCTATTCTCAAATAAAAACATGTTACTCTTGGAATTCTAATTCTAGTCCAAACTGGTTGTGCAAACACAACACACTACAAATGTAATTTAGATTACAATTCTATTAAATTCCACAACCCAATCCGTGACACTATCTTGATATCTTCTTTAGAAAAACTGCCATCTTTATCTAGATGTTAGCAGTCACATCCTCTTTTTGTATTTTGCTCTCCACCTATAAATTATAAAAAGAAAAAAGAAAAAAAAAAAGAGCTAAAACACCTCTACATCTCATTCTATTTTGCTACACATACTAATTTATGTAGTAGAGAGTAACACTTTCTATATATGATAGCTTATTATTTATTACTCTCTAAACTTGTGAGTGTTTAGGAATTGAAAAAAAAAAACAATATAATAAGTGTTTGTGAATAACATAGAGAATGTGATGTGGGAAACTCTTAAGAAATAAACAGATTTTAAGAACATGTGTTTTTTAGTTGAATAATAACGACAGAGAGAATGGGATATGCATATGCTCTTATGTGCATATCGTCATAGCGCGGCAATGGTTGGTGTTTTGCCTTTCTCTTTTGTTATCCTTTATCTGTTTAGTTTGTTGTCGTGGTAGGATATGATGGAACACTGCAGGCATACAATAACAGTCGGCCACCACGGCTCCTAATATTTCTCTTTTGAATATTGTAGCGGCGCCATTGTGCTTCCCAAAAAACCTTTTAGATTTCCCAACCCATTCCCTATCCTATCCTTAAAACTTACCTACAAACACCACTCCATCCATTCCTTATGCCCGTCTCTTTAGAGAAAACTAAAGTAAATTCCCATTTGGGGGAAAGATAAAGTGAATCCTCATATTTTAAAGGATGGAGAATGGGATGTGGAAAGCTTTTAGAGAATGAGAGATAAATTTAAGAAAAGATTATTTTAGTTAAATTATATGGATGGAAATAGAGATATACTATTTATTATGTTTCTTCCTATCATTCATCAAGAAAATTGCTATGTCACCCTTCTTTAAAATTTAAGATATTCTTTTATCTTACCCTTTTTATTATATTCAATGCATACCTACTTCTAAATAAGTTAAGGCATCATTAAATTTAATATGTGGTGGTTACGTTTTTTATCCTAAAAGTGAAAGTCATAAAAAACCATGAAAATAACATATGGATCGGCCTTTAAGAACCATCATAAATTCATAATTGTAAAATACCCGTCCCACCAATCACCTAACAATTGTATATATGCATTTTATTTTCGTTATTCTTAGGCACGTCCTATCAAAATATATGCTTATGAAACCTAACCTGCCCACATTTGATTATCTGTCATTAATTAAGTGTGTGCTTATAAAAGGTGAGTAAATGGAGTCAATATGGTTGGTTGAAGTAGGTGATCAAACAAGTATTATATATCATATAAGAGTAATTGCTAGAGGTAGAAAATAAGTGACATGGACCCTACATATATTATTACACCTTCAAGTCTGGTGACCAAACACGTTGTAAGTTATGGTTTTCACCCACCACGTTGTTATCATATTTTTCTTTAAAACTAGTTATATGTTTTTTTTTATTAGAATGGTAAAATTTGTTGTTTGGGAATAATATGTATGTTGGTTTTGACTCATTGGTGGACTATGTACATCCTATTTGTGGTGGACACCCACCTTAAAAAAAAGTTTGCGTAATTTGTAGGTAAAAATTTCCGTATGCACCCCTTAAAAGTTCGATTAAGCCCCCCAAATTGCCCTCCCAAAAATAATTTTTGTGTTCTGCCAATGGTAAGATTTCTACAGAGAGCACTCTATTTAACTTAAAATATGTAAGTTAACAAGTTAAAAATTGTAAAAGTCACCGAACAAACTTTTAAGGGGTGCAATCGGAAATTTTTTGGTCAACTAGCATGGAACACAAAAATTATTTTTTGTGTTCCCCCCAAAAATAATTTTGTGTTCCACCAAACGACTTATCGTTTATATAGGAATATTTAGTTCTCATTTTTTGGGCAACTAGCGTGGCTAGATCCGTTTTTACTCGTTCCTCTCATGTAAACATATTTTATTGTCAAGGGGAATTGCGCTTACTTGTTTTTAGTACAAATGCCTACATGATATGTTAGTGTTTGATATGTTTAGATGATATTATGATATTTGATCATCACATGCTTTTATGCAAAATACTTTCTTAAACTTTAAGAGAAATGATTTGATGTTCTTTTATATAGGATGTGGAACCAAACTCGCTAGCTACGGGTATGCGGTCTTTGGAATAGACTATGAAGGTCATGGGCGGTCCATGGGCGCACGTTGTTACATCAAGAAATTTGACCACATTGTCAACGACTGCTCAAACTACTTTAAATACATTTCCGGTACATACATATTTCAATCACGATATTTAATGAACAAAATGGACCACATCTAACCACTTCTTTTATGGCTCGAACCTATTAGGACAAGGGGACTACAGGAACAAGAGACGGTTCTTGTATGGTGAGTCCATGGGTGGTGCGGTTGCCCTTCTTATACACAGAAAGGACCCCGCTTTTTGGCACGGGGCCACTCTTGTCGCACCCATGTGTAAGGTAACCATTTATAGGTCAATATAACCCTCTTGACTCAATGGTTGCTAGAAAATAGCTTATGATTCACTCGTAAATCTTAATGTGTTGGTAGATATCCGAAAAGGTAAAGCCACACCCAGTGGTGATAAGCATGCTGACACGGGTGGAGGATGTGATACCGCGATGGAAGATTGTGCCAACAAAAGATGTTATTGATGCGGCTTTTAAAGATCCCGTTAAGAGAGAACAGGTGAGGGTTCTTTTTGGAATTTATAATTGACCAAGGGTAAGTACGTAAATTCACAACGATTCGAATACTTATGTAGATACGTGCAAATACGTTAATATATCAAGAAAAGCCAAGGCTGAAAACGGCTCTTGAAATGCTTAGGACAAGCATGGGTCTCGAGGATAGCTTAAGCGAGGTCATTTTACATTATTATCCTTTTTACCGAATACATGGTTTTCGGCTTTCGGCGTACATGATTCATATAGTAGTTTGTGTGCAGGTGACTTTACCCTTTTTTGTGCTACATGGAGAGGCGGACACAGTGACAGATCCAGAAGTGAGCCGTGCTCTATACGAACAAGCAAGTAGCCAAGACAAAACTATAAAACTATACCCCGGAATGTGGCATGGGTTAACCTCAGGCGAGCCTGATCACAATATTGATATTGTCTTCGGTGACATCATTTCATGGCTTGACAAACGATCGGAAGATGATTATGTTCCTGAAAAACAATTTTCCGACAATGTTGGTGGGATAGAGTTGGTTTCTCCTGTAGTAGAGATGAGTGGGAGCAAACCGCGACGGAGTAAGACTCATGGCAACTATCTTTGTGGGTTGAAGGGACGACGGATGCACCACCACTCCGCCATGTAGCCACCACCCTACAACTATTTTTGTTCTCCAGTTTTAAGTGAATTATATGTAGCAAGAATGTAATGGAGCAAATTTATGTGACTTTAATATTTCAAATCCCAAAACTTTATGAATTGTTGCTGCATATTTACTTTATCGTTACTTAGACCAAACCCAATGCAATACACTTAAGGTTCATTTTGTGTCATGGATGATGAGTTGTAGAGAGTTAAAAAAATCCTTAGCTAAGTGCTTATATTTGTGGATACAGAATGAAGTTTGTAAGTAGTGTGAAGAAAGGTATTGGGGGAATGTGGCAAAAAATACACAAACTTCAATATCTTTCTTGCAAAAAATTTTTGCCACATCACCCCAATATATTCAATATAATTTTAAACAAAATACACAAACGGCAGTAGGAATGTTCCATTTAAAAGGAATGTTTCAGTTGATAGATACGCTTAACTCAGAACAAAACAAAGAGAAGTTAGGAGTCATTACCGAGAGCATACAAAGCAGGTTTTTGTTTTCAACTAAAATACAATGACTACCATTAAAAGAACTACCAATGGCATTTTTCTTGCAAGACCAGCCGATAAAAAGATAGATGAAATCCTGCAATGAAGAAGACGTATGTTTGGTTAAGCACGTGAATATCATGAAAGAAAATCATAACAAAGATGTGAAATGAATATGATACGCCGTGTTTATGACATTATTCGTTGCAACATTTCACGCGTTTATGTGACATGCTTCGAAATCTCAACTGCGTGATCCATTCACTACAACATTTCATGCACTTGGATGAAGAATCGTGCTTATGTTTACTGCTAAATTCTATATGATCTTTTCAATAAGCAGTTTTATTTCAAAGTGGGTCCCAACGGCAACAACAGCTCTATCAGTCTATGTCCCAGAATAGAGGAAAAAAATTTCCTCATCCCACCCTCCCTAGATCCTACCAATTAGTGAAGCTTTTGGTCTTAATTTATTTCCAAATGACTATTATTGGTGTTCAAAATAGCATGTTCACCCTTGAGGTAAAAAATGGTTCTAATAAGCGATTAGCGATTATTTGCTTCTGTTTATAAGCATGAGCAGTTTAAATAAGCAAGGAAAAATTACAATAAGCAAATTTCAACAAGTGTCTTATGATTGCTCAAAGTTTAAAGGAACGGAAACGAGCCTCGAGGCGTACCGAGGCGTAAGCTCGAGGCGCAGTCAAAAAATAAATATAAAAATTATGTGTCAATAAAAAATAAAATACTTGACCTAGAAAAGTCTAAAACATAAAAAACACACATAAAAAATAAAATAATTGACCCAAAAAGTCTAAAACACCAACAAAAAACACATAAAAAACACCCTAAACCACCCGAGGCGCACATTTTCTTAGCGCCTCAGCCCTTAGAGGCGTATGTACAATATGAACCCCATGAGGCGCGCCTCAGACTCGTTTTCTTAGAGTTTCGCCTTGAGGCGTACGCCTCACCCGTTTTGATAGTCTGATTTTTAATTTTACATTTTTACCACGCAATCATTCTGTATTTTCTAAATACCATTATTGCAGCACAAATCCACACACACACTCACTTACATTGGCGTAGTAGGCTACAAATTGGGTTTTTCTTCAGTTTTATCTCATTTTATTTGGTATTTGTTTTGTGTTTTCGTTTCAACTGTCTTGCCTGGAAATATATATAAAAACGTAGGCAAATCAAACACCAAATTTGCATACAAAATTTGCAGAAAACGTTAGTTCAATTAACAGAGCAGTTAAGCTTACTAAACAGGCATAAGAAAACAGAGACAATATCAGTAAACTATGCCGGGACACCGACAAACAATGACTTCACATGAGAAAGTTTTGAAAAAACATATGATGGCATTCAATTAAAAAAAAAAGATAAATGAAAACAATAAACGTTTAGAGAAAAAAGGCAAAAAAAATACCTTTCACTTGGGGTTTCTAAGCACAATGATGACCGAATCGCCACGAAGAAACATCTTGCTGATAAATCTATCTTTGTTAACTGGGAGAGCTTTTTTCTTGCCTTTTCCTGTCTTGGGCACCTGACCAATAAAATCCCAAAAGAATAAGTGCACAGTTTTAAATAACAAAGAATGGAACAAAAGAACCAACACATAAGTTAGATTTATGGCAGAACCAACCTCAGTCCACATCTCTCTAACATTTTCCAGTACCATATTGCAGTGTCGATCAAATGCCCTTACACGGCCTAAAAGCTTCTTGTTATTCCTGCAGTTAATAAGAACCTGCATTTGCAACAAAATGACAGCAAACGTGTTATTTATAATCAAAGAAACAATGTCAACAGCAACAACCTACTCAAACCAGTATTATATACTACCGGGAAATTTACAAACTGATTACAATCAAGGTTTAAAAGTACGGAAACGAGCCTCGAGGCGGAATTAAAAAAATATATATATCTTATATAAAATAAAACACCAACTGATTTCATCAAAAACACACATAAAAGAAGACATGAAATGTCACAAAAAGTCTAAAACATCAAAAGCATACCTCAAAACCCCTGAGGCGCACCTTTTTCTTACCGCCTCAAGCCTGTTAGGCGCACCTAAAAAATAACCCCTGAGGCAACGCCTCATACTCGTTTTTGCCCCAAATCGCCTCGAGGCGTGCCTCAAGGAGTACGGCTCGACTGTTTTTAAAAACCATGATTACAATTGTTTATTCGTACTAAAATAAAAAATAAAAAAAAAAGCGTCCTATGTAGTTAAAAGCGTCAAAGCCACCCTGTCGAGGTGAGGCTCCGCCAAACCGCAAGGCACACTTAACCGGACAAAAAAACCTCCTTGCGCATAGTCTTCGCACCTCGAGTGCGCCTTTAACTACCTAAAACAATCCTAGTGACTACAAAAGGCTTTAAACTGAAGATCAATTATATGAAAGCATACATTACCTGAGTATTATTTTTAACACTCATCATCAAGACAGAGAGAGGCCCAGTGTTGAACTCCTCCTCCTCATTCTTAGTCTACATCAGTTATTTCAATACAATTAAACCATTTAAAATCAGATATACATAATTTAATATAAAAATGGATTCTAACTAAAATCAAGCTATGAATTAAAACTAAAAGCACTTACAGGTGCATCTTCCTCCATTGGTCGACTACATTAAAAAAAAAAAAAAAAAAAAAAACAGTATATCAAACACTATTAGTAACATTACTAAAATTATAAAATCTAGGGTTTGGTAAAATAATAGAAATCACTGACCTCATGATGGATGGAAAGAAGAGAGAGAAACAGCAAATAGAGAAGAGTAGGATCTGAAAGTAGTTAGGGTTATGAATAATAATTAACCGAATAAACCCTAATGCAAATGTGTGGAGATAAATTAACGATGGAAAGTAAGGAAATAATGAGGGAAATAAGGAGGAGGAATGAGTACCTGTTTGGATACCGGAAAGATACTGGATTAAGGGATCGGCGACGGCGTGCAGTGTGGCCGCTAGCTAGGGCTTGATATGGGTTTTAACTGATGAAATTTAAGGGTTTTATATTTTTATGCTATTGGTGCAAAGAAAAATTCGTTTCCATCAAACATAATGTTTTTTTTTTAACTTCTTTTAACGTGATTTTTTACTAATACATTTTTATTTTATGCGACTTAACGTATGTATCATGTGACTTAACGTATGTATGAATTGGTGTAGAAAATTGCGGAGAATATAATAAATCTTTTTGTTGATTCACTAGATTCCAGGTTATTAAATTAAGAGTAAATTACTATTTGAGTCTCTGTGTTATGGTGCTTTTAACTAGTTGAATCCAAAATGAAAATGTTTAACTACCTGTGCACTTGATTTTTCCATTTGTAACAATTTGAGTCCAAATTACTAACTCCGTTAGATTTTCTCAGTTATATTTTGTTAAATGACAAAAATGCCCATACCATTAAAAATAAATATTAAATATCAACACATAAATATACATATCTTCTTCTCCACCTATCTTCTCTATCTTACTCTTCTTCTTCTACACTAACTCACCACCACCACTACACCAACTCACCACCACCACTACACCAACTCACCGCCACCACAGACACCATTATGCCACCTCCGGCTAATGATTTAACCATTAAACCTCACATCACCACAAGCCACCGCCCCAAAACCACCACAAACACAGCCCTCGATCACCATTTTCACAGCCATCACCACCGTAAACGATGCACCTTAGACCTGCAACCACCAACAACAACGATTTGACCTCAATTGTAAACATCACCGCACACAATCACCATTGCTAACAAAATCAAGGATAACAGGTTGTTCAAACCCTAGATAATCGAAACGACTAGATAATCGATGATGTACTCACTAATCTTGACGTGTGTTTCTGATTTACTCATATCTGGTTGTTGAAACCCTAGATAATCGAAACGACTAAAGCAGCCGCCGTTGGGGTTCATTACAAACCCTAGCCGCCATGAAATTTTACTTGTCGAATGTGTTGTGGTAGCAGAGTAGTGTGGTTGTGGTTCGATGGGTAGCGACGATGAGAGACAATATGCAGAATTTAGAGATTTGTACATCGTTGAAGGGTTTGAGCAGAGTAGCTGTCGGAGGTTGGGGTTTTTGGCTGGATATGGTGACAGATGAGGTTGGGTTTTCGGCTGGAGATGGTGACAGTTGAAGTGGTGTCGTCGTGGTGTGTTAGAGTGGATGTGCGGTGGCGGTGGCGGTGACGGTGGTCAAAGGTGCGTTGGCGAGAGGTGTAGTGGTGGTGGTGGTACGATGAGAGAGAGAGGGAGTAGGTGTGTGAGGTTTGTGTGTTTTGTATTTTATATTTCCATATATAATAAAATAAATATAATATTATATATATAATAATAAAATGTTTAAAATTGTTTTGTAAGTACCTTATGCAATATAGGCTTGTACATTATATGTAAATGACTAAAATACCCTTCTAGTTAACAGATCAATTAAACGGCGTTACTAAATTGGACTCAGATGGTTAAAATTTGAAAAGTTAGGTGCTCAGGTAGTTAAACATTTTCGATTTGGACTCAAGTAGTTAAAACCACTAAAACACAGGGACGCAAATAATAATTTACTCTTAAATTAATTATTGAATTTCATAGATTTTTTTTTTTGAAGGCAACTTTCATTAAAAACACCGACCTATCTCCAAGGCAGAGATAGCCACACAAAACAATCACTTACATAACATCAAAATTAAACGTACGCCAACCCTCCCATTTAACATCATTACCCTTACATCGACTATTGAACCAAAGAAAACTAAGAGCCTTCACATCCCAATGTATCTACATCTTTGGAATATTGTTAAAAGCGCTTGCTTTTTGTGCCTAAGCCCACTTTTTAGGCGAGACGATGCAGTTGCGCTTTAAGTCGAGGCAATTGTGCTTTAATTTTCCGAGTGATCGTTTAGGTGTAGATTCCGACGAGATTCCCAAGTTTCGAAGAGTTGCTAGCCAAATTCCCTAAGATTTGAAGTATAGCATTATTTTTCTAATACATAATATATGTTTACTTTTTTTCTTTGTTCTCTTTTTTTTTCTCTAAACACGATGCCTCGTGCTTAGCAACATTCCTAGCTTCCGCCCTCAAAATCGTCTGTCCCTGAACGAAGCCACTGTCTTTTAGCCCCACCAACGGGGACACCCCAGTGAGGTCGACACACGCATGCCTACCCCCGCCCAGCCAAACACAATGACGTCCGCAGGACGCATGGTAGATCTTCCATCTTGCGAATCAGATGTGCTTCTTTCTTGGTTGAGATTCCAGCACGCCTAAGCATATCTCATAAAACATCTTTAACCCAGTCATGACGATACTTGAACCCCGGTAATTATTTGTAGTGGAGGGCATGCTCGCCAAATCTATCCAAATAGGCTTTTTTTCTATAAATTTTGGTGCATATATACCCCAACCAAAACTTGGTTTGATTCATCTATGATACAATTAGATCATGATTCATGCAGTCCAATTAAAGTAACGGAATCTTGGGCCGGTTTTTTTTTTTACCCAAAGGAACCACAATTTCCTCAATCAGCTTCGAAGCATCCGTTGACTGGTTTGAATTTTATCAATAACGTTTTTATATTGATTAGCTTATATGTAAGCTATAAAAAGGTATTTTGTTTATAACATTCTCAATATAGAAGAGACACATAAATAGTAACTGATTGCTAAGATGAACTGATCACATGAAGATTACTTATTGGCCCACGTGACCCCTAACACTTTTGCTTGATATATTAAACTAACTAAAGCAGAGACCAAAGTTGACCAAACCGCCAAATTTCATCAAACAGCCCAAACGAAAGCCACAAGTGGAAAATTGTGGCCTAGGTGAACAAATAATAGGCTATTATTTTTGGAATACTTTGAGCTCCATATCAACTCAACAATGAGCAACACAACTGTTGTAATGTTAAGGCTGGTATGCAAGGTAATGGGCGGCGAGCTATTTTTTTACGCCCACGCGAAAATAACAGTCACTTAATGTTATCTTTAATGTCCACCAAACCCTCAACATAACAGGAGCTGCCGCAGCCAAGCGCGATCTTTACCGTTTACCAAACCATCAACGCAACAGGAGCTCCCGCAGCGAAGCGCGGTAACTAAAACACTAGTTAAACTTAAACATACACAAAGATAGACTGAAGTAGATAGGTGAGGACCATTGGAGTTGTGGGTACTTGAAACTTGAAGGTTGAAGCCGTCTCTGGTATTTATTTCCCTTGAGGTTCTAGCGAAAGGATTTTATTAATAACTAGTGGAGTTCAACCCGCGCGTTGCGGCGGGCGCAAGTTATCAGTTTGGTTTGTTATCCGTAGGATACCAGTATATTAATTCTTGTCACGTATAGGCATGTATATGTATATGTATTATCAGTTACTCGAATTTGGAACATGCAACCTTTAATCCTTCTACCGGAATATGGTCGGAAACTGGGCGTTCTGCCGGAGCTTCTTGAAGCTGTATTTGTCACTCCCCTAACCACCATTGTAATAATTGTTGTTTCTCAAAACTGCCCCCTCTCATTTATCGCCGTCTCTCGTCAGATTGATGATACCATAGCCGAGTTTTTATTTGGTTTGGACCCTCATTGCGTCGCTAAGCTGGTTTGTCTGCATATAATGCTTAGTGGATTAATATCACTATTGAAATTGCAATGAAAAAGTAATGGATGTTTGATATACCTGCTTTAGGGGAAGAGGAGGCGTTTACCTTGTTTCAAACAGTCCTGCATAAACTATGTTACCGTTATTTCTTCGTACCCTATTTTATAAAACATTATAACCATTTCTAGTTTCAGCCCGTCAACCTAGATATGAATGCCTTTTTTGTTGCCTAAAGCATGCATTTGTCAAACTGTTATGCACAAAAATGATAGAAGACTATTATAAAGGTAAGTACATGGCAGATAGTGAAGAAAAAAAAAATACTATCACACACAAACATGTATTAAACACAAATGGAATTTAGCGGCGATTATGCGGAAACCAGATGCCAGACCTCTTAAGTTAAAACTGCAACTTAAGATTATAAATAAAATATGTAACCAGTCAGTTGGAAGGATAAAAAACCCACCTGGTGGACTGCCGAGCTACAAGTCCTACGAGACAGGAGCAGGATTCTCTAAAAAGCCAAGGTTGTGGGTGGCCAAGAGGGCCTACTTGGAGACTTGGGATCTCAGCAGGAAATGCGAAGGTTGCTTAAAGCCGGCCGGGCGTATAAACATGGCTATAGCCGGTAACAAACTGTACGAATGCATCCTTGTTACTTAGACGCCACTTTCAAATGTATAATGAGTGATATATCAAAGAAAAAAAATTGGATTGCTAATGAGTGATACAAATGTGACTTAGCTTATTTGGTTCTATTTGATCTTGTGGGTCGGTTAAAGTCGGGTATGATCATTATTCATTCAAATGGGTTAAAACCTAAAAGTGCTTAAACGATTGGTGAATCTTAGCCCAGTAGTTTAATAGTAGGATTATGGTCTTCTTTCTTTTTAGAATTTATACTTTGTTTAAGTGTGTGTGAAAAAAATATAAAAAGTCGTAAAGTTTAGCAAGGATTATGACCTTCTTTTTAAACCCAACCTGACACCCATTTTGACCCAGTCCCAACCCGTCCCGAAGCCCAAAACCCGTTTACACCCGAACGCATTCTGACCGGAACCAATACAACCCTACCAGATCCAAACCGACCCATTTTCCAGACGTACTTGAAAACCTATGAATTCAACAAAGCCTTAGTGGCACCAATACATTGTTCAGTTGGTGGCATGAACAACATTTCCAATTCTACTAAAGTTCCAGAAGCTATCAAAAGCATAAAGAACATCACATGGCAGCAAAAGCAATCAATGGACTAAATCACAAACTGAAATAATAAACAAATAGCGAGGAAGAGCTGAAGAGAAAACTCACGCAGCTAAGATGCTTGTTTTCGTCAACTTGCAGAAACACTAAACTGTACACCTCATAAACCTTCCACACAACATGCAGATCTATAAAGATACTGACAGCAAGCAAATGAACCTCCCCTGATGTGAAGCAACAACCAATGTGAGAAGCCTTTCGCATTAGACAGACAGACAGACCACCGTCTCCGAAGCTGTAACCACCGCAAAGCTCTACATCTGCTCAAAATCAGGTTTGCCTGGAAGCGGCCAGATCCCTACACCGCCGCTAAGAACAGTCGTGATCCTCTTTTCCTCTTCCATCAAGACCGGGAAAACCCTAAAACATGTGAAGAGTTAGCAAAAGCAATAACCAACAAAAATTGGGGGCAGACATCCGACAAAGCTTATGCTTATGATGAAAGTGAAGTAATTGTTGGTGACGGCATAGAATCATAGAAAAAAATATTACCACTGTTGCGCGCCTTCATTTCATAGAGATTTACTTCTTATTCCATAAGAATTGAATTTCCTGATGAGGTAGCCTGCTAGGACTTTGCTAGCAAAGGGATTAGCGCAGCCCATTTGCTGAAACAAACAAACAAATTGTGTAACTTAGAAAAAAATGTGAAGGAGATTGATCGTACCTGGGAAGTGCTGATTTGGTTGCATGATAACACCCTAAACACGAATTAATCAAACTCAAGTCTGAGTGTGTGGGTGGTTACTTGTTTTTATTAAAAGGTGTTGGACACGGACCCGAAACTGGCATATGGATATAAGGGGTGGTTATTGAGTAGTACTTGAGTCGACCAGGACCAGAACCGAAACCATGTAAACCAGACTATTTAATAATGGGTCTGTTTCGGGTTTGTAGGGTCGGGTATAAATGGTTCATGCGGTAAAGCATATCAATCTTTGTCCTTTCACATAGAAAGGCAAATTAGTCATATTTGCACACTCAAAAAGTTTCCTAATTAACTTGTAAGTAGTGCTAAGCACAAATACAATGGCGATCATAACCCAGGCTACTTATAAGCCTTATACTTTTAACTTGGTATACTCATTTCAATTCATTCATGCAATAGAAACACCGAACTCCAAACCAACCCCTAAATGGCAATATCTACTATTAAATTGTGTTCGTGAGACAACGGCTCTTAAACTGAAAAAAGAAAAAGCAGCAGCTTACCAAGTGGTGGTTTCTAATCTCTAGCTGCCTTAGCATGGTTTTAAAGTGAGTTGGGAGCACGATTAGCAATTTAAGTTTTCTACCAAACGACATCTGGTTTCTCCAACAAATTCTCATGAACACACACATCCAAGTTTTGCGTTAGTACAGGTGTAATTTGAACCAAAAAAAAAAAAAGCCAGCAAGCAAGCACACGTTTGGCGAACCAAATATTCTGAGGTCACACACGTTAAATTAACCAACCATTAATCGACGTCTAAAACATATAATATAATCTACTTGCCATTAATCTGGCAAATGTAGATCTCTTGGAACAGAACAAAAAAAATAAAATTTATAACCAACAATAAACTCAAACTTCACCTCTTTATTAGAAGACATCAGGAGGGAATCGTCCAGGAATGGAGTTGTTTCCCTGAGCTTGCTTTAAATGCATCGTCAACGCATAGTTATTCACCTCAAGTGTCCTCACCTGCTCTTGATACTGAGATAATAACTGTTTCAACTGATGTACCTCTACGGTCCTCTCATCGTATTCTTTTTGCCGTTCGTGTTGAATTGCTACCGCACGCTTTAGTATTGCCTTCTCCCTCAGAAGAACCTCAATTTGTTCTTTGAAAACCAAATTTTCCTGAAATTAATAGTTCAACCAAATAACATAGTTAAAACCAGTACACACTACACACATGGCTGTGTTTGTGTTTGGGTCGGAAGCTTACCTTGTGAAGAGCTTCTGCTGCGTCACCAGCAGCACGTTCGGTTATGGATTTCTCCAAACTTCCAAGTACCCGCATTGCACGAAGCCTAGCATCGTCAATACTGGTGGCACTTGTCATTTCCGTGACAAACAATTCAACCCATTCCGCACCATTTCTCGGTGAGTATACCTACACCTTTATCCAATGAAAGAACCTAATCCATCAAACACACGACAAAATACAAAACCAAAAGCATAAGCTGTCAAACAAACTACCTGGCGAACCTGAACCCGAAACGCCATTAACATATCCAAGAGAAAGCTCATTAAGACTCCTAATTGCCGAATCTATATCATTTCCATTCTTTTCTAACGCTTCTTCCAAACGCCAAAAAAAAAAAACACAATCACATCTTTCCAGTTAGAACAAACTCACAAACTTAAACATTACAACAACACTAATCCTACTCTAGAAAACATCTCAATAAATACATTTTATCATACCATACTTTATTCATCATTAATTATGTTACCTTTATAATCCAATGGCCTTAAGTTTAGGATGATCAAAAGCTGGTTGAAGATGAGAAACAACACAATCAATAACATCACCAGCAGGACTCTGTATCAAGATAAAAGTCACCCGAAAAGTCAACAAAAGGCAAAACAGCAAAAAAACATCAATCCAGCACCTTCCCACTTACATTTATACTTGCAAACCACATGTATTTGGTGGCTAAAGGGAACAAACTCACTTCTCTGCAAATAATAATAATAATAATAATAATAATAATAATAATAATAATAATAATAATAATAATAATAATAATAATATAATAACAACATACCTAATCTGTTCTCCGCTCAGCTCTCAACTACAAACCTTGCAAAACCTACAACACATAAAAAACATTAAAAAAACAGAAGAAAAACACAAAAAAATATAACAAAACTTAAAAAAATACCTTAAATTCAGACTAAAATAATCAACATATATCTAACTAAATAATCAAAATCTAAATCAAAGTCCGAACCCGAACCCAAATCAAATCGAAACCAACTAACTAAATACAATAAGAAACAAAAGCAACTGATTAATCCGTGCAAAATCAAATGAAATAACAAATATATGCATAACAAAATAATAAATTTGGAGTTTTGGACAAGCGGATAACTTACTTTACTGAGGTGTTAGAAAGTTTCAAAAGGGCAATTCATGGCTATGCAATGCAGAATGAAGTATTCCTTGCAGAATAAAACAACTGTTAGCTATGCTCTTTTTCATAGGATTTAGAGTGTATCACAGGTTATAGCCTAACTAAAATAACTTTTTTCTTCTTGCCAAAAAAACAAATGTAATACCTTTGTTGTGACATCAAATGCTGAAACACGGATGAGGTACCACCGGTGGCGTTGATCCTATTAATCACACGTTGACGATGTGCATCTAAGAATGTATAATTAAAATCAGCTAGGTGTGAGTTAACAGTAAATTACTATGAACTCAGCTAACTAAATCTAACATGATCAGCCAAACATCTTAAATGAGGTTCATTTTGTTTTTGTTTTTTTTTTACCTTGGTTGTAGCATAGATCATCGCCTACGTAAGCCAGGCTATCCTAATATTCTCCAATGGCAAATGAGGGATTTGAAGCTTCAATGTATTCTTTCACATATTCACTTGAGAATCCCCTGTAACTCAACATTATTCTTCTTTAATAGACTCAAAGAACAAAATTACAAAGCTACTAAGAGAAATGTGTATGTTAAGTACAACTGGTTGTTAACACTGTAAATAAAAGCAATAAATTCACAGATAATAATAGTAAAATCGGTTGCCAACACTCACCTTACAAAGTCAAGGGGCTATGCACGCCAGCCATCATAACCAATGTCCACCACCGCTTTATCCGGCACCATCACAACACCACAACTCCTCTCTTTCTACAAAGCAAGCCATCACCACCATAAAACGTCCTCTCTCATCCCGATTACGACCAGTAGCCAACAACACCTGCATAAAATGGTGAACGCGGAGGCTGTGTGATGGTTCATGGTGGTAACCCTCCGGTCACCGGCACACAGTGACAGTATGGTGGTGCTTAACGGTGGTTGAGGTTGGGGTTGTTGGAAATTTCTATATTGTGAATGGAAATTAAGTAGAAGATGGGTAGAGGCTTTATAGAGAAAGTAGAATCGCCTCCAAATCTGCCATAAATCCGGACATGCAACCGCATCTCTTAACCATCACGGCTGTTGGAGGGATGGCAGCAACCATCTTTAACAAAAGAGTTTCTGGCAAAGAAAAAAATTAGGTTCACATTAGATTGGAAGAACATCAAGCTTTAACAAAAGAGTTTCTTGAAAGATTCACGAAAAGGATTAATAGAGAGAAAGAGCAGAGAATGGCCACCCTTAGACCTAGCGTCGCTGACGGCGGTGGTGTGCAGATGTGGGCGGCGATTACTGATGGGTGTAGTTGAAGAATCTTTTTTAGGTGAGATGGTTTTGAGAGATCAGATTTTGATTATGGGTTGCAGATGGAGAGTGCAAAGAAGAGAGGTGGGAGTGGTAGACTTGTGACGCGTGGTATAAGTCGGAAGATGAATCAGCAATATAGAAACTTACCAAAATACCCTTTGAATCTACTGTTCAAATCAAAAGCATTATTATTATAGTTAAATTAAATTGGAAAACCAACAACCTACAACTAACAACTTGTTGAAGATATAATTTCCACATGAGCCAAATGGAATAGATTCTTTCTTTTCTTCATATGATCTTCTTGAATTATACACTTTGTGTACTATATTTGGAACTTTCTTGGGCCTCAGAACTCGAATTCAACATATTTTATTATTTCAAAGCCAAATTCAACAATCGACGCAAAATAATGTTTAACTGCATAATCACAATCATGGTACTTTCGATTTTTCAAATATATACCAATTACTATTCCAAGAACACAAAAGATGGATACATCATCTGAAAATGATTTCACCGAAAGTATAATACCAAACTACGCTTGATTTCAGTTATATACCAGGTAGCAAAAATCAGACATGATAAGTTAGCCTAATATTAGTGATAGATCTCCCAAGTCCTAAGTTACATTATGCAGCTGCTTGTGGATAACTGATGTATAATTACTCAACTGAATATCAGTAGGAAGATGCAAATCAAATGCATACGCAGTTGCCTTTGATGCCAGCATTGGCTTTTTAGTAGCAACCCGAGAGACCTTCCCAAAGTTGTATTCATCAAAGGCAAATGATTCTCTAAGGTAGAAGAAATTCTCTCTCGCCAGACTTTCAACCTGCAATAATAAGTTTTGTGACTGAGCTAACATTTTCAAATCCATGGTGACAACCTTACTCATTTACTTCTAAACAGGCCATCTTAAATGCTCAAAGTGAGTATAATAAAAGGGGGTCAAATGGGTTCACAACCGATCATGATCTAATTGTATCATAGATGAATCAAACCAAGCTAGGACAAAAGTATCTCAAATCACCCGTCCAAAGGACCAAAACTACCAGTTTTTAGTTTTAACCCCTTATTAACCCAACCGTCTAGCATGTTTTGCCACCTATACAATCGATCATGGTTTAAAAAAACGGGCGAGGCGTACGCCTCGAGTTGCGCCTCAAGGCGATTCTGTAAGAAAACGAATATGAGGCGGCGCCTCAGGGTGTTATTTTGTACGTGCGCCTCATATAGCTGAGGCGGTAACAAAAATTGCGCCTCAGGGGTTTTTACTGTTTAATTTTGATGTTTTGGACTTTTTGTGTTAATTTCAAGCATTCTATGTCTTTTTAGTGTGTGTTTTTTTATGTTTTTGATGAATATGAGGATGAAATTAGTTAGTATTTCATTTTTATAAGATATTTAATATTTATATTTATTTTTTAATTCCGCCTCAGGCTTACGCCTTGGTTCGCCTTGAGGCGTACGCCTCGTGAGGCGAAGGGAAAACACCTCGAGGCACGATTCCGTACTTTTAAACCTTGCAATCGATGTATAAAACATCCCAAGTCAATTTAATAAAAGATAAAATCAATATGAGAAATTATGTTCTATATAATCATATTTGACACACTAAGATGACATGTGGTTTGCGGATTCCCTACATATATAGGTTTGACATATGATGTAATAAGAATGGTAACTGTTCTCTAAAGTCTAAACCCAACCCTTAAGTGGGAAACAAAAAGGATGCCCAATTTTTTATAACCACGTTCGTGCAAACCCATACCTTTAGACCAACAATACGCAAACCTTTGAGCCCATACCCACAAACCAAAGACCCCAATTTTTTTACATAAAAACAGAAGTTCTGTATAATGAATGTTCTGGGTCATCCAGGTTTCAGCATGCAGACCTGTCTGACCCACCATTTTTATAATGGAGAAAAGGGAGAAAGAAACTTTAATACCTGCAGTTGAGCAAATCGAAGGTTGTTCATAACGAGAATAACTTGGACTTCATGCAAAGCATCACCCAGTATACGGATAGCAAGATACTCAAAAAACATTTTAATGATCCCTTTTTGTTCTTCCCAATTACCGAAATTATCAAACTTAGGAATCCAAACGGCACATTTGACTTCTTTCCATGGGATTGACTTATTAGCAGCTTTAGAAATGATAGTTCCATGTGGATGTGAAAGTCCCCACAATATTCTTAAATCTCGCAAAAACGGATCATTAAAAGATTTAACTGCAGATGTAGTGCAAACTATAGAGGACGGACTATAAAAACTAGCAATGTTTGCAGAGAACTGTATGTCAAAGTCATCAAATATAAGAATGCAGCCATCATCTGGACTAGGGAATAAACTTAAAAGCTGAGAAGCATCAGCAGGTGCATCATCTGGGGAACATGATTTGTGTTCAGTACTAGGTAAAGAGAGCTGGTCTGAACTATGAAGGAAAGAACAAGAATTTCCATTTCTGCAACCCTGTAGATGTATTGACAGTTAGATATCAAAGAATATGTTTAAGATTAACTTTATAATTTTTTGCTTTGAATATCAAAACTATGTAAAGGACATTGAATAAAGAGAATAATGGAATATGGCAAAATACAAAGATATGGTTTGCAATTGCTAAACAATTGAGTGGTGAAATGGTGATGTGTAGAAAGTATGGGAAGTAGAAGTTGCAATTTTGACCTCTTTACATAAACATGGGTCGATTTGGGCTACATTTATCACTATTATGGGTAAAGGCGGAAGGGTTACGGCCTAATCTAATAATGAAATGAACCAAAGGGATCAAAGGTTACTCTGGGAATGTATTTTAGTGCTTACAGGTTCCTAAATCATTTTATTAAAGCATCAGATTACTATTTTAATACTTTAAATGTTTTAGAATACAAAAAAAGACCAAAACGAACAAAAAAGGTTGACAGGTCAACCCGACCAGGCCCGTTTGGAAATTTTGACCTCTTTACATAAAAATGGGTTGATTTGGGCTATAATTATCACCAATATGGGTAAAGGCCGAAGAGTTACAACCTAAGCTAATAATGAAACGAATTAAACGGGTCAGAGATTACTCTGGGAATGTATTTTAATGCTTCCAGGTTCCTAAATCATTTTATTAAAGCATTAGATTACTAACTTTAAATGTTTTAGAAGAAAAAAAAAACACCAAAACAGACAAAAAAAAGGTTAATCAGTCAACCTGACCAGGCCCGTTTTGCATCATATTAGAGTTAACCTAGTTAACCTGAACACATTTTGACATGAAGCGGGCAAATCGGAGATTCTGAGAATCTCCCACAGTGTATTCAAATGCTTACAACCAAAGTTGTTAAGATTGAAATCCTACCAAGAGTGGATTGAGATCGGAAGGTCCTACAAAAATGCTCATTTGCAATATTGGATCACCAAACGATCTTACAGCCCTACCAAAATCATGACTGCCTAGCGATTTTATGTAAACTTGACAAGGTTTTGGCTAGTAGGGTCGTTAGATCATACAATCCTACCACAAGTATTAAGATTAAGATGTATTAAAAATAGAGGTTTATGGCTGTAAATCCAAGTATGCTAAATAATAACATCTAAGAAAGTAGTTTGGAATAAATGATTGACCTGTTTTACTATATGAGTTTTTTTAGCCAGGTCTTATCATGACCTGAACCCATTACTAAAACGATACCCACCCATTTTGCCACCTCTAAAAAGTATCTGTATTCAAAAGCAATTCATCAAATAAAAAAGAAGATAGAAGAACAAAGCAAACAAAGTAATAGCTAAGATATGTTCTTATCCAAGTAGACATAAGATGAAAGGCGTGCATACCTGTAACGAAAAGAAGAACTTACAAACAGGTCTTTTAGCTTCTAATGAATGAGAAAATAAACACTGTGCTCCCTTATTGCATGTCCCATTGATAAAAAATCTACACAGAGAAGCTTCTACACCATTATAAGAAACAGAACTCTGGATTTGATGGTTGCCAGTTGAGTCCTCCAGATTACAAATCCTCATCTGCTTGACATGACAGAAAAACGGCAGAAATTTAGACCCAACAAAAACAGTAACTGAATGACACTGAAGAAAAATTTTAAATACCTCTTTGATCGAGTTGGCCAACCTAAAAGCAACCTCATTCTTATTAAACCCGTTTTCATCCACAAAAGGTAAAGCTATACATTTCTTTGTTTCATAAATAGGGTTGCTATCATCATCTGTGGCAAGGGGGTCAGAATCGTCACCATGGTCAACCGTAAGAAGACATGTGTGCTGAAAGTCATAGAGCTCATAGTAAGACGGTAGACCATTTGAGGTTGCTAGAAAATTGGGGCGGTATCTATGCAAGGAATTAAGAACGGTCTCATCTGCAGTCATAGCAATTACTCCACATTAACATAAACTCGTAGACAAGTAAAGAAGGCACTTTCAACTAGTTTACTTATAAATTGGTTTTCGGATTATTTTCATTTTCAAACGAGTCAAATTCTAAAAATAAAAAAACTCCAGCTGATATTGGAACAAAACAAGTAAACAAATGAAAAGTTGCACAAAGTGGCCACTGGGTTATTTTAATCTATGGGTCAAAGTGGCTTATAAAAATCTTTGGCTTGTAAAATGGTCAAAAGGGTTGAAAATTGTGCAGGGTGTATAATTTATTTTTCATTTATACAAGTATACAACCTCCCAAACCTTTTTATCAAAGATTTAGACCATTATCGTAATGATATTGTTTATTGTAATCATTTTTAATGCATTAGCTACTTATTATACACAACTAAAAATGGCAAAAAGGTGTTTTCAGGTCAACCCATGCTAACAATAACCCCTTACCCAACCTACCTATCCATCTTCAACCTCTAAATAAAAGGCCTAAGAATCATACATATATCTGAAACACGCTGGAGTGATGACTGGACAAGATTGTGGAACAAGCACCACTCCTCCTCGATCTTCAAGGATGTAATTTGGGTGGTTGTTGCCTCATCAGACTTTAAAAGGTGTTTTAACAGCTCAAGCCGAAGATCATCCTTCATGATGATAAAGTACATGTCATCCAATCTATTCAAAACACATATATATGATAAAAATAAAGATTAAATCTTGTCACCATTATTTACCTTAAAAATATGTTGCCAGAACTGGAAGGCACAAAAATTTGCCATGAAGATCACTTCCTTCCTACCCATCAAACCAGTGAGCTTACCATCTTGATTGTAGTAGTCATCGGTGAACTTAGAAAACTGTAAATTGAGACTAAAAATACATGAGTAATCTATCAGATCAACTGTTGTATCATAATTTTGAAGTTCACAAGAACCGATATATAAGGTGGCCATTTCGGCATGTTTGCTAACGGGTTGATTTAGGATGTGTTTTCTTTCAAATGGGCCAATCAAAGAATTTAGCTAAAAACTGAATGGGTCAAAGATTTTGCAAGTCACCCAAGGTCTATTGCTAAAGCATTAACCTCTTAAATCAATTTTATCAAAGACTTAGATTATCAATGTAATAAGTTAATAATATAATTTTTGTAACTATAATTAATGTATTATTATTTACAAGAAAAAAAAAGTGTCTGTGGAGCACCCCAACCTGACCAGACCATTTTCAACCTGACCCCGGTTTGACCCATTACCGATTTTGCTTATGAACCAGTCGATATGAGTTGCATACTAATCCAAACGATCATATCCCAAAAAAGTGTCTTAATGCCTCAAAATGTGTTTGAGAAGCATCCCAACCCAACCCAGTGTGTTTCACACGTACTAATTAATGACATGTGCTTCTTTTGAAATCCAATATGAGAGTACCAGTGCTTCTTGTCCAAAGGGACGGATGATTGGTAAAGGTTGGGTATCCATTAGGATACCAATTATAATGCCTGCACGTAGCATTCCAGCTTCTCCAAACTTTATAATAAGCATAGAAGCATCCAAGGACAACGAAAAGCTGGAAAGCAATCTTCCATAAAAGGTTGGCTCGTAACGACCTCTTGGAGTTTTCTCTAAAGCATGAATATGGACCAGGAATTCTAGTGCATCGTCAACAACTTCAGGTTTTGGTGGATCCATAACTTTCTGCAACAAGACTGTAAACAACCCTTAAACTAGTTCAGAAATAATAGATGAGGTAATTCCGACATGCTTATGAATCGGTAGAGTTGTAATTGCCTCAAATGGGTCAGATGGGAAAAAAAATATAAATATTAGAGAAAACTGAAATTGGTTACAATTCACAAAAATATAGTCTTATAAAAAAAACAGATTATTATTGTACTCCATCTGTCCCAAAATAGTATGATACTTGTAAAGTTTTGGACAGATGGAGTAATAGTATGATACTTGTAAAGTTGTAATCACATCAACTGTTCAAAGAAAATACAATAAACAAAAAAAGTATCTGTGCATCACCCTGGCCAGACCCTACCAGCCTACCTGTTGACTCACATTATAAAAATTACATGTTTGACCCATTACCCAACTCACCCATTTTGCCACCACTACGAGCTAAGCATAAGCACACTGAAGAAAAGCAGTAGCATCATTCTATGCACACGTATCTAAAGATAACTACATGCCATATTTCATAGAGAATTAGCGTAAAGCTCGTTATTTGTAGCTATAAAAAAAGTAAGTAAAAATGCATAATGGTATCAAGTGAACTGGCGTGTGAGCTTTAAACCTAAAATGTAAATGAACTCCATCATGAGAGAAGTGAGTCTAGGTGATTAAATAAAATGGAGAAAATATTAATAAAAACAACACAGTATGGTACAAAGAGAGAGCAGTTTACCCTTTGGATCATTGATAGCTCTTGATTCAGCACAAGTTGTAAGAAGGACTTGTTGCCTTAATGACAGCTTTAATATAGATGGTGGCTCAAATTTCTCTAATTGGCCAAAAAACGATTCAGTGACGAGTCGATATATTTCACCGTCACAAGTGCGGCCAGTTCTTCCCCGCCTTTGCTCAGCCTGTAACATGCAACATGGAGTTGTAAAACTCCAGCTAGCTTGTATAGAAAAAGAAGTAAAACTACTAATTACCTGAGATTCAGATACCCAAACAATCTCTGATGCTTCACTTTTTCGATTTGCATCCCAGTAGACTTGTAGAGATCTACATGAATCAATCACGTATGCAACTTTTGGTATTGTTACAGAAGATTCTGCAATGTTTGTTGCCAATATTACCTGCACCAAGAATAATGTTTCAGAGGAAAGTGAAGCATGACGAATATCTGTATCCTAGACACGGATACCCACAATGTGTTATTGCAGGAAATATTCCAAGGGGGTGTTTGGGGTGTGCTTTATGAGTGATTATGTGATATTGAATAATCAGAATTATACAACCAGCTGTGACAAAACAAGATGTACAAAATAGCGTTTGGACAAGCTTCTACTGTTTGAAGTTCTAATTAGGAAAAATGTATGTGAAGGTCAACCAAAGATTGATTTTTTCATCAAGGCTGGCCACCCATGTTTCAATACAATTTCATAGGTCACCCAATTTGTTCTTCATTTATAACCTCGGAATAAAGTGAAAAATAACAAAAATGCTCCAATCTTCAAAAGATTGTAATTGTATAATTAAAAATTTTAATGCAAAATACCAGTTGTATTTCTCATTTTATGCATCTCTCTTAAGTGATTTAAAATGATAATCTTGGTATATCACATTTCATATAACTTGCATTATTTTAAAACTGATGTTTGGAGCATTTTTGTTGCTTTATAATTTTGGCATAACTTTGACCGGAATTAAAATAAACAAAAACAAATACACTTGGATGTCCTTAATGAAAAAGGTCAATACCTAGGTGGCATCCATGATTCATGTACATTTATACCTTCTAATATCAGATAATCAGATATCTGAGTATCAGGCAAATTCTGAACAATTAAGCAGTTAACAGATAAAATAACCAAAAAGGATCACTTTTGAGAGTAAAAACGTTTAGTGAAAGACTGAAAGTGTGTATTGGGAGTAAAACTGTAAGTCTCTCAAACTAGGTTAAAAAAAAAAGAGGTAAACAGGCAGCCTTCTTTTACACATACATAATTAGTTTTGTTGCTATTGATAATGATCTCTAGAACTGATTATCTATAGAAAGGAAAATTTCCTGGACACACGTTACCCAATTCATTAATTGGGCCAAACAGGTATTTAAACAAGTTGTAAACAGGTTGTAAATGGGTTTGGTGGATTGAAAATAACATTTATGCTTTCAAAAACTTTTAATTCTAATCTTAAATGGGTTGGTGGGCTAATCTGGTCAGCCTAAATTGTTTATTAAACAGGCGGCTGTGTTGGCATGTTTAGCCACAACCCTAACCCGTAGAATTTGTGCAATGTCCGTGCCGTGTCAAATCCCTGCCCCTAATTATTTGACCATCATAACTGAAATATGATTATCCAAACACTGAAAACTTACATTTGTAGCTTTAAGTCAACACAATAACATAACAGTTCCAAAACGTAATTACAAATATCCCTTAATACATAAGCAGGGAAAACAAAGAGGCTAACCTTCCTATGAGACTTCGAAATACTCATGGCATTAAGAGCTTGCTCTGTGTCAATGCTACTATGTAAGATGTGAATTTTAAAAGCACTCCTGACACGATTCAAATCAAGCCATTGTTGCACCAATGCATGATAAGTTGGTAGGAATATCAAAATGCTTTTCTCCATATCTGGTTCATTTTTATGAATATGTAATACCAGATTATGTATAAGCTCATGCACTTTTTTATGTAAAGTTGCTTCAGATGAATATGGACTTGGACCAGAACAATATTTCAAAGATAAAGATTCTGAACTCATTCCAAGAAGTTCAACCACCTGTTTTATAAGCAAAATATAAGATCAAACAAAAACAGTAGATATAGCACAATAATTAACAAAAGTTGCAAGAACAGTCATAAGGGTAAAAATTATTCAAATTTCAAAATACCCTTCGTATTTTGTTTTAGAAACTAAATTAATGACAAAAACAAAAAAAAAAAAACCCTTCTAGCTTCAAGAATACTGATTTTCCTTAGTGTTACATACCATGCATAAACACATTGTTTATAAAGTTTGGTACCAATACTCATCAAAGTAACAGTTCTTTAGAACGCCATTTAGCATTCAAAGGATACCAGAGTTAATTAGGCTCCCTAATCTATGTGAAGCTAAAAGCATTCTCCTAAGCATTATTTATAAACTAGATTAAGAGCTCAACATTCTGCAGTTCCATAATATGTACCTTTTACAACATGGAAGCTTGTTTGGTTAGGATTTCGGTAACTTACATTAAAGACTCTTCATAACTTGGTGCCAAAGAAAACACCCAAAAAATAGGTTGGCAAGGATTTCGGTAACTTAGCAAAATCACCCAGATTCGGCCCAAAACTAGTTTTAAGGTCAGGACCGGCTGCAAATTAACCTCCACGCCTAACAACAAACACACCCTTACATTTGTTGCACAGCATACATATTACTCTTTACTATGTATGTTGAATCTCTAATTATTTACTTTAAATGTATTCTCTCTCTAGTTATACCTTCACCTGAAATATCAATCTTGCAACCCAAGCATAAAAAACTCTTCATACATGTATATAAATAATCCAAAAGAGGATTGGAAAAATGAACCTAGCAAATCACTGCAATGTTGATATTTGTAGTTTCAGTCATCTGACACAGGTATAAGCACAATTATGATGAAAGAAACACAGTTTTTGCAAGCGAAATCTTCAATGCTGTAACTACTAACAGCTAAGGTTAGTTACTCTTAAGTTTCTACATGGGAAATAAGGTTTTTTTTATGAAGTAATCAAACTACCTGCTCAAGATATGACACTCTTCTTTGGTACAATGTATGCTGCTCAGAGCTGGGAATTCCTAAAACTTCAACCCTTTCACCTCGACCAAGATCTCTAAAATACTCCTTGTATCGTGTAATATCAGCTGTAGCAGACATCAATACCACCCTAAAAAATGCAACAAAGTAAGTCAAATGGTTAAGATGACAAAAAAAAAAAGATATGGAAAATGTAAGCAAAAAGTTAGGGAAAAGGCAAAATGAAAGAAACAAATGCGCTAACCTTAACCCACTATTTTTTATTAGAAACTGCTTCACGCATACGAGAACGAGATCTGACTCAACAGATCTTTCATGCACTTCATCAAGTATAATAACCTTGTACTTTAGAGCATCCATTCCTTTTTCACGCATTTCCTCCAACAAAACTCCAGCAGTTTTGAAGATAATTTTTGAGCTGTAACATTAGAACATTAGGACATAAAGAATAAAGATTATTCTAAAAAGTCAAACGGCACAAAAACTATCGGAGCAACAAAAATACATTGGTGTGAATAGGTAACTTTAATAAATTCATAAGGTTTACTAATTAACTGAGGTGACAAATTTGTTTATTAAGGCATGAGTGCATGGCATGTATTTTTTAACATACAAACAACTATCACAAGATATTGGTCCAGATACCAGGTTAAAATAGCTTTTACTCTTGCTCAAGAAAAGTAAAACCTACAAAAGCAAACTATAGTCAGCCTGGGGTCAACAACTACTAATGCTAATCATTTCACAGAAAAGTAGCAAACTATAAACCAATGTTCTTGTTGACTGATATAGTGGTATTTATGCTTAATTTCTCAAACTAGGTACTTGATAGACTGCAAACAAAAAAATGAAAACAACTTCACAGCAGAAGGTAACGACATGAAGCATAAAATGAACGGATAAAATAGTTTTATAAAAATGTGGATACCTGGAAGACATAACCTTGGAGTAACCTATGTGATATCCAACCTCATCCCCTGTTACACAGTTTCGGGCTGTAGCCACCATTTTAGCAACTGCTACCACAGCAAATCTCCTAGGCTGTGTACATAATATTGGCTCAATATTTTCTTCGAGTAAAAACTGAGGAACTTGTGAGCTCTTCCCTTCATTATTTAAAAGAAATGTAACCAGCATAAGTCAATTTTTAAAGCAACTCAACCCAGCATAAGGAATGTAAAAATTTAAGGACCGTGTAACACTATTATTCAAGGAACCTCAAACTCAACTCTACTCAACATTGTACCAAGTCACTACAAAGCAATTTTTTCCTTATGCACAAAATATACATGCAACACACGCATGTTTTATGGTACAATACAACACGTCAACACTGTACTGATAGACCCGCCATATTGTATTTGTATCCTACACATGAACGATATTAACAAATGTCTTTTTAATGCTAATTACAAGTTTAATGTCCTTAAAAACAATCCATCATGCAACTTCTTCATCTTTGACTCCTCTGCACATTAATTAATGCACTTTTCAGCTGCTATGTCAAGCATATGTAGTCAACGCTCAACTAATCAAATATACAAATTCAACAGGTGCCACGCAGATTATTTATAGATAGGTACAAGGTATATATCTCATTACCTCCATCACAAGAAAACGTCCTTGCTCATCAATACACCCTAACAGTAACACACTTTAAGCACCGCCCGTTTTAAGTGCGTAAACAGTAAACTAAACCTTAAATATTTTGTGGTAAACAGAATCCAATCAGTTAATAGCTACCTACCCCTAATTCCCTAAACATGATCCAAAAAGCAAGTTCATTAACTGTAACATGCCCAATCAAACAAAGAATGAATTGATCACTCCAAAAACCTAGTCACACTCACATCAAATAAAAAAGGGCAAAAAATTAACAGTGCAAGTAGACAACACTTATCAAACATCGATCTTCAGTTACAACTTACAAAGCAACATTTAAACTTGACATTAAAACACACACACACACACACACACACACACACATATATATATATATATATATATATATATATATATATATGTGGATTTTGTTAAAAATGTAACCCTTAGCAGATCTCACATCTACATATACAGCCAGAATACTTCTCTCTAAATCAAAATAAAAAAATAAAATAAAATATAAATAAATAAATAAATAGTATGCATTCGGTCGACGTAAAGCGTCGTCAAACCTAGTCTTCTGTACAGTCAACTGAGTCACATATGAGTAAAACTAGAAAACAAATATTATCGAGAAACTAGACAACAACAACAACAACAACAACAACAACAACAACAATAATAATAATAATACCACAGCCAGTTTCACCGACGATGAGAGTGACGCGATTCTCCATTATCTTCTCTACGATTTTGCTACGCAGCGACATTATAGGAAGGTTCTTGAAATTCTCCGACGATGGTGATGACGATGATGTGGAGGAGGAGGACTGGAGGACCTCCATGGCTGAAAAGTGAAAACCCTTGCAAAAATCTGGCACTGTGAGAGTGGAATTTGGGATAATAATAATAATAATAATAATAATAATAATAATAATAATAATAATGTGAGCTCTGATTGGAGTGTTGTGTATATTTATAGAAGGTTACTACGATTACCAGCGTCGTATAGACGACTCGTGTTCAAGTGGGCCCGGGCTAAAGTTCCCGCGTCTATGTGGCTGTGGGGATGTGTCGTTTGTGCACGACTGTGCCGTACGACTAAAATATTGGAAACTTTTTTATTTTTTTGTTGTAATGCACCTTATTTTGAAAAGTATGCTTCGTAAAGTGGGACCCACCCTTCGAACCTTAGATATGAAGGATACTTGAAGTCGAAGGAACTTAGGGACCTCAATAATTGCATTATCAAAATGTTTTGGTCTTGGTTTGGAGTCACTCTGATGTTAAATAAGTCTTTACCGTATTCTATCCTAGTCATTTTCAACTTTGTCTCAAAATGTTAAAGGATTATATAAAGATTATGCTCAAAAACATTCACTTATATTATATATATATTGATATTGATAAACCAATTTTTATACTCACTTGTTACGTGTACACTCCCTTGGTTTCCATGCCCACGTAGACCATGTACAACGCACATGACCTGCTTTGTTTTTCATTATTCATCATCAGTTTCCAGTAAGTTAAAGTAGTGGGTTAGGTAGTTATCTAATATCTTTGTGGCTAAGCCTACAAAATGGCATGTATTGTAATTCTTTTGATTATGCATGAGTGAATGTTAACTTTCGTGTCTCTAATTCTTCTATTCCATTTCTTAATTCCTCCAATATGTCTGCAAACCAATTTGATACATAATTAGTACCAATGTTGTATGTTACACAATTATACATCTCTAACATGTAAAAGTCATCGCTTATAGTCAGTCTTATCCTCAATCTCAGACATAAACTAACTTGTCGAAAGTGCTTCCATACACTCTAGCGTAGGTGTTGGATAATGGATCGCCCATCTCAAGCTTAGTGACACAATTAAAATGGGATAAGGATCCCCATGTGTACTTATGTATCATTAAATGACGGCATCCATGCATGCATCATGTGGCTTTCAAAATGGTTTACAGGAAAACATGGCTTCACATGTTTATATTTTTTCAAATAATGAGTTAGTTGGAATCCGCGTTCTCATAAGAAAGGTACCAAGCCAAAGGTGATGTTGCTTACTTTATGATCTCTCATTGTTGGTTGTAACATGATACCTACCTACAGATAGAAAATACCTGACGACATATTAGAGAAAATGAGGAACTTGTTAACATGTTCTATTAGGAACTAGCACGTGTCGGGAACCGCTACTTGGTCCCAAACCTTAATGTCATTCCAACTTCTCTTGTTTTGTATTCAATTGTATGGTTTGTGTTATTATTATAGTGCCCATAAGTGTAACACTTCGAAATTTTATATGAAAAGTATTGTTCAATAATAAAATATAAGAAAATGCACACTTACTTTAGTTTGGGCAAGCAACTTGGATTCGTAATTTGGTACTATGTTGTGCAAT
Organism: Ambrosia trifida; assembly: GCA_028751855.1. Classification (NCBI taxonomy): domain Eukaryota; kingdom Viridiplantae; phylum Streptophyta; class Magnoliopsida; order Asterales; family Asteraceae; genus Ambrosia; species Ambrosia trifida. The sequence continues at coordinate 11,637,029 of CM054125.1, forward strand.
TGCAGTCTTACAGTGGAAGAGACATAGTCTTACTCTTATGAGTTACGATGTCAAGGTTAGGTCTTGCTTGTTACACGGTACTTTTTTTATCTCCAAATATTGTAGCCTTATGATGCTCCAAGCATAGGTAAATAATGGTTCCTTAAACCATTTTCAGCATTATTTTTTAAATACTTTACATTCAGTGACGGACCTCGAAATTGTTTTCTGGGAGTGCAATCGAGGGGTTTAACCGAACTTTTAAGGGATGCGATCGGAATTTTTGCCTACAAATTACACTAACTGTTTACATTTACAATTGATTCTTTTCTTGAAAGTTCTCTTATAAATGTTATTAAAACGTATGGGTGTTTTTAGATATTAAGGGGCTGTTTGGTTGATTAAGTGCTGAATCATTAAGTGGTCTGAATGGTTAAGAGCTGAATCATTCAGCATCCCTTATTAGCTTAATGATTCAGCACTTAATCATTCCATTCAGATGCTGAAACAAACAGTCTGAATGCTGAATGATTCAGACCTGAATGATTAAGAGGCTGATTAAGAGGCTATCAAACAACCCCTAAGTCATTCATGTATTCATTTAGGTGCTGTTTGTTTTTTCTGTAGGAAAAAGTCTGCAGTCTGCGGACCACATCTGCAGACATCTGCAGGAGAAGAGGTGGACCAAAGGTCTGCAGTCTGCAAGAAAAAGACTGTTTGTTTGTTAATGACTGCAGGCTGCTGAAATTTAAATAAACTGATTTTTTATAGCAGTCTGGTGGTAGACGGTGGTGGGCCGTGGTGGGGGTGGACGGTGGTGGGTGGTGGGTAGTGTTGGACCGTGGTAGGTGGTGGATGGTGGTAGGTGGTGGACGGTGGTGGTGGTAGACCGTGGTGGTGGTGGTGGGTGGTGGACAGTGGTGGTGGTTTGGATTGCTTGTTTTGGATTGCTTAGTGTTCAAACTCGTTTTATAAGCTATCGTATTATCATGTGGTGTTCGGACCATGTGGTTGGAAATGGAAAATAACCCGCATCCTTGATATTAAATTCATAAATCTTAATTGATAAATAACACTTTTGTTAAGTTTTACACTCGATCCTTCAATTTCCATGTAAATCTAAAAGATTATTTAGATTTATGAAGCGTCACATGGTGGGGGTGTCGTGATGGCTTGGTGGCCGTGAAACACCGTCACCACCCCGTCCACGATGCCATGATGCTTAAATACCGTAGTGAAGGTCACGAGCATGGAACTCTCTTGTTTGATTTTTTTTTTGTTAATTTAATCATTTTATAAAAAAAATAAAGAAAGATATATTTTGGAGGATTTGAATGTTTTCTTCAATGAGACTGAGGTAAGACTAAATTACAAGGTTTGTCCTTTATATTTATGCCAGATTGCAAAACATGTCCTTTATGTTTAAATTTGACGAGTTTTGTACTTTATGTTTCAAAATCTTGCATGTTACGTCTTTTGACACTAACCCACGTAGATTTTAACTGAAATATGAGGGTAAATTCGTCTTTTTTACTATTTTAGGGTCTATTTATGTATTTAAGTTAAAGTTTTATATCAAAATGAACTATATATATGTATAAGGATATATTAGAAACCCTTGTAATAGTGAAAACTCTGGAAACTCTAACTTCCCGAGCTTTTTTTTATATGAAAATTTTAGGGTATGTAATATACATGATTTTAAGCATTTTTTAAAAAAAATAAATAAATAAGTTTTCGGGTAACACATTGTTAACACATGTTAATTTCGCTTAACATGTGTTACCCGAAAACTTAATTTTTTTTTAAAAAGTGCTAGGCGCTTTTTTGATTTTTTGGGCTCAAAATGCTTAAAATCATGTATATTACATGCCCTAAAATTTTCAGGCCCTAAAAAGCTCGGGAAGTCAGAGTTTCCAGAGTTTTCACTATAACAAGGGTTTTCTCTGGATCCCTACCCTTATATATATGTTACATATATACCCCATCTTTCCTCTCTCTTTCCCACTTACCAACCAAAACCACCACCGCCACCACCTACCCTACACCTCTGTATCCGTCATTTGTAACCACTACAGCCTCCGGTGCCAGTACCCACCTCTGCTCACCATCATCAGACGTTGTAATCAGTCGGTAACCTTTCTGTTTTTTCCGACGAGTTTTTCCGGTGAAATTGCTTCTTCTCCGGCGATACTTTCAGGCAATTGGTTCTGATCCTTTCTTCATCTCTTTAATTCTTCTTTCCCATATTTTAATTTGTTCTTCGAGATCTATCTTTGTTCTTCCATATCGATCTTCTTTAAGTAAAATGTCTTCGATTCCTTAATATAAAACCATGCCAAACACTGACTCATTCATGCCTATTAGTTTATATTTTCCAGTATTGAATAAGTCTTATGTAGTTATGTATGACAAAATGTTTCCTGTTTACTAGGTAGTGGAATACTGGAGCAGTGACTAGTTTGTTTTGTTCAAGTATTTATACTTCTCGTACTTATTTTGTTTATATATTCATTTTTTCTTATTAAATCAAATATCAAAAAAGCTTAAAACTTTGAGAGCATACTGCTTTGTTTTCTGCAGTAATTTCCTGTGGGTTGGTGGTGGCGACTGGTGAGTTTTGCAGACAAGAGAGAGAAAGGGAGAGTTGGAAGGGTTCTTTTAATAAAGAGATTATTTTCATTTTGGTGCAAAACCTTACACAAATAGTCCCTAGAAAAGTAAAAAAGACGAAACTACCCTCATATTAGCGTTAAAAATTAACTGGGTTAGGAACAAAAGACATTTCGTGTAAAATTTTGAAACATAAAGTACAAAACTCGTCAAATTTAAACATAAAGGACATGCTTTGTAACTCGGTATAAATATAAAGGACAAAACTTGTAATTCAGTCTTGAGGAAAATAAGATGAAAAGGATGATGGGTTTTTAAATTTACACAAATAAATTATAATACTATATGTTTATAACATTTTTTTGTATGATTTGTATGTGCAAACTATAACATGATGATTTGAGTAAAACATTTTATTATTACGTATGTATTCAACATAGTATGCCCACAAATGTTTTATTTGTTGACAAGATATTTTATACATGTTGCAGGAAATGTTTAATGCGTTGATTCAAGAAACTTATTAGGGCGGACTTAGATATTCACGCCTTAAATTTTGATTATTATAAATGTTGTAATTTCTATTTGAACTATATGTACTTATTTGCCCTTATGTTATGAAATGAAATCATTTAAAATATATTGTCGCAAATCTAGTGTGATGAAGCTTTTGAACAATCTATCACAAGTCGCGCCTCGATGTATTTCGTCATCCATCGGATGGGGTGCGACAGATTGGTGTTAGAGCCACTCCTGTGCCGTTCGGGATGGTGGGTACATACCTCATCAGGGACGATGAGACTCTAACAGGGGGTGAATGTGACACCCTAGGAAAATCTCACATCGGCCGTGGCCAAGAGAGATCCTTGATTCATATGTAATCCAATGTCTCTTAAATCACCAACGCGTTTTGGGGCTTAATGTTAGTGGATGAGAGGAGAACTCCACAGTTAAGCGTGCTCGGGTGGGAGCAGTTTCAGGATGGGTGACCTCATGGGAAGTCTCCACTAGGGCAACCAAAAACAAATTCGTGAGCGGTGGGGGCAAAACGGACAATATTGGTGGTGAGAGAGACCGGATGTTACAATCGCTACCCTTAATTTCCCTCCAAAACTATTAATTTTTTTTCCTCTCCATGTGCATGACACATGCACTTTCATTTATGATTTTTGAACGTCAATAACTTTTTTATACGACATTTTCGTTTGAAAAAAATATACCAAATTAACGAGCGTTTTATTATATTTCAAACGAGTATCAAGTGCTATACAAAAATAAAATAAAATAAATAAACCCGACTTTTTTACGTGGTGATTAATGAAATTGATACTTAAATTATATATGAGCAGAGAAAATAGTCTCAAGAGATGAAAATTATTATCATAAAATCTTTTTAGTCGATAGCAGCTAGATCATGTTTGATGTATCTTTAAAATAGATTTTCACTGCTTATATATTGATTGTTTTATTAAGTGAAACTTGAACATGCATGTCAATTATTAACATATGCCCACTTTACACATCAGAATCACATATCTTTTTATTACAATTTGGTTTTTTATTTTCGGGTTCACATCGCAACTTTAAAGTGGATTGAGAAAGTGACAATTGTAAAGAGACGAATGTTGATCATTTACAAAAACAAATAATATAAAAAAAAAGGCTTTTTTATTTAATAATACATGCATTTCATCACTTCATATTAGATTTATCTATCCGTGACGCTCAAAGTATAAACTAGTTATACACAAAGAAAATATGTTTATGGTGTACAAATACGACACGTCGCCGACTCAATATCGAACGTTTCATTGGTTATCAGTAGATGTAGATGGAGAGATCAAAGGCGTCCAGATGCTTTACACTAACGCCGTCAGAATAGTTGTCTCGCCGTGAAATACGGTACCCCCTTGTTATTAGACGTCGTTATCGAGATCTGTCAGTCCCCCCAAAAAAATTAATGGTAATCCATCACCACCCACTCAATTCCCTTTCTGTCGAATCATATCCCCAATTTCAGATAATAATAATAATAATAACCAATTCAACCCTAACCTCATAATTCAACCCAATCTCTTCTCTCGATTTATATTAATATCATTGTTCACAGTCCTGATTTTTATAACAAAAAAAAGATGTCTGAATCTATTGAAGCTGATAATATGTTTACATACCTTTCAGATGATGTTACTCTCAACATCTTCTTTAAGCTCGTTGACGATCCACGTAACTGGTCACGTCTCGCTTGTGTCTGCACCAAATTCTCGTCGCTAATCCGTACAATTTGCTGGAAGAACAAATGTCACCAAACGATTCCGTCTGTTGTGTCTGATCTTCTCCCGCCTAACGCGTCTGTTACGTCGTCGTTTTGTCCTCCAGGTGGTTGGTCGTCGTTGCATAAGCTAGCTGTTTGTTGTCCTGGTTTAGTTAACTCTGGTGTGCTGTTAGAGAACTCGGATTTTGGTATGGAACGTGATCTAGGTCCTGATGAGAATTTTATGGAAGATAAGCTGTTTCAGGTAGGTAAGACTAGATCTAATGATTTAAATGGTTCGTGTTCTAGTAATACTGTTGATGTTGACGATAAGGTTAATGAGGTGAATGCTAATGCTAATGCTAATGCTTCTTGTTCCTGGTCTTTGTATGATGATTTGTATTTGGATACTGTTTATAATGATAATAATATTAATAATAATAATAATAATTCGAAGTTTGAAGAAGATGATGTTTGTGATGAAGATGTGGAAGTGAAAACAACTGATTGTGATGTTGTTACAGCTGCTTGTGATTTTGCTGAATGTAAGAAAAGGAAGATTTGTAGGTCGTTGACGTCGCATTTAGCGTCGGAGGTTTGGAATTTTAGCAGGGAGCAAGGGAATAAGTTGTTGGCGAGTCGGTTTAGAGGTGATTGTTTATACATTTGTGATTGGCCTGGGTGTGTGCACACGGAGGAGAAGCGGAATTACATGTTGTTCAGGGGTGTTTTTAAGAACTTTAAGAAGTCTAGGGTTTGGAGGACTATTAATGATGGGAATAGAAGTAAGACGGATCTGAATTGTGCGTTTTGTCCGAGTAATGATGTTTGGGACTTGCATTCGGCGTTCTGTCTGAGGCCTGCGTATGGGTTCCATGATGATGGTGAGCCGGTGGTTAGAGCTTTTGTTTGTGAGAATGGGCATGTGTCTGGTGCGTGGACTGATTGGCCGTTGTACACTTGAACAAGTTGGTTCAGGTTCTTTGTTGTGGTCTGTTGTTATTGTTTTTGGTTTCTTGCAGTTTATTTCCGATTAGTAGGTTGATTGTTTTATGGTTGCTTATGTCTACCGCTATATCTATATGTATTGAATCTAATTGAATCTATGTTATTGAATACTTATTCATGTTTTATAGCGCATTATAGCCCGATGAGTGAATATATTTTAATGCTTATTAACGAGTATTGATGATGGAGATTCGGGTAGTTATCCTTGGGATCTCAACACCACAACCCTCTGGATAGGATATCCTACTGCATGGTTGTATCCACGTAGCGATTTACTGGTCATTTATTGCGACCAACCACCCCTCTATTTGTTGGCCAATGTGGGCTAATTACCGATCACAAGGCAATGGCAGGTTAGGGCCGGAATAATTCAACAAGTGGGTTGGTTAATTATGGGTCGGTTTAATGTAACTTAGCCATCAAGCTGGATGGAATAAGGATCAAGATTAAACAAGTAGGTTAGCTTGGCTAGCATGTTTGGTTCATATGTATAGATAATTCGAGTCATGAATTCATCAAGAGCTTGTAATCAATTTTTGAGTTATTTTTCTGCTTAAAGTCTTTTTTGTTCTTAATCTTATTGATCTGGACTTGACAAGCAGGCTATCAGTATCATCCCTACAAATACTACCAACAACCCAATAGGTACCTTCATTACAACAATCAATTATCACTTAATACTATGCATGCCTTGTGCTTATCGTGTGTGACATAGTGCAATCGCGGGAGCAAACCCATAGGCAAGACTAACGGTGTCTTTGTGCGAGTGTTGGAATGAAACTGAGATAGCTAGCAATCCGACTTGTTTCCCATAAGCGTTTCTTATGTCTTTAAGATTACAGTATATCCACTGGTATACATGTGTACGAAGGAGGCAATATTGGCGGGTTTCCACTATTTTTTAAGCTCACTCAAAACCGCTAGTGACCAAACTGGCCGCACCAGCGGTTCCCAGTTTAGTTGGTTGTATTGATAAGTAAACAGAGGAAAGAGGCACTCCATTTTGAACCTTTGAATCAAATTGTTTTGTGCTGAGTTTTCACTACACATGAACTTTACTACCGTTGTTTTCAAGCTTAACCAAAAACACAAAACCACCTAAAGGATTACATTGGTTTGAACCACTGCTGTCGTTTTCCATTATCTTGATCTTGACAGACCACCAACACTATTAAAGTTGACATGGCAAAAACCAAAATATATTTTTGTATCAACTAATTTTTAACAAAAATTGACGTTTAAACTTACCTCTCAACTGGAAAACGACTTACGACCCAATGACTTCTGACTTGTTTGACTCATTTGCTTCTTTCCACGACTACGCTCACTCGGAGTAGGAATTATTGGGGTTTAAAAAACAGAACTGTGTCCAACATCTTCATTCATTTATTTTAAAAGCTTGTGCTTCTCCAAAATAAAGCCAAAATATCTATCTTAATCTCCCTCTATTTGCCACAATCACAAGGCAGCACTTAATATTAGATGAGAAAGAATTCATCTTTAACTTGAATTCAGAAGATAAAACCACCATAGAAAGAGACCAGGTGTTGAACATAATTGCAGAAAAGACAAGGGACTTAACAACTAAAACGCTGACGGGTCAATCTAACCTGACCCATTTGATTAAAACCCACTACCGTTGTCCTGACCCGCCCTTTCGCTACCTACAAGCACACTACAGTGCGGGTGCTTAAACAATAAAAAAAAAGGAGGCCACAACATGCAAATTTACAAACTTCTTGGTTATCAGTTGTACATATAGGAAAGTTCACATGATCATCCAAGAAGAAACAGGCATTACCATTTAACAATATTCTGGGACCACTGAGGGCAATAACGGAAATCTGGTTTCTCGATATGTAACAGTTGGGTTTGTAAAGTTACTAAAAGACTATTAACAGAACAGCTGAGCTTTCTAAGACTGGTGATGGTGGAATGATCCATGTATGATGGGAACATATGATGACTCGTCTCTTTCTGTCTCATTAATGTACGAGCCATGTACCCCATGGTTATGAGGTTGATGGGGGACGGTCGGCAATATCATAGGCAAGGCCAATGCACCACCAAATCTCCTAAAACCATATGCAGACGATGGCATGTTTGTAACTTCACCTGGTTGTTCATGATGATAGGCCGCATGATGAATCTGGTTCCTTTCGCGTGACTGAGAATTAGCTCCTGAACTCTCTCTGGTTCTGGAAACAAGCCTTTGTAAAAGAAAATTAAAAGAAAGATGCAAAAAAGGCAGTGCTTAATGAAAGGAAAAACATGACATGATACATTGGGGTTGCCTTAGTTGTATCTAGTGGACCATATGTTTAGACTTTAGAATAAAAGAAATTAACCATAGAGGAAATCGCTCAGATGGGTCAAAAATCTCCTAAAGTATACTTATAGGTATACTTTTAACACACAAATTCCTAAATTACTTTATTTAAAAAAAGCAGTGTTTGAAATATTACAGTTTTTGTAAGCATATTAACCTGCATAATGAAAAAAATATAAAAATGCAAAACAAAAATTTGGACAACAAATGTTTTGAGTCAACCTAAAAAACCTATCCCGTTTCAACCATAGTTGTCAAAGGCGCTAGGCGCACTCAAGGCTCATAGGCCTCGCCTAGGCGCGAGGCGCAAAAAAAGCGACGGCCTGAGATAAAAAAAACGAACAAGAAAATAAAGTAAAAATATATTAAAATAATACTATTTTTCATCTAGTTAGTATCAAAAGTTTTGAAATATTGATCTATTAGTGTATGGAAGTAGTGTTCCTTAGATAAAAGTAGAAATATGGCTGAAATCTAGCCATAATTTAACGAATTTGACTGGAAACTCTCCGGAATTTGGGAATCTAGTTAAAACTGCGCCTAAACCATCATCTGGAGAATTAAAGCGCAATTTCCTCGACTCAAAGCGCAAGTGCATTGCCTCGCCTAAAAAATGGGCCTAGGCGTAAGAGCCGATGGCTTTTAACAACTATGGTTTCAACCTGGACCAATGAGCAGTTACCCCAAAAAATAAAAATAATAAAAATAAATAAACTAATAAGCAGTAGTTGAACCTTGAAGCAAGCATGAAAAAACCACACATTTATGCACTTTAGTCATGATCTTAAAAGATGTAATTGGACACATACAAACAATCATTTTTGTGCATAGTGAGAAGAAGAGCTTACCGTTGTGTATAGTAAATGGGTTGAGCCTGAGCCTGAGCCTGAGCCTGAGTTGATCTCAGTGTAGTAGGATTAACTGGAGTCAAATTGCCATGGTCAATAAAATCTCTGTCTGCATTGTAAGGAAGGAAATGGACAGTTCCACCCCAGCTTGGGTGTTGAATGTAAGTTGAACGAAAAATTGTTACTAGGGGTAGGATGGGAATTTAAGGGATGCTGGATGTTGGAATTGGCAACATGCTCATTGGGTCGAAAATGTGAAACATAAGAGCGAGCTGAAGATGGTGCAGCTGTGTGTTCAGCAATCATAGCATAGTTTCCTAGGAAGTGAGCAACTGCATAGACAGCCTTAATTTAAATTTTTGTTTCTTTTTCTTGCTGAAAAAAAAAATATGGAAAGATGAAGATATCATTAGAATTTTGAAGAACTTACATGTGTTTAAGGTCAAAGACTCGGTTTCCCTGAAACTATTTACAAATATGAAAAGGTCAAAGCCTAATCATAATTTGATTAATACTTAAGTTAATTTCCAAAATCAGTAAACGAGTACCAAAGCAGTTAAAGATAAGACCTGGGCTTTAATTTCCTAATAATGTTATATCATTCAGCCTTCACAAAACTACACAAGATTGCAATCTTGGTTGAAAAGTAACCAGCCTTCATACAAACCATTTTGGATTGAAGATTTTCTTTAAAACTTGAAACCAATATGTTTGAAACACACAGCTACATGGCAAGATGGATGTCCTATCTTTATCTAAAAGTAGTAGTTACCCTAAAAGCCAACACACATCCATGAAGTTTGAAGACAAGACTAAGCTTATATTTCCTAATAATGTTCCTCCAAGGACTTCTATCATGTTTGGAAAATAATCAACTCCTACAGAAAGATCATTTCTAAATCCGAAGAGGCGAAGATAGTTTTCTACAAACTTGCAAATTTGTTACGAAGATCGTTTCCTGCTTGAGGTTGTTAAAGAGATGGAAACAGATTACTCGAATAAAGATATCAGATCAGAAATAACTGGCAGTTCAAGCTCAAAGATGGAAATAACAATGCAGATTGGGTACAAAGATAATGGATATTTTCTAAAGTTTTGGGAACCTTTTCAGTTGGAAATTAAGATTTTATATTCTATATTTATATGGTAAGATTTTTCATTTGATGGCTGTCCCCCCCCCCCCCCCCCCCCCCCCCCCCCCCCCCCCCTTTTTTTTTGCTATTTACAGATTTACATGCAAGATACTGAGCTTTGTCATCTTGAACTTGTGGTGGCATATACACTTTAACTTCGAAGCAGTAGTTAGATATATAATTATAACAGCCAGCAAAGGGTTGTAGCCTATTGGTATCGGTGTGTAGTAAGGTGTTACTTCCCAAGTGGTTGAGGGTTCTAGTCCCATAATGGACATTGGTGTAGGTTTCGGAGTAGGTTTAGAGGGTGTGTGAGTTATCCCTACTAGAAAAAAAATAATAATAAATACAACAGCCAACCTCTACATTTTGATGTTTGACAGCGTATTCTTAATGCCACCATTAATTGGCAGACCATTTTGAAGCCAGGACAAAAGGCAAGACTCAAGAGGCAGTTCAGGTCACAAAATCTACAGAAGGCAGCCATAATGGTTTTCATAGAAAGGAAAATTCTAATTAAGTATCGTAACTTATATATAGCGAGTATCCACTGCAAGGATGTAAAGGAGTTGTCTTACTCAAATGATGAATGAACCATAAACCCACCAAACGGATGCCATCGAAGTCCAATTGGCTGAAAAAAGGTAGAACTGATAAGAAACATTTATAAATCAAATAAAGTAACGGGAATATATGAAATTTTCACCCGTCTAGAGTAGCTAAAATCATGTGGGCCCTCGTGTGGCATCCAGTCTTGCGCACCAGTCTCAGAAACTGCATGCGCAGAACCATCTGCAAACAACCATCTACCACTCTCAACCTTGCGACAATTAGGACATTGCATTGCTCCCTTTGAATTAAAAGCCGATCCAATGCAATCTGTATATCATAAGCAGGTTAAATACTTAAATGACACATACCATTCCAAGAAAACTATCAAACACATTTAGCCAGTATCAATCACTTCACAAGTTTATAAACTAAAAGTGAAATTAGTAAATTTAGTAGATTGAGCCTATCAACCAACAATTTATAAAACACAAGCTACCAAAAAATTGTATAAATCATCTTAACCTCTTAAACAAGCCAAATATGTGCCTAGATACCTTGATCATAAACACCATAAACTCAGGGGCGATTCTTTTAAGGGGCGGGAGAAGCGCCCCCCCCCCCCCCCCCCCCCCCCCCCGAATTTTCGCTCAGAGGTTCCGATTATATAGTATTCGTATAGAAATTTTTTGGTATATAAGGTTTCGACCCCCCGAAACTGGTTCTCGACCCCCGAACCTAGTGACTTCCGACCCCCCCGAAGTTTCGGGTCAAGATTCCGCACTGCATAAACTTAAACTTTTAGTTTTCTACAAATTCATTCATGGTAGTCTATTTTCTCCAATTTTAACAAATTCTGTTGTAAATTCCATCAAAATGCATATGAACAAACAACTTAAGCCTGTGATCATTATACACTGCATCAACTTAATCATCCAATTCTTACAATGTATATCACTAATAATCTTCATCCTACATCTCAAAAAAAAAAAAAAAAAAAAAAAAAAACACACACACACACACACACACATCAACAATCAACAAACAAACACATCTACACATACCCTACCTTCCAATCTAAATTCACAACATCTAATCAAACTACATTAACCTTTCAACTGTTCATACGATCGATCGATTCACAATTCACAAAAACAGATCAAAACAAACAAATTAAAAGCATTCTCACCGAGATGAAACTTATGACCGCAGTGAAGCTTCGCAATGGACCTCTCACCATCATCGATGACTAAATCGAGACAGATCGAGCAAGGAACAGATGATGAACAGCCTAACGAAGGTGACGGTGGATAATCGGCGGTAACAGCATTGATGACGTCAGAAATTGTTGAAGCAAGCATGATTAAGAGCAGAATTGATGTTTACATTGAAGAAATGGATTAGTTAAAAAGATTGGAAGAGATAAGAAGATGGTTATTATTATTATTGTTATTATTATTATTATTATTATTATTATTATTATGTGATGTGAGAGAGGAGAGGTAACAAGGATGGATGAGATGATGATTTTATGGAAAATATTTCGGAATTTGGTGTCTGATTTATTTTGTACTAAAATTTTCTCTACTCAATCCGGTCTGTCAGATTACGTGGCCAATAGAACCGATTACGACGGTCATGGATTTATGACAACATGTTAGTTACAACTTACAACTAGTGTACACTAGTTCTTTTTTTAAGGATGTTTAACACAATAGCAACTTTATTTTTTTTTTCTTTGAATTTTTGTAAGACTCATTTCGTTATTCACTAATTTTCAATCTGCTACATATATTAATAATGATAGGTTATTAGGGGACGGGGGCACTCCTCGGGTAGCTTCACCCGGGTACTGTTACTGATTGGTAACACCACCCCCACCTCCTCAGCAGTGGTAAAAAAATTTATTGTTTGGAAAGGAGTAACCGATCAGTAATGTGGAGTTGGGTTTGATTTTGACATGGCAGGGTGGGGTTAGGTTGTGCTTGACAACTTTGTCGGGAGTGCACCGACCCCATAGAATATATATATATATATAGATTCATTATGGAAAAAATTACTTTAAGTGTGAAGTGAGTGATTGTTGCACTGGCCCAGTTGGAGAATATATCTTTTATCTATATCAACGTCACATCAGCTTTCACTATTACTTGTTTCGTAATTATCATAACTTGACAAATCACTAAAAAAAAACCCTTGAGAATCTATTGGTTAATGTAGTAGAGGATCCACCCCAACATCTCTCTCCCTCGCCTAGCGACAAGAGCGGAAACGTCTAACCCACTTTGCCACTTGAAGACGGTTGTCGAGAGGTTGCTGCTAGCCAAGGAATGGTGTCTCGCTCCTGCTGCTACTTGCCGCCCATCCCGCCTCTACTTGCCAAAGTATTTCGTCAAGCCGGTTATAAGGATTCAAGTGTACGTTATGTACGAGCCTTATAAAAAGATCATGTGTCCTAACGAATTAAATTATATAAACTATGTTTATAAACGATAATTAATGTTACAACAAACATAGCAATTAGCAAAATCATTGTATCAGAATTACATATCATAATAAATAACTGATGATTCGTGAAGCCATCCTTAGCCTTCTTGATAGCAAATGATTGATATTGCGGCCAATATAAATTTATAGGTATTTGGTCATAGGTTTTGAGGTTTTATATTGGCTATGTTTATTTTTAATTTATAAGTATTGGGCCAATTTGTTTTTAGGTTTTATATGTTGAAAAACATAAATTAAATTAAATTTAAAAAAAATTAGTTCCATAAAAAATGGGCCCATGTCAGAAGTTCTCCTCGCCCCTGATATGGGTCGGCTCTGCATCCCATCCACTATAGTCTTTCTCCTTCATCAGTCCTCATAAATGTGAACCTCAAATAGGCCATGGAGAGACCTGCGTCTTAGGATTTTTGTGGCTTACAATATTACTAATACTCGGGTTTTTGGAGATTTATTATTGATATATTAAAGTACTAGTGGGAAACCCGCGCGTTGCGACAAGACTGATAAACCGAACAAAAAATAAGTGAAAAAGCACCAACTCAAAAACACGTGTGGCGGCGAGTTAACTCGCCATATTAAAAAAATTTCAAAATTATGTTAGAAAAAAATAAGCAAATCGAAACCATAACATAGGGTTGGGTTATTCTACAAATGCTACAAAAAATGAGAAGGGTGAGAAGCCACTAGAAAATGGCATGTGTCCAAAGGATTAACAAGTGGGAGGGGTAATTTTGTCAAAAACATATGCACATGCAAGTCACATGCCATTTCCACCTTCATTTTTAAATGTCCGTATCTTTTTTATACGTCATCAGTTTTTAAAAAAAAATTATACCATAAAATTGAGCGTCTTTTTATCTTTAATATGAGTACCATATTGCTATACTTTTGAAAAAAAAAATTCAAAACCCACTTGCGTAAGACACAATGGAATGTAAAACACAATGAACACCAATTAAGGGGGTGTTTGGGATTGATTAATCAAAATAGATTATGCTTTTTGGAAAAAGCAGGGGTGGAGCTGCTTATAGATTATTGCGTTTTGATAGTCTAAAAAAACTGATTATCTGCGTTTTCAAAACGCAATCCAAACACTAAATACTGATTATTTGCGTTTTCAAAACGCAATAATCTAAAAATCTGATTCAAAACGCAATCCCAGACACCCTCTAAATATAGGGTATAAAACACAATCAAGAGTCTAGTAAAACACAATGGACGACATACTAAAGATACAATGAATAAAAGACTAAAACACAATGAATACTTTTGAAAAAAAAAAGTTGAAAACCAGTTGCATAAGACACAATGGATGACATACGAAAGACACAATGAACAAAAGACTAAAATACAATGAATACTTTTGAAAAAAAAAAGTTAAAAACCCAATTGTGTAAAACACAATGGACGACATAATAAAGACACAATGAACAGAAGATTAAAACACAATGAATAATTTTGTAAAAAAAAGTTGAAAACCCAGTTGCGTAAGACACAATGGAGATAACGTAAAACACAATGAGTACCAATTAAATATGCAATGAACAATAGGGTATAAAACACAATGAACAGTATAATAAAACACAATGGACGACATTCTAAAGACACAATGAACAGAAGACTAAAACACAATGAATAATAGACTTAAACACAATGAACAACATAATAAAACACAACGTACACCTAAATGCAAAACTCATTTGCGTAAAACACAATTAAAATCATACTAAAAACACAATGGACAAAGTTAAATCATGTGTAGACTAAAAAAACATAAATAACATATTTATAAAGCACACATGCATACTATAACACAATGAACGTGCAGAAGACACAACGGAGAAAAAAAAAACCCATTTAGCACGAATTTTTTTTTTCAATTTTAATGTAGCAATGTGGTACTCATATTAAAGATAAAAAAACGCTCGTTAATATGGTGAAATTTTTTTGAAAAAAAAAATGTCGTATGAAAAAGTTATAGACGTTTTAAAATGATGGGGGGAATTGACATGTGCATTGCATGTGGAGAGAGAAAGTCAACAAATATTGTTTTCCTTTTATGCCCTTTCTCTAATTTATTATTTATTTTTTTCAAACAAACTAATCTCAACCTTTCAAATATATGATCAATGGATCACAATCCTTCTCACCCTTCCTAGAAAAAGTATCTTGTGTATTTGATCCTAACCCCCATAACATAACCACATAAAAAGAAATAAAGAAACTAAAAAAAAAAACTTTCATGACTTGTTCGCCTATGCTTAGATGAATTGTATTTATCACACTCAAGTATGTTTTAAACGAAACTTACATTCAAAGGTATATAAAAATAAAACCAACATAGTAACTTTTCTTTTCTCTTTCTTCTAAACATAAGATAATACTATCAACAACAATAAGTTTGACCTATTTCATATAAAAAAAATTAAGGACGCGAGACAAATTTTCTCCATAACATGCATTTCCACTTTCAATCCTGTATCTATAAAGTATTAGGAATACAATATTTTATAATAATATTTTTGTAACACATATAATCAGATAATACTTATCTAGCAAACTCTAGAGTTTTTTTTTATTAATAATCATTCAACCAAATTTACAATATATTAAAATCATCGTAAAATTTGACATCGAGTTTTCACATATTACAATATGTTAAATACCATTTGTAGAAGAAAAATCACTTCTATCTAATTTAATCATGATCAATTGACCATAATTACGTGAAATATTTGTTTGAAATTAATTATAAACGAATTTTTTTTCTCCGGTCATAGGATCCGGTAACGTGTAGTTTAGATATGATTAGTCATGTTTAGGTGTATCAATATAACGTAATAATTTCAAAATGCAAATTGTTACCTCACGATTAAAATCACAGTTTTCATTATTGATTTCTCGATTTCTTATAGTATTGTAACACCCGAACCGATGACGGAAACATCGAGGTGTCACGTAGTGACGATTGTTCAATAGCTCATGGACTAAAAGTGTAAATATTGATACATTGATTAAATAGTTTATTACATTGAATAGAACTACAACGGCTCTAAATGGCAACTAAACTGAAATACAATAAGTCAAAATCTAAATATAAATCCGAAAGCTTAAAGAATGCATCTCAAAATAACCTGAAACATGTACAAAATAATTTTGTCAATACAAAAATTGTATTGGTGAGCTGTCACACCACGCCTATGGCGGAAACACGTGGCGCGACGGTTCAAGAGGATTAAGCCAAGATTAATGCAAACCACAATATTAATTAAACAACGGGTATTTATTCGACGTAGAAAATCATGTCAAATTATTCATACATGTTCTTAAAATTGTTTTTGAAATAAATAGGGAGGCTCCTCCCTATATCCCGAAGTCCTTGGGATAGAGAGATGAGTCCCCTTCATGATATCCAACGCCCGACTTGGAGACTCCCCCGACCCTGCTCGCCATGTTATCCTTCATCTGTTAATTACCTGAAAGATATGTTTAAAAATCGTCAATATATACATATTGGTGAGTTCACAGGTTTTGATTTAATAAACTTTATCTCATGGGATATCCTTGTTATGACATTTATAGGAGTTGCAAAGTCCTACAATTTTACTTGAGCCTATAACCAAACCAAGACAATTAATAATGCCCCCGCCCCAAGTCGTTACTCGGTATTCCTACGACTTGATTTCAGAATACGTGCACCCCAGGCATACGCCGATGCATAATCGACGCTATCGATTAGGGGTGGGCCTTGTCAGGCACCAATAGTACTATCCAAATATTCCTTTGGTTTCTCTTTCCTGAATTAATGATTATAGTGGGGAGGTCTCAACCCCGAGTGGCGATCACAACTCAAGTGTCCAACCCGTCAAACAAATCCCAACATATCTTTCCCCCGTAAAAACGTTAAATAGTTTAGAAATGGGGCCGTGAGACTCACCTGTAACTGTGCTCGGCTCAAAGAAGAAAATAGTAAAGTTTGTGATCCCGCACCTACAAATGTTTCTAGGCGTATAAGTCACTACACCTATAGTGTATGTGCCTTGGCAAGTTGTACACCCAACTTCCCGACCACGTCTTTATCCCAATTCCCGTTTAATAGTTCCGTATCCTAGGTTCAATGGCGATGGATTACCCTTTCCTTATAAGTCGTATATTATTCTTATTAATATTCTTTGTGACTTGTACACTATTATACTCGACACGATTCTACCCAACGTATAATTATTTTCCCATTTAAATAATTATACTTAGGATCGTTTCGCTCGATATAATGTGATTTCTTATTATCCGACCCGACTCACTTTGCCACATATTTATTTTCCCATTCAAATAAATATGCTAAGTTCTTGTCGTTTGGTGACATATTCTTAACGCCCGACTAGACTTACCACACCGTACATTTATTTTCCCATTTAAATAAATGTGCTAGGATCTTGTCGGTATTCACACGTTCGTAGATATATTTCACCTACTCGTCTCGGTTTTCCTTCTCGCATATCTATTTTCCCATTCAAATAGATATACTAGAATTTCGTCGAAAACGGGCATATGTACATATGCCATCGCGTGGATATTACTTGTTAAGTTCATGTGTCGTTTAGCGTTTTTGATTCGTTATGTTGTGTTTTCTTTTCCCACGAATATTATTTCTACACTTAGGAAAGTGTTACACACGTTTCACCCTTGTTATATATATTTTATCTCTTAAAATATATATATATATTTTCGTCTTGCCGTAATGGCATTTCTCTCATATGTCCGTTTACGTTAGCTCATGTAACTAAGTTCGTTAGTTAGTGTTTTTCATATTTGTTTCCATTGCACGTTTTTATGGAAAATATACTTTGTATGTTTAACCCAACTTGTCCAACTTGTAACCCAAAAATGTTTCCGATACTTTTATATTCCCATTTATATAAAAGTATCCATTTTTGTACAAGTTTTTCCCAAGTCTTTACTAATATTTTATAAAATCTTATTTTATAAAGATCCTTGTGTTACTCCTTTTATTTTTATAAACTTCCACCTTTTATAAAAATGCTTCTTTTAGCTTACACACAAATAAGTTTCTTATGATTGTCAAAAACTACACTTGGAAAGCTATAATTTATGCTTTCGACACCGAACTCTTTGTTATTGCATTTTTGGACTAAAGTTTCTAAAATACATATTTTAGTCCCTTGACTTTCCAAGTTCTAATATTTGTCCTTTAACTTATATTTGTTGCATTTTCCATTTCATCTTGCAAGGTTAGTATTTCTCTTCCATTTTAGTGGACTTTGAAGACCCATTTTCTTAATGCTTGATTGTTTTTACTTCATTCCACTGTTAATAATCTTATAACCCATCCTAGATGTCATTAACATGTTTGTTTCATATTTTTATCCAAAACATCAACTTTTCACTTATTCAAGTGAGTGGACTTTGAACATGAAACTTTTTCACCTATGATTATCTAACCCATTTTAATATATTTTTGTCATTAACTTATCATCTTATGATGATTAAAATCATCTTCCATCACATTCAAGTCCTTCTCATTAATCATGATCAAATCACCCATTAACTCAAGTGTATGTTCATTTCATCATATTTTCTCCAAATATTACATTTATTAATATAAATCCAAGATTCATTTATGTTATTATTATTCTTCCATTTTTAATCTAACAAAACACATCATTTCTATAAAATCCCTTTTATTACCCATAAATGTACAACTTGCTTTCAAAAGCACAAAACATGAACATCTAAGAATAAAACAAGGTAATACTTACTACTAGCTCAAGGCTAGGGAAGACAAAAACCTTGGATTTTAGTGGGGTTTAGTGTGTTCTTCCAAGTGATTAAGCTCCAAGCTCTTGAAACACACAATGGGGTTTTGAGAGATAAAGATTTAGAGATGATTTGGAGATACAAAAATTGAAAGAATAATGTTTGTGGGTGGGTGCAATGTTACGGCCAAAGGGAGGAGAAGAAGAAGAAGTTTTTGTGTTGATTCAAGTATGCTTCACAAGAATGTTTATAATATCCCTTCCCAAATCTTGCAAAGATTACATGTATCTTCAATGGATTGTGTAATATCTTGGAAGGATTATGGAAGATTATACTAGATATGGAAAAATCTTTGGAAGATTATTATGAGGGTGTTTGGCCGAGTTTAAGAGAGAGAGAGGAGAGGATTAGTTAATTTCTTGGCCAATGAAATCCCATGCATTCATATGATTATGTTCTAATAATTGGGTTATTAAGGAGATGAAGAGTTAAAGGGAAAATTAAAAAGGTTTTACCCACTTATGTGAGCCATAGGCCGGCCCCCAAAGGGTGTGGGTGGGGTCCACTTTGCCAAATATTGTCCAATATTATGTTTAAGTCACTTGGTTCGGGTACCGTCCGGGTATTCTTGGGTTTTTAACCGCGTGTCACCCGAATATTAAAATACCATTAATATTCCTTAAATTTTGCCCAGTTAAATTACTGATAATTTATTTCGGCTTTTGCCGGGTGAAATTACGTGTTACGCGCGTATCGGGTGCGGTACGCGCACTTTATTCCTTTCCGGGAGATTTGTACAATAAGCTTTCACGTATGGCTTTGGGTTTCCAAAACTCATTATATTTTGTGAAAATATTATTTATTTTATATTCCGGGTGTCCGGGGTTCGTTTCGCTTATTAAATTTTTACCGGGTAATCGCCAGTGTCCATACCGGATAGATTTGCTTGCGCACGATCCTATCATGCTTTGTCATTAAACTTATGCATTCCTATGCATTATTTGGGAACTTCTATCTTTCTAAGGCCTCAGTTAAACAATCAGCACATAATTACGTTTAATTACGTTAATCGCGTTTAATTAATTAGTACGGAATTACCTTAATTTTGCCGGTTGTTACATGAGCATACCCTGTTTTGAATACATATAGTAGAAAAAAAAGTTTCGCAATTCACGTGTTATACTGTCTACAATTTAGTGTTCAAGCTATGTACAAATGCCACCCAAAATCAAACCTTTGTTTAATGAATCAAGAGTCACATATATATAGTATTCGCTCATAGTAGGCGATGAATAATCGTTCACACATAACAATAATTAAGTACTATTTATTGCTATGCTAGGCCGCAGAACGGTTAATGATTCAGGTCATAAGTATACACTATCAGCGAATCAACAAGTAAAACACATACACGAATTGCGATTGTGAATATAGAATAAACCACGATTAAGTGAGTGAAGTAATAAGCGTACATGAGTCACCCCAAAAGTGTAAAACATGAAAAAGGGAAAGATATACTCACAGTTTGCGAAAGCGATCAAAATCCAACTTAAGCAGTCGTGAGCTAAGTAATGGGAATTCCGAGGAATTCAACCTATAACGTATAAGAATACTAATAAGGGAAAAGTCTAAAAGTCTATGGCATCTAGGGTCTAAGGCATTAGGGTTTGCTAAGTCGATTTGGGGAATTAGAGTTTTTTATGATAAGTCGCGTTAATGTACAAGTTGTATACCACAAATAATATATGAAAAGTTGTAAATGTGGTTTAAATATTATAATTATTACCTATTGAATAAAAATATGTTTGAATAATCAAGACAAATTAATTTAGTTAGTTACTTTAACTAAATTAAAATAAATACAATAATCATAAATATATAAATAAATAATTTTGAGTTACACAATGATCCAACAAAAGATAATAAAGACATTAAACCATATGCGTATTTCTATTTTATAAGAAAAATATTTATAAAATAGACGTTTAAATATATAAATAAATAAATGTTTTATTATGTCTAATTAAACGTAAATAAGACTAATAATACCATACATGATCCAAAAGTACTAGTTTGATAGAAAATGGATGATTTCTGATGTAAACAAATTAGAATAATTTTCCCATAATTTATATAAACTTATTTATATTTAAAACTGATTTAACGAGATTAAATCATGTTTAAATGATTAAAATAATAAAATTTAATAAAAATAAATGTTTTCTGAACCAATAATTTTTATTTCAGTTCATGTTGATGAGAAATAATTACTCAAAAAGTTTGAGATTAAAATCAGTAAAAATGAATTTTTTATCAATTAAATACGATTAAAACAAATAAATTCAATAAAAATATAAAAATATGACATTTTCCAGAAAATAAAAGTGTAGTAATTTTCTTTATGGTGTCAAGACGCTACTCCTAAATTTTCATAATTTTTGCAGCAAAAGTGAATTTATTATGAATATTTTAAGATAGACACATATTATATATTTTTTTATAATAACTAAAAATAATAACAAAAAGGAAAAATAAACAAAACCAAAAAAAATAATGTGGTCTGTATGGGTCTCGAACCCGGACCTGATATGTAGAGAAACCTAGCCTTAACCACTACACTATGTCTTGTATTTGTGATTTTATCAACAAAACAATTTATTTAACACCTATTGCAACTTTCATCTTCTTCCCCAATATCTTATGCGAAAACCCTAACCCTAAGTTAGCATTCCAATAGCCCGATTAAAACAAGATTAACAATCTGTAATAAGGGGTTTTGGTTCGGAATTGTATGGAGAACAAAACGGCATAATAATAATGAACTTACAAGGTTGTTTTTGGATTGAACAAAAGGAAAACGGACCAAGACTTTGTGCGCCGATTTGATACCCTTCTATACTTAACTGTTTTTTTAGTGGGTTTCGAACGATTAAAGTGCATAAATGAGATGAAGGTTTCAATTTATATAATGGAGGGTTAAAGAACGTGTTATGAGGCGTTTAATTATTTCCGGTCGGTTATAACTTGATGATCCGATTAAAGCCTATTAAAACGTGATTATTACCCACTTAGAATCATTAAAATCGTTAAATGTTGAAGGAGAAACGTATATCAAATGACTCGGGACGTTAAGGCGCATTAAAGACCATGTTTTAAGCTTGGCCGGAAAAAGTTCCGGTGGCCGGATCTTTGTCGGATTCGCGAGTGGTAAACAGGGAAGGAAAGGTCTCTTTTAAAACTTTCAGACTTTGGCAAGTTTGGTCCCTCATGTTCTAACTAGGTTAGTATATTATATAACTAAGTTAAATTCCTTTATATAAAATCTAAACAAACTAACCAAGTTAATTTTTAACATCTATAAAGCTTCCCAAAACTTACATAAAATTTCTTTTTTTATAAAATCTATTTAGTATATGTTTCAATATACGTAAATATGATCCTGTCACACCCTCAAAATCCACTTGCGGAGTTTTACCGCGAGGCGCATGACAAACCAGGATCCAAACCAACGATCACAATAAACAAGTCTAAATGAATATAAATGCAATTTCAAAACATAGTTTAAAATCCCGTTTACAGCGGAAGCTTATTTAAAAACAGTATCTCAACAATGAAATAATAGTTCAACGTTCAAAAGACCATGCAACCCTAGTTAGACGCCGTGCAGACGCGTGCGCCCTAGTCCAGTCGTGCTACCTTAGCGACCTGAGAAAACATGTAAAAGTTTACGTCAGCACAAAAATGCTGGTGAGTTTACAGGTTTTGTATCCAAGTACCAAGTCCACCTGTCCATACTATAATAAATCGAAAACCAGTATACGCTAGCTAGGCGTACGTTTTGTTACTACCACGATTGGAAAACCATTACTAACTCGAATACCAGATGTTGTGCCCGAAAAGTACCAATTGTTCCTGTTGTTCCTGTTTGAGACAATATGCACTCGCCCGGCCCTCCAAGCCGACGAGCGGGGTTGGTCACTCCCAATAGCGCTATTCACATTTCCCCGTTGTGCAAACCCGCACATTCATGGTTCCCCCCGGGACTTCCAAAGATCGTGTAGTACACAATAGAAACCCATAGTATGACAGTAGTTACCAAATAATCGTTTTAACACATGTTTTCTCCCCCGAAAGTATAAAACCAGTTTAAAAGAGGGGCCGTAAACTCACCTTAAGTTGCGTTACTCCTTAACCCGAGTAAACCCAGCTGCTATGCTAGTCCCGTAAGCGGCGACCTAACATATGACAGTTACAAGTACTTAGACTAATAACCCGCAGGTTAATTAGTCCCTAGATGTCCAGACCATAACCAAGTTTGTTTGAAAACACCGTGACTGTTTAACTGACCCAAAGTACAAGACCCGACATCCCATTGGTGACCCGAGACTCCCCGTGTTATGTTTACGCTCTTAAACAGACAATCATGCAATCACACTTAACATACGTTAACGCACAACAAGTTATAGCACATAGTTCACGTATCACCGAATTACATCCAAACATATGTTACCAAGTTACCATATATGTTACGAGGTTCCTAGCATGTTACTACATGTCAAATCGGGTCTCGGAATGCTAATTTACACTTACAACAGTAGTACACGCGATTAGGAAACGTAAACTAGCCATTAGGGCTGATTGCATATAAGTTCATGTGATTAGGACTGATTGCATATAAGTTCATGTGATTAGGTCTGATTGCATATAAGTTCACGTGATCAGGGCTGATTGCATGTAAGTTCACGTGATCAGGGCTGATCGCATGAAAACTCATGCGATTTGGGGCTGATCGCATGAAAACTCATGCGATTTGGCCCTGATTGCATGTAAAACTGGCGATTAGCAATGCTAATCGCCTGTAACCTTGCTGTTCCAGTTTTTCGCGCGTTTAACGCTCCAAATCAGATCCAGAACGTGTGTAACTACCCAATATCATCCCAAACACTATCCTAAACATGTTTCAACCAAAATCCTTCGTTTAACCTCGTATAATCAGTCCTGCATGCAACCAAGTAATCCAAACATATACACATAGCATGCAATCATCATACTAACATGCATAACAATAACCCTAATAATCAATTAATCAGATTTCTATCATCATACTATCAATATCAATTCTGATCTAACAAAATAACATATCAATCCATCATCATGAATCATAAAAATCCTAGCTTTCTAATCATACACACCCATAACGCATGTATATTAGTTATAATCCGATTAACAACCCTTATTAATGATTTTCAGAAAGCTTTTTCGTTTAAGAACAGGTCTGGACCATTAGGGATTGATTTAAAACGTTTGTAAAGATTTGTGGATGAAAACCAAACCTTGGGATTATGAAAGAATGATGATTCAAGCTTGAAACCTTGTGTTTTGATCAAAAATCGCCTTCCAGAGGTTGTTTATGTGTTGGGGCGGGTTATGGGACGACTAGGGTTTGTATAATGAAGTTTATGAGGTCAAGTATGGTATTTATAGTCGTTTTTAGTCGTCCAGCACGTAACATGCGATTATGCAGCTTTACACGCGATCAGGAAGCCTAATCGCGTATAAGTTCATGCGATCGGGGCCTAATCGCATGAACAGTCATGCGATCAGTCCCCAGTCGCACCACATGATCCCCAGTCGCACCACATGATCCCCAGTCACACCACATATAGGCGATTGGGCTATCCTGATCGCCTATATGGGCCTGTTTCGTGTGTTTTGCAGGTTAAACCCCGTTTTAACATATGTTAACACATATTAACGTACCGACAAGTCACATAATGATTATAAACACATAACACAAGTAAATACACATATTCACGCTCGTTCACCAATTCCCAGGACTCGAGACTCGTATGTTCCGTATGCCCTGACGATCCTACCGATCGTCACCGTTTGTACACTTGGTTAAGGACCGACATCTAATGAACCTCTAGACCAACATCCAATGATCCTCTAGACTAAACCAATAGTTCCCGAACCATAATCCGACTTAACTAACCCAGTTAAGTACAATATACGCGTGACTCGCTAAGGTAGACTTTCATCTAGACAACGTTGTTAACCAGAATTTGCCGGGTGTCACATCATCCCCACGTTAAAAGAATTTTCGTCCCGAAAATTGCACAAGTACCAAAAGAACAAAAGAAATAACGAAGGAAACAAACAAAAGATAGAAACCAAAAGAGAGATTTACCCGAGTTGTCACATCATCCCCACGTTAAAAGGAATCTCGCCCCGAGATTCATTCAGCTGCAGAAGAGACATGTCTCGACTCGAACGCTTCCTTAGGCAAAAGATGAGGATACTTAGACTTCATCTGATCCTCCCGTTCCCACGTATATTCCGGTCCCCGGTTCGAGTTCCACCGAACCTTAACGATACGAATCTTGCTGTGACGCAGGCTACGAATCTTGTAATCAAGGATCTCCACAGGTTCTTCCACAATCCGAAGACGATCATCAACCTTGATCTCTTCTAGTGGAACGATGAGAGACTCGTCAGCCAGACACTTCTTCAAGTTTGACACGTGAAAGACGTTATGTACGTTACCGAGCTCCGTCGGTAAATCAAGACGATATGCCACCGGCCCAATCCGTTCCAGGATCGTAAATGGGCCGACATACCGCGGGTTGAGTTTGCCACGCTTCCCAAAGCGTATGACGCCCTTCCACGGTGAGACTTTTAGAAGTACCTTGTCATTGACTTGGAATTCCAATGGTTTGCGACGCTGATCGGCATAACTCTTTTGCCGGTCCCGTGCCGCTGCCAACCGGTTACGAATCTGTACGATCTTTTCCGAAGTTTCGTACACTAGTTCAGGCCCAGTGAGTTGACTCTCACCCACTTCAGCCCAACAAAGAGGAGAACGGCATTTCCGTCCGTACAGTGCTTCGAACGGAGCAGCCTTGATGCTCGTGTGATAACTGTTATTGTACGAGAATTCTACTAACGGTAGATGAGCTTCCCAACCCTTGCCAAAATCGATCACACACGCCCGCAGCATGTCTTCTAAAGTTTGAATCGTGCGCTCACTCTGACCGTCAGTCTGTGGATGGTAAGCCGTACTCATGTCTAGTTGGGTACCCAAAGCCTTGTGCAAAGACTTCCAGAAGTAAGAAGTAAAATGGGAGTCACGATCCGAGATAATAGAAACTGGCACCCCGTGCTTAGAAACAACTTCCTTCAAGTAAAGACGAGCCAAACGATCCATGGTGTCGGTCTCCTTAATAGCAAGAAAATGAGCTGATTTCGTCAACCGATCGACAATCACCCATATCTTGTCATTCCCGCTTGGTGATTTAGGAAGTTGTGTGACAAAATCCATAGTAATCCGTTCCCATTTCCATTCCGGAATTTCAGGTTGTTGCAAGAGACCCGACGGTTTCTGGTATTCCACCTTGACCTTAGCACAGGTCAAGCATTTGCTCACGTATGAGGCTATGTCCGACCTCATGTTTGGCCACCAGTAAAGCACCTTCAGATCTTGGTACATCTTATCCGAACCAGGATGAATAGAATACCGGGACTTATGAGCCTCATCAAGGACAAGCTCCCGTAGTGCCCCGAATAAAGGAACCCATATACGTTCTGCGAAATAGTGCAGGCCATCAGGCCTTTGCTCTAGGTGCTTGTCGGCACCGTGCATCGTTTCAGCTTTAAGGTTTTCCTCCTTCAAAGCTTCTAACTGGGCAGAACGGAGTTGATCAGGTAGTGATGAATGAATAGTGAGCTGCAACGCCCGAACGCGACGAGGTTTAATAGATTCCTTCCTGCTCAAGGCGTCTGCTACAACATTCGCCTTGCCAGGATGGTACTTAATAGCACAATCATAGTCGTTCAGAAGTTCAATCCAACGACGCTGCCGTATGTTCAAGTGTTGTTGGTCGAAAATGTGTTGGAGACTCTTGTGATCGGTGTAGATGGTGCATTTGGTACCGTACAAGTAATGTCTCCAAATTTTCAACGCGAATATCACGGCACCCAACTCCAAGTCATGGGTGGTGTAGTTCTTCTCGTGCACCTTGAGTTGACGAGAAGCATACGCGATCACTTTCTCGCGTTGCATCAACACGCAACCGAGACCATGAATAGAAGCATCACAGTAGACAACGAAATCATCAGGATCCTCAGGTAAAGACAAAATAGGAGCAGAACACAGTTTAGACTTCAGTTCTTCAAACGCGGACTCTTGTGATTCACCCCAGTCGAATTTTCTATCCTTCTGAGTAAGAGTGGTGAGGGGTTGAGCAATCTTCGAGAACCCCTGAATAAAACGACGGTAGTAGCCCGCAAGGCCTAGGAATTGCCGCACCTCAGTTGGCGTCTTTGGTGCTCCCCAGTCCTTGATCGCTTCGATCTTAGCTGGATCGACATGAATTCCTAGTTCATTAACCACATGTCCTAGGAATTGAACTTCGCGTAACCAAAAGTCACACTTTGAGAACTTGGCGTAAAGTTGTTCCCGTCGCAAGAGTTCCAAAACTAACCGCAGATGTTCCCCGTGTTCGGTCTCGTTCTTGGAGTAGATCAGAATGTCATCAATAAATACAATGACGAATTTGTCCAGATATGGTTTACAGACGCGGTTCATCAAGTCCATGAAAACCGCCGGTGCGTTCGTGAGACCGAAAGGCATGACCAAGAATTCGAAATGGCCATAACGTGTTCGAAAAGCAGTCTTTGCAACGTCAGCCTCCCTGACGCGCAGCTGGTGATAACCGGACCTCAAGTCGATCTTGGAATAATAACTAGAACCCTGAAGCTGGTCGAATAGATCATCAATACGTGGAAGAGGATAACGGTTCTTGACGGTCAATTTGTTCAGTTCTCTGTAGTCTACACACAATCGGAAACTTCCATCCTTCTTCTTAACAAATAGAATCGGGGCTCCCCAAGGGGAAGAACTTGGTCGGATGAAACCCTTGTCCAAGAGTTCCTGCAACTGACTAGACAATTCCTGCATCTCGGGAGGTGCAAGACGGTAGGGGGCCCGAGCAATAGGAGCAGCCCCTGGTACAAGATCAATACCGAACTCGACTTGACGATGAGGAGGAAGACCAGATAAATCATCAGGAAAAACATCAGGAAACTCGCGTACTACCGGAATGTCGTCGATCTTCTTCTCATCAACAGAGGAAACAGATAAAAGCGCCAAAACGGCTGGATAACCCTTTCGAAGACACTTAAGGGCTTTCATGCTAGAGATGATGTTTAACGGAACACCACCCTTGATACCGTACACAGAAAGGAATTCTCCATCAGGGAGAGGAATCCGAATAACCTTATCGTAACAGACAATCTCCGCGCGATACAAAGATAACCAATCCATTCCTACCACAACGTCAAAACTACCCAAAGGTACCGGCATAAGGTCGATGGGGAACGATAAACCCGACAACTCTAATTGACACTCCCGAAGGACACTAGTAGCTTCAATCGTTTTCTCGTCAGCTAACTCAATAATATACTTGGTCTTTAATGGTACGGGTACTACATCTAGCAGTCGACTAACATCCATGGATACAAAACTCTTGTCGGCACCAGAATCAAATAACACGCTAACAGAACGATTATTGAGAAGAAACGTACCGGTGACTGTGTCAGGGTCCTGTCTAGCCTCAGCGGCTCCAATGACGAAGGCACGTGCATTTCTGCCGCCGCCCCCGCTGTTCCCATTACTGTTGTTTCCACCCTGCTTCAGTTTTGGGCAATCCTTCTTGTAATGCCCAGTGTCACCACAGTTGTAGCATCCTTGTTTTCCTGTAGTCCCCTGAGTAGTCGGAGCTGAGCTGTTAGTCGGAGCCTGAGTCGATGGAAGTGTAGCCCGACAATCTTTAGCATAATGCCCTGTTCGCTGGCAGCGATGACAACGGTTACTGTCGCAGTTCCCTTGATGGTGACGTCCACACTTGTTGCATTTGGGCAGTTTTCCCGCATAACCACCCTGCTTGTTACCCGAAGAAGAAGAACCCCCATTATCAAACCTTTTACCCTGCTGTGCAGACCCAGATCCTTTCCCGTCATTTTCCCACTTGCGCTTGTTGTTCTCTGGGGCCTTAACAGTTGAACCCTTCGCAGGCAAAATACCCTCATTCACTTTTAGGTTGGTCATCCTATGGGCCGATCGAACTACCTCTGCATACGTAGGATGATTTCCCGCAGCCACTAACCCTGCAATTTCCGGTACTAACCCTGAGACATAGTGTTCAATCCTACGGTATTCTGGCACATGCAGATCGGGACACAGCACTGCCAACTCATTCCGCCTCACAGTATACTTCTCAATTTCCGACCCAGTCATCTTGAGGTTCCACACCTCATGCTCCAGCTTCTGTACCTCTTCCCTCGGGCAATACTCACGCTTCAGCAACTGCACAAAATTCTCCCATGGCATAGCATATGCCTCCCCAATACCCATATTCTGGGTGATGCCATTCCACCAAGTCAATGCCACGTCCTGAAATAACGCAGCAGAATACTTTACCCGATCTTCTGGGAGACAGTTACACATCAGAAATACTGACTCCACTTTCTCCAACCACCTAAGCAAGCTCACCGCACCCTCAGTGCCAGAGAATTCCTGGGGCTTACAGTCCCGGAACATCTTGTAGGTGCACATGGGTGGGGGTGGGTCAACAGGACCACCTGAAATGAAACGTATGAGAAACCACAAGTAACGTAAACAAGGTTCACCAATGAGGCAAAGAAAATGGATAAATCAACTTACCACCACCGTTGTGCCCTAACTGAAAGGCAGCTTGGAGCAAGTTGTTCAGATCAGCCTGCGATAGGTTAATACCTCCACCACGACCACCAGCACCACCGCGACCACCACCACGTCCACCATTGCGACCACCTCCACGTCCTCCACGCACTCCAGACATGATTCTGGCAGAAAGAACGAGAAAATTTAGTTTCGCAGTTAAAAATAACCACTAATGTTCACAAGATCAAAGCTAGATCCAATCCGGGACTATCCCTCCAAACCCAGAGTTCACCAGGATTTCCATGCATTTCGGTTTATGATTTTGTGTGCACCCAAAATGATAAACCGCTCTACATGGTCCTCCAAGTGTCCTCCTAGTTCAAAGTTCAAATCACCGATCATAGACTCTTAGCTACACACCGTAATACTACGGTAGTTTATGACAAGTGTTTCTATTGGAGTGCGAAAGGGAGATGTCCGAGCCTTGGACAAATCTCAAGAGCACACGAGTTACTCCAATAGACTACACTGCCTAGAAAACAAGTAACCCAACCTAAGATAGAACAGATGATGTGACGTAGAAAGACCAATGATTTAGAGACACCCCGACAAGACCATACGTAAACCACTATAACGTTTAGTATCATGTGATCGTCTAGTGTGTGCGACTCGGCTATAGACTAGACTCTACATGCAGTCCTAGTTCACTATAACCATTGGCTCTGATACCAATCTGTCACACCCTCAAAATCCACTTGCGGAGTTTTACCGCGAGGCGCATGACAAACCAGGATCCAAACCAACGATCACAATAAACAAGTCTAAATGAATATAAATGCAATTTCAAAACATAGTTTAAAATCCCGTTTACAGCGGAAGCTTATTTAAAAACAGTATCTCAACAATGAAATAATAGTTCAACGTTCAAAAGACCATGCAACCCTAGTTAGACGCCGTGCAGACGCGTGCGCCCTAGTCCAGTCGTGCTACCTTAGCGACCTAAGAAAACATGTAAAAGTTTACGTCAGCACAAAAATGCTGGTGAGTTTACAGGTTTTGTATCCAAGTACCAAGTCCACCTGTCCATACTATAATAAATCGAAAACCAGTATACGCTAGCTAGGCGTACGTTTTGTTACTACCACGATTGGAAAACCATTACTAACTCGAATACCAGATGTTGTGCCCGAAAAGTACCAATTGTTCCTGTTGTTCCTGTTTGAGACAATATGCACTCGCCCGGCCCTCTAAGCCGACGAGCGGGGTTGGTCACTCCCAATAGCGCTATTCACATTTCCCCGTTGTGCAAACCCGCACATTCATGGTTCCCCCCGGGACTTCCAAAGATCGTGTAGTACACAATAGAAACCCATAGTATGACAGTAGTTACCAAATAATCGTTTTAACACATGTTTTCTCCCCCGAAAGTATAAAAACAGTTTAAAAGAGGGGCCGTAAACTCACCTTAAGTTGCGTTACTCCTTAACCCGAGTAAACCCAGCTGCTATGCTAGTCCCGTAAGCGGCGACCTAACATATGACAGTTACAAGTACTTAGACTAATAACCCGCAGGTTAATTAGTCCCTAGATGTCCAGACCATAACCAAGTTTGTTTGAAAACACCGTGACTGTTTAACTGACCCAAAGTACAAGACCCGACATCCCATTGGTGACCCGAGACTCCCCGTGTTATGTTTACGCTCTTAAACAGACAATCATGCAATCACACTTAACATACGTTAACGCACAACAAGTTATAGCACATAGTTCACGTATCACCGAATTACATCCAAACATATGTTACCAAGTTACCATATATGTTACGAGGTTCCTAGCATGTTACTACATGTCAAATCGGGTCTCGGAATGCTAATTTACACTTACAACAGTAGTACACGCGATTAGGAAACGTAAACTAGCCATTAGGGCTGATTGCATATAAGTTCATGTGATCAGGACTGATTGCATATAAGTTCATGTGATTAGGGCTGATTGCATATAAGTTCACGTGATCAGGGCTGATTGCATGTAAGTTCACGTGATCAGGGCTGATTGCATGTAAGTTCACGTGATCAGGGCTGATCGCATGAAAACTCATGCGATTTGGGGCTGATCGCATGAAAACTCATGCGATTTGGCCCTGATTGCATGTAAAACTGGCGATTAGCAATGCTAATCGCCTGTAACCTTGCTGTTCCAGTTTTTCGCGCGTTTAACGCTCCAAATCAGATCCAGAACGTGTGTAACTACCCAATATCATCCCAAACACTATCCTAAACATGTTTCAACCAAAATCCTTCGTTTAACCTCGTATAATCAGTCCTGCATGCAACCAAGTAATCCAAACATATACACATAGCATGCAATCATCATACTAACGTGCATAACAATAACCCTAATAATCAATTAATCAGATTTCTATCATCATACTATCAATATCAATTCTGATCTAACAAAATAACATATCAATCCATCATCATGAATCATAAAAATCCTAGCTTTCTAATCATACACACCCATAACGCATGTATATTAGTTATAATCCGATTAACAACCCTTATTAATGATTTCCAGAAAGCTTTTTCGTTTAAGAACAGGTCTGGACCATTAGGGATTGATTTAAAACGTTTGTAAAGATTTGTGGATGAAAACCAAACCTTAGGATTATGAAAGAATGATGATTCAAGCTTGAAACCTTGTGTTTTGATCAAAAATCGCCTTCCAGAGGTTGTTTATGTGTTGGGGCGGGTTATGGGACGACTAGGGTTTGTATAATGAAGTTTATGAGGTCAAGTATGGTATTTATAGTCGTTTTTAGTCGTCCAGCACGTAACATGCGATTATGCAGCTTTACACGCGATCAGGAAGCCTAATCGCGTATAAGTTCATGCGATCGGGGCCTAATCGCATGAACAGTCATGCGATCAGTCCCCAGTCGCACCACATGATCCCCAGTCGCACCACATGATCCCCAGTCACACCACATATAGGCGATTGGGCTATCCTGATCGCCTATATGGGCCTGTTTCGTGTGTTTTGCGCGTTAAACCCCGTTTTAACATATGTTAACACATATTAACGTACCGACAAGTCACATAATGATTATAAACACATAACACAAGTAAATACACATATTCACGCTCGTTCACCAATTCCCGAGACTCGAGACTCGTATGTTCCGTATGCCCTGACGATCCTACCGATCGTCACCGTTTGTACACTTGGTTAAGGACCGACATCTAATGAACCTCTAGACCAACATCCAATGATCCTCTAGACTAAACCAATAGTTCCCGAACCATAATCCGACTTAACTAACCCAGTTAAGTACAATATACGCGTGACTCGCTAAGGTAGACTTTCATCTAGACAACGTTGTTAACCAGAATTTGCCGGGTGTCACAGATCCATAATAACTAAAAATAAATAAATGTTGAATTCGCTCCTTTTATTAAATTCGAAACGTCAAAACTTACAGGAACTAAATTAGAATTATTCGAATACACAAAGGACTAAAATTGTCAATTCACTGAAAGATGGAGGTGACGACTGTCACAAGTATTATTTTTAACTTTTATAAAGTACATATTTTGTATAAAAAAAATATTATAACAAAACATGTAGCATTATAAATGATCTTTTATATGTTTTATATTTAATGCGTTTCAAATATATATAGAATTAAATGTCATGAGTTCTCATAAACATCACTTAACTCTTTACTTCATTTTGATTAAATATGGTGTTCAAAAGACAAAATTGCCCCCAAAAAGTAGTTATTATATGCATTAGGTGTTGTATCATAACCAATTATACTTGTACCTCTTAAAATTTAAGAAGTCTTTGTCAAATGCTTTATAATATAGATATAGATATAGATATAGATATAGATATAGATATAGATATAGATATAGATATAGATATAGAAGTATAGATAGATAGCGATTAAAAATTAAAATAATAATAAAAAGTTTAAATCTTAAACATTACATATATAGTTTACAAGCTAACAACAATTTTCTTCCTGAGGTTTGGCCAGTTTTGTTGGTCCCATCTTTTTTTTTCTTTTTTTTTTTTAGCAATTGGACACCTGATGTTAGTAATTTGGTGTCATTTCCATCCATTTTGCTAACTCTGTTTATTTATACAGTTAAGATGAGGGGCATTTTTGTCATTTTATCTAAGGTACAACATAATAAAGCTTGGTACAAGTTGTTAATGCATATACAAAATAAGGATGTTATTTAAAACACACATATAATGTTATATATATAAACATAGTTCCACATCTTTCTCTCTCACACCCACACACACTCTATCCCTTTTAAAATACCCTGGCACCATCAACCTTACCACCACCAATCACCACCACACCACTGTCAATTGCTTACTTATAAGCGCCATCTTCATCACTCACGCCTAACACAACCATCACTATCAACCGCCGGCCAGGAACACCTTACTTCCACCATTCCAACCTCTACTGCCACCATCATGCGACGCCAAATACCTTCAGCACCAAAGCCCAACGGTCACCACCATCACAATGTTGGACATAATTCCCATCCTCGAGCGTATGAGGTGGGTTGGGCCTGCTAGTTCGAGAATATGGATTAGTATGGTTATTTGGTTAAGTTAATTAGAGATAAATTAAATGAGTTATATTTAATTTATAATAGATAGGTTAGATAAACATGTGGGTTTATTATGTTATTATCTAGTTAGGAAACTGAATCCTACTCTTAGTATAACCAAGTCATGTCCTATATAACCTCATCAAATTTGTGATTAAGGTTAAGAGAGATGTAATCAGTTTTGAGTTAGTTTCTGATTAATAAAATTGTGAGTCATTCAATTTTAATTCTTTTCTTCAACTTTTCTATTTGGTTTGATTGTCGATTGGGACTTGACACAATAGCTCCACACCACATTGAGTTATACGATCATCAAAATGCAAAACTTTAAACAATTTTTAGAAGAAAAAAAATTTGAGTCTGAGCAACATATACCCATGAAGATAAAAAATGAAGGAGATTTATGATCGGAAAGAGTATAGCACATGCATAAAAGAACCACTTTGATCGAGAGAATTATGAAAAAAAATGCTGGAACACATATATACCCAAACAAATACATGTGATTCATAACTAAATACACGTGTACAACAGGATAGCGACCTCACCGAGCTGTTTTAAAGCTGAAGGAAGTTTTTTTATAGATACAAGAATCGAACTTGGTGGAACCAATAACAACAAAACAACTAGACCAGCCAGACTGAAGACACATTTGTTTAGATAACAGAACAACAAAACTAAATAACTTAAAAACATGGCAGCAAACACTATTCATCAGCTTCTAAAACTAATATATAGGATAATTTTGACAATGTTTGTATTTATAAATGGTGAGTTTTTAGTTACCTAGGCTGGACGTTTGTGCGTCTCGGGTACCCTTACAGGTGGGAGGTATCCGAGCCGCTACACCATTCCGAGTGTCGCAGATAAGATGGGGTGGGTAGTGTTCTAAGGTGATACAAGCCATTTCTGGCTTTTAGTTCAACTTCAAATGATTATTTGATGCAATACTATTTTATATTGTAATAAAAAATTTATGAAAATACTAAGGTGTTGTCCGTTTTTCTAAGAAAGGTTTGCGCAGGCTCTTCTGTCTGCGCCACGCAGATCATGCGCAGACACTGTCATCTACAGATTGTTTGTTTTTTCGAAGACGTGTCATTAAAAAACGTCTATACAAGCTCTTCTTGGTGCAGACTTGGCCCAACCACTTCTAAGATTTTCTAAGGTCTGCAAAGGGTTAAACACCACCGCCATCACCATCGTCAACCACCACCACCACCCCACCCATCGTCCACCACCACCACCACCACCATCATCGCCTACCTCCACCACCACCCACCATCACCAAAATCTCAATTTAAAATCAATTTATTTAAGTCCTTAGTTGAATCTAGTTTAGTTGTCAGTAGTGTCTGTGAGTTTGATGTCCGGACTCAACCAGACTTTACTACAATTGATAGGTACACTTGTCTGTATTGTGGTATATTTTAGTAGAGTCTAGAGTTTTACTAGAGTGTTTAGATTAATTTAGTTATATAGACCATTTCCAACACATCAACCCCCGTCACGATTCTTAAACGACCATAACCTTCTTATACGCTAATATATTAATTTGAGTATCATATTGCTATAGTTTTTTTTTTTCAAATTTAAAAATTGATATGTTACATTATTAACAGTTTATGCTGTATGAATAACTGAATCGTTAACTGAAAAAAAAAAAAGACGAAACCAAACTGAAATCAACCGAAAACCAAACTAATCGAAAACCAATTAACTGAAAACGAGAGAAAACCAAACTAATCGAAAACCAATTAACTGAAAACTAGACTAACCAAAATTAACAGGTCTGACTAAAAACCGAATCGATTAACAAAAAAGACAGTTTAATTAATAAAACAAATTAACCGATAACTTCAGTTTACGGTTTAGGTTTCAACTGAGACTAATAACCAAATCAAATCAAACCAAAACATGCACACACCTAAAAGTATTTATGTTTCTCGTTACGTTACATAGGCAACCATCCAACCATTATGAAAGAGTAAACAAACCATAAGTGTATCCTAACCTTTTCAAATCAAAGAGTTGTTGCAATGGCGAGGGGTGTATTTCATACACTCTATAAACTAGCAGGACTAGTATCGACAAAACTAAAAAAAAAAAAAAAAAAAAAAAAACTTTTTCTCCAACAAAATATGAAAAGGGTAAAAAAAGAGTACATAAACCCTCGGCGGCTGACCGGCAATTTCATTGCTTTCGCTCCTTATTCCTTAAACCCTCGCCACACATGGAGGAGGCGACTGATATGGATATAGAAGCCAATCAACAACACACCAACGAACCCAACACCTCATCAAAGAAATTTTCACTCAAAAACACAATTCAAACCAACTTTGGTGATGATTATGTTTTCCAAATTGTTCCTAAGTATGTAAACCCTAAATCCCTAATTGTTACTGTATAACAGTCTAGTTTTGGATTTATTATGATAATATAGGGAGTTTTGAGTGTTTGATTGTTGTGTGTTTGTGAATTATGTTTTATAGGGAGGACTGGACGTCGATGGCGGTGTCTTTATCGTCCAAAACTGTGAAACTGTATTCGCCGGTTACCGGTCAGTTTGTTGGAGAATGTAGTGGACGTCATTCGGATAGTATTAATCAAATATTGTTTGTTGGGAATGTGTTGCATTCTTGCTCGTCTGATGGGACTATTAGGAGTTGGGATACTCGTTCGTACCAACAGGTTGTTGTTACCTTTTGTATGTTTTAAACACTTTGATTATTGTTTTTTTGTTTATACATTGAGACATTGAGTTTGATTTTGTGATTTGGTAGCATTTTGAATGTAAGTTTTCGCCTTTTTGGCTGAAATTGGTGAAAATTTCAATATGTTTGTATTTGTTTTGTATGTAACTGTAGGTGTCTTGTTTAAATGCGGGTCCGTCGCAAGAAGTATTTAGCTTTTCGTTTGGTGGATCGGACGATAATCTTCTTGCTGCTGGTTGTAAATCTCAGGTAATGGTATTGTGAAGCAATTGTTTGGCGATCTGCACAATTTAGAATTATATCAAACTGTATGTGAATTAGCCTAGAAAAGCTATTAACATTCTGTCATTTGCTCTACTTATTGTGATGTGATGACATGCGCATCTACCATAGTTATCAAAGGCGTGAGGCGCACTCAAGGCACTTAGGCTCTGCCTATGGCCTAGGCGAGAAGCGCAGGCATGAGAGAAAAAAACGCAAATAAAAAAAATCACCAAATCATTATAAATAACAATCATCTTATAATATAATATAAATATAAACTGATTGGTTTAGCCATACCTGCTAAAAGAATTAACACGCCTTTGATAACTAATCAGTTGGTGGTAGATCAATGAGTTGAGGTGTTTATATATTGAAGAATAATTCAATATCTATAAGTGTTTAAAAAATCAAATATGTTAAAAAAAAACGATTTGATTGAGATTTATATATAAATTGGTAAGTATCGGTTGATAATATTCATCAGGGGATTAGGTTCTTAAAAATTAGACCGTGGCTTTTTTTTTTTTTTTTAATCTAGGAGGGAAAAGCGGGATCTGGTGGCTTCTACTAGACTCCCTTATGCATGGTGACTTTTTCTATCAGTGTATGAACTCAATTGAATGATTGAATCCTTACTCGTCATAATCGCATCAAGCAGAATATCTGAAACTGAACCAATATTGATTGGAACTATTTACATCATTATACGGACATGATGTGTTAATTAAGCTCAGCTATTTATCCTAAATGATTCTTTGATTAATTATAGTTGTAGCATAAGTTTCGCTGTATGTATTCTTGCAAATAATTCTTGCTAGGCCTGTAAACGAACCGAACGTTCATGAACTGTTCGTGAACTGTTCGGCGGGAAGTTCGTTTATGTTCGTTTATTTAGATAAATGAACGAACACGAACACAATTTTTTGTTCGTTTAATTAAACGAACGAACATGAACACATGTTTTGTTCGTTCATTTATGTTCATGAACGTTCGTTTATGTTTGTTCATTTATGTTCGTTTATGTTCGTTTATTTTTGTTCGTTTATGTTCGTTTAATTAAACTTTACTTTATTTTTATTATTTATTTCCCTTTATTAAGTAACCTTAATTCATATTATATTATATACAATATATTTGATATGTTCTAAAATTTAATCCTAACCCTAACATTCTAATCATATCAGCCTCTCTTCACACTTCACAGCCTCACCTCCCTTTTTCTCCACACTCCACAGCCCTACTAATTTAGATTTTGTTTTGGTTGCATTGTGATGTATTAGACTTGGTTGAATTGTGATGAATCATTATTAAACTTGTTTTTGTTTGTGTTCATTAATGTTCGTTTATGTTCATTTGTGTTCGTTTATGTTCATGAACTGTTCGTTTAGGTTTTAAATGAACGAACATAAACGAACACGAACACGACAAATTTCTTAATGAACGAACACGAACACAAAAATGTGTTCGATTATGTGTTCGTGTTCGTGTTCGTGTTCGGTTAAAGTTAAATGAACAAACACGAACACGCCTGTGTTCGTGTTCGTTCGGTTCGTTTACAGGCCTAATTCTTGCATTATGCAACTTGAATGTCCTTTCTTTCTTGTTTTTGCAAAAGGCTATCCTGTCTTATCAATCAATCTCCATGCCAAATCTATCATGGTCTTTTTATAATACCCAGAGATCATGGTTTAGTCAGCTCTAACATTCTTGTTAGTTGATTAGTTAACTATATAGTGCATTACTGCATATGATGATTTTACTCCGTTGATCCAATCTAAAAATAAGTTTTCCATAATTAAGAGTCATTGAAGAGGATTAAATTTGTCTTTGTAGATTCTTTTCTGGGACTGGAGAAACAAGAAGCAGGTTGCCTGCTTGGAGGAATCTCATATGGAAGATGTAACACAGGTTTATATTAATTTTACGGGTTCTGTTCATATTCAGTACAAATGTATAGCATCCAACAATACAGATCAAGTTACCTCTTTTTTTAATATTTTCCCAATTTAGTGAAATAGTTTACTATTTCCGCTAAACGGATTTTTAGCAAACTTCAGTTACTGTCACTTTATTGATTCTGTTTACTAGTTTTTTTTACTGCATTATGTCTCAACTAAACGCAAATTATGAATGGTAACAGGTTCACTTTGTACCAGATCAGAAAAATAAGCTTGTAT
Source organism: Ambrosia trifida (assembly GCA_028751855.1). Lineage (NCBI taxonomy): Eukaryota > Viridiplantae > Streptophyta > Magnoliopsida > Asterales > Asteraceae > Ambrosia > Ambrosia trifida. Next base: position 11,676,516 of record CM054125.1, read on the forward strand.
CTGCTTCTATTGATGGATTAATCTGCACATTCGATACCAGTGGAGAAATCAACGATGATGATCATCTGGAATCTGTATGTTTAGTGTAGTTAATTGTTTGTTTAATGATAATATGTATCTTGTTTTGGCATATCAAATGAGTTGGATATCATTCTATCATGATCGATGTTATGAAGGTGATGAATGTGGGAACATCGATCGGAAAGGTGGGGCTTTTTGGTGGGAAATATGAGAAGCTATGGTGTTTAACTCACATTGAAACTTTAAGGTACTTTGCTTTATACCTTGTATATTCTTAACATGATTATTGTTTACGAATTTGATGTTTTGTTACCGTTTTATATTTCTCTTTTAGTATTTGGGATTTGAATGATTCAAGACTTGAAGCCAATTTTGAAGGTGCTCGCCCTTTGGCCTCTAACAGTTGGGCTCTAGATCAGGTATCTAACTTTGTTCTTTCTACGTTTTAGAAAAATAAATGATTAGTTTTTTGAATAATTGTTTGTTTTTTGTTGCAAACAAACCGTTATCCTTATGTAAAAGCAATAAATATTTTCCGTAAAAAATAAACATTTTTATTTTTTCAAGAGCAGTGGTTTGTTTGCTTTACTAATCTTTTTCATTTGGATAAGCATTTGTATTCAATTTGTAACACTGATTTTGCGAAACAAAGACGCTATTAAAAACATGTTTGGTACGGCAAATTCATCATCTATTGTTCAAATACACAGGTTGACTATTTTGTTGACTGTCACTACTCAGCCGTGGATGATAATTTATGGGTTATAGGCGCCACAAATAGTGGCAGTTTGGGCTACTTTCCTGTAGCCTACAGTGGAGGAATGAGATCAATCCTGTCTCCAGAAGCTGTTCTTCATGGTGGTCATACAGGTGTTGTTAGAAGCGTGTTAACTTCTCCCACCATGAAAACTGGACTGAACCAAACAAACGGCGTTTTCGGGTGGACAGGTGGTGAAGATGGGCGCCTGTGTTGCTGGTTATCTGATGAGTCGTCTGCTATAGATCATTCATGGATATCGACGTCGTTGGTTGAAAGGTACCCCAAAAATCGCAAGAAAAGCAGGCATCGACCATATTAGAGTGCAAGTGTTGAGATTTTGGTGTGTTGTACTATAATTTCCCTTTTTGTTTTGTTTTGTTTTTATAATTATGGTAGGTTTTATTTAGTGTAATGCAAGTTTTGATACTTGTACTCACTTTGTTTAATCAAAATTTATCAATTGTTTTCTGATTCTGGTTTTTAATTCTTAAAAGGAAAGGCTGGTTACAACTTTGTGCAACTGTTGAGAATATATGAATGAGTTTGAAACATATAATCAATTTTTAAATTGTAATACATATATTTTGTAAACCCATTCTTAATAACATGTGTTATTTAGCATTTTTCTACAAGATATGCCTATTTTTTTAATGTATAGCGGAAGTTTTAAAGTGCTTACAAACTATTATGCTCAAAAGTCGAAAATGATGGCTTAAACAAGTTTAATAAGTTTATGTATACAGTCTTGAGCTTCTACAAAATGTGTCGATCCAGACCATTGGCCGTTCTCAAAGGCCTCAAGTGAAGTCCTTGGTTGCTAGGCCTAAGGGCTAGTCATTTCATCGAGCCTTTACAATCTTAAGGCCATGACTAGGCAAATTCAGCTTACATATAACCGTGCAGCCCACTATCAAATCTAAGTTTCATCATAAATATGCCACAACTATGTAAAATACCATAAACATAGCCTTAGTTTAATCACTTATTCACTTGTGCGACAAGACTATATGAGTTGAGTTTACATAGTCGTGTCATCAAGCAACTTGGGTTATAACTAGGGGTGTAAATGACACGTAGCGGCTCGAGAGCTACCCGGGATCGGCTCAGTAAAAAGCTCGAACGAGCCGAGCCTTAACGAGCCCGAGCCCGAGTTCGAGCCTGAAATATGACTCGTTTAGTTATCGAGCCCGAGCTCGAGCCCTATATACAAAGCTCGATTGGGCTCGCGAGCCTAAACGAGCCCAAACATAAATAAGTGATTTTTATATCTCTTATAATTTATAGCCCACATCTCTAAAGGCAAAGTCCTTATTTCATAGGCCCATTTAATAACACTCGCGAGTCGAGCTTTTGCGATCTCGAGCCGAGCTTTGAGCTCATGTGAGATTGTTCCCAAATCACCTCGAGCCGAGCCGAGCTCGAGCTTTTGATTTTGCTAGCGAGCCGAGCTCGAGCTTCATAAAACCATGACGAGCCGAGCTCGAGCTCAGTCAGGCTCGGGCTCGGCTCGGCTCGTTTACACCCCTAGTTATAACTATACAAATTGAGATTGTATGGTCGTGTGTCCTGCACTGAGCTTTACCCAAACAATTTCCCACTTTCAGAGTTGTCTTAAGCTTCTTGGGGGCCCAAAAAGCATAATAAAATTTGAGCCCTTTTCGTTAAAGAAATTGATTACTGCCATGATTTCTATACATTGTGTTATGCATAATCATATACCACAGACCTCACTACCATGATTTCTATACAAATTTTGATCCCTCAGAACCGCCTCTTAAATAGGCATACAATTACATCAAGGTAAACGTAAATCATGGGAATCATGTACTAATGGACTAACTAAAAAGATAACAATACATGCTAAACTAATGGAAGTAGTGAGTAACTTGGAAAATGCATAAAAATAAACTAGAGAATTGGAACGTGGCTTGTAATCTTGTGTCAGTTCTTCACGGGTCAAGACAAGCACATAACATATTATTAGCTAAATTTCAATACAAAGCTAACTTGTTTGTCTAATATCCATCAAATCCAGTATGATCACCTTCCATATAAATTTGTAGGTTCAAACACGCTTATGAAATATACTTGATTCTAATAACCGTATGTGATAGCTTCCAACTTTCGAGAATTTATTGGCTCTTTTGTGTGGATTGATAGTTTCAAATATCACAAGTACTCTGATACCACACTTCCAACTGCCATATAGAATATGTGCATAAACTAATTCTTACAACAAGGTTTCGTGGTGTAGTTGGTTATCACGTCAGTCTAACACACTGAAGGTCTCCGGTTCGAACCCGGGCGAAGCCATTATATTTTTTTCAGCAATATATTTTTTAAGTATTTAAATTCTCAATTTATGAAGTGTTCAAGTGGCTAAATTACCTTCTGCTATCATAGCTGCTGCTGCCTGCCCACATAATTTGCACCTTTATTTATTTCATAATAACAAGAAACTGTTAAATAAATGTAGCAAAATCCTATATGGAAGTTGAAAAGATGCACACATGTAGGGTTTGTTTTCTTTTCTTATCACAGTGACTTATACCTTCATCATGGTGTTTGTTAAACATAAATCAATCACAACACATTCTTATAGTGAATGGATGAGTTCGATGATCATTTGTGTCGCTACTATCACATCTACATGCAAGGCAAAGCCTATCTAACCGTGGTCCACGGACAACCAATTACCGGTATTATCTTTTGAGTGGTGCAACCGGGTCCCGAAAAAAGTTGCTGTTGTGGCATTGAGGGCGTTTCTGGACCGGCTTCCAACATCGGAGGCCTTGTTAAGGCGGCATATTCAGACGGGGTCTCAATTATGTACCATTTGTGAGACAAATGTGGATTCGGTAGATCACTTATTCACCGAATGCCCAGTCTTTATGGAGGTGTGGCATGCCATTTTCAATTGGTGCCATGTGCCATCTTTTTTTGCTTTTCATGTTCGAGACTTACGAATCGAGCCGAGCTTGGCTCACTTTCTAACCGATCCGAGCCGGCTCGGCTCAGTTTCAAACCGAGCCATATCGAGCAAGCTTTTTTCGAGCTAAATCCGAGCGAGCTCCGACCCACAAGCTTTTTGAATAGCCCTACTCACATTGGTAACCTAACACAACTGCCCTACTCATTTGACCCTTCTAGAAACATTACCATCACACCCGTACCGCAAATTATTTGAAAATCATCAATTGAACACCCTGTATACAGATTTGTTATGGGTTTGCGGCTCGCCAATATGATGATGGCAAGATGGATGATCAATGGTTTTAACCAGGGAAGAGAGAGAACTAAAAAAAAAGGGGTTGGTTTTTATTGTTTCATATAGTTAGTTAGAAAAGAAATGATCAATTTGGGTCATGTGTCTTGCACATGATAAAAAATTATCAAAATATATATGTTCCAAGTATAAAAACTAGGGACCATCCAATATCCTTGTAATGATGTAATTTGAATAAGAAAAAAAAACAATTCATAATGACTACTTGTGTTATTTGATGTAAACCTTTTTTTATTATTTTAAATAAAAAAAACATACAGTAACACATTTATAATCACAAAAAAAAAAAAAAAAAAAAGTAGAGAACTAAACAAAAGTTGTCAATTTCAATTTTCAAAATTTGAATTTCGTATACCCCGATGGCAAAAAGGTCATTTCCCCACAAATTTAGGGACCCGAATCCCCCGATCAATAAAAAAGTAGATCACGAAATCATCGACCACTCCTCACCAGTAGTGACACAAACACACAACTCAACCACCAAGAAACGTAGACGATATCAGACCGATTAACAATCACTCTCTACTATGGTACGCATATTTTCTCTATAATCCTCCAATTATTATTTTGTCCATCGTTTTATTTTGTTTTTCGATTATTAATTTTGCATCATCTGCTTATCAGTATCGTCTAGGGTTTCATGTAACCGTAAGGTTTTTCTTCGATTGGAGTTATTGATACGAATGCAGACCATATTTCTATTATCATCATGTGAATTCGTGTAACTTCAACTGTTTATCCTACGTGTATATTAGATTTCTGCATATGGATCTTGAAATCCTTTAGGTCAAAATTTTAACTGATTTTACTCTATTTGTTGTTATACTAAGTGACGATTTAGTTTTAGGGTTTACATCCGTACAGAGGAAGAAACGGACTGTATCTTAGTTTAAATCACATTATGTTACTGTGATACTGCTCCATTCAAAAACATTTTTTGTTTGAAATTGTGTTTTTGTGTCCCTATTGATATCAGGTGATGTTATGTTGTATGGAATCATTTTAGAAATTTAGAACCATCTTATTGTGTTTTCGGTATCTAGATTTGGAGGAATGATTTTTTTTCTGTTTTTGTGTCACCCTGCTCCATCACCTGGAAGGATCTCATTGCAATTCTGCTTGCTTGATAGTGAGCTCGTTAGTGTTCCTAAGAAAATTTAGTGCCAACTGACAAAAGGATATCGTTAATTTCGGATCATTAATTGATTGTGAGATGCATGTTTGTTTTTATCTCAATAAGAGAGCGGTCCTCCAAATTTGAAATGTTTTTTTTGTTCTTTTTTTTTTTAAACAATTAGATTGTTTTTCTTGGCAGGAAGGACAAGATTCTGGAGATAACAAGCAAAGCACAGCTGACATGACACAATTTGTAAGTTTCTAGTGCATTTGCTTCATTAATGTGTATCAGCTTAGGCTTCTTGGTGTCATATGCAATTAGCAATTAAATCTGGACCTTAAAATGCGGGTCGGTTGTATACCTTTATTTTTAGTATGCCTTTATTTTTTGGGTATCGCTTTTGTATATATGTTATTAAGCACAGATGTTGTTGAAGCTAACGATCTTTAAATGCTTATTTTGTAAGAACATTCATCTAACTTTGCCAGTTGCTACAAGATAGGCGTCACATATTTTTCTTTTATAGTTGCTTTGTGCATAGCATTTTCGCCTTTTGATTTGTGATAAGGCTTGCTAGGGGCTCCAATTTGGTTTAGGTCTGATTCAATGTATACGGATTAACAAAATCTAAGAAAGCTTTTTATTTGATCAAATAATTCATCCATTGAATTAGCCCTGTACTTTCGGCTTATTAGTACTTAATATTCAGGTTGATTCCTGAATCTCCGTTTGGGTTAAGTCTTATAAATGTTATATATATAATTGAGGTATTCCTTTCCAAATATTAACATCCCATCTCCAAAATCCCTTTCTATTCTTTTTCATTATAAAGAACATTTCCCTTAAAAATGCGTATGAGGCCTACATACGGCCCATGGTTTACAGGAAGCGCAGGCGAGGCACGCTTTTTGGGCACAAATATGGCATAAGGTGTCCTTGAGGCGCCCGCCTCATGTACATGACATATTTTTGTGCAGCAAGATGCTGTACAACAGGCTTTTGAGGTTGTACATGTAGGTAATTTATATTTTATATATTAAAACATATATAAGGCTTATAAGCTTATTTGTGTCTAAATATTAAGTAAACAATGCTAGAAACCAATAGGAATTATATATAAAAAAATTATATAACAAATTTCGCCTCACGTATGAAAGGCGGTGCGCTTCGTGCCACGGTTTTCGACCCTATCACTTTTGTGTGCCTCACACTTTTTAAAACAGAGCCCCCTCATATCATGTGCCACCCTTTCTCACTGTTTTTCCCAATTCCCTGCACTAACATTCGTTATTTATTAAGCTTGTCTTCTCTCATCTTTGTATAATTGACGTTTATCTAAAATGTGTTCATATAAAATGTCAAGAATGGCAGTACTTTTTATATGTGGCCATAGTTGTATGACAAGTTTTAGAAGCGTGGTTTTTATAATGTACTTATAACTGTGAATAGTTAAAAAAAAGTTGTGATAAAACCACATGTCTCGTAAAAAGATTTTTCATCACAATAATAGTCTTATGAGTTGGAAATATGAAAAAAATGTCAAACTGGAATAGGTTGTCATTTTCAATGTTTGCCATACCAAAATGTGGTCACACTTTTAAATTTTTGATGATATGAACTTATGAAACTAACATTACATTTGAACAGTGTGTTGCTATTAGTCTATTAATATAGCGGCGTTGATTAAAATTTGGCGTTATAAACCCATTCTCAAGTTTGACAATTTTTTGAAAAATTTGTTATGAAATTGCCACCATTTTTGAAAGTTCTAATTTTGAGAACTGTGAATAACTGACAAAATTAAGAAAAAGGTCAAATGTGCAAAAAATGAAAAAAAAAGTCTTGCAATGTTAGACCATAGAATCAAGTGAACCTATTTTGGTCATGATCTACTTATATTAATACACATGGGCAGCGTTATCATCCATTAATGATCCACTTAGTGTGTCATGATCTATTTTGAATTTAATTGGACACGGGCCTTGTTACGATTGATTTTCACTAAATTATCTGTCTCTTTTGCAGGTTCAAACCCTTCTTCAGCAGATGGTAAGATGTGAACAGTTTTGTGTTTAAATCTTTATTTCTCCCAGAATTTCTACTTCATCCTGACAAGTCTTGTTATTGCAGCAAAACAGATTTCAGACAATGTCCGACTCCATTGTTCAAAAGAATATCCTTTTTAAACCTTTTTATGCAAATCATATCATTTGGATTACAGAACTAAATACTGAAATAATAGTATACCTTACAAGTAAAAATAATCTAGAACATTATGAATGTTCGAATACACATTATATGACTTTTGAAAAATTTAACCTGTTTGATTTTTTTAATTTTTTTTTACAGTTGATCTTTTAATTTGACCCGTTATCAATAAATTACAACCTGAATTGACCAATGAACTGAAGTTGCTAAGTCTACCATGTATCTTTCCCTAAGTTTTTCTTAACTGCAATTTACTTGATGAGATGGGCGACCGCATAAATGAGCTGGAGCAGAGCATTAATGACCTTAGAACAGAAATGGGGGTTGAGGGTTCCCCGTCTCCTTTGTCTGCATCAAAGAAACCTGATGAGCCTAAGACAGAAGAAGGTTCCGCTTAGCACTTCAATTATCTACCCGTGTTATATTATCAAATGAAGTGAGATTTATTTGAATCTTTGCGTATCAACTTTTGTTTTCTTATGCATATATCTGTATGCTACTCGTTACTACCATCTGTTCTATCTGCAACTCATTTGAATTTGTTGATTTGTGCCTTGTTTTTGGATTCTTGGTTCATTTTACTTTTTTTTTTCTGGTAAACAAAATGCTTCCTATTTTAAGGCCTAAACACTCTTTTGGCTGTCCATTTCTACTTTTGAGTTTTTTATTTGGTAGCTGGCTCAATTATTTTGCCTTTTGCTCTTACGATACAAGCGTACCATGCTTTTGGAAAAAGAAAAAAAGGTGATTGAAAGTGTATCAGAAAACCAAGACATAAAATCTGTATTAGTTATTCCTTCTGCCTAAGACCATGTGTAGTGAGGCGTTATTGGGGCTTGAAATTGAAAAATAGCGCCCAAACATCGCTATGGTAGGGCTTTTTGGGGCGCTATATAGCTTTGAAATTGAAGAAATGAGTGTCAGGCGTCATGTATATAACGCCACTTTTTTTGGTTGGTGTGCTACCAAATTTCAACCAATAGAAAAAAGAGGGGGCGCTATTCTTTTGTCCCACTACAGAAGGACTAATACATAGTTAGGTGGTTTCTTTGAGAATATTATAAAAAGCAATAAAAGGTGACCATTTGTTGCGGTTTATACTCGTAAACGAGGTGTGAAACCACTAGGAGCTCTTGCGGGTGGATATGGAGCTCGCGCGTCAAATTGTTTGCTACATTGATAAATTCACACCACTAGCTTCCTTTGTGAATTCAGGTTGTGCGTGGGAGAGGAGTTCAGGCCGCGAACTATTTAATATGAAGACAAGTTTGTGTGGCCTGACTACTAGATCGAAAGGATTTTATTTCCATTCAATTAGGCTTAACACCATAGGTTCATTGAAACTTGCTTAAATAGAAGAACCTGGTTTGTGGGTCTGGCTAACATAATATAGGAGGTTTTTTGAAACTTGAGATTAATAGTTTGTGATTTCTTCATAACGTCTGGATCGACTACATGTTTAAGAGGTGGATTGCATATTGATTAGAATCTGGGTGGCCGATGCCAATGTGTGATTAGTAGATGTCACACGTTCTACGGATTATACTATACTTTCCAGACATGTTTTGACATCTCAAAAGGTAGCAAAATAGTTATGTTTGAAGATGCTCATGCTAGGAAGCTTATATATAAGTCCTCCGGTGATACGGGTGAAGTATTAGATTGTTTAAATGTTTCTTTTATAAGATGTTTGCACAAATCAATTTACAATGATTAAGGAGAAAAAACTAACAGAAACATTATTGGTATTTAATTGATATATAATCCATATAAAATAAACCCAAAGGAAAAAAAGAATTCAATAAAAAAACTTCTAAAACTGATGATGAGGCATTCATCACCTAACAACATATGAATTTAGTTAAACAAAGATAGTAGCTGGATGATGACCACTCATAAGAAAAGACTTTTATACTTTAATGAATTTTAATTTATATATATCTTTTTGTTAAAATTTAAAAGAATATATTGAAAGACTAAAGCTATTCTACTTAATAAAATATTAATCAACCATGAATTATTTTTTACCCGTAGATTCTAGAAGTTCCTCTATACAAAAGTCTTATATGGGAAAGCTTGTTTTTTTGTTTATTAATTTTCATCGAATTATAATTGTTAGCCATAAACTTTTATGACGACAACACATAAAACATTTAAAAATTAAAAGTCATCACATATTCTGTTTGACATTTCTTTTGGTTTTGGTAGCGACCGAGCCTATGTACACGGCAGCGAGGATACCTTTCCCTTTTACTTTTCTTTTCTAGTTTTCTCTTTTAGGATGTAATTTCAATTTTGAATTCCAGTATTTAAAAAAGAGAAATCATGTCCTTCCTTCGCTTTAAAGATATTTGCCAAAATTTACATCTTATGCTTTTATATGATTTAAGGAAAGAATAAAGTCATAATAAATAGCCACCAAAATAATAATCAAATATATCATTGAAAATGAAGCTTGAAGAAGCTACAAAGCAACATATGATATGGTAAAAATACAACCTAACAGCCCCTTGGTAGGGGAGGGTATAGGTAGAAACAAATTAATATGAGAAAGAACAAAAATAAATTTAGATTAATTCTAGTTTTTTAAATATCTAAATGAATTTTTTGTTCAGAACTGTTGAGAACCTTTTTTTTTTTTCGAAAACAAAAAATTGTGTTTATTTTTAGTTACCAAACCTATGCAAGTTATGTGTATATTATAGTACATACAGTCATACATAATCTATACATCATGTGTATGTAACTGTTTAGAAAAAAATATATAGCAAAGTTGTTTCATAGCTTTTTGTTCTTTCAATAATTTAACATCATATAAATAATGAATGATGCTAAGAAATGAATGATTCTAGGATAAAATGTTAATTGATTTTAGTAAGCATATTAAAACATATCTAGATCACTAATAATTAGGCTGAGGGGTGAGGGTTCGGTGAAGGCAACGAGGAGCCTAGGTGGCGCCCTCCCCCGACAGGGAACACTACCTCCCTTCAAATTTTGGTGCAAAAGGTAAGTTATCCCCAATCTTACCGATAGAAAGTGTAGGGAATGAGGAACACCACCCCTTGATGGGATGAAACGTGAGAATGATGATGTGGTATCGGAGACTCGAGAAACACACCCCTTAGCCTATACCCTCTAGTTTTGTTGATCAAGCCACCACGTTAGTTTACTTAAGAAAATATGATTATTAAATCCTCAAAATATTAACAGCTATTGTAACGGATAAAAAGAGTAGGTTTTTCTATTTAAAAGGGATAGCAGCGTAACTCGTAGCCCGTTTACCCACCTTCCACTCGTAAGAGTTATCGGTTTTAATGCTAAAAAAATATTTATTATTAAAAAAAACAAAAAAAAAAAATTACTGACAAATTTAAATAAAGGGAAAATGGCCAAAATAGCCCCTTGACCGAGCGTTTTGCGTAAATGGCCCCCTCCACCGTCTTTGGAGAGACGGGACACGGTTTCCAAAAGGGCTGAACCGTCTCCCGAGATCCTTTGGATTCCAACCAGTAGAAACCCAACACGTGGCGGTTACGATCCCGATGTCTGCCACCCGGCTCCCGTGGCGGCTTGAGACGTGTCAGCGCCGTAAAGCCGTCTCCGGTGGGGTCCCTGAGACGGTTCATCAACGGCTCAAGTTAAGCCGTCTTCGGCTCGGCTTAGCCGAATCCCTTTTGGCTGAACCGTCTTCAGCCCCATTAATTAATTTATTTTTTTTTTTTCAAATTTTGTTTGGGTATAAATATGTGGGTTTGGTTGAAAAAAAAAAACACATCTAAATCAAACCAAATCTTCTCAAATGTTTGTTTCAAGCCCGTTTAGATATTTTAGCAAGCCAAAATATTTTACCAAATCAAACAAAATCTTCTCAAATGTTTTTTTCAAATTTAGTTTGATTAATCGACGTGTTTTTGAGTTTCAGAATAGCCGAATATTTTTTCGGTTAAAATTATTGCACTTTTTAAACCTAAGCCTTTGGGATTTATCTAATCCCATTCCTTGGAAAGCTTCTGTTCCGAAGTTTTTCCGCCATTTTCTTTGGCCTTAAAAAGCCTTTCACCCATTTTCTTTAGCCTTAAGTTGACCTCCAACCACTTGGTAATACATTTGGAGCGAAAGGTTGAAGTGATGGATAGGTTTCGGTCGGAGTTAGTGAGAAGTAAAGCGAAAAAGGCTTCAGTTGGATTGCTGTTACATCTACATAATACTACTTGGATTGTTGTTGCATCTACACGTGGGTTAACCCGTGTAATTTGCATCGACGATGTTGTAGTCTACTTTGTTGGCAAGTTCATCCTTTTCCTAAATCTCTATCATGTTCTTCTGGATCATCCGTCTTTTACATGTACAAGACGGTCGGATGTGATATTTAGGAGAGTTTGTTCTTTGACTTGTCCGGGCCGTTGGTAAGCATCTGTCCGTACGTATATTTATGTACGTATTTAGGTGATGAAGATGAAACTGGACAGTGGGTATAAAGTACACTGCGAAAATATATCTTGGCGTTCCAAGCAACGGAAATGTCTCGGTGTTTGACGTGTTGAACCACTTCGTGAATTATAATTGTTTGTATATTGTAATTGTTTTAATACTTTAGTTGTATTTTTATTGGATTCCTATTATTATTTGTTTATGTTAAGTTTGTTTAAGGTCTTGTGTTCTCTACTTTTTGGTGTTAAACAAAACACTCCCTTTAAACAATATAAACTTAAAATAAACATTTTTTATTATGACTTAAAATAAAAGGAGCATTAAAAGTAAGAAAAAAAAAACTACTAATCCAAAGCCCCGGCGACATCACGAATCATCTGCCACGCCGACAAATGAGTAAAGGGTGGTCGGCCCGAAAACTCGTGCTCAATCTTAGCATGTTCTAGTTTTTCATGGTCCGCAGTGTCTTGTGGGAGTTCACGGATAGCGGTTTGATAAAACCCCTCGAAGAGACGGCACTTGTTTTGCAAGTCCGTCCACTTCCGGTTGAGAGACTCCGTTGACCTGCTTGAACCTCCAACCAAAACTTTGAACTCGTTGAGAACGAGTGGCCAAATGGACCCTCGACGTGGTGGGTTTTCTTTAACAGTTATCCAAGCAGTGCATAGGGCAATTTCTTCTTCTTCTGTCCACGGTTTCGGTGCCATTGTGATTTTGGGTTTGGGTTTCTTATCTGTGACGGTGTACTGACGGTCTGTAATGTCAAACCGTCTACTGGCTTTATATAGGAAGGACATATGCGGGTGGGTTAAGCATTCAATAGGGAATATCAATAGATTTCTATTGAATTAAAAATTACAACATTTTTTAAAACACTAAATAAATTAAAACACTTTATTAATAATAAAACATACATTAAAAAAAGAACATTACATAACATTATTTTTAATAAAACCTAAATTTAAATATAATCACGTAACAAATGCCACGCGGAAAGGTATTCGAATTCTTCGTCGTAGTCCAAAAAGTAGTCGATTTTCGCCAATTCTATGAGCCCTTCCTCGGACTCGTTTGGCGACTCCTCTTTGTTGGAGTTGAAGAACCCTTCGAATACGGTGCACTCCGCCTTGACGTTGTGAAACTTTTCTATAACATCTTGTGTCGTACGGTTTGTCTGGCCGCCGACAAGTGTTCGAAACTCAAAAAATACTCTACTCCAAAATGGAGTTGCACGAATTTCTTGACTGGTGTTTGAAACTCGGGTGTTTTCGGCAACATTTCGCCATGCCAGTGTAACCCCAAGGATCTCCTCGTCGGTCCATGAAGACATTTTACTTGGTTTGATTGATGTTTTGTAAGAAAAATATGTGATGTAGTGAAGAATTTGTTAATTTGGCGGGTATTTATAGTGTGAAATAATTTAATTTAATTAAATATTTAATTTGGTAGGTAATAAAAATAAATAAGGACAATTAAAAAAATAAATAAACTTCCAAAATAAGAACATTTTATTAAGAATTGTTTGGACGTGGTAAGCACCTCCAGAAATACATTTTTTCAGCCATGAATCGTCTGTAAGACGAACATGTTTGTTTTAGATCACCGTTCGTAGTAATTGGTTTATCAGTAACCAAATGCTCCATCAGCATACAAAGATATACCGCTTCATTACCAGACAGGGAGTTATGTGGTGCAACATAGTCTTCGTTAAGATTGAAAGTTATACATTTTTCTGGATTACCTGTTTTTTTCCAGAATCTTATGTTCACTAGTAAAGCTCCTAAATAAACTTGTATCTTCGTCAGCTTTGGGTGAACAATGGTTCTGTATTTGTCTCTGATACGAAGGTCTTCGCAAGCATACATAACAAGTTCTTGCGTCACCAACTCTAGTCGCACCAATAACCATTCCCTATTTTCAAGCTGAACGGGGAAAAAAACAAAATCAACGTCGAAAAATGAAGGAAACGGTTTGAATTTGCCATTGCAATAGTTGGCCAAGTTTTTTGGTACAGATTCTAATAACGAATTATAAAATTCTGGTGGAAGAATTGTCCACCGCATATTTAGCGAAGCATTTTTTTGTAGCTTTCTACTCCTCCAGTTCATCAGTCTTCCAACCCATCCTTCAACATGCTGAAAAATAATTGAATCACAATTTCAGTAAAAAAAAATAAAAAAAAACATTAAAATTTAAGTTATTACTGTTGGTGTGAGGTAGCCGTTAGAACGATAGCCCAACAAAATTCCCCAAAAATTTTTGTCAAGCTCAATACTTCTTGAAAAAACAGCAGAATAACAAAACGGTGCGTCGCCTTTATTGTAGAAGTCAACAACATTAGTTGCCCAATTATCATTCTCATCGTCTGGTATAGCCCATTTGCCGATAACGTTTCCGTGTAAGCTTTGTCGATTACTGATAAATTCTCTTTCTTTGGTAATTTCAGGTTCCTTCGGACGCCTCCATTTTTTTAGTATCCAACTCGATGAATGTTTCTCTGGTTGAGAAAAGTATTCTTCTGGAGCTATATTTTTATCACGGCCGTCAGACATTTTCTTGAGCGATACTTCTCCAACAACCTTTTTTAACCACAAAATATTTTACGTTTACAACTACTTATATAAAGATGATTTTAAATATAAATTATTTATTTAAATTTTTAATTTTTTGTTTTTTAAATTTTTAATTGATTAGGGGCCCACAAAATGTCTCATCAGACGGGTTAGTATTGGGAACCGTCTCGTCAGACGGGTTAGCGTTGGGAACCGGACCCGGCTTGTGAGACGGGTTGGGAACCGAAACCGGCTCAGCAGTTCTTTCCATGTACCGTCTCAAAAGACGTGTTGGGAACCGGAACCGGCTCAGCAGATCGTTCCGGGTACCGGCTCAAAAGACGGGTTGGGAACCGGGACCCGTCTTTGTCAGAGGGTTGACTGAGAGGCTTTGGGAACCGAACCCGTCTTGGTCAAACCGTCTCCTGAGACGGCTTGGGAACCGGACCCGGCCCATGCAGCCCGGTCCCACTAGGGTTTACCTTTTGGGGGTAAAAGTAAACTTTCGGTGAAAGTCTCTCCACCGAAAGACGCTACGTTGACCGGAACGCTCTTTTTACCGGTTTTCTTGTTTATCATCTATTTTCCGGCGAACGGTTTGCTAGGACTCCGGTCAAATTATCAGACGACGGTCATTTATAATCAAAAAGGTAATATTAACGTTCCTTTTTAAAGTTAAAATTTTTTTTTTCATTGAAAACGACGCAACACAAACGGGACCACCCGACATATTTTTGGTCATGTGGTCCACCACGAACGTGCTCACCGTCGACCGTCGATTAATTTTTAATTTTGTTTGTTTTTTTGTTGTCCGTTAATCGAGGTTGACCAAACCCGTTTGACCATGTTTAATCCGAGTGACTTTGTCGACCCGACGAACCCACATCAAATACTACAAGAGGAACAGTATGAAGAGTTTTTTCGGCACCCACAACAGCCGAATCCTCCTCGGAGCTTACCTCCTCCGGTAAGCGTTTGCTACCATTTTTCAGTCAAGTATTTTTATCATTTTTCATTTACCTTGTTTGTTACTAAAGAATTTTTTATAACCTTTTTTTTAGTCTGATACCGAAATAAAAGTCCGAAGTGCCTGGAACAAAGTAACAGAAATGAATAATAGAATGTCCGAGGCAATGAAGACGCGTTTTAGGGCGACCGTCTTCGGTCACTTTCTGGATGTTATGAGCCATGTTTGCGAAAGTAATTTGTTACTCTCAGTGGCACAACATCAGATTGAGACGGGACTGCCTAGTATCGACGGCCTTTTTTATCAAATCGGTCCTAACAGTCTTCTATTCACTCCACAACAGTTTTGTCTGATAACGGGCCTAAGATTTGGCCGTCACGATGGTTGGGAACTCGCACAATCCCCAACATCGTTTAAAAGACGAATATTCCGTGAAGTGAGTAAGGTATCTTATCAACGTGTGCTTGATATTTTCAACGGTGACTGGATCGATTATGAGGAGGATGATGTTGTCCGTATTTGTATCCTGGTATTAATTGAATCGGTGTTTAAGGGTACCCAAAATAGCGCTACCGTGGATGATCTAGTCCTCGATCTTCTTGATGACTTTGAAGCGTTGAATGCATTTCCATGGGGAAGTTATTTTTGGGAAGATTTGGTTAAAAATATCAATAACATGCACCTGATTCAAAAGCAGGGTACAAGGGGCTTCAGTTTAAAATCTTGTAATTGGGTTTTCAAGGTATTAGTTTTTATGAATTATTTACTTTTACCTTGTTTGTTTTAATAAATAATGTTGATATTTCTAAATTTTGTTTAAAAACTTGCAGATCTGGATATTTGAGATATTTCCAGAATTTAAAACCGATCCACATTTTTTTGTTGGTGATGCAATCCCCAGAGTTCTTTCCTGGGGTCCGGGAAGAAAAATGCAGAGGACCACCATTGATCGTAAGATCACCGTAAATTCTATGGTAATCTTTTGAAATCATTTTCTACCGAATTTTTTTTTGAAAAGCTAAATATAAGTGATAAAATTTAAAAAAAAATTGTTGTGCTTCAGCTTGAAGGGTTTAAGCCGTTTAGGTTTCTACTTCCGAATGACGTTGAGCTGCGCTGTGCCTGGTACACTGATAGTGCCCATTTTTTACGAGGACAAAGGAACCGTGCTCAAGGGTGCTTTAATAAGTCGGCCGAGTTTCATCCGTCTGCCTATGTAAATTTTGATAATACGGGAGCGGATGATATAAATTTCGATGATCTGCATACGGTTTACGGTGATGAGCCTGTTGATTCGACGGCCAAAAAAAGAAAGTCGGAAACTGTTCCGACAACCTACACTATCAACGATGATTTAATAGAGCAATTTAAAGCGTTGATGGATGATAGGTTGGAAAACTTTTATAATAACAAGTTGAAAGGTTTACTGCCTGAGGTAAAGTTGTCGTATGATTATTATTAATCCGTATTAATTTGTTGAAAAGTTTAAAATAATTAACTTTTTTAAATCTTAGGTACGTAAATCCCAACCGACTGGTGAAGAAGGCCCGACGAGCTCGCATCACAATGAAAATGTTGATGAAATGTTTTGCTCGGGTGATGTATATAGACCAGACACCGACGGCCTAAAAAAGCCTGTATGTTTTATTTTATTTTTTTCCTTCATAGTTTATCATTTAAATTCAAAATAATTGGTTCACTTTTGTCACTTTAACAGTTGAGACGGTCTCAAAGGTCAACAAAGCCATCCTCGTGTATGCTTTCCCCATTTACAACAATAAAAGGTGCAAAAAAGAAGAAGTTCAAATCTGACGATGAAAATGAAAACATAAAAGTAATAAAAAAATGGTATCCAAAACAAAAGGATAAAAATAGAACTTGTGCACTATTTGGGGGAAATATATTCCCGGATGACTTTTGGGAAGATCTTTTCGGGGATTATCCATCTCTCGGTTGGTTAGGCAGCGAGGTAATAATTTTTAAATATTTGTTACTTTTATTAACTATGTTTAATTTAATTAATGTATTTACCGCAGTTTAATATTGAATATTCAAATTATTTATTATAGCACATATATGGATGGACACACCATCTCTACGAGACTCTTTGGAGCTCAACCTCCCGTTGGAGCATCCTTCCTCCATATTTTGTGGGGGGTTTATTTAGCCGTACTAATAACACGCCTTTCAAAGATTTGTTTGATGGGTCATTCCCACCGTTTCCAAAAATCGCTGATGTTGACGAGGTTGTTTTTCAAATTTAAATCATGGTTTTGTTTGTTGAACATATTATGATTTGTTTTTAACATTTTGTTTCAAACTATTTGCGTTTTAATAGGTATATGTTGTGTTGAATATAAGCTTACAACATTGGATCCTCGGAGTTTTTAACCTGGTTGAGCGAAAGTTTACCATCTACGACAGGTAAATGTTGAACCTATTCATTTTAATGCCGGTTTTCATTAGGCAATAGTGTTAATTTTGATAATGTTTTTTCTATATTTTGCAGTTTACTTGGTTTGAGGGGCGCGGAGAAGGCCAAAAGAGACGTTATATGCAATGCTAATTATGCATTTGAGCTTTGGCTAAGATCCAATAATTACTACGAATCCGTAAACCCGTACATATACGCCCCTCCTTTCGATGTCGTAGAGCCTGAAGAAGTACCCCAACAGTCCGGAGATCTTGGTGATTGTGGGGTTTGGGTGTGCATATTTATTGAGAGGTTGATTAAAAACGAACCTCTATATAATAAACATGAAAACACCCAAGAAACAGCTTTAAAAATGCGGCACAGGATGGCCTTAGAATTTTATAGGAACGTTTTGCCGGAAGCTGATACGGTAGATAATAGACAGACTCCCGATGAAGACGAACTGAAATTGTTAAATTAATATTACTAATGTCATTATTATTACTACTCCTGTTGTGTTACATTAGTAGATATGCAAACAAAACCCAACTAACTACCAAAAGTAACTTCAACAATCTGGCCTGCAAACGGTATTTTCTAGCCAAAGCTTGTTGCTCGTCTAACGATTGCCTCAACCCCGGAACGATTTTTTTGCACCTGAAACATTCCGACGCTTCTACCCACCTAATAAATCCACAACCAGCAGTCTGTGGTTTAAAAAAAAAAACAGTTATTTGATGATCATTAAAAGCACACGATAAATATTAAAATTTAATACTTACGCAACACACGAAGTCTCTATCCGGGTTTGCATCAGTTCTCGAGATAAGTATACGTGTAGTTGCACCGCATGAACATATTTCTCTTGACCTGCTAAATCGTCTAGATGAAGACCTTGAAGATGAAGATGATGACTGAGACATGGTGATGGTATATAAACCTCTACACAATTGATGATGAACGGTTGGTGGTAGGTATATTTATAAAAAAAACGAAATAGTTATTTGCATATTTAGTCCTTGACGTTTGGCAAAAATTGCAACTTCCACCCGATATTGGTACACCTATCAACCTAGGTCCTTATATAGAAGCTCATTTCACATGCAGATGAAATAGCATAATGACTAACATTCCTGCTCCCGTAGAGAACACAATTTGGGTTAATCCACATAACCAATCAAGTTTTTGGGCTCCAAATGTTCTTGAGTTTTACTACGATGGTGATAGCACATGTTGCTATACAACCTATATGGGGCGTACACCATTAAACAAAGAGTGGTGGGGTGGTATTTTAGGGTACTGTGGAAGCGGATATCTTCAAAAAACGGTAAATACTATGACTGTTACGTTATACGTTATATGATATGATAATTTTTTTGTGATTTTATTAACATTTATTTACAGCATGTTCGTGCATGGTGCAACAAATTGATGTCGTTAAGGGACATTGAACGACAAAGAAGACCAACAACATGTAGTTATGGTCTTTGGACTGTTCTTCCCCCTAATTTCTATAACCTAATTATTGAACAAGATCACCATGCTTATTGCTACGCAAACGGCTCGAGAAGAATATATCCACCTCTTTGGGAAGTTGATATGGTAGAATACTGTTTTTTTTTCGTATATTTTATACCTTTTTATCGTGCTGTATAAAATCTACATTTCGTTTTGGACTGTAATTTTCAGGTATATATACCAGCCTCGATAGACGATGAAAACTGGTTTGTTCTACAAGTTGACATGAAATTACTACAAGTAACAGTGTTTTTCCCAAATAACTGTAGTCCCATAGATTGCGGCGATACTTTTTGCAGTCATAGAAAAATTCATCAAATTCTTATAGAATTTGAATCTGCTTTCATATGGTTTCTAGGGGCTATAACGTACTGGCAAAAGTCTGGTAGAAACGAAGTTGAATCATTACAATTTTCGGGTGATGTTGTCTGGCCTGTCACCAATAGTCGCATTGGTCGACATTCAGGGGTAATCGTTTGTATGTTGCTGAGAAATCTTGTTCAAAACATTACATTGACTTGGAGAGAAGGCAGCCTACATGATGCTTGCATGAGATTCAGACGTTTCATGGCAGATGAAATTTATGCTGGTCGTTTTGCACCGTCAAATATTTAAATATTTATCTACCTAGTTTATGTATTGATGTAAAACTTGATATATCGAAGTTATTTGTAAGTTTTATGTTATAAACATTGTTAAGTAAATAAATTAAAGTAAATAGCACCACTAAAAATCAGCAAGGTTAACAGTCGAACAAGTATTATGAATTACATATTCTGCAAAGTCATCTGCTTCAACGAAAGTGGGGGACGGTGTTTGATGATGATTTTCTTTCTTTGAACCACGCCTAGCAGATTTTGATCGTGAGGCAACAGGAGCTGAACATCGGTCACGATGATGACCGTGAGTTCTACAACGACTGCAATATACAGGCGTAGGTTCCTCGCCTCTCGATAAAATTCGTTTATTTTCACGAGGACGTCCCGACTGTCGTTTTGTGATATGTGGTGGTTGTAGAGGAATCAAACACTCTGGCGTCTCCCATTCAGACCTGTGGGGTAAAGGATAAATGGCCTCTTCATATGTTGTTTTGTATAACTGGTTGCTATACCAAGGTGACGTATAATGACTGCAGTCCTGTTCCTTCAGTAATTTTGATACTGCAATCATGTGGCCACATGGGAAACCAGATATCTGGGGAACACAACAACTGCATGTTTCATTAGACAGATCAACAAAACCATTTTTCCCACCGTCTAGAACTTGAAAAGTGTTAACCCCAACGCCATAAGCCTTCCACGTTCTAGAATATTCAATCTTTTTAATAATTTTTTTTACCGCGAAAGGAGTCAGTACGTGTTTATTTTGAATAGCCTCATTTCGGCGTTCGTAATACCATTGTTGAAGTTTTTGTCTAAAAAATTCAACCAAATGGGTGATTGGAACTTTTCGTTCGTCCTTAGATAAGGCGTTGATTGACTCTGCACTGTTAGATGTCATATAATGATATCGTTTCCCCGAACAGTGTGCTCTTGACCACTTATGTAAACCGATACTCAATAGAGTATTCCTAACCCGTGGTAGGGCTGCACACAGCGCGTTAAAACTTTCTTCAAAATCAGACACCCGGTAAGCTTTACAAGTGTTCCACCACAGTGTCTCTAAATCCTTCTTTTTGCTTTTTGGTATCTTTAAGTTCACCATCAAATGTCGACAGCACAACCCGTGAAATGCATTAGGAAAAACCGTCCGAACTGCCAAATCTATTGAGTTGGCTCTGTCAGATATGATCGCCAAATCCGGGTGCTCACCGATGCACTCTTTAAGTTTCGATAAGAACCACGTCCAACTCTCACCGTCCTCGGATTTGCCGATACCATATCCAACGGGTAAAATTTGGTTGTTACCATCCATGCCAACAGCAAGGAATAACGTTCCCTTAAACTCACCTTTTAAGTGTGCGGCGTCTATAATAATGACCGGTCTTAAAGACAGAAGAAAACTCCGAATCTGTTTAATAAAATGAAAAACAGATAAATTTTAGACTTCAGTAAACCAAAACATCAATAATTTATTTAAGTTGGTATGAAAATAGGTAAAAATATTTTACTGACCGTTGCACCAATGGCAATAAAAAGCATTTCAAAACGATTGTCTTCATCAGTTTTAATCTCAGTAACAGTCCCTGGATTTGCATTTCGCAAATTATAGCAGTAGAACGGAAGCTCAGAAAACGATTGTTTGCTACTTCCTTGCAAAAGCTCAAGTGCATGACACTTCCCCCGCCAAGCTTGAGTATATGATATATCAACCTTAAATCTTTCTCGAAAATCTTGTACTATTTCGTTTCCACGATAAACACGTCTAGTATCTCGCAATTGGTGCTTCAGTATGCTACCAATTACTTGCGGGTTAGCTTGACGAAGATGGGGATGTGTTTGAGTTTTAGAACATGTGTGGTTGTTGTTAAAAAATGTAACAAAAAACGTGTCTGAAGTTGGGACAGAACGTGACCTAAATTGCCAATCACAATCATCAACTAGACATGAAATTTCATACCTCGTTTTAGATGACCTGTCGACTTTATAGGAAAAACGTTCAGACAAACAAAAATTTCCTAACTGCAATTTCAATTCATCTTTGTTACGAAATACGGAACCTTCCGAAAAAACTAAAGAGCTTTTGGTTATATCTGAAAACAATTCAGAACTTGGCTTTCCATAAAATTCTTCTTTTTCAGCTTTCTCATCATCCAAATTTCCAAAACACCCATATGGTGTGTAATGATCAAAATTTTCTATAGACAAATTTAGATCAGGGACTTTTGAATCATTTGAAGGTACGTCGTTTAAATGAGCATTACTAGACGAACCCACACCTGGTTCATCTACAACATACAACTTCAATACTTCATGGGGGTTTTGCAAAGCAACTTTAAAAAGAAAAGATACATCACGATCATTAAAAATGTCGATTGCATCATCAAAAGCTGACATTTTATAAGATAACCTTGAAATGTTTGGAATCTCACACACATCGGAAACTACATTTAAAAAACTAAGATACGAGATATTTGAATCAATTTCAAAACCACGTCTTTTACAGCTACTATCAACAACGTATTCCATTCGACCGTTGACAACTTCCCACCTGCCTCCACTATAGATTATAAAACTAACCATTTTTAAAAACACAACTTTTTTTTAACACTTTGAAAGAAAAAAAAGGAATACAAGAAAAAATTCAAACAAAATTGTTACAAAATTTACTAATTTTATAACAAACGGTTCGTCATGGACGTCACATCACCGAAAACGTCTCCGTCGATGTACGACGTCCGGCATCGAGTCGGTTCAGAAACAGTAAAAAGACGGTACGGGAAGCCGTCTTTTTCGTACCCGCTGACGTCTCAGGAGACGGTTCATGAATTTTAAAAGACGTCACCGGAGACGGCTTTTTCGTACCCGCTGACGTCTCAGGAGACGGTTCATAAATTTTAAAAGACGTCACCGGAGACGGCTTTTTCGTACCCGAACCGGCTCAGGAGCCGTCTCCGGTGGGATCGGATATATTATTTTATTATAAGCCGAGCCGAAGACGGCTTAACTTGAGCCGTTGATGAACCGTCTCAGGGACCCCACCGGAGACGGCTTTACGGCGCTGACACGTCTCAAGCCGCCACGGGAGCCGGGTGGCAGACATCGGGATCGTAACCGCCACGTGTTGGGTTTCTACTGGTTGGAATCCAAAGGATCTCGGGAGACGGTTCAGCCCTTTTGGAAACCGTGTCCCGTCTCTCCAAAGACGGTGGAGGGGGCCATTTACGCAAAACACGCGGTCAAGGGGCTATTTTGGCCATTTTCCCTTAAATAAATCAACTAGCAAACAATCAAAACAATAATATAACATAATAAACATTAGAAAATAAGAAAGTTCCAAATAAGCAGAAGAAATGTTCAACGGTAATCAAACATACCGTGAAGATCATCATCATAATCAAAAGTAATTATACACAATACATGAAATTTATCCAATAATCATATCGTGAGTCATGACCAAATTATACTTTAAAAAAAAAAGAAAGAAAAAAAGGACAAATTCATACAAACAAAATGATAATAAAAATAAAAATAAAAATAAAATCAACGTGCACAACGAGTAATAGTACTGCAACCACGCTGATAAGGATTAGCTTGACCACCAGACCTACAGTTATAATACGACGCACCTCTCTGTGAGCACGGCACATTATTCCCTTGCAGCGCACCATAGCTTATATAATTACTCGTGGCTAATATACGCCTGGTGCTCTCCGACTCCATCTCCATCTCTCCAGCCGCCATACACTCCGCTATAGACCCACTGCAACCTCCTCCGATGGGCTTTGTTATCCAGCTGAACGCATCTCCGTCGCTACTGGCAGCTGCCGGTGACATGTTGAACATGACGGCGGAGATAAGGAGGTGGAGAAGAAGAAGATTGGAAGTGTTCAACATATTGTTGTTGGGTTTGGTTTGGTTTGTGAAGAAGAAAGATAAATAAATATATTGAAGGGTGGGTGGGTTGCATGTCTTATTTAAATACTTGGCCTCTTTCCTTGTAGTTGTGATTGTACTCGTTTTTTATATTCTTTTGTGTTGTTTTCCTTTGTTGCCCTTCATATGTGTTGCATTAAAAAAATAGGTTGATATGTTCAAAGTTTTTTTTTTTTTTTTTTTTTTTTAAACAATATATATAGACGTATCGAATGGCCGGTTATTTAGAAAAGTGTTTGTTTTTATGGAGCAAGTGGAAATAATTATGTATTTATGCGACATATTATAAGGTTATTACTAATAGCGGTCAAACAAACCACTCCAAACCGTCAAGTCATCATATTCACATCGTTTCAAACCATTCAAAATCAAACCTTACTTTTTTCCTCCAACTTCAAACCATTCCAAATCTCTACCTTATCATCTACTTTTTTTTTTTTAATTTATATCCCACACACAATTTATTTATTTAATATTAAAGTACCATGAAGGCCCCACCATTTGTCCCTTAGACCAGAGTACAAGACCGCTTGAGCGGATAGACCAACCTTGGTCCAACTTCTCCAATGCATGTTTTGCTTTTGCTTGGTCCGTTTGCTTTGGATGGACGGTCCTTTAAGGACCATTGGTGATGCTCTAACAGATATACACGTGCATACACGATTGCGAAACCTTATACACATAATAACACGCCATTATATACATAATTACACAACCATTACGTACAACATGAAAAAATTGATGAGATTAAATTAACAATTGTGGATTTTCCTTTTTTGTCATTTGATCTAGCTAATTACAATTTTGCGACTATTGATTTGCATTTATCAACTATAAGAATAATTTCGTATACTGCACACTTTTAGATTTCGTATTAGATCTCATTTATACGTATATTAAAACTTTTTATACATCATCTCAATAGGTTTTGTTTTTTTTTTTTTTTTTTTTTTTTTTTTTTTTTTTTTTTTTTTATGAATTCTAAGCAAAAGTATATTGAGTTATTGGGGCCATAAGTTACTAAAATGCCGTTAAACTTTAAATACAATAATTATTCAAGCGTATAACATGTTTACATCTCGAATCATTTACATAAATAGTAGACTTATCATTTTACAAATTACATTTGGGGGGTATTGGGGGAAAAAACTGAAAATGGTGATGTATGGAAGTGGTTTAGCGGTATCAAAAAAATTAAAGCTGATGCCGCCAAATGGGTTGGCGGTATCACTTAAGCTTTTGTCAGTGTGTGTTAAAGTGTGTAGATGCCGCCAATTGATATAGAGGGATCACCTCTAGATGCCGCCAATCCATTTGAAGGTGTCATTGATACCGCCAATTGAGTTGGTGTGTTCTTCAATGTTGCCGTCATGATCCCGCCAATCCATTTTCATGCATTAAAACCAGCAAATGAAAATCACTCTTCACCTGCAAAGCATGCAGCCTATAAGACACACTCACAAGGTCTCTAGCATTGCATGCAATGGTCTTGTAAGTTGCAGAAGATTTGATAGGCAAATAGTATTCTTGGGAGTGTAAGAATTCAGTCTTTGAAGGTTATAAAATGGAGGTTGAGGTGAAGAAGGAGCACCACCCACATCCAAGAACACACCATCAACACAACAATCTCCATCTGAAACCTTTGAAATTCATAAAAAATCATACCCACCAAATTCCTCCCACCATGAATCAAAACATGAACTTACACCCTGGTCCCCTAAACGACGATGTGTTGTATCTTCGTGATCGACATCGTGCCTTTCACGTTTTCACAGACGAGGAAAACTTCAATGCCGCCATGATGGTGAAGCGCAGCGATAGAGGAATATGGAAGTTACTTCGTGACCACCCTGTTGTAGGACGGGTTCGTCACCTTATCGATGCTGCAGGGTTTGGTGGCCTCATAGATTGTGGTTACCGATACGTTGACCACTCCTTGACAACAGCTTTGGTGGAACGATGGAGGCCCAAAACTCACACGTTCCACCTTCCATTTGGTGAAGCTACTGTCACCTTACAAGATGTTAACGTCTTGTGGGGGTTGCCTATTGAGGGAGCTGTTGTGTTTGGGGTAGATGATAATTTGTCTACTGCCGACGCAATAGCCTTGTGCCGACGATTCTTAGGTGTTACGCCTACACAGGCCCAAATGTCCGGCAAGTCCGTTTTTGGTACTGTTATTCTTGATAAACTAAAGCAGGACTTTGTTGAAGCAGAGGCTACGGATGAAGAGTGCATTTTTCGTGCTCGTTTAATCCTTTTCTTTTTGATCGGTTCCACCTTACTCCCTGATAATAATAATAATAGAATAAATGTTTTTTACTTGAGATTTTTACGAGACCTGAACCGTACAGCATCTTATAGCTGGGGCAGTGCGGTTCTGGCTTGTTTATACAGGCGGCTTTGTGATGCCACCCAGCCGGATAGGAAAGCCGTGACCGGACCCATGATGCTCCTTCAAGTATGGGCATGGGAGAGGATCCGGTGTCTCGCGCCACGACCACCCTCAAACCGGTTTGATTATACTTGCCCGATAGCGGCTCGGTATATATCGCAAATCCCAGTTTGTATATACTTGCCTGCATGGCATCCCTTTGTATTTTTTTTTCTGAACACGTTTTTTAACATGTTAATTTTGTAGGTGGCGAGACCGGCGGTTAAAGTTCACGGAGGTGGCCCAACACTGCCTCAAGGCATACCGTTCACAGCTACAATCGTTGAACGAGGAGATGGTATGTTAGTAATTATTTTTAGTTTTTTGTATGTATTAATCATGCATTTATTGTGTTTTGTTACTGACTTAAGTGTTTGTTTTTAGTTCAACTGGACCCCCTACAACTCGGTTTTGGACCGACTACCGGCAATGTGCACAAACGGGATGGAAAGCTGGAGGAGTTGCTGTCCCCTTATAAGCTTCGAGATCGTTGAGCATCATTACCCTCAACGGGTTTTGAGGCAATTCGGCATGGTCCAGTACATACCTCCCCAGATAACCTTAGCCGTACCCACGGCCCGGCTTGCAACACTGCATGCCTTGGGGCGGCAAGGACTCAACGGGGCGGACTGGATGACTTGGCATGAAGCCTACGTCAATGCATGGAATAACCGTCGTAACACGGTTATCCGCTCTGAACTCATAAGGACAGCTTCAACTGAGCCCGGTTATATGCAATGGTATATGGGGCGTACCGTTGCATTTATTGGAAATCCGGGTGTAGCACCGGCCCCAGCTGGCGGTTTCCAAGACGACGGTGCTAGAATCCAGTTGATGGTAAACCATTTTTACGTTCCTAATTCATACATTAATTATTTTCGCAATTTGGTGTTTCTAACTAAAAATTTTGTTTGCTGCAGAGGGATGCCATGGGTGATATTTACCGGTCATCTCAGGAGGCCTTTAATAATCCTCAGGCATTCGCCACGCAGCTTGAGCGCATACAAAACACGGCGTTTCACAGTATGATGATGTCACAAAACGCCGGACACTTACAAAATCCGACGCATCTTACCATGGACGCCGTTGACTTGTCGGCACCTGCACGGCCTCAAAGGGTGCGCCGGCGACGCGCTCCCCGTCAGGTGCCGGAAAACGTTCCGGAAAATGAAGACCAAGCTGGTGGAAGTCACTCTGACGCTGGGTTTCGTGCATCTGTTGCGGCCAGCAACAATCAGAACCAGATCGGGGGATATGTCCCGCAATTCATGGACAGTGGATTGGACCAGATGGGAACTCCATTTGGATTGGGTGGATCAATCGTGCAGGGAACTGGTCATGTTGGTGGGTCCGGTGGCAGTCAACCGGGGGAGATGGGTCCGCTAGCTAACTTTCGTGCAGGCGGAATTGGCATCGGAGATAGTTGGGGGTTTAACCAGTAACATTGTCGAATTCAAGTCTGTTCATAATTACCTGTTGTAACATTTTTTATAACATTAATTATTGTTTTGCCTTATAAATATATGAACATTAATTATTGTTTTGCCTTATAAACCCACACTATGTTGAAAACGGGCCAGGCTGCCCTCTTTGGGCCTCTGTGCAGCCTGGCTGGGCCTGCCGAACAGGTAACCTGACTGACGGACGCGTTGCCCTTGGGTAACACACGGGCGTCGCACAAAGTCCGGGCGGTTTTCGGGTCTCCGGGGCCTGATCCCGGTGGCCCGAAAACGGCTCGGAGGGATAGATTTATTTAAATCAAATAACACACAGACTTTCCATTTTTGGAATGTCTCAAACAAATAATACAAATATGATAGATTTATTTAAAACAAATATTACAAATTTATTTAACAACTGTTTTTCAAAACTAGTCAATCAAACTATACAATCTACGGATTTACAAGACAATATATTTTCCGAGATCACCTATTCCAATATTCTACCAGCGTTTTTGTTGCATAGTTCATTAAGTTTCTGTTTCGCACCCAGAAGCTTGTCTTTTCCAGTCAGCGGGAACTCAGGACCGCATTCAGATTCAAACTTATCTGAATTTGATCCAGGAGAACATGGTTCTACCCGTTGAATATGTGTACCAAATCTACAGGTACCCAATGTTCAAACCAGCCTGCCATACGAAAGTAGTACGGTGAAGAATCGCATCATCCGTTGCCGGACAAGTCGCTAATGACGTGATGTGATTCATCAACACCGGATGGCGTGGGTTTGCCTGGAAAGTAGACCCGCCCAACGATCCATAACTCTCTAATATTTTAAACTAAACCCTCAATGTTGCATTCTACACGTGTTATACCACGTGTAGATGTATTGAGAGGTGTAGTTTAATGTGGATGTAACACCGATCCAAAGACACCGCTTTTTTGGACCCCAGAAAAGCGATGCCAAGCGGGGGATGAAACGGCAGACGATGCTGTTAAGCATGACTCATCCCCGCCGAAAACAGTTAAAACTCCATGTGAATGTAACATCGACCCAATACCAATAAAAATCCGTATCATATATTGGAGGGGTTTATTTGTGGTTTGTAGTCTGAATGGTTTGGAGAGAATGGGCAAGGGCTTATATAAGAAATGAAGCCTAGAACTCAATTGGCGGCATCAATGTATAACAATGAAATGGCGGCTTCAATGTCAATAACTGAATTGGCGGCATCATCTTTACTTTATTAGATGCCGCCAAATGGTTTCCTTACATCACCAAATTCAGTTTTTTCCCCCAATACCCCCCAAATGTAATTTGTAAAATAATAAACCCGCTAGTTATGTAAATGATTCTTACATCTCACAAAAAACAATAATTGTTGGTTAAATTTCAAAGTATTTTCATAACATAATATGTTATTTCACTTGTCTTCCCGCACTATGAACAACATTATAATCATCATAAACAACCCGTTAGAAGGGTCCTATAACATAAGTATGTATTATTGATATATGCCAAGTATGTATTGAGAGAGTTGGATCCCGTGGAGAGCCAGAGGAGAGCCTCCTTCATGGAGAAGCTAAGTTTCCCTTTTAATAGAACGATAACTATAGGTAGGAGCCAAGGAAGGTGATTTAAGCACAATTAAAACAAATAATCAAGCAAAAGATGTTATATATAGTACTAACATATTTAATAATGTAAAATAATCCTGATTTGTACGAATCAGGTCTCTATTGAGAATAACAAGATGACTTAGAAGAATCCACTCGTTAATCTTTCAATGATTAAAAGGTATCAATTATTGAATGAACTTTTAGGAACAATCATTCAAAGTTCATATAAAAATAGCTACAACATAAACAAATCATCAAAGCTTGTATATGTAATGATACCACCAATATTCTACTTGCAAACTATAGGGTACATACATATGCGTTTTTACTTGCAACAATGACCAAATCTATAAACAAGCTCATAATATTTTGATAAAAGGCCAACACATCGTCATTACTATATAATGATAATAACAAGTATGTAAATAATTTTTAAATACAAGGTATGGAAATGTAAATTAGTCGAATATCCTTAAATTCTTAAAATGATGGATCTTTATAGTGCTTAATCTATGAGTAATTGTTTAATCCAGTTTTTATTGTCAAGTTAAAATGTGAATGTCACATCACTGAGATGTAGCATGAGCTCTCATTCACTCACTTTCACCTTTAGCGTGTAATGATTTTCATTGGCTGGTTCCATAGGGCCCAATGCTCCTTATCAGCCTCCTGTCTTCCCCCTTTCACTCCCCGTTAGTCGGTGTTTCACGCCCCTTAACCTTCAACATCAATTGGGTATTAGGCCTTTGCAAATGGCCTAACTATCCGAGTCTAAACCATCATAGATCTATCACATGAAATATAAATCAAGTTTTTCATGCGACCTACTCATACAGTGATCCATCTGATCCAACATAGCATAGCCTAATGGGTTTTTTTTGGGTATATTAGATTCTTTTGTGACATTATTGAGACTAAACTCGGAGCTAATTTTCGTATCTTTCATCTCGGACACCAATTCAACTACATGATGAAGGTACGAATCCTCAAAGTTTCTAAACTAAGAAAGAAACAAGATTATCATTGATCTTTTGAATAAATCTTTTTTTGCAAATTAAACTAAGATAATCCTATTTTACTATTTGACCCATACAAAACGTCTAAAACTAATTGTTCTGACCATTTCTTAAACATCTATTTTACAACATTGTTTTATAAAAAAAAAAAAAAAAAAGAATTTACTGACAAAACCTTTAAAATATTGATCATGGGTGCATTTAACCTCATTTTATCTTTATAATTTGCTACATTATATTTTAATAAAGATAAAACCCAAAGGATAATTTGGTAATTTCGATTCTTTTACGTGGATCAGACATTTGAAACTTACATGTCCAGAAATCAGAATGGTTGCTTTTCACATACCATAGTCCATATTCAGTTGGTGTAATAGAAAAACCCTTTGATTGAGGGTACACATTTAATATTGTGTCATATCTTGCACATGGATATTATTTGCAATTAAATAAGCATAGATAAAAAACAAATATGTATATTTATTTAAACAAATATTTATATTTAATTAAGATGTTAGGAGCATATTATAAATACTTTTATTACCAAAATTTTTACGCATTTGGCATTAACACTAACACGTCGTAACGAGCGTATGTGTTTCTACGATTTTACGCATTCTTTTCATTCGGTGTTATTTTTCCTTTATTTATTTTACTTTTACAAGCTTTTTAGTGTTGTTGATCACTGACGGTGGTGTGACATTAGTGCTGGTTTTATGTTATTGCCGCAATGCGTGAGGTTTAATACTAGTTACTTATCTAGTAAAAAAGTGAACGGTGAGTGTGGATTGATCATGAAATTGTAGTTTCATCCATACTTATAAAGTATAATTCATACACTTCTGTTTTTTTTACTAATAGTTAAATCTAAAGGTTTATTTTTATGTCATTTGATATTCATCTTACAATATTTTTTTTTTGACTAATAGTTAAATCTAAAAGTTTGTTTTTAATATCATATCTATACTACATCATAAAGAAGGAGCCATGTGTAAATATGTTTAAATTGTCTAAAGTTAAGATGTCATACCAAGAGTTTCTTTACAATTTTCTAAATTTTACCACTTTCCTTTCTTAAATGCCCCTAGAAGATAATCAACTTTTACATGAAAATAGAACTCACCAAAACTAAATAAACACACGTGATAACAATATTTTTGAACAAATTTCATAGAAATTGACACCTTTGAGGCAAAGTTGTAATTGTTTTAACGCATAAACTGAGAATAGGCAACGATGCTGTCAATTTTCAAGTTTGATTCATCTAACTTATATACAAGTGCAAAAATCATTACATTGAGGGATTCATAGTCTATTTTTTTTTCAGGCTTGAATTTGTATAGTGGTGTTGCATAGTTGACACTTGTTATTCTTTGAAATCGTTTATACGCGTACAAAATCCTACTTCTAATAAACGATTTCAAAGAATGTCACGTGTCAACACAACATCATCCCTAAATTATATCGTTTTTAATCAAAATGGAATTTTTATTATTTTTTAAATTGGCTTAATATCATTGAATGACAACATTGCATATTATAAAATCTTTAGTATCACACTTTTTTTGAACGGTGACTTTCTTAACTGTGTGGCAGAGATCATCACACCCGCCTCTTGGCAGGCCCTAATCACCCACGTGTCCAGACTATGTTGTCTGAACTGGGTCCACGCTGGTACGGTGTATATATAATCTTAGTACCGCACTTACTTCACATATATCTTTAATCAAATATATATATATATATATATATATATATATATATATGTGTGTGTGTGTGTGTGTATAGTATAGGTTCCTATACAAAGTACATTTTTCGTACAAAGTGTGAGAAGTCTATATAGGCATTGTGTTTTAAAGTTTGGCTATAATGTTTTTTTTTCTTTTGCATTGATTTATATAGAAAAGCACCAAACGTTACAATTTAAAACACAATCAAATGTATTCTAGACATTAAATTTAAAACACACTGATTACTTTCTTCGTAGGGTGTTTTAGATTGCATGTCGAGAATACATTAATTAGTGTTTTAAATTGTCAATTTTTGTGGTTTTCTATATAATACTATGCTAAAGGAACATAAAACATCATGCCTAAAATTTAAAACACAATGCCTATATAGACTTCTCACACTTTGTACGAAAAATGCATAGGGTGAGGTTCCTGTACAAAGTGCATTTTTCGTACAAAGTGTGAGAAGTCTATATAGGCATTGTGTTTTAAATTTTAGGCATGCTGTTTTATGTTCCTTTAGCATAGTATTATATAGAAAAACACAAAAATTAACAATTTAAAACACTAATTAATGTATTCTCGACATGCAATCTAAAATACCCTACGAAGAAAATAATAAGTGTGTTTTAAATTTAATGTCTAGAATACATTTGATTGTGTTTTAAATTTTAACGTTTGGTGATTTTCTATATAAATCAATGCAAAAGGAATCAAAAACATTATAGGCAAACTTTAAAACACAATGACTATATAGACTTTTCACACTTTGTACGAAAAATGTACTTTGTACAGGAACCTATACCTATGTGTGTGTATATATATATAGGGGGCGGTTATTCTACAAAGTAAAAGAAACGTGCGAAGGATGCGAAGGCACTTTTGTACATGATAATTACGTAATGTTTTTGTATGTTCATGAAAACATTACGTAATTATCATTACGTAATTATCATGTACAAAGTATATGATATTTACGTAATTATCATACACTTTGTACATGATAATTACGTAATGTACATGTATGTTCATGAAAACATTACGTAATTATCATGTACAAAAGTGACTTCTCATCCTTCACACGTTTGTATTATTTTGTATTTGAACTTGCCTCTGTATATAGCAAAATTTTCTACTTGTCTTTCTTATTGTGCTCTGCAATTAAACATTTTTTATTACACAATCTATAACTTAGTTTAGAATATTTTATTTCATTGTAGCAATAGCTTGCTATTTATAATATAGCTTTGCTCCTAGACTAAAAGATATTTTCAAAGCCTCTAGAGATGATTGTGGTTGAAATGCCATTTTTTACGACGAAATATATAAATTATATAGAGAATGGGTGAAACTTTCTTTTTACTATTATTGTTATCGACCTTTTATGGGTAGAGTGGTCATTTACATGCTACAAGATGACTGGGAAGATAATGTGGAGATTGAATATGAGATACCACCAACTGTTAGATTTGTTGTCCAAATCGAAATTTGAGAAAGATAAATAAATGTACAATATTATTTAAGTAAAGCCTAAACAACTCTTGTATGATTATTATTATATAAACATTATAGGCCATTCATTGACCATTGTTATTATTCAATTCAATGAAAGTTTAATGCTTCCATTCAAACGTGTTCTTATTACTGGCAAGAAGTTGGATTTATGACATTTTCTTAACCTAACCATAGAAAGTGATGTAATCTGATTATATACAGAAGTGTTCAAACTTTCATGTCATGTACAAAATGATTTCACTTTAATAATTAGTCAAGATATATGATAGTTGTGGAGGATAAGGTAGGTGAAATTAGATTTAATCAAACCAAAGTGCACTTACGGTGGAGTAAAAACAAAATAATAGCCACCACCACCATATAAACATTCAATACAAAACCAATTTTAATTATAAAAGTATGAAAAATAAATGAGCATTCGTACATAGGGTATGTTTGACAAAAGTAGCTGATAGCTGGTTGGACCGGTTCAACCGGTTGAACCAGGAATCACATGGGTGTCCAAATTGACGTCCGATCCGGTCTTGAAAACATTGGTTACGCGGTTATATCTTATATATCCTAGTTAAATTATACAATATGGATATATGTTTATTTGGTGCATATATTCTGTGTTTATTATTAAAATTAAACAAGCACTAACCATACATAAGACTAGGGGCTGTTTGTTTTTTGCTCAAAAGCGCTTTTGACCTCTTTTGCTTGTGTCGTACAGATGCGTGCAGACGTTTGGGGTCTGTAGATTGTTTGTTTTTTAAAAGACATTTCATTCAAAAAGGTCTTCCTGACCTTTTCTTAGTGCAGACTTGTTCCAAGGTCTTCAAATATCTTCTCCTCTTCTCTTCTCCTCACCCACCACCATCACGACGGTCCACCACCACCACCATCACCGTCTACCATCGTCCACCACCACCACCACCGTCTACCATCGTCCATCACCACCACCACGGTCCACCACGGTCCACCACCACCACGGTCCATCATCACCACCACCACCGCTACCACGGTCTACCACCACCACCCACCATCACCACGGTCCACCACCACCACCATCCACCACCACCGTCCACCACCACCCACCGTCCATCACCACCACCGTCTACCACCGTCCTCCATCACGGCATCACCGTCCACGACCACCACGGTCCACCACCAGACTGTTGTAAAAAATCAGTTTATTTAAATTTCAGTTTATTTCAGCAGCCTGCAGACGTTAACAAACAAACAGTCTTCTTCTTGCAGACTGCAGACCTTTGATCCATCTCTTCTCCTGCAGATGTCTACAGATGTGGTCCGCAGACTACTGACCTTTTCCTGCAGAAAAAACAAACAACACCTATGTGTTGTGGGTAGAGGTGAGTGATGGCTTTATCCTCTAATATTAAGCCACGTAAGCACTGAAATGGCATGGTGATAAAGCTGCAGCTCACTAGCCTGATCCTGTTATGGGTAGATGTGAGCAGCAACTTTATCCATTTTTTTAAAATTATTATTTTTTAAACTTTGTTATTTTAAATTTATATAATATTTAAATTTGTAACACAAATTAAATAATAAACATCAAATATTCATTAATAAACAAAATTAAAAAGACATAATTAATAAAAAACATACAAAACTAGTAAACTACTCCTCTTCGTCGTTGAGCACTTGTTCGAATTCCTTCACGTGACGGTCCTATTCTCGTTGAAGTATCGCCCGACGAGGCATTGGGAGGTTGCTAAAGTCTTTCGTTAAAAAGTCCATGTTCCTCAATCTTACTTTATTGACTTTAGCTTTCGCCGTCATCTCCATTGTAGTCCTTATTTTGCTAATTTCCCCCGAGAACTCGTTATCGGCTTCATTAGCAGTTTGTTTAGCTTTTGCCTTGTCCCTTCCAGCTGGTCAACCTAGGGGAAACGAGGGAAGACCCTCATCAGAGTTTAGGTCAATCCCCACGTGAGCATCCGAGCTTGTGGAGGAGATATACCCACCCGGTGAAGAGGTTTTGGTCCGCTTTGATGATGAGCCGCCTTCACTAATGTCTTCAATCGAAATTAGCTCCACCCATTTGGAGCAATTACGAAGGATTTTCCACAAGTAGTTTTCATCCCACGTTTTGTTGGTCTTGTACTTGCGTAACACCTCATCTTTCCACTCGTTGCAAGTGAACTGGTAGACATCAAGATCGCTAGACCCACTTTGACGCACTCGATTAGTGTTCCTATTATGAAGGTTTGTAAACAAGCCTACATATTTTCTAATATCTGCCCACCAGCCGGAAATCATATCCTGGGAACGCATTTGACTCCCCACTTGTTCATAGAAGGTTTCTCGAATACATATCCAAAAAACCTTCGCCCGTTGGTAGTCGGCTACAATATATATAGTTAAAAAATAACTTGCAACATATATATAGTTAAACATATAATTAAAAAAAATTATACCGGTTTTCGATCTGCCGAAACTTCCACCCACGCCCGACAAAGGGCTATTTTCTCCTCTTTCGTCCAAGGCGTCACTTGATGCTTTGGTCGTACATCTTGTTCGGGTGGTTCACCACCACTACCACCACTTCTGGCGGCGACCGTCCGTCCTCGGCCACCACCTCTTGCCGCTGGACCACCTCTGCCACCACCTCTTTTTTGCCCTCGCTTTGGGGGTGGTGGTTGCGAATCCGGAATTACAAAATCTGGAGACGGTGGTGGCATTTGACTAAGATTATCTTCAAGTTCGGTATTCGTACCATACTCGCCTTCATCTAAGAACTCCATAGCGGGTTGGTAATATCATTCCCATTGCGACGGATCCATTTTTTTTAAGATCGAATGTTGCTTCTTGATTGTTTAGTGTTTGTAGGTTGAAAAGTGTATTTGTTTGTTTAAAATGAATAAAAAAAGTTTTTTTTTATATATAAATAGCCAAACTAGCCATTGAGCAACGGCTAGTTGGCTGTCAACTAGGGATGAGCATGGTACCGGTCCGGTACCGAAAATACCAGTACCGAAATTTCGCAAAAGTGGGTACAGGTACCGAAAACAACCGGTACGGTACCGGTACCGGTATTTGAACGTAAAAATTGGTAAATACCGGTACCGAAAAACCAAAAATGTGGGTACCGGTAGTGATACCGAAATTGATTCGGTACCAGGAATTCGGTACCGGTACCATTTGCTCATCCCTATTGCCAACGGTCATATTCCCCTCGTTAACACACGCGAGTATGGTCACTCGCCCTCACTCGCGCCAGCGTTCACGTGGGAGTGTTGTGGATCAAGCTATCCACGTGGATCAAAATGCGGCTCACAGCTGATTGCTCGTAGGCCACAACACATATTCCAAGAGGCAAATTTCTAAGCATTTTGTTTTAACTGTTTTGGTAATGTTGAGTGATGCAAAGTGAAACAATATTTATATCATTCTTGTATATATATAGTTTTGAAATTATGTCATTCTTGTATATAGTTTTTGTCATTTGAAGGGTTAGAAGAAAGAAAACAATGCTAGCTTTTCAAATTACAAGGTTTATAAAGCCCACAAATCTAGAAACTTTTAAAAACCTATACATATAACTATGAGGCTATATGGTGTGGAGAGCATTTTCCTCAACTCTCTTATATGCCATATAAGCGTTACCTTATTTTTCCTAGTTCCTCCCCCAAATTTTGGAAATGGTTTCCCTTAATTTTCCCATTCTCCCTTCCTTTTTTTATTATTTTTCTATTTTATTTAATTATATATTTATATTTCATAAATATTTTTTGATTAAAATAAATTAATAAAAACCGTAAAAATACAAAAAAATTCGGAAAAAACATAGAAAAACGAAATTTCATAAATTAAAAAAAAATACAAACTAAAGTTCAGAAAGTAAAAAAAAAAAAATTACAAACTAAAGTTCACAAACTAAAAAAATTACAAACTAAAGTTCAAAAAAAAAAAAAACCCTAAAAACTACTCATCATCAACGGGGGCGACATGGAAATTATTCCAAATGAGGTCGATTAAATCTGAACAAAGGCACAGTAGTATCGTGTAACGCCCACGTGTTTGATTCTTGTTGTGCATCGTCAACTGGCTCGAAAACCTCTTCAACCTCATTCGGACCGTCTTCGTCTTTTATTATCATGTTATTAAGTATTTTACAAGTATACATAATATATCTCAATCTTTGTGGATGAAATGCACGTGCCGGGCGTTGTATTACATGCCATTTTGCCTTTAACACACCAAATAATCGTTCGACGTCTTTTCTTGCCGATTCTTGGCACTTCACGAAATTTTTCCTTTTCTCATCTGTGGCATTCTGTATTGTCTTCACAATAGACGAGTAGCTTGGGTATATGCCGTCACATAGATAATACCCATGTTTATATTTTACACCATTGAGCATGAAAAAATCATGAGGGCCGGTGCCTCTAATTATGGGGTAAAAAATTCCAGATTTTGCAAGAACATTTATATTGTTACACGAAACTGCAACTTCAAAAAAGGCATGCCAAATCCATGGATCTTGTGAGCAAGCGGCTTTAAAAATAATTGATTGTTCTCTCACGTCACTCTGAGTAAACTGAGCTTGCCAGATCCAATTATTGTTGTTTTCATGTGGGACAACTATCTTTGGAGCTTTATAACACCTCTCCTGCCCCTACCTCAGACCCTTTAGCTTTTGAGTTAAATGCTTCACTAGTCAGATTCAGTCTTCGAATCTGTTTCCCCTAAGTTAGTAAGTGTAAGTCCAGTACCACCCGGGTAAAAACAATGTATCACCAAATCTAATAAGCCCCATCCTTTTTATGTCAAGCATCAGTGCATCTTCCCATGATGTTGCATGCATCTAGCATGAATTATATAACAAGCTATAGGTGAATACAAAAGTTTCCATGTGCATTGATCATTAACCACATAACTCTTGAAAACTTTTGGTGTCACTCTATAAGAAAAAAAGTAGGTCCCGAATTCGTGATGTTAGCTCGTTTCTGTAGCATGCATGATGCACCTACTTATTCGCCATGGCTGGCCCTTATGGTGACTGAGCAGGCCACTGGGCTAGGGCATGTAATTGTCGGGGGCATATATTTTTTTTTTTTTTTAAATTCCTATATATATGTTTTATAATATGTATTTTTATATATAGAAAGCCCATTCAACACTTAAATTAGGCCCAATAGAAGTCCACTTAAATCTTGTTAAGTTTTTAACCTATAACACATTTATAAGCCCAATACCCATTCTAATACTATGATTTTGCTAATTGCTATTTTTATTGCCATAACTTTGATCGTCGTACATAAAATTTAGTTTAAATTATTTAATGCTTCAAAATCTAAGGGGTATATTTTCTAACGGCTCGGACAGGGCACGTAAAGGACGCCCTGTTATTCGTTGCTTGAGGTTAACGAACAAGAATCCTGATTTCCTATTACTAAAATTGTTCATTGTTTTAAGTTTCTTGTTGTTTGGCTCTAAAGGTGGATTGGTGAGGCCATCAACAAAGGAAGTTGCAATGGGAATATGATTTAAAGGAAGGACACATGGATGACAACATGAGTTATGTGTTGGAGTTTTAATCAAGATATATCCTAAATCTTATTAGCATTAATATTAGACCAAAGGATGTGGTCATGGTCACAATACAGATATCGCCTTAATAGAACTACAAAGTGGGATAATTAATTTACATCTCTCTTGATGTGATGACCTCTAGGCTCTGCCTACAGAAAATACAAGGCTGGGGATACAAAACTAACTCAAAACTCTTAACAGATATATATATAAACATATCTCTTAACATTCCTCCTCAAGCAGGAGCAAAATTGTTAACACATGTCCAACTTGTTGCAAATAAATTCGTTAGTTACTAGGTGGATCACTGAGGATTTCGGTGTTCCCACAGCACAGTTTCTAGTCAAATAACAGACTCACAACCATCCAATCTGCATCAGAGAAGCCAGGGATCCTTCCATCTTCCTCGTCAATGAATGCACCTGATTGGCAGTGGCCTCATATGAATAGAGTATTCCCACACTTAGTGTTGCTTTTAATTACCTTAACATGGAGAGTTGTTTCCTTATGACTTGCGTACGCAGTGGACACAAAATGACTAAAGCACTGGGTTTGCACCGAAGCAGGCCACAGTCGGTAAGTATTCAAAAGCATACGTAAATTGAGATTTGTAGAGAGTGGAACACTTCTTTCCCATGTTAGTGGGACCCCTGCACATGATATTGAGAACATTTGTAGTCGTCAATCATGGAAAGGAATAGCTAGCTTGTGATTAATGGCCTAGGACTAATATATTGAGACAGTGGTTACACGGTCTATCAATACATACCAGCTCATGAGTATTATAGAAGGTGGAGTTACCACTAATATGTCCAATGTATGCTTCTTCAAAGTGTTATTTTGGGCTAAATTCGAAGGCATTATGCGATCCTGCATATATGACATTTTCTGTTTTACCTACCATCGATTGCTATATAAATTCATACTCTTGGGTGAGAATGGAACACATGGGAATGAAGATAGGGCAATAGCTTGTTAAATCAATTACTGAATCATTTACATAATTGGAGGGTTTATTATTTTACAAATTACATTTGGGGGGTAGTGGGGGAAAAAATTAAAATTGGTGATGCCTTACTTTGAAATGGCGGTATCAAACAAGTGTATGGTGATGCCGCCAATCCATATAGTGTAGTCACCTTTGAGTCTCGTCATCATAGATAATTGAATGTTGATTTACAAACTCGGAACGAATTTAACTGTTAGATTGATAATTGGAAAACTCCATGACATGAAGAAACATAACAAAAAAAAAATTGCAACTAAAAGTATAGTTGTTTTTTAGAGGCGACAATTCATTAAACAGTATGAAAACGACGTAGCAAAGGAGGTAGACCAACTAACAAACATACAATAACAAAACGAAGGATAAAGAAAACAGTCCAACACCACTAAACCAAACTCAATTTTGTCCCAACAATCCTTATTGAGGGAGACAAGCATAGCCCGGTTTTAATCCAAATTCCAAAAGAAACACATGGTGATTACCGCCTTTTTGTGGTTAAAAATAAAATTGTTTCATGATTTCCAGATAGCTCAACAAACCGGCAGTAACATTAGTTGCACCACCCTCCTAGTAGTCTTCGACACTTTCATGAATTTGTTTAAGGTCACGATATCCTTCAAAAGAACGCCCCTTGTTGCTTTAAATACGTGCATGTAAATCAAGCGTTTAGTGAGCCGTTCGTTTTTATTTATTTATTTATTTATTTTTTATTTTTGCAAAAAGTTTGTTTATCTTTATTCATTTAATAAATGAACCCTAGTGAAAAAAATTTGCTCATTTAATCACATGAACAAACAGATACTGTCGTTTTTTCATTTGCATTTTTTAAACTTCATGTCGTTAGTTTATGTATTCATT
Organism: Ambrosia trifida; assembly: GCA_028751855.1. NCBI lineage: Eukaryota > Viridiplantae > Streptophyta > Magnoliopsida > Asterales > Asteraceae > Ambrosia > Ambrosia trifida. The sequence goes on from CM054125.1 coordinate 11,717,489, forward strand.
CAAATTAATTATATCAAGATATGTTCATTACACACAATTGTGTACACTTAACAAAAAATTTTAATATAACAAGATTATATTATATACCGGTCACCGTTTCCTCTCTCTTACTCTCCCGGCTTGGTGATGGATGATGACGGTGTGTAACGGGGTGATGGTGACTATGGAGGTGGTAACCATTGACGGTGATGATGGTGTGGTGTGATAATGAGGAACTATATCATGGAACATAACTGTTGAAAATAACAAGTTCTCCAATTTCAATTTTATTACTTGTGATAATATACGGTGTATTTTATCATGTTGCATAAGTATATGTGTAGGATCGCAACTATTGATGTGTTAACATGACAATGAGTATGCGGTTTGAATCTGGACTGAAAGATGGACTAGAAGCTGGGCTGGACTGGACTAGAAGCTGCTAGATAAAAGAATTCAAGAGGTGTGACACCCGGCAAATTCTGGTTAACAACGTTGTCTAGATGAAAGTCTACCTTAGCGAGTCACGCGCATATTGTACTTAACTGGGGTTAGTTAAGTCGGGTTATGGTTCGGGAACTATCGGTTTAGTCTAGAGGTTCATTAGATGTCGGTCCTTAACCAAGTGTAAGAACGGTGACGATTTGTAGGATCGTCAGGGCATACTCTACATACGAGTCTCGAGTCCCGGGAATTGGTGAACGAGTGTGAATATGTGTATTTACTTGTGTTATGTGTTTACAATCATTATGTGACTTGTCGGTACGTTAATATGTATTAACATATGTTAAAACGGGGTTTAACGCGCAAAACACACGAAACTAACCCCTATAGGCGATTAGGAAGCCTAATCGCCCATAGGGGAGGCGAGTAGGCAACCATTGGGGCGAGTAGAAGGCTACTCGTGTGATGGTAGGGGCGATTAGGCCTAATCGTGTGAACATTCATGCGATTAGCCTCCCTAATCGCGTGTAAGGGCTGCATAATCGCTAGTTACGTGCTGGACGACTAAAAACGACTATAAATACCATACTTGACCTCATAAACTTCATTATACAAACCCTAGTCGTCCCATAACCTGCCCCAACACACACACAACCTCTGGAACGCGATTTTTGATCAAAACACAAGGATTCAAGCATAATCCTTCATTCTTTCACAATTCTAAGGTTTGGTTTCCATCCATGAATCTTTATAAACGTTTTTAATCAATCCCTAATGGTCCAGACCTGTTCTAAAACGAAAAAGCTTTCTGAAAATCATTAATAAGGGTTGTTAATCGGATTCTAACTAGTATACATGTGTTATGGGTGTTTATGATTAGAAAGCTAAGGTTTTTATGATTCATGATGATAGATTAACATGTCATTAGGATTAATTCAGAATACTAATAATATTATGATGATGAAATCTGAGAATTGAGTATTAGGGTTATGATTACGCGTGTTTGTATGATGATTGCATGCTATGTGAATGGTGTTTGGATTACGTGATTTGCATGCAGGGCTGATAATACGAGGCAAAACGAAGGGTTTTGGTTGAAACATGTTTAGGATAGTGTTTGGGATGATATTGGGTGGTTACACACGTTCTGGATCTGATTTGGAGCGTTAAACGCGCGAAAAACCGGAACAGCAAGGTTACAGGCGAGTAGCATTCCTAATCGCCTATGTTATAGGCGAGTAGGGTGCTAATCGCCTATAACTCATGCGATTAGGCCTACTCGTGTGACCTTAGGGGCGATTAGCCCTAAATGCTAGTAGTTCATGCGATTAGGGTTCCTAAATGCTAGTTGACCAACATAAATGCTAGTTGACTTTTCCTAATCGCGTGTACTGCTGCTGTAAGTATAAATTAGCATTCCGAGACCCGATTTGACATGTAGTAACATGCTAGGAACCTCGTAACATGTCTAATAACTTGGTAACATATGTTTGGATGTAATACGGTGATACGTGAACTATGTGCTATAACTTGTTGTGCGTTAACGTATGTTAAGTGTGATTGCGTTATTGTATGTTTTAGAGCGTAAACATAACACGGGGAGTCTCGGGTCACCAATGGGATGTCGAGTCTTGTACTTTGGGTCAGTTAAACAGTCACGGTGTTTTCAAACGAACTTGGTTATGGTCTGGACATTTAGGGACTAATTAACCTGCGGGTTATTAGTCTAAGTACTTGTAACTGTCATATGTTAGGTCGCCACTTTACGGGACTAGCATAGCAGCTGAGTTTACTCGGGTTAAGGAGTAACGCAACTTAAGGTGAGTTTACGGCCCCTCTTTTAAACTGGTTTTATACTTTCGGGGGAGAAAACATGTGTTAAAACGATTATTTGGTAACTACTGTCATACTATGGGTTTCTATTGTGTACTACACGATCTTTGGAAGTCCCGGGGGGGAACCATGAATGTGCGGGTTTGCACAACGGGGAAATGTGAATAGCGCTATTGGGAGTGACCAACCCCGCTCGTCGGCTTGGAGGGCCGGGCGAGTGCATATTGTCTCAAACAGGAACAACTGGTTTACTTTTCGGGCACAACATCTGGTATTCGAGTTAGTAATGGTTTTCCAATCGTGGTAGTAACAAAACGTACGCCTAGCTAGCGTATACTGGTTTTCGATTTGTTATAGTATGGACAGGTTGACTTGGTACTTGGATACAAAACCTGTAAACTCACCAGCATTTTTGTGCTGACGTAAACTTTTACATGTTTTCTCAGGTCGCTAAGGTAGCACGACTGGACTAGGGCGCACGCGTCTGCACGGCGTCTAACTAGGGTTGCATGGTCTTATAAACGTTGAACTATTGTTTCATTGTTGAGATACTGTTTTGAATAAGCTTCCGCTGTAAACGGGATTTTAAACTATGTTTTGAAATTGCATTTATATACATTTAGACTTGTTTATTGTGATCGTTGGTTTGGATCCTGGTTTGTCATGCGCCTCGTGGTAAAACTCCGCAAGTGGATTTTGAGGGTGTGACAGATTGGTATCAGAGCCAATGGTTATAGTGAACTAGGACTGCATGTAGAGTCTAGTCTATAGCCGAGTCGCACACACTAGACGATCACATGGTACTAAACGTTATAGTGGTTTACGTATGGTCTTGTCGGGGTGTCTCTAAATCGTTGGTCTTTCTACGTTACATCATCCGTTCTATCTTAGGTTGAGTTACTTGTTTTCTAGGCAGTGTAGTCTATTGGAGTAACTCGTGTGCTCTTGAGATTTGTCCAAGGCTCGGACATCTCCCTTTCGTACTCCAATAGAAACACTTGCCATAAACTACCGTAGTATTACGGTGTGTAGCTAAGAGTCTATGTTCGGTGATTTGAACTTTGAACTAGGAGAACACTTGGAGGACCATGTAGAGCGGTTTATCATTTTGGGTGCACACAAAATCATAAACCGAAATGCATGGAAGCCCTAGTGAGCTCTGGGTTTGAGGGGATAGTCCTGGATTGGATCTAACTTTGATCTTGTGAACATTAGTGGTTATCTTTAACTGCGAAACTAAATTTTCTTGTTCTTTCTGCCAGAATCATGTCTGGAGTACGAGGAGGACGTGGAGGTGGTCGCAATGGTGGACGTGGTGGTGGTCGCGGTGGTGCTGGTGGTCGTGGTGGAGGTATTAACCTATCGCAGGCTGATCTGAACAACTTGCTCCAAGCTGCCTTTCAGTTAGGGCACAACGGTGGTGGTAAGTTGATTTATCCATTTTCTTTGCCTCATTGGTGAACCTTGTTTACATTCTTCGTGGTTTCTCATACGTTTCATTTCAGGTGGTCCTGTTAACCCACCCCCACCCATGTGCACCTACAAGATGTTCCGGGACTGTAAGCCCCAGGAATTCTCTGGCACTGAGGGTGCGGTGAGCTTGCTTAGGTGGTTGGAGAAAGTGGAGTCAGTATTTCTGATGTGTAACTGTCTTCCAGAAGATCGGGTTAAGTATGCTGCTGCGTTATTCCAGGATGTGGCATTGACTTGGTGGAATGGCATCACCCAGAATATGGGTATTGGGGAGGCATATGCTATGCCATGGGAGAATTTCGTGCAACTGTTGAAGCGTGAATACTGTCCGAGAGAAGAGGTACAGAAGCTGGAGCACGAGGTGTGGAACCTCAAGATGACTGGGTCGGAAATTGAGAAGTATACTGTGAGGCGGAATGAGTTGGCAGTGCTGTGTCCTGATCTGCATGTGCCAGAATACCGTAAGATTGAACACTATGTCTCGGGGTTAGTACCGGAAATTGCAGGATTAGTGGCAGCGGGAAATCATCCTACATACGCAGAGGTGGTTCGATCGGCTCATAGGATGACCAACTTAAAGGTGAATGAGGGTATTTTGCCTGCGAAGGGTTCGACTGTTAAGGCCCCAGAGAACAACAAGCGCAAGTGGGAAAATGACGGGAAGGGATCTGGGCCAGCACAGCAGGGTAAGAAGTTTGATAATGGGGGTTCTTCTTCTTCGGGTAACAAGCAGGGTGGTTATGCGGGGAAACTGCCCAAATGTAACAAGTGTGGACGTCACCATCAAGGAAACTGCGACAGTAACCGTTGCCATCGCTGCCAGCGAATTGGGCATTTTGCTAAGGATTGTCGGGCTACACTTCCATCGACCCAGGCCCCGACTACTAACTCAGCTCCGACTACTCAGGGGACTACAGGAAAACAAGGATGCTACAACTGTGGTGACACTGGGCATTACAAGAAGGATTGCCCAAAGCTGAAGCAGGGTGGAAACAACAGTAATGGGAACAACGGGGGCGGCGGCAGAAATGCACCTGCCTTCGTCATTGGAGCCGCTGAGGCTAGACAGGACCCTGACACAGTCACCGGTACGTTCCTTCTCAATAATCGTTCTATTAGTGTGTTATTTGATTCTGGTGCCGACAAGAGTTTTGTATCCATGGATGTTAGCCGACTGCTAGATGTAGTACCCGTACCATTAGAGACCAAGTATATTATTGAGTTGGCTGACGGTAAAAAGATTGAAGCTACTAGTGTCCTTCGGGAGTGTCAATTAGAGTTGTCGGGTTTATCGTTCCCCATCGACCTTATGCCGGTACCATTTTATCGTTCCCCATCGACCTTATGCCGGTACCATTGGGTAGTTTTGACGTTGTGGTAGGAATGGATTGGTTATCTTTGTATCGCGCGGAGATTGTCTGTTACGATAAGGTTATTCGGATTCCTCTCCCTGATGGAGAATTCCTTTCTGTATACGGTATCAAGGGTGGTGTTCCGCTAAACATCATCTCTAGCATGAAAGCCCTTAAGTGTCTTCGAAAGGGTTATCTAGCCGTTTTGGCGCTTTTATCTGTTTCCTCTGGTGATGAGAAGAAGATCGACGATATTCCGGTTGTACGCGAGTTTCCTGATGTTTTTCCCGATGATTTATCTGGTCTTCCTCCTCATCGTCAAGTCGAGTTCGGTATTGATCTTGTACCAGGGGCTGCTCCTATTGCTCGGGCCCCCTACCGTCTTGCACCTCCCGAGATGCAGGAATTGTCTAGTCAGTTACAGGAACTCTTGGACAAGGGTTTCATCAGACCAAGTTCTTCCCCTTGGGGAGCCCCGATCCTATTCGTCAAGAAGAAGGATGGAAGTTTCCGATTGTGTGTAGACTACAGGGAATTGAACAAATTGACCGTTAAGAACCGTTATCCTCTTCCACGTATTGATGATCTATTCGACCAGCTCCAGGATTCTAGTTATTATTCCACGATTGACTTGAGGTCCGGTTATCACCAGTTGCGGGTAAGGGAAGCTGACGTTGCAAAGACTGCCTTTCGTACACGTTATGGCCATTTCGAATTCTTGGTCATGCCTTTCGGTCTCACAAACGCACCGGCGGTTTTCATGGACTTGATAAACCGCGTCTATAAACCATATCTTGACAAGTTCGTCATTGTGTTTATTGATGACATTCTGATCTACTCTAAGAACAAGACCGAACACGAGGAACATCTGCGGTTAGTTTTGGAACTCTTGTGACGAGAACAACTTTACGCCAAGTTCTCAAAGTGTGACTTTTGGTTACGCGAAGTTCAATTCCTAGGACATGTGGTTAATGAACTAGGGATTCATGTCGATCCAGCTAAGATCGAAGCTGTAACACCCCAACCGATGGCGGAAACATCGGGATGTCACGTATTGATGATTGTTCAGTAGCTCATGATAAATAATAGATTTCATTAAGTGATTTAAATGAATTACATACAATTGTTCTAGAATTTGTACATCAAATTGAATAAAACTATACACATATCCTCAAGCATCAATTCAAATCTTCAAGCAAATAGAACCTGAAACATGTTAAGTTGAAAATGTTTTGGGTCAACAAAAGTTGGTGAGAATTACATAGGTTTTTGACGATTGAACAAAATGTTGTGCAATTCATGTGTCATGTCAATCTAGTCCATATGTGAGAACATACTAGAAATAAATCGAGTGCATAATCAACCCTGATGACTGTTATAAAATGATACATACCATACGCTCATGGTCCAATATGTTATACGATAACAAACACCCACGCTACCTTTGTAGGAGGCACGTATCCGGGTGGGATTGTCAGTCCAATAGATCTATCAATGTTTACCGCCGGCTGATCAATGTTAATGATTATGCTAGAATGGTGCTTACTCTAATCATGCTCAAGACATAATGCAACATAGAAAACACATAGACACATTGATGATTGAATTGCAATGATGATGTTATAAACATGTTTCACCCCAAAAATGGTGATAAATAGAAAATGGGCTATGTAAAACTCACCTTGGTAAAATGTTATATCTGTTGAGAAATTTGGATAATTGTGTTGACCAAATGTATCAAGTATCACCCTAAAATGAGGTAATAAATATGTCTAAGTCTATCAAGTCTACAAATGTATAAGTTTCCTAGGGCTTCGAATTGGGGATAATTGCTCGTTTGATTAATATTAAAATATTCGCCAATTGTGAGAAATTTAGTAAATAAATAACCAAAAATCTTTTTATAAATGTTAAATCTAGGATGGTCACAAGAATGTGTTTAAAGTATAAAAATAATTTTTTTATAAAATTATTTTCTTTAAAATAGATTATTAAATCTATTTATTACAAATTGTCAAAATCTTAACTTTAATATTTAAAAATATTAAAATCAAAGAATTAGAAGTTTAAAATTTATATTTCTGTTCCAAATAATCAGAAATAATTTCTATAAAATTTTGGTGCAAAAATAATGAAAATTGAATTTATTATGATTTAATTATGATTAAATCTAACAAAATCGATTAAAAATATAAAATAAATGATTTTACTGAATTAAAAATTATTTCAGTAAAGTTTAATGTTATAAAAACTTAGGATAAATTTTGTGGAAATTAATAAGATCGTTTTGATATTTTAATGGATTTTTATAAATAAAATAGTATAAAATTGATTTAATTATAATAAATATTAAATAAATGAATTTCAGAAAAATAAAAATTGTAATTAAAACTTTTATCTCAGATTAATATAAGATAATTTTTGTGGAATTTTTAAAAGTGTTTTAGCATTTAAAAATGAATTAAAAAAATACAAGAGAATATATATATATATACACCTTATTGAAAAAAAAATCTGTTGATGCTATGGTTTGAACCCGAGTGTTCTGAATAACCAGCACCAGACACAACCACTTGATCTAGATCAGTGGTTGTGTTTGGTTTCCATCTTTTTAAAATAAATATATAGTTTTTGATGGTGTTCTTCCCCAAATCAAACCCAAACGAGCCCTAGCTATTCAATTGATCAAATCACACAACTTTAACCCAATTAACCTTAGGGTTAAGGTTGTGTACATGCCGAACAATAAATCCCATCAATAAAATTAGACTTACAAACACGTTTTGAATGCAAGATGATTAGTCAACGCAGAAGTCAAAATTGATAAGAAATGCTTCGAAAGATGAAAGAAATCAGAAATTGAGTGTTGAGAGAGTGTTATTGGCGAGTAGTGATGGTACAGCAAGGTTCAATTTATAGGGTAGTATCATGGGTGCTCGAATTTGGAAACCATTGACCAAGCTTTAACACAAACGCGTATATGGGTTTAAATCGAGTATGTTTGACCGGTAAAACGCGTGATTGCTCGTCATTTACATGTTTACGAAACAATTAGTCAATTGTTTCCATAAATCGGGTTCAAATCTAAGGTCAAAACTGATTTTGCAGGCTGTTCGCGCGTCTGCTTATAGCAGTGTGCAGCAGCAGCAGTAAAAAAAAAGGCTTTTATTTAATATCGGTCGGGATAAATAACGAGTTTAGTTGTGGCACAGTTGGTTAGTGCGCGTGTGCGTGTGTTGTGTGACGCCGGTTCGAAACCCGGCATAGGCAATAGTTTTGCTTCTTTTTATTACCAGCCAAAGGGGAGAGGTGAAAAGGGGTTGGGCCAGTTATTGGGCCAGACAACTGGGCTTTGGCTGGGCTCTGATGGATTAAAGAAAGAAAAAGAAGGTGGGCTTGGATTATTGGTTAAAGTGTGGGTATGATGTGAGCCAATGTGTTGGTTGGGTAAAACCAACTAGTTATGTATCATCTTTTTTTATTATTATTATTATTATTATTATTATTATAAAAAAAACTTATATAATATATATATATATATATATATGTTGTGAATTAGGAGAATAAAAACTTGGGTACAAAAATGAGGGGTTTTTATAATTAAAATTTGGGGAAAATTTTGCGATGTTACAGAAGCGATCAAGGACTGGGGAGCACCTAAGACGCCAACTGAGGTGCGGCAATTCCTAGGCCTTGCAGGCTACTATCGTCGTTTCATTCAGGGGTTCTCAAAGATTGCTCAACCCCTCACCACTCTCACTCAGAAGGATAGGAAATTCGACTGGGGTGAATCACAAGAGTCAGCGTTTGAAGAACTGAAGTCCAAACTGTGTTCTGCTCCTATTTTGTCCTTACCTGAAGGCCCTGATGATTTCGTTGTTTACTGTGATGCTTCTATTCATGGTCTCGGTTGCGTGTTGATGCAACGCGAGAAGGTAATTGCGTATGCTTCTCGTCAACTCAAGGTGCACGAGAAGAACTACACCACTCATGACTTGGAGTTGGGTGCAGTGGTTTTCGCGTTGAAAATTTGGAGACATTACTTGTACGGTACCAAATGCACCATCTACACCGATCACAAGAGTCTCCAACATATTTTCGACCAACAACACTTGAACATACGGCAGCGTCGTTGGATTGAACTTCTGAACGACTATGATTGTGCCATTAAGTACCATCCTGGCAAGGCGAATGTTGTAGCAGACGCCTTGAGCAGGAAGGAATCAACTAAACCTCGTCGCGTTCGGGCATTGCAGCTCACCATTCATTCATCCTTACCTGATCAACTCCGTTCTGCCCAGTTAGAAGCATTGAAGGAGGAAAACCTTAAAGCTGAAACTATGCACGGTGCCGACAAGCACCTAGAGCGAAGGCCTGATGGCCTGCACTATTTCGCAGAACGTATATGGGTTCCTTTATTCGGGGGACTACGGGAGCTTGTCCTTGATGAGGCTCATAAGTCCCGGTATTCTATTCATCCTGGTTCGGATAAGATGTACCAAGATCTGAAGGTGCTTTACTGGTGGCCAAACATGAGGTCGGACATAGCCTCATACGTGAGCAAATGCTTGACCTGTGCTAAGGTCAAGGTGGAATACCAGAAACCGTCGGGTCTCTTGCAACAACCTGAAATTCCGGAATGGAAATGGGAACGGATTACTATGGATTTTGTCACACAACTTCCTAAATCACCAAGCGGGAATGACAAGATATGGGTGATTGTCGATCGGTTGACGAAATCAGCTCATTTTCTTGCTATTAAGGAGACCGACACCATGGATCGTTTGGCTCGTCTTTATTTGAAGGAAGTTGTTTCTAAGCACGGGGTACCAGTTTCTATTATCTCGGATCGTGACTCCCATTTTACTTCTCACTTCTGGAAGTCTTTGCACAAGGCTTTGGGTACCCAACTAGACATGAGTACGGCTTATCATCCACAGACTGACGGTCAGAGTGAGCGCACGATTCAAACTTTAGAAGACATGCTGCGGGCATGTGTGATCGATTTTGGCAAGGGTTGGGAAGCTCATCTACCGTTAGTAGAATTCCCGTACAACAACAGTTATCACACGAGCATCAAGGCAGCTCCGTTCGAGGCACTATACGGACGGAAATGCCGTTCTCCTCTTTGTTGGGCTGAAGTGGGTGAGAGTCAACTCACTGGGCCTGAACTAGTGTACGAAACTTCGGAAAAGATCGTACAGATTCGTAATCGGTTGGCAGCAGCACGGGACCGGCAAAAGAGTTATGCCGATCAGCGTCGCAAACCATTGGAATTCCAAGTTAATGACAAAGTACTTCTAAAAGTCTCACCGTGGAAGGGCGTCATACGCTTTGGGAAGCGTGGCAAACTCAACCCACGGTATGTCGGACCATTTACGATCCTGGAACGGATTGGACCGGTGGCATATCGTCTTGATTTGCCGACGGAGCTCGGTAACGTACATAACGTCTTCCATGTGTCAAACTTGAAGAAGTGTCTGGCTGACGAGTCTCTCATCGTTCCACTAGAAGAGATCAAGGTTGATGATCGTCTTCGGATTGTGGAAGAACCTGTGGAGATCCTTGATTACAAGATTCGTAGCCTACGTCACAGCAAGATTCGTATCGTTAAGGTTCGGTGGAACTCGAACCGGGGACCAGAGTATACGTGGGAACGGGAGGATCAGATGAAGTCTAAATATCCTCACCTCTTTCCTAAGGAAGCGTTCGAGTCGAGATATGTCTCTTCTGCAGCTGAATGAATCTCGGGGCGAGATTCCTTTTAACGTGGGGATGATGTGACAACTCGGGTAAATCTCTCTCTTGGTTTCTATCTTTTGTTTGTTCCCTTCGTTATTTCTTTTGTTCTTTTGGTACTTGTGCAATTTTCGGGACGAAAATTCTTTTAACGTGGGGATGATGTGACACCCGGCAAATTCTGGTTAACAACGTTGTCTAGATGAAAGTCTACCTTAACGAGTCACGCGCATATTGTACTTAACTGGGGTTAGTTAAGTCGGGTTATGGTTCGGGAACTATCGGTTTAGTCTAGAGGTTCATTAGATGTCGGTCCTTAACCAAGTGTAAGAACGGGATCGTCAGGGCATACTCTACATACGAGTCTCGAGTCCCGGGAATTGGTGAACGAGTGTGAATATGTGTATTTACTTGTGTTATGTGTTTACAATCATTATGTGACTTGTCGGTACGTTAATATGTATTAACATATGTTAAAACGGGGTTTAACGCGCAAAACACACGAAACTAACCCCTATAGGCGATTAGGAAGCCTAATCGCCCATAGGGGAGGCGAGTAGGCAACCATTGGGGCGAGTAGAAGGCTACTCGTGTGATGGTAGGGGCGATTAGGCCTAATCGTGTGAACATTCATGCGATTAGCCTCCCTAATCGCGTGTAAGGGCTGCATAATCGCTAGTTACGTGCTGGACGACTAAAAACGACTATAAATACCATACTTGACCTCATAAACTTCATTATACAAACCCTAGTCGTCCCATAACCTGCCCCAACACACACACAACCTCTGGAACGCGATTTTTGATCAAAACACAAGGATTCAAGCATAATCCTTCATTCTTTCACAATTCTAAGGTTTGGTTTCCATCCATGAATCTTTATAAACGTTTTTAATCAATCCCTAATGGTCCAGACCTGTTCTAAAACGAAAAAGCTTTCTGAAAATCATTAATAAGGGTTGTTAATCGGATTCTAACTAGTATACATGTGTTATGGGTGTTTATGATTAGAAAGCTAAGGTTTTTATGATTCATGATGATAGATTAACATGTCATTAGGATTAATTCAGAATACTAATAATATTATGATGATGAAATCTGAGAATTGAGTATTAGGGTTATGATTACGCGTGTTTGTATGATGATTGCATGCTATGTGAATGGTGTTTGGATTACGTGATTTGCATGCAGGGCTGATAATACGAGGCAAAACGAAGGGTTTTGGTTGAAACATGTTTAGGATAGTGTTTGGGATGATATTGGGTGGTTACACACGTTCTGGATCTGATTTGGAGCGTTAAACGCGCGAAAAACCGGAACAGCAAGGTTACAGGCGAGTAGCATTCCTAATCGCCTATGTTATAGGCGAGTAGGGTGCTAATCGCCTATAACTCATGCGATTAGGCCTACTCGTGTGACCTTAGGGGCGATTAGCCCTAAATGCTAGTAGTTCATGCGATTAGGGTTCCTAAATGCTAGTTGACCAACCTAAATGCTAGTTGACTTTTCCTAATCGCGTGTACTGCTGCTGTAAGTATAAATTAGCATTCCGAGACCCGATTTGACATGTAGTAACATGCTAGGAACCTCGTAACATGTCTAATAACTTGGTAACATATGTTTGGATGTAATACGGTGATACGTGAACTATGTGCTATAACTTGTTGTGCGTTAACGTATGTTAAGTGTGATTGCGTTATTGTATGTTTTAGAGCGTAAACATAACACGGGGAGTCTCGGGTCACCAATGGGATGTCGAGTCTTGTACTTTGGGTCAGTTAAACAGTCACGGTGTTTTCAAACGAACTTGGTTATGGTCTGGACATTTAGGGACTAATTAACCTGCGGGTTATTAGTCTAAGTACTTGTAACTGTCATATGTTAGGTCGCCACTTTACGGGACTAGCATAGCAGCTGAGTTTACTCGGGTTAAGGAGTAACGCAACTTAAGGTGAGTTTACGGCCCCTCTTTTAAACTGGTTTTATACTTTCGGGGGAGAAAACATGTGTTAAAACGATTATTTGGTAACTACTGTCATACTATGGGTTTCTATTGTGTACTACACGATCTTTGGAAGTCCCGGGGGGGAACCATGAATGTGCGGGTTTGCACAACGGGGAAATGTGAATAGCGCTATTGGGAGTGACCAACCCCGCTCGTCGGCTTGGAGGGCCGGGCGAGTGCATATTGTCTCAAACAGGAACAACTGGTTTACTTTTCGGGCACAACATCTGGTATTCGAGTTAGTAATGGTTTTCCAATCGTGGTAGTAACAAAACGTACGCCTAGCTAGCGTATACTGGTTTTCGATTTGTTATAGTATGGACAGGTTGACTTGGTACTTGGATACAAAACCTGTAAACTCACCAGCATTTTTGTGCTGACGTAAACTTTTACATGTTTTCTCAGGTCGCTAAGGTAGCACGACTGGACTAGGGCGCACGCGTCTGCACGGCGTCTAACTAGGGTTGCATGGTCTTATAAACGTTGAACTATTGTTTCATTGTTGAGATACTGTTTTGAATAAGCTTCCGCTGTAAACGGGATTTTAAACTATGTTTTGAAATTGCATTTATATACATTTAGACTTGTTTATTGTGATCGTTGGTTTGGATCCTGGTTTGTCATGCGCCTCGCGGTAAAACTCCGCAAGTGGATTTTGAGGGTGTGACAAGAGGCCCATGTTGACTTCGGCCCCATGGTCATAAGTTAGGTTGACTTGACCTATCTTTATAAGAAAACGATTTCATTTGGTTATCAAGAAGAGCCTTCTCTCACAAAATATTATCTCACCTATAAAAGTTGTTAGGGTTGGACACCAGGGAATAATATACGAGCACAAATAAAGATCTCAATAACCAGTCCACCACCCTCAACATCTTTGTAACCCTCAACATCTTCGTAGTGAGTCCTATGTCAATATTCTGTAAACAAATTTTTTTTACTAATACAAAAACCTTATTCTCTACTTGTAAATAGTTTTCAAAGGTGACTACACTATATGGATTGGCGGCATCACTATACACTTGTTTGATACCGCCATTTCAAAGTAAGGCATCACTATTCCTTGTTTGATACCGCCATTTCAAAGTAAGGCATCACTATTCACTGCAAAACATTTGTTTGATACCGCCATTTCAAAGTAAGGCATCACCAATTTTAATTTTTTCCCCCCACTACCCCCCCAAATGTAATTTGTAAAATAATAAACCCTCCAATTATGTAAATGATTCTCAATTACTACTATGAATTAGTGATCACAACATTTCCTAGTAAGTTTTCCTACTTCCCTGTTGGGTAAACAAAATGAAAATGCTATCCAGCTTTATAACGCTCCGCTCAACCTTATAAGTAAAGAAGATTTTGGTTATGCTTACAGTCAATTGAACCAGTTGATATTCAGGTAGTTAAGATTGCAACTTTTGAATTATTAGATAACCTTTTGAGGTGCATTGTATATTCTTACGAAACTTGAAGGTGCATTAAGCCTGATGTTGCTTCGATTGTTTAGCTAGGAGAATGAGATGTGTAAGTTATGACACTTCACCAATAAACTACTTTTGTCTATGCTAATAATTTATCTTCAAGGTTTTCAATCTATATGACATTTATTAGACAATCTATTAGCAATTAGCACCTGGTTAATGCAAATACTAAGGCTGCACTATATGGAACCGCGCCCCCTAGCCACATCACCCCCCCCCCCCCCCCCTCCCCCCCCCCCCCCCCCCCCCCCCCCCCTATAGCACCCCAAACACTGATTAATGGGGGCTTTATCCCACACCATGCAGCATAATATTTAACACAAATCCTCTTTGCATCCCATCAATTTCTTTTATACTTTGGTACACTAAAACAGGTATGCTCATTTTTCTCAGTAGTTGTTTAAGTAATTTATAAAATCAGGGATTCTTATTATCCAACAACCTACAGGAAGGATACAATGAGAAATAATAAAAACACACACTTATGTAGAATATATGGATATCAATATTCAGATGAACAATAATGCAAACGAAAATCATTAAACTCAAACGAAACAACCCTGAAACAATGGTACTTGGTAAAGAAAATAGCATAACCATTTGTTGTACGGTAGCCTTGATTACACCCAAATCCATCAGATTAACCGTAATATTGCGCCCTCCAGTATCAGAATTTTAAAATTTAGGGTATTTTATACGTGTTTATCTTCTGTGTAAGTTACATAATGTAACCCATTTTTCAAGCCAAAAATGAAGACCTGCATCCTACCCAGCAGACCTGAAACATGGGTCACCCCATTATCACCAAATCATTTTTAAGGTTCCACTTCAATGCTATATGACAACCATGTACTGATGTAAGTGGTGTAAGATGTGTTCTAAACCAAAAGATTTCCGCCAACGACGTGGCTTGAAGGATACATGGCTGTGGTGGTTCTAAAGTTGCATCATAAACTGGGGAGGATCTAGAGAAGGAGCAGAACGTCCGTTACCCCTCAACTTTTTTGAAGTAGTGTATTTTTAATTTTTTTTACGCGTTTTGTATTACTTTACCCGTAAAAATTATGTAACGTTACTCCTGAAATCTTGATCTAGATCCGCCACTAATCATAAATGTCAGGAATGTTGCATCAACTCCATAATAATAAGTATAAAATAAACGTACTTATTGGGCGAACTATAGGTTTTTCTTTTGGTGGATCGTATATATTTGGCCAGCAACATGTTGGTCGTATGGGGTTTAATAAAAGTATCGTTTGGTTGTTTAAAAAAATATCGGTACTTGCCAACAGAAAAAAATAAGTTTTTTTTACCACCTTCCTTGCCAGACTATGTTGAGAGTACCAGCCCCACCATTCCACCAAGGGGAGGGCAAGCGAGTTGCTCCTTGTGAGAGTCGAACTCGGGTCTCATGGGTAAAACCAGGATTGATTGCAACCATGTTGCCATGGCATCATTGAAAAAAAAAAAAAAAAAAAAAAAAAGGTTAGATTGGCTTACTCAACAGTCAACACCCATATTGTCCACTCTAAATGAATATTAATTAATCCTACACCAAATCCTCTCTAACTCTAAAGAAGCTGATGGTGTTACGGCTTTGAAGAGACAATCATTTGTGTGACTTGAATGCTTTACATCATATCCATGTATCAACCGTTCATCACCTTGATCTAACAACTTTTTTTGCTTTAACTTATTGTTTTCGGTATCACTTAAGTTTGCACAGTCTACACTACTTAAAAAAACAAGTAAACCCGAACCCAGATGCTACACCCCTGCTAAGGTGGAAATGCGACAAATCAAAAGCTATCAATGCATTGTCTCAAATAATCAAGGTGTTCATGCAGTCAAGTCCTCAAATGCAACTCTACTAACTCCAAGTTCAAGATATATCAATTGTTATCCCCTGTGAAAAAACATGCTAAAACAGTTAACTATTAAGTTGGCGAGACACATGTTTATAGTTCGGCGCGCTAAAACGGTTAAATAAAGTTGATAAGATAAAGCTCTGCTAGTGCTTGCATGCAAAGGATGAAAATTTATGAGTTTAAAGTGAAAAATGAAACTAAAGAGGTTAAATTGCTAAAGATGGAAACTTTGAAACTAGAAAGGAAAAATCAATTTTTTTTTTTTTTTTTTTTTTTTTGTGGAAAAACTTCTCATTCAAGGAGTAGAACTTCATACCATGTATCAAAGGGTAATACCTTACCAAAAAACAACACAATCTTTGCAATAGCGTTGTTACACTCACATACCCAACTTGGTAATTATAATATGGATAATCATCATTATTATATTATATCCACATACATCTAATATGAAATTAACAATAAATTTCCATATCAACTTATTTTTTCTACTAAAAAACTTTTTTTAAAGTCTAAAAATATCAGTAAATTTAAAATTATGTTCGTTAAAATTAATTTAACAGAATATACAACTATCGTATCAAAGTTTATTTTTCAAAACATATATCGATGATTTTGTTATGGGATTACGTTATATTTATTTTTTTAGTGTAGTATGCGAGTTTTATAAATCATAACTTTTTATTTTTATTAAGCAATATGAAATATGAAATTACATTTATTGAATCCTAGTAATACACCGGACACTAACCTAGTATACAAATATTAGAGGGGACGGGGTACTCCACTGAAAAAAAATTCACTTCACTGATTTCTACCAATCCTACACTGCCACACCACTTCAGCGATTCACTCCAATGAAACAGTTTTTGGAAGCAGCACTTTACTGATTCTTTACCCAATAATCAATTATTTTCACACATAATAATAATAATAATAATAATAATAATAATAATATATTAAAAATTTCTTTTCTTCTGCAATATTACCATGCACATTCTTCTCCATTTTCTTCACCATTTTCTTCTTCATCTTCTTCTCCATTTTCTTCAACATCATCTCGGCGATTTTTTTTATGTAGTGGTGGTCAACGGCGGGAGAGAGAGAGAGAGAGAGAGAGGGAGAGGGAGAGGGAGGGAGAGGGGGATGGGGATGGGGATGGGGAGGGGGAGAGAGAGAGAGTCCCGCGAAGGTATCCATTAAATAGAACCAGAATTTGGTCCACGGATTCGCTACCAGCATCACTGGAGGCGATGTTACCGTGCTAGTAGTAGGGTACCCATGACTAATTCTGGTGGCGCCCTGTCCCTCATTATATTTACGTATTCACTGTAGCTTTGATTTTATAGCAAACTTGTCATACATCAACATCATCATACTCAGTTAATTCCACATATAGTAAAGTTAAGGTAGGGTCTGAGGAGGGTAAGATGTAGACAATCTTACCTCTATCCCTAAGAATAGAGAGGCTACTTCCAGTGAGACCCCCCCCCCCCCCGCCCGCTCGATGTGGTTTGGTATCAAGCCTTGGACATAATGCACAGAACATTTAGCAATCGGGACAAACACGATCGGTGTATGTACCTCTTTGTCTTTTAGCTATCAACGCCATCACATGATGCATGATTAACCGTCCGTCGTTTTTAACGTTAATTTCACGAAATTAGTAAAATAACGTTAAAACTAGTACAACTTACTTTTGCCCCTGTAAGCAGGGCCGGATTAATGTCTTTAGGGGCCTAAAGCAAAATGGGGCCCTTTATGATTGACTATAGAACATATATTTCTCAATTAGATTGTAGTCTCCGTTTCATTGTTTAAGGAGAACCGACTCATTTAACCTAACTTTGACTTTTGGCTTAAAAGATTACTCAAGTACTCAACGACAAAGACTTTTTGTTTGCTTCCCCCTTGTTTAGTTACTTAACGGTTAACCCAATACAAACAACACAAGCCCAAATAAATATAATATATAAAGAAAGTCCAAAATGAGAGGCCCTAAAAATTGGAGGCCCTAAGCTAGTGCTTCATTTGAATTGCCCTTCAGCCGGCCTTGCCTGTAAGTGAGGCGTAAAAGTTGTCATACATATGATTGAGTAAATTTTGAAAAGATTAACTACAAAAATAAAAAGGTAAAAACCGAAGAAGGATCTAGAATTGAATTATGATCAGCCGGAATCCTTCCATTTTTCACCAAAAGTTCGGCCCGGTTGAGTCTATCAATAGGACCACGCAAACGCAATAGAAAATTCTGGAATTTCGATCGAGACATAACAAATGTGTCCACTTTTTGTCAATCGTCATATGACACGTAATAGGAATTATGTTCATTATCAGATTAGGAAAATATCTACCATAGCTCCATTGGCATTTGTTTGGGGGACGGGGCGTCGCTAGAATTATCCATGGGTACCCACTATCAGCATGGTAACATCGCCGCTATCCACGCTGGTAGTGGTCCCGTGGACTTTTTTGCTGATTCTGTCTAACGGCCTGGTAACCGTATATTATTTAATTTTTAATTTTGTATACTTCCATTTTTTTATTTATAACCGTTGTCAAGTAACACTTTGGTTATTTTTTTACTTAAATCGTTAGTTTTAAACATAAATGAAAACCAAAAGTAAATAAAAAACATAAAACATTATTTATTAATATTAAACATAAATAAAAATACATAAAAACATAGAAGATAAAGCTTAGAGTTGCCGCATAAGTTGTCAGGCCTGGAGATGCTCAAAGTTGTCGCGGTAACGCCCGCATAGCTCGACTGTGTCAACTCTACAGCCAACTCCGGCACAATGCCTGGGTTCCGGCTCATGGTACGCACGTAGCACGTGGTCCACTGATTACATTTGTTGTTTAGATCGGTCCACTTTCTTTGTAGGCTCTCAATTGTGCGTTCGCTTTCGTCGACTTGTTGTTTGAAGTCAGCCAAGACACTGTCCCAGAAGCCTGTTTGGCTACCTCCTGAGGACCCTGAGCCCTTGCGGAGTTGGCGTCGCAACGATGAGTCGTTTTGTGCGTCCTTAACGCACACAACCAAAGCCATTTCTTCGTTTTCGGTCCTGTGAGTCATTTTGAAGGTGTGGTTGTTGTTGATGTTCAAGTGGTTTTTTACCACCGTGGTATAGGGATGAGCTCGGGACGGTATCGGTACCGAACCGATACCGATCCCGACAATACCGATACCGAAAAGTCCAATAAACCAATACCGATACTGATACCGAACACATACGGTACGGTATCGGTTCGGTATCGGTACGGTATGGTATCGGTATTTTCCCTTAAAATACCGATTCCATACTGATCCCGTACCGATACCGATAATACCGAAACTGAAAATCCATAAATATGGGTACCGATACCGATCCCGAAACCCCTCGGTTCGGTATCGGGATCGGTATTCGGCCTTGTATGCTCATCCCTACCGTGGTATAGTGGTTTGTATACAAAAAAATCTCAACGGTTTTGCATGTGAAATTCAATATTTTCTGACGGTTAGATGAACTGATTTTAATGCACATAATGATTTTTGACCGTGTTGGTAGGACGGTTTATGATAAGTCTGACCGTTTAGTGGTAAAACTGTATGAATTTAAAAAACACAAAAATTACATTTTAATTTAAAAGAAAAAAAAAGAATCAGTGGAGTGATGTCTTCAAAAAAGTGTTTCAATGAAGGAAATCAGTGAAGTGATGTGACAGTGTATAATTGGTTAAAATCAGTTAAGTGAAAATTATATGCTATAAGCGCCCCTTCCTCCTTAAATATATCGGTACTCGGGTGTGTAGTAAGGCGCCGCATTTCATAAAGTCAAAGATTTGAGTTTCATGATGAATAATAGGGTAGATTTTAGGAGTAATAATGGTTGGTATAAAAAAAAAAACTAATGAAATCATTCCCTTCCCAAATATTATTGTTTGAATTTTGAAATCAAATAAGGGGATGCGGCGATATCAGTACACCACCCTACGTTAACCGGGTCTTTATACAAGGCTTACAAGAAGGCGAGTTTGTGCCACGCGGGTCGTATGAGAGCTATACAACCCGTATGTGAGGGTGTTTCACTCATGTCATATGGGTCGTGTGATAGTATAAACCGATAAGAAATGACTTATGTGAGGGTGTTTCGCTCATGTCATATGGGTAGTATGGGTAGTGTTCATTATATGTCTTAGTGTTCATTATTGAGGGTGGTGTATACATTGTTTTTTTTTCTTTCCCTTTTCAAGTATTAAATTTTATTGTCACATATCAGAAGTATTTTATTTTACCTTTTAAACCTATTAAAATTTTGCTTGGATGAAGTGCATTTAAATAATTCAAGTGCTTTGAGTATTATTACCGTCTGTTTGATCATTTATGTGTTGAATGGATAGCTATACTTGTATGATTACTTTTAGCTTTTAAATTACTATCGAATAAAATATGAGAAAAACAAGCAGTCTCGTTTTGACTAATCACACTCAGGATATGTTTGGTTCAAGTGTTTGATAATAAAGCAATAATGTTAAAAGTCACTTTGATGATATTTTCATATTTTGTTTGTTTTTTTTTTCTTTTAAAACAAATTCCACAAAGTAATCGATTAAAAAATCGTTTTGTAAAATGTTCTCGATCTTTCTTAAATCGTTTTGTAAAATGTTCTCGATCTTTCTTTTTTATGTTCATCAATAAAAATTTACATAAGTGGAGTCAAATGTTTAAAAATCACATCTATTTAAAATCTCCTTAAACATTGGCCTAGTGGTAAAAGGGCTGGTTCTCTCTTTGGGGGAGTCGGGTTCGATTCCTACGGGAGGCATGTGATGGATAGTTGGATACCCCCCACTCTTGTGGTGGGGTAGGTGGTTGGAAGTGATGGAGAGACCCTTGTGGTCATGGGTTCGACTACTGATCCCTCCAGGTTTTACCGGTTCACTATCGTTGTGCCTTCGGGCGGGTTTGTGGGCCGAGGTTTCCCTGGAACAGGAGATGAGTGGGCCGAAGGGCTCTGTCCGTACGGACTAGAGGCAGTCTGGGGCCTCTTTTGGCTATTGGGGGGCGCGTACAGAATACCCGGCAATACTTTAGTTGATTGTTAAAAAAAAAACATACAAATTTCCATTTGCTAATTCATATCATTTGAGATTGTCTCAACCAGTAACTAAATAGTGTATCCCTTAAGTTCGCCCACTTCTCGGATCGTAATGATTTACAATTTAAAGTGGGATGTTTACCAGTATAAAAAGCTAAAGGCCTAAACCAATGGAATATATGCCTGTTTTTTTGTTCTTTCTAAAAAGCATAACCATTTAATATTTCAACTCCTTTTGAGGATATGGTCTCTTTACTACAAGCCTTTTCATCACGTACTGTTAAGGTTGCGAGTAAAACTAGATGGTTGAAAAAAAATATATTAGAAACAGGTGAAAACAGATGGTTTGGTTACCAATTTTTGGATGGAATCAACATTTAGAATTTAGTTATGATTATATGTGTATATAAAACCAAAATAATCAAACACAACACACTAGTAAAAGTGTAAAACTTACCCTTTTTATGTTATGAAATAAGCTTTGATCAGTTGATTGCCTAAGACCCACAACATAAGAGTCATAGATAACCAATTAAGTGAATTAGCATCCTCTGTAACTAAAAAAATAAACTATGAAATTTTCAAAAAAATAAAATAAAATAAAATAAACTATGAGAAAATCGTTTAAAAAATCTCATATACTAATACATCGATTATAAGTGTAGTTGTATTCTAAATAAACAAAAACCGCTAACTATCGCTATTGCTAGCAAAATATCTCTTTAATGCTTTGATAGTAATCCTTAAAATATTGAAAGCATAAAATCCAAAGAGTAGGCTTATACAACAAAAAGACAAAAGAAAGTCTTGATTTTCTTTCGCCACTTACACTAGTGATGACTGATGAGTGGATGTTGGTGACAATACTCAACTAGTCAAATGTTCACGTGTAATATAATTTATATATTTTTATTTATATGTAGTCTTTTAAATTTTAACAAGTTTAATCCAAGAGATTGCATACCGGTAGAGCTTAAGCACCAATGTTTTCATAACTAAACCGGTATCTTAGAGACATATTTATTGTTTTTGAACTGTCTCTATTTAAATTGTAGATCAACTGGTCCGGTTTAAACACGACACCATATTCGGTTTAAGCATAACTTTTTTTAGAGTCCAAGCGGTCCGGTTTAAGCAAAATTGTTTTTAGGTCTGGTTTATGCACAAGGACCAAACCAAGATGTTAGACGCCCATATCAGATACTAATCGGTCTGGTTTAAGCATAATTGCTTATAGGTCCGGTTTTAGCACAAGGACCAAACCTGGATGTTAAACACCTCTATCTAGATCGGCATAAGACAAGTATGTCTGGTTAAAGCACAATTGTTTTTAGGTCCGGTTTAAACACAAGGACCAAATCAGCATGTTAAGAGACACCTACAAGATCATGTACTTAAGTCGCCTCTATGTAGATCGACGTTAGAAAAGATAAGAGGGTCATATCAAATACCCTTCAACAAAAAATTTCATTCCAAAACGAGACGGTGGGTCAAATTGCAACCATTAAACATTTGAACGACGTTAACTCTAAATAAATTGATCCAATACAAAACAACGGATCAAATTACCAACTCTTGAACCACCTTATTTTTTTCAATAACACAAAGGCTAGTCAGATTAAGTACTTTGAACCACAAATTCATTTTGTTCAGTGTATGGTACGAGTAATAAGTCAAAACTTTAATTTATTTATTTAAAGGCCTAAAAACATTACATATTAACAAAAACAAAACTAGACTATAATATCATAGTCGCATATGGTATTTCAAACTACAATATATAATATATAATTATATAAAATATGTACTAACAAACTTAGGTACTACATATTTTCTTTCGTTCCAAGGATTGCAACACAATTATTCTTGCGTCACATGATGGCACACACCCTTACCTCACCACCTTCATCATCATAATCATCAAACGCACTCCTACGGTAACTCGCTGGAGGTGGTGGCACAGGATAAAAAACAGACGGATGTGACTGAGCGTATCCATACACTGGTGGCGTATAATACGAAGACTCAGCACTGGGGTAAGATGTACTGTAACTCACCCCATACGCCGGCGTAGGATAGTAGTTCTGATACGGTGGTAGATCATACGGTGTCGAGTATACCATCTGAGGTCCCAAGTTTAATTGCTCCATAGACGCTGTTGCATTCTCTGCCATTACTCCGGTCTCTGCTGGTGAATTGACCGTTGGTACGCCTTCGGTATTACTGTTTGGTGAGGTGGTGTTGTCACCGCCTTTCTTTTTCTTGTTTTTCTTCTTCTTCTTACCACCACCACCACCACCACCACCGTTTACGTTACCGCCACCGCCTGTGATAGCTGGATCAGCTATTTCAACATTTTCACCTATTAGAAACAATGTAATTATACCGAGTTAGACGTAATATTACGTAAAATGTAGCTAAAGGGGTATCAAGTATTATGTAAAAGGGGATTTTTACATATATCCTGTTACCAAGACTATTACTTCCATATAACACCTAATCTTAATTAGGCATTTTCCCTTGGCAAGGGGATATGTATTTTTTTTTTTTATTTATTTATTTATTAATAATCAGAAGTCATTCTCGTTCCAACATAAAAATTTATGTAACGAGGCAACAAACTACTCCGCCACCTATTTCTAATTCTAAAGAGCGGAAATGAACCTACTAAGGATAAACCCTTGTCCCTACGGGTCGAAAAATTGCTATGAGCGATCTGTTGGACTCTGGAAAAAAAAAAACAAATGTAATCGACTTTTTACACGTATATATACACACACGTTTTAGGAAAAGAAATATGTAATTGACAAAAAAAGTCAAAAAATTAGTAGTAATAAAAGATATTAGCAAGAGGAACTAGAATACAAACAATACTTGTTGGTTTTTCTGTTAAAAACAGAACTTATAGCCCGTTTACCCGCCGCCAACTTATAAAACAACTTGTTGGTTTTAATTGAAAGAAATATTTACCAAAAAAAAAAAAAAAAAATACAATCCATTTACAATTTCACACATGCAAAGGTGTTTAACCTTTCATCATACCTTTGGATTCATTTTGTTCATCGTTGACAACTTCAGCTTCATCAACCGTTGTAACGACGTCGTTCTGTTTGTTGCCCTGTTTCTTCTTCTTCTTCTTCTTTGAATTTCCAGAACCGTTATCCGCTACCGCCGTAGCAGCAAAACTCTCCGGCAGAATCTCAGCATGCTTACCTGATTTAAGAAGCTTCTGGACTAGAACTTCTCCATCAACCGATCCTGTAACCGTAACCTTGTGCTCCTTTGCATCTATAACCGTTTTATAAACACCTACAACAACATTTCAAATCACAAACACACACTTAAAACTTAATAACCGAGAAGTTAAAATATTAAAACAGTAAGTAAATCAGTAAATCAGTAAATCACCATCGATGCTCTGAAGAACTTTGTATACTTTCTTCTTGCATCCTTCACAGTGAATATAAACTCTCAATATCCATGTCTGCAATCCAATTGACTACATGAAATTAAAACAACATGAATATTAGAGGAAAATTAAACTAAATAATAATAATAATAATAATAATAATAATAATAATAATAATAATAATAATAATGAATATACCTGAAGGTGTTCAGAGTTGGTGTTATTACTGGAAACCGGTGGTTTAGCCATAACTTACTTGCAAGTGAGGGTTTAGTGTAGTGTTTGGATTAAGATGGAAGGGAAATAAAGTAATGAAGAGAGGGAGTGTGGTTATAAAGGAAGGTGGTGAGGTGTGGAGGGTTATGTTTGGTGTGGGAGACACGTCAGCACGTCCCACATATGAATGTACTCATTTACTAACACGTCACTAATGTCACGTGATGAGTCTTTAAAACGATGGCAGTTAAGCACCAAACCCAGCTACTCTAGATGGATCACAGGTTGTAAAATGCTAAATGATAATAAAAGCTATAAATATGTAGCATTTAAGCACAAACGAAAAGGTAAAAATGTTTACAGTTTAAAAATTCAAATTGTAATAATCCAAAAGCATCTATTCAATACCATTGTGTAGTGGTAGAAGAACCGAGGATTTTGGGTTTGATTTTTGAGCAACACGGTTTTACCGGTAATTTTATCGTCGTGTCTATGAGAAGATGGGTTACCAGCTTTTTTCTCAACGTTGGTGTTTGACAACTCGAATACTCTCGAAGTCATTGTATTTATCGAAAGAGTGCCCCAAAAATGTTAGGATTTAATTTGTTGGCCATTAAAAAAAATAATCTAAGCATTTAATATAGCTCACTTGTTTGTTTCTTCTTTAAAGTGTGTAACAGTGTTTTAAAGCATTGGAGACGATAAAAAGCAAAACTTTTTTTGTATCCCTATGTGATATGTTGGGTTGGGTTGAGAACGGGTAAAAATGAATTCAAGTAATAAGAATATATGTTGTGTACTATATGTTGTGTAAATAATTAGGGGGATGGGGTGCCCACCACAAGAGGTGCTCGGTTAGCGTTGTCACGCGGAATCACCATTGTCAGCTTTTTGGCGACAGTGAAAATTGTTACCGTTTGGCAAGATGTAACATATCAGCAACGGGGAAAATTGGTGATTTTGAGTGTGGAGTTGACATGGCAGAGGGGTATTGGTTGACGCTCGGCACAGTTGTCGTAGGCGCCGCGTCCCACTTTAGATCATTGCCATATTCTCGTCATGTTATTGTCATGTAAAAATTTGAGCAATAGCTAAGTGTAGGGGAATAACTAAACCATAATTATTTATAAAAAAATATAAATAAAATGAAACAATATGATTGTTAGACTGGGGTGGATACCTGTTATTGTGTTGGCAAGGACGCCCAATGGTTCCCCTCATCAACTATCTGGTATGGGAGTTTGGCCAAGAGACAAAAGCTTATGAACTATGTATCAGTTGGTTTATTGGTCAATACACCAGAACTAACATACTCATGATATATGCAATTCTTCAATGGCTAACAAAAAAGGTTCACCTGTCAATAGATGTCAACCTTTTGGTTCACTCACATTGCCCAACTGTACACCAAATAAAATGACTGACCTCAACCTTTGCATCACACATTTACTGCACTCCCGGTTGGAGAGTTTTGAAACTTTTTAAAAGAGTTTTTATAAAAGTAAAAGGTAATTTGGAAACCTTTATTATAGAAATGTGGTAGGTTGCCACACTTTTAAAAATAAATTATTACCTTTACTTTTAAAACTACCACACCTTCAAAGTTTGCAAGGGAATTTCTTTTTCCATGTCACTTGGGAATTGGGATATTTTTAACCAAACAAATTACTTCATAAACTATACATCATTGTGCTAAAGTTCATAAAAGCAGTTAAATCCAAATAATTTCCATTGTGTTGTAGTGTAGTTTACTTTTGCAACTTTACTTTTGCCCCCCAAGGGCCACACATATATATACATTATATGTGCACACCGTAAGTGGGGCGTCCTACCATGCATCATGTGGTGGCGTGGATAGCCAAAAGACAAAGGGGTACATGCACCGATCGGGTTTGTCCCGATTGTTAAGTGTTTTGTGCCTTATGTCCAAGACTTGATACCAAACCACATCGAGCCGGGGGTCTCACTGGAAGCAGCCTCTTTATTCTTAGGGGTAGAGGTAAGACTGTCTACATCTTACCCTCCTCAGACCCTACCTTAGCTTTGCTATAGGTGGGATTAACTGAGTATGATGATGATGATGATGATGATGATGTGTTGTAGTGGTAGGAAGCCTGAGTTCTCTACCTGAGACTCAGGTTCAACTCTCATTGGGATATCTTTGTGATCTTCAGTTTGATCCTGAGAGCGTCCGGGTTTTACCACCAGTGGGTTTTCTCAGGAACTGAAGATAACTTGGTGCGTTTAAGAGCTCCGTATGGCTGGGTTGGGCCAGCTAGCGGTAGCCTTTTGCCATTGTGTCACCTTGTACGGAGTACTTTGGCAATTCAATGTTTGTTGGCCGTTCAAAAAAAAAAATTAATCTAAATAATCATGTTTAATTAATTATAAATATACCCAAAAATATAAAAAGAAAAAGTAACATTCAAAGCCACACACCATTTCCATACTTTTGCTTTCTGGTCAGAATCTAAAAGGCAAATAACATGTCATTTCTGCAACTACAAGAACAATAATACACAGTTGGATCATTATTGATCACCACGACGTCTATGTCCTTGTGGGTCGGGTCATGTCCGTCTTTGAATAAAAAGCCAGGCCGAAAAAGGTAAAGGCATAACAACAATAATATAACAGACAAGCTAACAAAGATAAACAAATGCAAAAATGGCAGACTTCTAGACCTCAAATAAAATAAACTTTAATGTCTTTTAATAAGACAAACAACCTTAAAACAAAGATAGGAGTTATGTATACCTTCTCCAACTTGCAATAAGATAAACATTAGTGTCTTTAAAAATAAGACAAACAACCTTAAAACAAAGATATTCTAAATGGAGTTATGTATCACTTCTCCAACTTGCAATGAGATAATTGTTTCACTAAACTTTCCAAGAATTTGAATGATATGTGACAAACTCTTGCACTAATAATCCCATCAGGGAAAAAAGTAGCATAAAAGCAAAGAAATTTGTTCTTATCAATAACAATCAATCATCTTTTAAACAACCCAATCAACAAATCGTTATAGAAACGCCTGAGTTATCATCGTAATAAGACTGAACATCAAATTATATTTATTCTAAAATTTTATAACTTACAATTGAATGTAACATCATACGCGTGCAAGCAACTTCTTGAATACAAGAACACTAGTAAGTATTAATATAAAAGCCACTATAGCACCTTGTCTAGAAAGCCAAAATTCAGTCCATGTCAAAGGCTTGGTAACTTGATCTAATATCTTCTTAAAATTTTCATGTAAGTCGTCTAACGATCCATTATTATCAATCACTATGTCTGCTTTTGATCGCTTTAAATCCAAAGGCATTTGGGCATTTATCCTGTTTTGAGCATCTTGTGCAGATGTTCTGTCCCTCGCTATTAGACGCTTGAGTTGCGTTTCGGGATCAATCCACACAACAATATTTGGGTTTGTCCAACGGTCCATTTTGGCCTCGTATAGTAAAGGGATGTCAAGAATGATGATTTTATAACCCTTAATCCATAATTTAAAAACTTCCCAGAATATTCCATATGAAATGTAAGGGCCAAGAAGCCTACAAAGAAAGTTAAAAAATATTCAAGATTCTGTAGTAACAAACTTACACTGATAGCTCTTTCTGTCCTAAACTACACTGGTTACGTAGAAAAGAAATCAAACCCAAGTTGGTTATCCTACATACAATCAGCCCATAAACGTACGACAACAACCAGTAACCCAATCACTCTAATGATAATATTAGATTGTTACCAAATTATATATATAAGGTGTATAACTATTTAAGTGTAGGGTCAGACAAGTGGGCAACCACATTTTTTTCTGGTTTTCTGCGCTTTCAAAGATGAGAATTTATTCGTAGATTAAGTGAAGTAACTGACTCTTACATGAAACTAGTGAACTGAGGGATATAATGAGTATGATCATAATTCATAGAAAAGTAATTTGTAGTAAGCGTACCTATTAAGAAGCTGGCGTTTAGAAGGATCACCAAATACAATCTGGCCCAACTTGGCTCGATCAACTTCCCCATTTTCCAGCAATATGTCTTCTCCAAAAGCTGCTACAACCTTCCTCCAACCACCACTACCTTTCTTCAATACATCCTGTGACGTAAACCAGCACAAAGAGCTAACATCAAAGAGATGATTAATAAGCCTTAAAACAGCTTTTTATCTTCAATGCCCTCAAATGAAGTGTTTACACATCAACATAATTTTTTGGTTTATTCGGAAATTTCACTTATACGGGGAGAAATGAACCACAAATATCATCATTGGGTAATCTATAAAGGCTTCCATCTATTGCGGCTCAAAGTTTGAGTTTTTTATTTTCAATACAAATTATACCTAACTACATATACAATATATCTTTACTACGCATTTTTGTGACATGCTTGATTGTAACTTATTCTGGTTATTAACAAAAAAATCAATTGTAATGAGTGTGGAGAGCAACTCTATCAACACACATGTTCCACCATCAAAATTGGGTGGTTATGTGTGTGTGTGGTTTTTTTTTTTTTTTTTTTTTTTTTGGGGGGGGGGGGGGGGGGGGGGGGGGGCAAGTGATCTTCAAGGTCGTATACTTCAAGAATCAAGAAAATCCTTGTAATTAATATTTTTTGGTCCTATTGGTCAATCATATCAAAATCAATCATAAGATACACAATACTAGGGTTTTAACTGACTTTTTTCTAAACAATATACACTAAATTCAAAGAAAACAAGAGCAGACACAAAGTTTGTGAGTGCGAAAGGGATCTTACTCGGGCTATGACATCAGCATCAACAACCGGAAAGCCATTAGCTTTAAAGAGATTGGAAACAGTACTCTTCCCAGTTGCTATTCCACCTGTCAAACCTATTATCCTCATTTTCTCGGAAAAAACTTTCACATAAGACGTTTGTAGCTGCAAGAAATGCTATTGATAAGTGGTGAAGCAAAATGGATTGGTTGGGTAACGGGTTCGGGCCAAATGGGTTCACATCATAACTTATTAACATGTCATTAAAAAAAAGATCAAAGGGGTCCAGAAGGTCAGTAACAAGTTTTAAGAATATTAGTGCATTACAATTTCAAACATTTCAACGTTTTGAGATGGTCTTCCACAACCAAAGTAAAAAACAAATTTAACGCAACTAACAGTTTCAAGCTATGAAATTGGTGCTGATGAGCATTCCAAAAGTGTGATATGATAGAAGGCATGAACGTTGCATTCCACGAGTGCATTCTGTTGTTTATGATATGATAGAAGTAGTTAACTCGGCCGATATATCAGTGATATATCACCGATATCTCGGTTATCGGTCATCAACCGATAGATCGGTACAAAATATCAATCAAAATATCGGTACCGATATTATCGACGATATTGGCCGATATTTGACCAATTTTTTACCGATATTTGACCAATATACCACCGATATTCCCGAGATTGGTGTTTTCCTTCTTAGTTCTTCCATTTGTGTTGCTTCTTATAGTTGTTATTACTGTTTTAAGTCTTGATTGTTGATTATTAGTGTTTTGCAAGTTGTAAAAGGTTAATTTGTTAATGGTAGGAAAGTAAATTGAATTGTCAGTGTTAAATTGTTATATGTATGGATTTTGCATCATATAAAAATTGCCGATATCCCCGCGATAACCTATATCTTAAATACCGTTCCTTCACCGATATCCGATATGCATTGTGTTGTGTGTGATATGATAGAAGACACGAGTATGTGATTGATATATTCACAGAGTACGTGATCTGGAACACATTTTGCAGCAGGATTTTTTATAAACACTATTTAAGAACATGATAATTTATACATTTGCACCAACTAGTCATAGCCAGATATTGTTACTCAAAAGGATAGTAGTAATCAGATTATATAACAAAACTATTTTAATAGGCTATCCAACTAAAACAACATATTTAGTGGTCAAAATGTAAAAGCATGTAACATTTTGGCACAATCAACTCAAAACATGTATGAAAATATAGATACACAGCTTAATATATAAACTTGTGATTCTGACTAAAAGAAAAGAAGTCAAATGCAATTTATTATCAAGTATGTGTGAATTTACATGAAAAATTGATATGGTTAAACTGAATCTAGTAATGAAAAAGTAAAGGTGGTCCCATAATGTCAAGTGAATATCATATTCTGCCCTAACTTGTTCCAACTTCAAAAGATATTGATGAAACTAATTATAAAGATCGCCTAAAAAGAAATATATTTTTAAGGAATTGGTTCAATTCATTCATTAAGTTTGAAAAGTAAACCCTAACAACTAAGAAATCAGGTCTAACTATAAACAAACTTTAAATTGGTTCGAGAAATATAGAGTAGAGAGTTAAAAAGAAACCTGAGTGTGATTAGGTTGGCTACTGGCCTCTCATCGTGCTCATCTGATTCTAATTTCTCCGACTTTGTTACTTGCAACCGATCAATCGCTGCTTAAACATATTTACATTCAGAAAACATCGTTTTTTATAATGCTAAAGAAAAGATGAACATGAAGCGCATCTAGTGTAGTGGTATCATAGTACCCTCCCACGGTACTGACCGGGGTTCGATTCCCCGGATGCGCAGTTTACTTTTTATCTCTCAACTGAGAGATTGGACACTCTCTTTTTTCAAGGTGAGACTAAACGATTTCAATCACTTTCACATCTCCTACTCTCACCCTAAATCCATCGTCTCACAATCTCATTGTCATCATTTATAATTTACTAAACGATTTCAATCACTTTCACATCTCCTACTCTCACCCTAAATCCATCGTCTCACAATCTCATTGTCATCATTTATAATTTACTTATCGCCTCCTCAGCCTCATTACCAACGACGACTCCACGACATTGTTACTTATGAAAAATATTATGCGTGAGATGCGGCTGATTCCAAGTCATAAAAAAAGTCAACAATTGTGTCACTCTACAAATTTTAATTATATAACACACTAGACAGTAGTATTCTCTAATATCGTTCACCACTCGCTCACAAATTTAATGCTTGGAAAATGCCCATTCGATTTTCAGCTCGAGTCAGCTTGTAAACGAGTCAAGCACGACTAAATCTCACCTAGGCTCGGCTTGTGAAGATTGCCTTCACTATTATAGGCTAACTTTTGATGTTTCCATATTCTTTTCAAATTTTCAATCATCCCCACAGATGAACAGAATAATCAGTCTACTGAAGAACTGCAAATCACCAGCCCACATATCCCAAATCCAAGCTCAGCTAATCGTCCACCACCGTCACCTCTACCTCAACACCACCGTAGCCCACCACTTCATCACCGCCTGCCACTCCTTATCCCTTTTATCTTCACCTTACCTCCTTTACACTCGCCACCTGCACTTCAAACCCCACATCTTCATATGCAACACCCTCATCAAAGCCTTATCACTAACCCCTCGTACCTCCATTTCCTTTTACACCCACATGCACCACAACTCCATTAAACCCAATAATTACACCTTCCCAATTGTTCTCAAAGCCATTTCTGACCTTAAAGATTCCAATTTGGGCAAAACAGTCCATACCCAGATCGTTAAATTGGGTCATGTTAATGATATTTACGTTGGAAATTCGTTGATGAGTGTGTATGGTTCGTGTCGGGAAATGGGGTTCTGTCGCCAGGTGTTCGATGAAATGTCTGAAAGAGACGTTGTGTCATGGACGGTTATGGTTACCGGGTTTAGACAATGTGGGAAGTTTAGTGATGCATTGTTGACATTTGAACAGATGTGTTATGCGGGTGTGGTGGTGAATCAGGTGACCGTGGTTAATGCTTTGGCCGCGTGTGCGAGTTGTGGAGCTATCGACATGGGTGTTTGGATACACGAGTTGATAAAGAAAAAGTGTTGGCAACTTGACGTGATCATGGGTACTTCATTAGTGGATATGTATGGGAAATGTGGGAGGGTTCAAGACGCGCTATCCGTGTTTCTTAGCATGGAAGAGAAGAATGGGTTCACATGGAATTCGTTGATTAAGGGTTTGGCAATGGCGAAACATGTTGAAGAAGCTTTATGTTGGTTTACAAAAATGGAGCAAGAAAAGGGTGTAAAGCCTGATGAAGTGACTTTAGTTGTGGTGTTATCTGCCTGTGCTTGTTCTGGATTAGTGCAAAAAGGCAGAGAAATATTTTCTTCATTAATCAATGGGAAATACGGGTTTCTTCCAAACACCAAACATTATGCTTGTTTGGTTGAACTTTTAGCGCGTTCGGGGCGTTTAAAAGAGGCTATGGAAGTTATTAAGGACATGCCTTTTGAACCTAGCAAAAGTGTGTGGCAAGCTCTTCTTGCTGGCTGTAGAGCTCATGGGGAGTTGGAAATGAGTGAATTTGCTACTTGGAACCTTATAAAACTTGCACCGAATAACCGTGATAACTATGTTTTTTTGTGTGATTTGTACACTGGGATGGGGAGGTTAAGTGAATTGGAAAGAGTTCAGGTGTTGATGAAGGTGAGAGGGAATAAGAGTGATATGGGATTGGTACCTAAATACATGATGTGATAGTGTTATCATGTAAACAAGTACCGTTGGTCCTTTACTAAATTGATTATAAACTTATTGATGGCTTTGTGTAAAGTGACGTGTTTAATACATAACCAATCTTAAGTCCGCATAATGAACTTGTGTGGTGTTTGGCAGGGAGTTAGAGAGTGGAGAGACAGTTACATAATCAGAGAACAGATGCGTTAGCATTCGATATCTTTTGGTTTGACACGAGTGAGCTTGTATATAGTTTTAGAGTGAGTTTAAAGAGGGTTAATCAGTTATATAACTAGGATAAGTTAGCATTTGATATCTTTTTGTTGTTCTAGTTGCATTGCAATAGAGGTACCGTACGCCCCATGGGCTAATGGGCTCCTGATTGAGCTTGATCTTACAATGGGCTCGTCATTGCTGTAGGGCTCACGATGGCCTCACATAATTTAGGCCTACAGATTAAGAAAATACTGCATGCATATTAAAGATTGACAAACATGTTGAGAAGACGGGTTACCGTTATACATCATAAGAACTAAGAAGTCTGCTCTTGTTAATAAGTATATTATTATAGGGTGATGCTATCTAGACAACCTCCAAAAAACCCTAAACAACCTCTCTACGGACTGTAGAGGTCCCGACGGCCCGTTGTGGCCAAATCAGGGAAAAACGACGAGTCGAGGGGGCCTCCACGGCCCGTCATAATACAGAAAAGTGAAAAACGACGGGCCGTGTTGAGGGTAGCAAAAAGATTAACTGTCCATTTAAATTAATAGGGAGGCTACGCAAAGAGGGTTGGAAGTTGGAGGTTAAACACCCGAATCATAACCACGACCCTTTTAAACATGTTGAGGGTCACGCTTTTGCCGAGGAGGTTCAGATGCCACACGTTGGCGACGGCGATCCACCGGAGGATGTAGTGATACCAGAGGTCGCCCCTGATGCCCGACAGCATGCTGCCCGCATTTATCACGCTGTTAGGTTGCCTAAGACCACGAGCCAGTTACTTCAACAGGTTCTGGATCAGATTGGGTCGCTTCGGGCTGAGATGGGGTCGATTCGGGCTTTGATGGGGTTGATGCGGGCTGATATGGAGGGGATGCGGACGGATATACGGTGGTTGGTGCAGAGCGAGAATGATAGGAGAGCACATTTTGGTATGGAGCCGCGTGGGGCGTCCACCAGTCAGCAGGGTGGGGCGTCCACCGGTCAGCCGGGTGGATCGGGTCAGTCGGACGGGTCGGGTCCTTAATTTGTTTATTTGGATATTGTATTTTGAATAGTATCGTTTCTTTATTTGAACAACATGTTTTATTTTGTATGTAAATGTTTGAATATTATGCTTTATTTTGTTTTATTGTTCGTATCTTTGGTTTTGTTTAGTTCGGCAACATAAACGTTAATAAAAACCAAACATTCATATTCACATCCATATAAAAAAAATCATATTATACAAATAAAAAAAAATAACATTTATAAAAAACCAAACATTTATATTCACATCTCTAACCCATCTTAAACACCCACACTACACATATAAAAAACCAAACAATCATGTGGAGAGCCAATTTCATCATGTGGAGAGCTATTCTTGGGAGACTTCCAACAAAGACCGATCTGTTTAGCTGCGGGGTAGAGATTACAGATTGAATTTGTTCGAGATGTGGCATTGATCCGGAGGATACTCTCCATACGTTTGTGTCATGTCTTTGGGCAAAGGCGGTGTGGTGGAACATTTTGGTGTGGCTAAAGATCAAGTGGCCGGTGGGGACGAATTCGATTGAACAGTGGCTGACTTACTTGTACAATCAACCAGGTTCGAAGACTTGGAAGAAGCTTGTCGGCATGATTGTCCAAGCTACGTTTCGGAGACTTTGGTTGGCTAGAAACAAGAAGACGTTTGAAGGTTACTTTGAAACGGTCCATGACACAGTTGATCGCATCAAAGAGGATTTCTTCTTATGGGTCACGCATAGGTCAAAGTTGGGCTCTTTGGTTTGGGCCGATTGGGCTAGTTTTGAGATCTCAATGGTGTTGTAATTTCGTTTTGTTTTTGGTGTTTTGGGGTGTATTCCCAGCTTCTTGCTGGCTCTTTATATTATATATATATATATATATATATATATATATATATATATATAAAGCGATTTTGCCGTTCAAAAAAAAACAAACAATCATCACTCAATCATTGCCAATGATCGGTAATCATTTAGGGTTAGGGTTAGGGTTGTGGGGACCTCCACGGCCCGTCATTTTTGTCGGAATGGTGTCTTTACGGGCCGTCGAGGCCTGGACGGGTTATTATATTCTTTTTTGTTTATGTCTATATTTAGCAGTTTAAGGCTACATGGAAGAGTTAAAATGAGTTAAAAATAATTTACACGTTACGAAAATAATTTTCTTTTATTAAAATAATTGTTAATAAGAGTTATTTAGTGAATGATAAATGAATTAATTGGTGAGTGATTTTTTAATGTTAGTATTTTAATTATAATGGTATTTCAAAAAAATTGATTTTGTTTGTTTTTTACATGTTCTCACGATACTCATAATAAGATAACTCTAACATAAGTTGTAACTAGTGTTAGTTCTCCGCGCTTCGTCGCGAGAGCTCCTGTTTCATTGAGGGTTTAGTGGACATTAGAGATAACATTAAGGTAACTGTTATTCTCTCGTGGGCTTCACAAAAATAATCGCGAGCCATTAAGTTCTAGACCAGCTCATGTATATATAATTGGGTTGCCTCTTGTTCACTTTAATTAGCACCCATAGAGCTTTGTGTTCAACAGCTTTCGACCAGTGGTGCATTCGACAAATAGAAAAAGCTTATCGAGTAGTCTTAAAAAACGTAAATATTAAATACGCTAACTTAAAAATAAATATGACAAAAAGAAGTAATAAAAGAAACATGAATTATTATAAACCCGACTCCTTTATAATTTTTGAAAAAAATATGCTTGGCGCCTAAGTTTCTTGGTCAACCAATAATTAATGCATTCAAGGATATTTACTACCTTTTCAAATATGTGGCACAAACTTAGGAAACTAATAATCCAAAATTAAATGCTCCATAATTATTTCAGATCCATATCCAGAATCCGAACTGAGATTTGGCTCCTTACTCGATCAAATCATATTAACATAACAATCCACTCTTTAACACCAAACCATATGAGATCTTTAAGAACAATATATGAACATCATATCTTGTAACACCCCAACCGATGGCGGAAACATCGAGGTGTCACGTAGTGACGGTTGTTCAATAGCTCATGGACTAAAGTGTAAATTTGAATACATTGATTAAATAATTTATTACATTGAAATGAAATACAACGATTCTAACTGCCAACTAAATTGAAATACAATGAATTAAAATATAAATATAAATCCGAAAGCTTAAAGGATGCATCTCAAAACAACCTGAAACATGTACGAAAATAATTTGTCAACACAAAAATGTATTGGTGAGCATACCCTGTTTTAGAGGGTGTTTGGGATTGAGTTTGGAGATGCAAAAGTGCTTTTGATCAAAAGTGCTTATTGACTTATGACTTTTTGAAAAGGAGTTTTAAAAAAAGTGTTTGGATTAGCTTTTGGGATGAGAAACGTCAAAAAGTCAATAAATTGTTATTTTTTTAAGTGTTTCGCTTAACTTATTGTGAATATTGGTTGTATGGGTGGTATATTTGTAATTTTTTCCTAAAAGTCAAAAGCAAAAAGCCAGGATTTCTAACTTTTCAAAAACAGCTTTTCTACCTTTAAAAGCCAAAAGCCAAAAGTCAAAACAGAAAGTGCTTTTGGGTTACACAAACAACTTATTGACTTATTGGCTTTTTGGAAAAGCTAATAAGTCAATAAGTTGTTTTCAAACTCAATCCCAAACACCCTCTTAATATAAATAGTGAGAAAAGTGTTTAGCAATTCATGTGCGGTACCATTTGCAATTATGTAATAAGTAATATCTGTTCAAAACCAAACCTGAGAATAATGACTAACACATGACTAACCAACTGAATAATGAATTAACAAGACAATGACCAAGATTCTCTCAACAGAGTCTCAAGGGGGTATACCATAGTACTATTCATTGAAAAGCTAGGCCGCCCAGCGGTTAATGATTTTGACAAGTCATAGACACACCAATTAACATAAAGCAAACACACATGAGAATTGCATTAAGTATAAGAAATTGAAACTTGATTAATAGGTACATGAGTCACCCCAAAGTAGTAAAACAGTAAAAAGGGAAAGATATACTCACAGTTCGTGGAAGCGATCAAAATCCACTTAAGCGGTCGTGAGCTAAGTAATGGGAATTCCGAGGAATTCAACCTATAATGTGTAAGAATACTAATAAGGAAGTGTCTAAAAAGTCTAAGGTATCTAGGGTCTAAGGCATTAGGGTTTGCTAAGTCGATTTGGGGAATTAGAGTTTTTATGATAAGTCAAATTAATATAAAAGTTAAAAATGATATACCAAAGTTTGTAAATGTGGTTTAAGTAATCTAATTATTACCAATTGGTTATTTAGATAAAAATATGTTTGAATAATTAAGACAAAATAATTTAGTTAATTACTTTAGCTAATATTGTAAATAAATACAATAATCATTAAATAATTATGAGTTACAAAAATGATTCAAACAAATGAAGATTATGACTTTTAAGAATAAAAATATTTCTATTTTATAAGAAAAGTAAAAAATAGATGTTTAAATAGTATAAATAAATAAATGTTTAATTACGTCTAATTAAACGTAAATAAGACTAATAATACCATACATGATCCAAAGATACTAGTTTTATAGAAAAATTATGATTTCTGATGTAAACAAATTAAAATAAATTTCCCATAATTTATATAAACTTATTTATATTTAAAACTGATTTAATGAGATTAAATCATGTTTAATTGATAAAAAAATAGGAAAATCAATAAAAATAAATGTTTTCTGAACCAATAATTTTTATTTTAGATTAGAATGCTTAGAAATAATTATCCTAAAATTTTGAGATCAAAATCATTAAGAATGGATTTTTTATCAATTAATTATGATTAAAACAAATTAATTCAATAAAAATATAAAAATGAGACATTTTCCAGAAAATAAAAGTGTAGTAATTTCCTTTATTGTGTCAAGAAGCTACACCTAAAATTTTATAATTTTTGGACAAAATATGAATTTATTATGAATATTTTAAGTTTAAATAAATTTTAAATTATTAAAATAAAGGAAATAAACAATGAAATAATAAATTTAAAAAAAAATCAGAAAAAGAGATATGCCTCAATCAAACCACTAGACCATATTGGACTTTTGTTATTTTTAATGAAACATAAACGTATTTAACATATTATTAAAAGTCATCTTCTTCCCCAATTCACCAAGCAAGAACCCTAACCCTAACACAAAACTTAAAACCTTCAATTCGTGTAGGATGATGGCCGAATAGATGGGGCTTTCGTATATAGATGCAGAAACAACAAAACGGCAAAAGAATTTAAAACTTACAACGTATATATTGAACAGAAACAAGGCTTCAAGACCCGAACAAAAACGTAGTCGATTGAAGGTTTACTAGACGTGTTTTTGACATGTTTTTCATGGGTATTTGCAGAGAATTAGCGTAGAAACTGAAAGGAACGATCCCTTTATATAGCTATTCGAAGAAAACGAAGGATTGACTCGTTTATAATGATTAAACCGTTACACTAACCGGACTTGATTAAATCACCTTTGAATACACGTTAAATGCTTGATTAATCACAGCAAGTTACTTAGTATTGAAACAGAAACGTAAAGGGATCATTATTTCGCATTAATACTTGACACTTGAACAAAATCCGGTCGCCGGAGAACACCATTCCGGTGATTTGCTTCTGATCGCAAAACAGGGGGAAAAAAGAGTTCTTTTTTTTTAACTTTCATAAAATGTCAGAACTAGTCCCTCCTCTACTAACTTAGTTAGTATAATTATGATTTGGTTAGTTTTTCTTTATAAAAAGTTAACCAAGTTAAACTAACTTAACTTAAAACCTTTTTAAACTTTTTAAACTTGAATTTTTTTTTTTATAAAATATTTTACGAATACGTTTCAACATACGCATTTGATTAACACTTATACCCGATCCATAATAAATATAAAAAAAGATTTTTTTTTTAGTTCGTTCTTAAAATTAAATTTGAAAACGACGAAACTTATGAAGAATATAATGAAAATATTTGAAGGACTAATATTGTCACTCGGACGAAAGATGAGGGTGACGGATGTCACAGTCTCCCCTACTTTAGAAAATTTCGTCTCGAAATTTCTTTCAAGCGAAGGTTACTGTGAAATAAAAGACGTTGTAAAAGTAAATTAGATTTTTAAAAGAAAATTTCATCATTTATGATTTGACAAAATTTAAAATAGTTGTCTAATACTCAAAAGAAAAGTTTCAAAATCTTTGACAGTTGACCCGAGATTCAGAAATTGATAGTTTAAATGTTAAAGGCTTTGGTAATGTGTAACTTGTGAGGGGCATGGGTACTAATGAAGCAGACTCCCCTACTTTAGAAAGTTTCTGACCGAACTTTATTAAGGACATCAACAGGATTTCGATTAACAGAATGTGTAAGAGTATACAAGGTTTAAGGTTTTCTGTGTGGGTGGTCAAGAGAAAGACTCTAGGAAGACGAATTGAAGCTCGTGTAAGAACATTGTTATTGAAAATGCTAGCTATTAGGCAACGGTCTAATGAATAAGTAGTATAAAGTAATGGATAGGTTCTTGGTCAGACTCCTAATCCGCTCCCGCAGTATCGTTTATGCTTATATATAGGGTGTACCGCAGCTAACCCACCACACTCCCGATACTTTGGATTCGTACTAATTGTCTACCAATAGCCTAAGTAGAATCACACACCACCCTCATGTACCTGTAAGCCCATGATTGCGTTCCGGACCGTAATCATCGATTTACCTTACACCAGGGTGTTATGCTTTTCCATAACCCTAACATGAAATAAATGTGTGCAACCAATATGTACTTGTTGGGTCTGCTGACCTGGAGAAGAACGGATGATTAGAAAGCCAAAATATGCTAACAGTTGATCCTTTCAATAAACAGTCTTTACAACTTACTTCTCCCAAAAGACTGCTGACTCTAACAACTGTTCTATCCAAACAACTGCTATGACAACTGCTAATACAAAGGACTGCTGAATAAACAACTGATGAAGAACAACTGCTGACCAAAGGTCTGATGAAGAACGACTGCTGATTCAAGTACTGAAGACTAAAGCACTGTTGAAGCCAACAACACTTAGGCTTCAGCAGAGGATACAAGACCATCAGAGTTTTCCTACAACAGTAGTTTACTATCAGTGCTTTCAATGTAACAGTAGTTTGTAATAGGCAGATGTTTTATGTTTGTTATTCTGTTAGAGGTCACTGTCTTAGGTGACGTCAGCCTAGGTCATCAATGGTTTAGGTCTGTCTATAAATAGAACAGTGCTTGTACTGTTCTATTGCATCACACACACAAACATTCTCTCAGACAAACACTGTGTGATCAGGCTGAGGGGGAGTATTTGTACGATTGTAATCTTTTAGATAAATGAAAGCATTCGATCTGAAAACAAAAATTACTCTCTTGTTTTGATTAACAGTTTATTATTCCGCTGCACTTTCATTCTATATTCGTTTCACTTTCATCATATTTAGTTAAACATAATCAAAACAATCAAACTCAGATCCTAACAATTGGTATCAGAGCTTGGTCAATTAAATTCGATCTAACAAATCAATTTAATAATCAGCTCACAATTATTGATATCGTTTGTCTGTTGGATTGAAAACAGAGTAATAGTTTAATTTCGTTTCAACCGTTTTTAAACAGACTTTGTTTTTTGAAAAATCAGAGAATGGCTTCAATCAATCACGATCCACATAACACTGGCACGAACAACAAGCCACCGATGCTTTTCAGATCTGAATACAATATCTGGCAACGTCGGATGAGCCATGTTCTAGCTCAACAAAACACTGGGTGTTGGAAGTCGGTCATCTTCGGACCACATGTTCCGACTGTGCCGAGTACTGAAGATCCCAAAGTGTTTGAGCCAAAGAAACTTGAAAACTACTCCGACCAGGATTTTCAGAAAATTGAGTTAGATGCTAAGGCCTTTAGTATTGTGGCCATGGCTCTACCCAATGATATATATGTTGGGTTGTTACACTGTAACAGTGCAAAGGAGTTGTGGGATGCACTGAAAGAACAGTTTGGTGGGACTGAGGAGGTTATTGAAAACAATCGTGAAATACTTAACCAACAATATGAAACATTCAGTCATGTCAAAGGAGAGTCATTAACTCAACAGTTTGAGAGGTTTAATTGTTTAATTAGTGAACTAAAATTGGTTGGTCTTACTTACCCTCATTCAACCTTGAACCATAGGTTTTTAAGATCACTACCAGACAAATGGGACACTATTGCTATTGTGATGAGAAACTCAATTGGATTTAAAGACCTATCACTGACCCAGCTTCATGGTAAGCTCTTGACCTATGAGAGAGAGCTTAACCAGAAAAAGAAGCTCCAAGATTCTGGAAAAGTGTCTGATGACTATGTATTTGGGAATACAACACTTTTGGGTCATGATGAGGTGCCTGGAAACACTAAGGATCAGAGTTATGATCATTTCATTGACATAACTTCAGGTTTTAACTCAGGTTTTAACTCTGATTCTTATACACCAAACTATGCTTTCACAGCAAGTGGTGGTGATATCCTGGCATCTGACAATATATCCTTTGAGTATGATGACCTGAAATACTTTGACCCTGATGATTTGGAAGAAATGGACATTATGCACCAATTGGCCCTTCTCAGTGTAAGAACTAACAATTTTTACAAGAAAACTGGGAGAAGGTTTCCAGGGTTAACTGGCAGATCTAAGGTTGGGTTGGATAAATCAAAGATAAAGTGCTACAAATGTCATAGACTTGGTCATTTTGCTAGGGAATGTAGGGGTCAACATGGTACACCTATGATCACCTATCCAAATCAAAGACCACAGACCAACACTTATCAGAATTCCTATAATGCCCCTGGACCAAATGTGCAAAACACTGCTCATTTTGCACAGTCCTCAAACACTGTTCCTGTCCAGTATGTCCAAACCACTGTTCCTCAGATCCACTATGTGCAAACACCTGTTGCTCAAACACCTGTGCAAACGACTGTTGCTTCATCCTCTGCTCCTGCAGAGACCAGTCAACAGAGCTTCTTTACACAAGGCTTTGTTGATTGGAGCAGTCTACCTGATGAGTTAACAGATGAAAATTTTGCATTAGTTGCCAAAGCTGAAAATGAACCAGAAAACTTTTGTTTCATGGCTATGGTTGATGAGGTTGAATCTGAGGAGGTGGTGACTGAATCTGATGTTGTGACTGATGATGTTGTAAATGAAGTTGTTACAGGTGAAAAACCTGAAGAAGAGGTTGTGAATCTCTCAGATCCCTGGGGTGCATCTGATGACTGTGAGTGCAAGTGTGATTGTGCATTGATGGCTGCTGCTAAGGTATCTCCTCAAATTCTTAAAGAGTTGTGTTCTGACAAATGTGTAATTGCATTTGCTAACATCAAAGAGGTGAATGAAAACCTTAGAAAGAAAATTTTGGATGATGAAGTTAAATTTGAAAAACTTTCAAAAGATTTAAAAACAAGTTTAACTGTAAAAGAGTCTGAAATAAGCAGCTTAAAACATGAAGCAACCATAACCAAAGACCAGCTCCAAACTATGATAGCAAAATATCAAAGTTGTAAAAGTGAGCTTGAGTCCACCCAAGTTGAATGTGAGAAATGGGTGGAATCATGTAGAGGTTTTGAGATGCTACTCAACAAACAAACCAAAAGTCATGTGAAGTTTGGTTTTGGTTTTGAAACCACTGCTCCAGCTTTTGAAAACACTAACAAAAAGAGTCAAAAGTCTGTTGAGATAGTTCCAACAAACCTACAGGGTCAAGAGATTAAAATCACTGAACCAAATGGTAAGAAAATTGTTCTTGAAAAACCAGAAGGTTCCTCATCTTTTACTGAACTTGAAAAGTATGAATTTAAACCTACTTGGTCTGATGAGTGTGATACTCTTGAGAATTTTAAACCTGTTGATTTTAAAACACCTGATGGAAAGACAGCTCCTCAGGCAAAAGTCATTCCCCTGGC
The DNA here is from genome assembly GCA_028751855.1 of Ambrosia trifida. Taxonomy (NCBI): domain Eukaryota; kingdom Viridiplantae; phylum Streptophyta; class Magnoliopsida; order Asterales; family Asteraceae; genus Ambrosia; species Ambrosia trifida. Next base: position 11,761,076 of record CM054125.1, read on the forward strand.
AAAAGCCATTCCCCTGAAAAATCTTCCAGCAGATGCTCAAACATCTGCTGAAAAGAAGGCTGAAAAGGGGAAGAAGAAAGAAAAGACTGTCAACTTGTTCTGTGATTTCTGTGAAAAGAAGAATCATGTCACTAAAAACTGTTTTCTTCTAAAAGCATATGACATTAACAAAGGAACAAGTGAATGTGATTCCAAAGCCACATGCTCAATATGTGGGAAAAAGAATCACAAGACCAAAGAGTGCTTGTATCTCAAAAATTTTGATGTAAAAATACAAGAATACAAAGCTAAAACTCTTGCAAACCCTGTGGTTAGTACTTCAAAAGGAAAGCCCAAACAGACTTTCACCCCTGTCCAAACACCTGTTACTAAAAGGCTTGAAACATCTGCTTCTAGAGATGTCCAAGTAACAGATGCTCCACCCACAAGCAAATACCCAAGAGGTTATGGTCAACCACCATGTCACAGTCTGCCACATGTTTATGAGGAGCCAAAAAGACCCTCTAAACCAAGAGTGAACAGAAATCCATATGGGTATTATCATCTGTCAGGAAGTGATCAAGCAACTGCTGCCCCAAGTGTTGACATCCAAGCACTGGCAAATGGTCAACAGCAGTTGTTGAACTTAATTCAAAAACTAGTCCAAACCACTGATCACCTTCCAAAGCTTGAGTCTGAAAGGTCTGAGGACCCATCCAAAGCCAAACTGGCTTTGGACACTCACCAAAACTAATCCATTACTGATGTGCAGGGAGCTTCTGCTTGTTTAGATAGTCTTTGGTATGTAGATAGTGGAGGCTCCAGGCACATGACAGGATGTAGAGCCCTTCTTCTGGACTTCTTGGCTCATGGAGGGGGTGATATATCCTTTGGTAATGATTCAAAAGGTAAGGTGTTGGGTTCAGGGACTGTACAAGCTGGAAAACTCAAGTTTGAAAATGTCAATCTTATTGATAATCTCAAGTTTAATCTTCTGAGTGTTTCAAAAATGAGTGACAAAGGTTATGGCTCATTTTTCATAAAGAAAACTTGTAAGATTATTGGGCCAGAAGTGGTGAAAAAGATTGATACCATCATTGCTGAGAGCAAAGCACAACTTGTTGCTCATAGAAGTGGCAATGTGTATGTTGTTGATATGTTAAAGGACAATCCTATGGCAAATGTCTGTCTATTTTCTGCTGCCTCCACTAAGGAGACAGAATTGTGGCATAGGAGATTGGGTCACACCAACCTCAACACTATTAACACACTCTCCAAACAAAGCCTTGTCAGAGGTTTACCATCAAAAGAATTTAAATGTGATGAGCATTGTGTTTCTTGTTTAAAAGGGAAACAACATAAAAGCTCTTACAAATCCATTGATGAGTCCAAAACTAGTCAGTGTCTACAATTGTTGCACATGGACTTGTTTGGCCCTGTTAAAATCATGAGTCTAAGAAGAAAGAGATTTTGTCTTGTCATAGTTGATGATTTTTCTAGGTTTACATGGACTTACTTTTTACATTCTAAGGATGAGACTGCAGGTATATTGAAGGACTTTGTCACCAAAGTTGAAAAACAATATGACTTGCCAGTAAAAGTCTTCAGGAGTGACAATGGAACAGAGTTTAAGAATAAGGAGTTGGATGACTTCTGTGTGTCAAAAGGGATTGTGAGGCAGTACAGCATCCCAAGAACACCAGAACAAAATGGGGTGGTTGAAAGGAAAAATAGAACTCTTATAGAAGCTGCAAGAACCATGCTAGCAGATTCTGGTTTGCCACTGTCTTTTTGGGCAGAAGCTGTAAACACTGCTTGCTATGTTCAAAACAGAGTTTTGATCAACCCCAGACATCAAAAAACTGCTTATGAAATTTTGTTCAAAATCAAACCATTAATTTCATTCTTCAAAATCTTTGGCTGCCCATGTTTCATTTTAAACCTCAAAGATTCCATTTCAAAATTTGCAGCCAAAGTAGACTGTGGTTATTTTCTGGGATATTCTTCTACTGCTAAGGCCTATAAAGTGTTTAACACAAGGACCAAGACAATAGAAGAAACTCTGAATGTAAAGTTCAATGAACTTTCATCTCTAAAAATCCCTGCAAATCCTGCTGAACTATTTGATTTAGATAAATTCAAATTTGAAGATATCACTGTTAAAACTAACAATGCAGGTATTCCACAGTCTCCACAACAAGATTACAGAACAGATGTTGTGATCCCCAGTCACTACAAAATCTATTCTGCCTCAGAGGAAGCAGCTGTTCAAAACAATTGTCAAAACTCTGCCACAGCTGTGTCAACCACTGTTGGCCAGTCTTATCCTCAAACCACTGCTTCACCCCTCACAACCACTGACCTATCATCTGTTGACAAAAGTCAATCATCTGTTGACAAAAGTCAGTCAAGTTTCACACCACTTGGACCCATTCCTCCATTACCATTCCAAACATCTGATGGCACTACAGAAGTACCAACAGATGTTACACCAACAGAGTCACCAAACCTCTGTCCATCACCTCAAAATGCCATTGTTCCATATTGACGTGTGCGTAACTATACATATTTTACAATGGATTTTAACACACGTTTTGCTTTAATATTTATAAAAATGGTTTAGACCTTAATATTAAAACACACACAATAGGGCAAGTGTACCCTGTCATATATGTAGTAACGTACAGATAAGAACCAGATATCGATCCATGGACGCGCGCGGAGCAATTGTACTAAAACTATGTCCCCGATTTACCAGTAGGAAAAGATAAGTTTGAGTTTTGTTTAAGACTAAATTAATTCTAAAACATGTAAATAACTTAACTACGACTCCAAAATAGAAAATATAACTATATAAGCTGTAATACGCCAATCCTAGCATGTCATCTATATAAGAAATAAAGCGTGATCAACATTCCCATTTTCCGACAGTTAGTGTCCCTTTCGGGCATCCTAACATGACAACCATATGGAAAGCTAACACGAATACACATGTTAACCACCTCAAGTCGTTCATTATCGCGCAGCTGATATGATCTCATGAGAATCTTTAAAGAAGGGTTAGTATCACCTTTCGGGAGTCCTCAACTGCACTAGCAAAGGAAAGCAATATCGAATACACAATACGACCACCGAGACTAGCATAAAGTAGAGCATTTCACAACCTATTCCATTTTACTAACTTTGAACACAAATCTACTAAGATCGCTATTTCTACCAAAATAACTAGCAAAGATCATTAACCGCGTCAAAGATTAGTAACAACACCATTAAGCTTTTTAAACTCTTTTACGTGCCGGTAAACATTAACCGTGTCAAAGATTAATAACAACACCATTAAGCTTTTTAAACTCTTTTACGTGCCGGTAAACATTTATAATCATTATCCGAGTGACTTTAACCAAACCAATACCCGGTTACAGTTTCATGGTGTAAACTTTATTAACAAGTTAACTAGTTTACTACCGGACGATTAAACGGACGGTTTTCTCAACAAGTAATCCGCCTAACACATTCGATAATCATCAAAGTCATCCGAACACAACTACAAATCTATCAACAACGAAACAAGGTTGCATTATGATCATCAAGATTCAAACATGAAAAACGCCAAATTTATACAAAACTTGATTTCATGCAAATGATTGTTTTAACTACTAACTACTACTAATGTTCTTGCCCGTAGGCGTACGATTAACTAAAATAACATCAATGTAGCAAACAAAATCAGATTTGGATCTAAGAAAGCTTAAAGGATCAAACCATAAGATTGCTAAAGAGATGGATTGGATGATGAAGGATGGAACGGATGGATTCCCGAGCTTGTTCCACGCCTATGCAGCACTTCGTTAGCCCTGAAAATCGCCAGAAATCGCCCCCCAAAGATCCAATATTTGATCAGTGGGTTCTGCTCTGTTTTTATAGAAAGTTTGATTTTTGGCACGGCCGTGCGCATAAAGTGCACGGCCGTGCACTCGATCAACTTGATTTGACGTGCAAGTGGGCAAGTGGCTGTTCCTGGAAATATCTAGATATTCCGCACGGCCGTGCACCTAAGGTGCACGGGCGTGCGGGTCTGGTTGTGGCCGAGTGCTGATGGTGCACTGCCTGGTGCACTGGCAGTGCACCCGGGAACTTGAGTCGCACGGGCACCCGCACGGCAGTGCTGATCAGGGTGCCCGAGAACCACAGCTGCACGCCAGGTTGCACTGGCAGTGCAGCTCCTCTGTGTCCGGGTAAACTGAGTCCGCACGGGCGTGCACCTGGGGTGCACGGCCGTGCACTATTTCCAGACTTGGCTGATTTTGCAGCAACTTTCCGTCTTGTCCGTTTTTCGCCCGGTTTCTTCGACTTTGTTCGTGGGACGTCGTTTAAGACCTGAAATAAAATATGAAGCGGTTAAGTACCGAATTCGTGCAATTATGGTCGAAAACGCGTAATTTGGGAGTTTAATCGGGGATTTAAATATGTATATTTTAACGTATATCAAACCTCCCCACACTTGAACTTTGCTTGTCCTCAAGCAAACATTTAAACAGAAATAAACGAAACACTCGCCAAATGGCAACAAAGACAAAATATAGCCTGTACAGACGATAATAGATAAGCCAACAAAGATATATAACAGGTGATAAGATAACTAAAAAGCAACGACTCACTTCCGATCCACAAGCACGCAAACCCGTACACGACTCACAATGTTCACACACACTCGGTTTTATTTATGATACATACGTGTAATGTGTATGTGTAAATCGCTCCATTGCCAAGACAATGAATCGTGCAATATCATAAGCTTGTCAAAAGATCTAGTCTTCACCAACTAACGTGTGAAAAGGCACAAATCAAGAGGTCTTGTAAGGGTTGTAATGTTAGGCAAAGGTAGGGGTGTGAAATGGACATTTAAAGTGACAAATCGGCTAAAACCCGGCGGTTATGTCTAACTAATAGCAACAACTACAACTGTACAATAAGAATTCTACTATAGGCGAATTTTCTTTTGAGACGGGCTAAACACAACTTTTAACTTTAAAGCTCTAAAAACTGCTCGAATCACTGCTAATTCACCCTATTTTAGGGTGTTCTATTTTTCTGGATTTTTTTTTTTTTTTTTATATACATATCTATGATATATATATATACTAAACAGAAACTGAAATATAATCAACAAACGGGTTCTAAATATATAAACCTGAAATGAACTATTTACAACGTAAAAACTAGTCAAACAATAACCTAAACCGAGCTTTAACACAAAAAAGGTTTAAAAGAAAAAGGCTATATGGTTTAGTGGTGAAATGGTGTGGTAAATAAGAAAAAACACGGGAATAGGTTCAACATGGTTAACTAGTGGATAATATATAGGTGTGGGAAATAGACAAAACGAAAAGAAAAGGCTAAATCAAAAGGGTATCCTAAATGCCTCAATCATGTTCGTACAATCTCACACGTATCTGGTCTAAACAAGTATACTAGTGACAAGTTCTAAACTGCACAAAACATCTGGCACACTCGCAAGCATGTCAAAGAAATGTAATCTATTCTAAGGCTCGAACGCTCACGTAACCGGAAGGAAATGGGTGCAAGTGTACGAATATAACATGCTCGTATCTCATCTGTTTGTCGCGCCTCGAGTTATCTTTGTCAAAACTTAGTTAGGCTTGATGTTTATATGAGAATATATACATATATGTACTTTTAAAGGGTTTTTTTTTTTTTTTTTTTTTTTTTCAAACATATATATATATATAAACAAGAGGACAAACACGATTATAATCCCTCCCCACACTTGAACTTCACATTGTCCCCAATGTGACAATAGAAAGCGTTTATGAATTAGCTATCTATAGTGGGAAAAAGGAGAATAATACTCCCCTTTAGTCGATAACTCGAAAAGTACGGTGATCGCATTGAGCATCCATTCCGGTGCTCGCCGTTTCCTGCACTATCACCATTCTTGACAAAACCAAAAGATATCAAACACATCCGTACATCATCACAATTATTCAAACAAAGCAAATATACTGAAAATTAAAGTGCAGAAAAGTAAATAGTTTAAATGCAAAAACTAAAAAGTCATGGGTACGCAGACCCGAATACGAACTGCAAAAATGAATAAAAAGTACTAACACATGCATGCAATAGATTGCCGTGGCTACTGGTCGTCGTCGTGGTGCTGACCGGAGCTACCTGGCTGGTCGCCAGGAGCACCATAAGGGAATGAGGGAGGGTTACTGAAATAACCCGGATGCACCTGCTCTAACCCAGCGAAAAGGTACTCGAAACTGTGCCTCACATCCTGCTGTACACGATCCATAGTGGACCGCATGTACTGCTGGTCCTGCCTGATCTCCACCTGGTTTGCACCGATGTTGTGCATATTCAGCTCCATCGCCTGGAACCGCTGGTAGAACTCAGGGTATGTCGGGATGCCTGGAGGCCACTGCTGGTCCTGGGGCTGGAAGTGCTGAGGAGAGTGGTGTGGAATGTCGTGTGGCTGGTCACCACCGCCTCCTGCATGCTGCTCCTGCATCTCCTCATCCTCCTCATCGGCCTGTGGTGGCACGGGGTCCCATATAATATCCTGACTAATAAGTCGTGGACCCCCGTCCGTGTCAGCTAGAAGGTTCTGAGACCTGAGTGATCTAAAGTCCAGCATAACCCCATTAGTTACCCATGTCAGCGTGGCCCTGACCTCGTCGGTCAGAACTCCCAGTGCCATCGCAATCTGGGTGACGTACTCCCCGCCGTGGATCTCACTCCCGTCCTTGGTGCCCCCAGCAGTGAGAAAGAACTCGGCCATTCGTGCGGCCAAGTTCAGCGGGGCACCCTCGTAGAAATGATACATATAGAGAAGATCGGGAGTGGGACAGTTCCCCGAACTGTCCTTTCGGCCACAGATCGTGTGGCTGAACACATGGTGTAAGAGGCGGAGTAGCGGGTCCTTAATCCTAGTGGCCTTGGCAGACCTCGGATTATAAGGTCCACCAGTGGCAATGGATGCCCAAAATGCGGCCCGCTCGTCATTATCCACGAAGCTGTGGATCCCGCAAAAATCCTCAGAGTCAGTCTCTAAATGCTCATATATCCCCAGCTTCCTTCCCAGTCGCGCAACCGACCAATGATACCAGTCGGGTGCCACCAATATAGGGGCCTCAACAAGCAACCGCTTCAGAAGGCCAAATGCCTTCACACACTCTGCACCAAACACAAACGGTGCATCCTTTTCCAACAAACGGGTCATCGGTCGGGCGATCTTTGAAAAGTCTTTGATAAATCGCCTGTAAAATCCCGCATGACCCAAAAAGCTGCGGATCGCTCTGACAGAGGAGGGTGGAGGGAGCCTAGAAATGATATCTACTTTAGCAGGATCAACCTCCAACCCACTTTGGGAGACTTTATGCCCCAGGACTATTCCTTCCTTCACCATGAAGTGGCATTTTTCCCAGTTTAGCACAAGACTGGTCTCCTCACACCTCTGAAGCATCCGCTCCAGGTTCCCCAGACATTGATCGAACGAACTCCCAAAAACGGAAAAATCATCCATGAACACCTCCATGGAGTCCTCGATCATGTCATGAAAAATGGCAACCATGCAGCGCTGGAAGGTCGCCGGCGCATTGCACAGCCCAAATGGCATACGCCTGTAGGCGAATGTGCCAAAAGGGCATGTGAAGGTCGTCTTATCCTGGTCCACAGGATCGATAGGGATCTGAAAGTATCCAGAGAAACCATCAAGGAAACAGTAATACAACTTCCCCGACAGTCGTTCCAACATCTGATCGATGAATGGAAGCGGGAAGTGATCCTTGCGGGTGGCGTCATTGAGCTTGCGATAGTCAATGCAAACTCTCCACCCCGTGACGGTCCTCGTAGGAATTAACTCATTCCTATCATTTGTGACCACCGTCATGCCACCCTTCTTGGGCACGACGTGCACAGGACTAACCCAAACAGAATCCGAGATGGGATATATCAATCCAGCATCAAGCAGTTTAATCACCTCGGATTTAACAACATCTTGCATGTTCGGGTTCAGACGCCTCTGGTGCTACGCACAAGGCTTGTAGACATCCTCCATCAAGATTTTATGAGTACAGAAAGAGGGATTAATCCCCTTGATGTCTACGATCTTCCAGGCAATTGCCCGTTTATGAAGTTTTAGTACTCTCAACAACTCGCTCTTTTCTTCCACAGTCAATGAAGACGATATGATCACCGGTAGACGCCCCTCCTCATCCAGAAATGCATACTCGAGATGCGGCGGGAGCTCCTTCAGCTCTAGAGACGGTGGATCCTCAACAGACGGCTTCGCCTTCTCCTCTTCCTCTCGCTCAATTTCCACAAAACGCTCCGGACTTTGGGAACCATCATCACCGATCTGATAGACCGGCTGCTCATCTATATGGCCCTCCTGCATAATGCCATCTAGGCTCCCACACAACAGATGTGTGTCCGAAACATCTCTCTCCCAAGCACCTCTGACATGAGAGCTAACACACTGGTCTACTATATCGAGATAGTATAGTGTATCGTCTTGGCTCTCAGGATGGCGCATCGACCTCTGAATATCAAAAGTCACGTGCTCATCATTGACTCGGAGTGTGATCTGGCCCGCAGCCACGTCAACAATCGTCCTTGCCGTGTTAAGGAAAGGACGTCCGAGAATCAAAGGGACTTTAGAGTCCTCATCCATGTCTAGGATAACAAAGTCTACAGGGAAAACGAATTTGTCAATCTTGACAAGCATATTTTCTACAAACCCTCGTGGATACTTGATCGAACGATCAGCGAGGCGAATACTCATCCTGGTGGGTGAAGGTTCACCCAGATCCAACTTCTCGAAAACCTTATAAGGCATAAGGTTTATGCTGGCCCCCAAGTCCGCGAGTGCATTACTGACAGTCATATCACCTATCAGACAAGGGATGGTAAAGCTACCAGGATCGCCCATTTTCATGGGCAGTCTATTCTGCAGAATTGCAGAGCAGTTCTCGTTCAACAGAACGCAGGACAGGTCCTCAAGTTTTTGTTTATTTGTGAGGATGTCCTTCAAGAATTTGGCATACTTAGGCATCTGTGCTAAGGCCTCAACAAACGGGATGTTTATATGTAGCTGCTTGAACAGCTCGAGAAATTTCCCGTATTGCGCCTCGTCTTTCTGCTTCCTAAGTCTACCTGGATATGGAACAGGAGGAGTGTAGTCTGTGACTGGCTTCGGTAGCTGTGTTGTACTTGCTGGGACTCGCCTAGCGTGCACCTCGCCCGAAGACTCAGTCTGGACCGTCTCAGTGATCGGTGGTGAGCCCGATGTGTCTGGTCCCGTGGTTTTACCACTCCTCGTCATAATGGCATTCACATGCCCTCTTGGGTTCGGCTCAGTGTTGCCTGGAAGACCACCCTGCTGTCTCTCAGACATCATCTTTGCCATCTGGCCAACCTGGTTCTCTATGGCCTGCATCGACGCCTTTTGGCCCCTCATTTCTCCCTCATAATTCGTGAAGCGCTCCTCATGCTGCTGGTAGCGCTGCTCAGCGATCTGATTGGAATTAGAGGTGTTGGTAAGGAGCTGAGACATCATCTCCTCCAGCTTAGACATACCATGAGGGGCGTGCTGCTGGGAGCTGCTCCCGGCGCCCTGGTTCTGGTATTGGTTCGGTCTCTGCTGGGACGATTGACCACGAGCCTGGTATGGCTGTTGGTTGGACTGGTAGGGCTGTTGGGACTGGTAGGACTGTTGTGGTGCGGCGGCTCTCTGCTGGAATCCGAGAGGGTTCTGATTGGAAGTACCAGATCTCCACCCGAAGTTCGGGTGATTTCTCCAACCCGGATTATAAGTGTTGCTGTAAGGGTTATTCTGGGGTCTCGTTTGATTACCCATGTAGTTCACTTCCTCGTGGCCTGTATACATTACCCCCTGAGCACACGAGCCAGGCTCGTGAGATACCCCACACTCCACACACAAACATTCGGACTGCGCTACGTGTTGCTGAGAGTTATCGAGTCTCGTAGCCAGAGCCGCTATCTGTGCCGAAATCGCCGTATAGTTATCCACGGCATGCACACCAGCCTTGGCAGATGAAGACCTAGATCTATCATTCTGCCGGGATTTAGATTTTAGGGACGCCTTCTCAATAATGCTCCACGCTTCCCTAGGAGACTTTGTTCCGATGTCTCCCCCTGCGTATACATCAAGGCGTTCCTGAGACGCATACCCGAGTCCCTGATAAAAAGTTTGCACCAAATGCCTTTTCGAAAGCTCATGGTGCGGGCAACTCAAGAGTAGGTCTTTAAACCTTTCCCAGGCTGTGTATAATGATTCATCGTCATCTTGACGAAATGTCATGATGCGATTCCTCAGTTTTTGTGTCTTTTCAGGAGGAAAATACTGCTGCATGAATTGTTGTGACAACTCTGCCCAAGTCGTGATCGACCCTGCGGGTTGTGACAGAAGCCAAGTCCGGGCTTTGTCCCGTAGTGAGAATGGGAAGAGTCGGAGACGGATAGCATCATCGGAGATGCCCGTCATCTTAAAGGTGGCTAAAACCTCTAAGAATGCAGCAATATGTCGGCCTGGATCCTCGTGCTCCAGTCCACCGAATTGCACCGAATTTTGTATCATATTCACGATACTAGATTTGATCTCGAAATGATCCGCCAAAATAGCCGGACGGACAATACTCGGCGCGAGTCCATCTCCTCCTGGACGACCACTATCATTCAGCGGAATGTCGTCATCCGCCATGATAATGTCGCTGTGGGCGTCCGACCCGTTGTCGTCGGCCAGATCGTGCCTCGCCTCCTCAATTGGGACCTCAACAATAGGAGCAGCAATAAGAATATCAGAAACAAGACGCAATTTATGAAGTCTAATCCGCTCGCTTCTCCTCAGGCGCCTTAGCTCCTCGTCAGAAAGATCACCAGAAGTCCCTGGGTTTGTGGACATCAACCTGCATGTAAGAATGATACAGTTGCAACAGGCGAATATATGACAGACCCAAAAAGGCGATAAAAGACAGAAAAATAAATAAATGAAATAAAGAATCAATAAATTCATGCGAAAATAACTGAGCGCAAATATATACAAGTAAGTCAAATATAAACAAATAGAATCAATAAAATGAACAAAAATAAGCAGACTAAGCCTAAAACTATACAAAGAATGAAGTTAATAATTAGTCCAAATACGAACAAATAAATCTAATTAATCAAATAACGAACAAATCAAATTCATAGACAAACCAATTAATCCAATATTCAATAAATTAAATCTATCAACTTCCTAATGAACGAAAAATCAAATCAAATCAAACAATCCTATAAGCAGAATAAATGAATGAATCTATATGCAACCTATAAACCAATCTAAAATTAATCCAATATATCAACAGACAGATAAATCTAACAAAAATTCAAATAATCATATATGCAAATAAATTAATGAAATAACGAATCAAAGAAGTATAAACAAGTATTCACAAGCATGTACACTGGTAAAAAGTTGACTCGGTTCGTTCCTAAAGCTCGTCGCGTCCCCGGCAACGGCGCCAAAAACTTGACGTGTGCGTAACTATACATATTTTACAATGGATTTTAACACACGTTTTGCTTTAATATTTATAAAAATGGTTTAGACCTTAATATTAAAACACACACAATAGGGCAAGTGTACCCTGTCATATATGTAGTAACGTACAGATAAGAACCAGATATCGATCCATGGACGCGCGCGGAGCAATTGTACTAAAACTATGTCCCCGATTTACCAGTAGGAAAAGATAAGTTTGAGTTTTGTTTAAGACTAAATTAATTCTAAAACATGTAAATAACTTAACTACGACTCCAAAATAGAAAATATAACTATATAAGCTGTAATACGCCAATCCTAGCATGTCATCTATATAAGAAATAAAGCGTGATCAACATTCCCATTTTCCGACAGTTAGTGTCCCTTTCGGGCATCCTAACATGACAACCATATGGAAAGCTAACACGAATACACATGTTAACCACCTCAAGTCGTTCATTATCGCGCAGCTGATATGATCTCATGAGAATCTTTAAAGAAGGGTTAGTATCACCTTTCGGGAGTCCTCAACCGCACTAGCAAAGGAAAGCAATATCGAATACACAATACGACCACCGAGACTAGCATAAAGTAGAGCATTTCACAACCTATTCCATTTTACTAACTTTGAACACAAATCTACTAAGATCGCTATTTCTACCAAAATAACTAGCAAAGATCATTAACCGCGTCAAAGATTAGTAACAACACCATTAAGCTTTTTAAACTCTTTTACGTGCCGGTAAACATTAACCGTGTCAAAGATTAATAACAACACCATTAAGCTTTTTAAACTCTTTTACGTGCCGGTAAACATTTATAATCATTATCCGAGTGACTTTAACCAAACCAATACCCGGTTACAGTTTCATGGTGTAAACTTTATTAACAAGTTAACTAGTTTACTACCGGACGATTAAACGGACGGTTTTCTCAACAAGTAATCCGCCTAACACATTCGATAATCATCAAAGTCATCCGAACACAACTACAAATCTATCAACAACGAAACAAGGTTGCATTATGATCATCAAGATTCAAACATGAAAAACGCCAAATTTATACAAAACTTGATTTCATGCAAATGATTGTTTTAACTACTAACTACTACTAATGTTCTTGCCCGTAGGCGTACGATTAACTAAAATAACATCAATGTAGCAAACAAAATCAGATTTGGATCTAAGAAAGCTTAAAGGATCAAACCATAAGATTGCTAAAGAGATGGATTGGATGATGAAGGATGGAACGGATGGATTCCCGAGCTTGTTCCACGCCTATGCAGCACTTCGTTAGCCCTGAAAATCGCCAGAAATCGCCCCCCAAAGATCCAATATTTGATCAGTGGGTTCTGCTCTGTTTTTATAGAAAGTTTGATTTTTGGCACGGCCGTGCGCATAAAGTGCACGGCCGTGCACTCGATCAACTTGATTTGACGTGCAAGTGGGCAAGTGGGCAAGTGGCTGTTCCTGGAAATATCTAGATATTCCGCACGGCCGTGCACCTAAGGTGCACGGGCGTGCGGGTCTGGTTGTGGCCGAGTGCTGATGGTGCACTGCCTGGTGCACTGGCAGTGCACCCGGGAACTTGAGTCGCACGGGCACCCGCACGGCAGTGCTGATCAGGGTGCCCGAGAACCACAGCTGCACGCCAGGTTGCACTGGCAGTGCAGCTCCTCTGTGTCCGGGTAAACTGAGTCCGCACGGGCGTGCACCTGGGGTGCACGGCCGTGCACTATTTCCAGACTTGGCTGATTTTGCAGCAACTTTCCGTCTTGTCCGTTTTTCGCCCGGTTTCTTCGACTTTGTTCGTGGGACGTCGTTTAAGACCTGAAATAAAATATGAAGCGGTTAAGTACCGAATTCGTGCAATTATGGTCGAAAACGCGTAATTTGGGAGTTTAATCGGGGATTTAAATATGTATATTTTAACGTATATCACATATCAGGGAGATCTTATTTACTTAAGAGCTCATCCACCAGACCAGATCATTGGCAACATCAGAGAGGGTGTGCTCACAAGAAGCCAATCCTCCAATATCTGTCTTTTTGCAGGTTTCCTTTCCCTCACACAACCTGTCAAGTACCAAGAGGCACTGAAAGACAACAGTTGGGTAGAAGCCATGCAAGAAGAACTCCTTCAATTCAAAAGACAACAAGTATGGGAGCTTGTACCACTTCCTAAGGATGTTTGTCCTATAGGAACAAAGTGGGTCTTCAAAAACAAAACTGATGAAAGGGGTATTGTTGTCAAGAATAAAGCCAGGCTTGTGGTTCAAGGCTTCAGACAAGAAGAAGGAATAGATTATGATGAGACTTTTGCTCCTGTAGCAAGACTAGAAGCCATCAGACTCTTTTTAGCCTTTGCTGTCAACCACAACATAAAGGTTTATCAGATGGACATCAAATGTGCTTTCCTTTATGGCAAAATTCAGGAGGAGGTCTATGTTTGTCAGCCACCTGGTTTTGAAGACACATTCCATCCAGACACATTCCTTTCCCTCACACAACCTGTCAAGTACCAAGAGGCACTGAAAGACAACAGTTGGGTAGAAGCCATGCAAGAAGAACTCCTTCAATTCAAAAGACAACAAGTATGGGAGCTTGTACCACTTCCTAAGGATGTTTGTCCTATAGGAACAAAGTGGGTCTTCAAAAACAAAACTGATGAAAGGGGTATTGTTGTCAAGAATAAAGCCAGGCTTGTGGTTCAAGGCTTCAGACAAGAAGAAGGAATAGATTATGATGAGACTTTTGCTCCTGTAGCAAGACTAGAAGCCATCAGACTCTTTTTAGCCTTTGCTGTCAACCACAACATAAAGGTTTATCAGATGGACATCAAATGTGCTTTCCTTTATGGCAAAATTCAGGAGGAGGTCTATGTTTGTCAGCCACCTGGTTTTGAAGTGACATTCCATCCAGACACATTCCTTTCCCTCACACAACCTGTCAAGTACCAAGAGGCACTGAAAGACAACAGTTGGGTAGAAGCCATGCAAGAAGAACTCCTTCAATTCAAAAGACAACAAGTATGGGAGCTTGTACCACTTCCTAAGGATGTTTGTCCTATAGGAACAAAGTGGGTCTTCAAAAACAAAACTGATGAAAGGGGTATTGTTGTCAAGAATAAAGCCAGGCTTGTGGTTCAAGGCTTCAGACAAGAAGAAGGAATAGATTATGATGAGACTTTTGCTCCTGTAGCAAGACTAGAAGCCATCAGACTCTTTTTAGCCTTTGCTGTCAACCACAACATAAAGGTTTATCAGATGGACATCAAATGTGCTTTCCTTTATGGCAAAATTCAGGAGGAGGTCTATGTTTGTCAGCCACCTGGTTTTGAAGACACATTCCATCCAGATTATGTCTACAAGCTCAACAAAGCTTTGTATGGACTCAAACAAGCACCAAGGGCCTGGTATGAAACTCTTTCCATATTTCTCTTATCCATTGGTTTCACAAGAGGTAAAACAGACAAAACTTTATTTCTTAAATGGAAAGGGAAACACTTAATGATTGTTCAAATATATGTGGATGACATCATTTTTGGATCCACATGTAACCAAATGTGTGAAGAGTTCAGAAAACTCATGACAGCAGAGTTTGAGATGAGTGCCATGGGTGAGCTTTAGTGTTTCCTTGGTCTTCAAGTGAAACAACTGCAAAATGGCACATTCATTCACCAAAACAAATATGTAAAGAATTTATTAACCAGATTTGAGATGAATGATTGTAAGCCATGTAGCACACCCATGAGTACAGTCAAGCTGCTCACTATTGATGACAAGGATGAACTGGTTGATCAAACACATTATAGATGCATGATTGGGTCTTTACTGTACTTAACTGCATCTAGACCAGACATTATGTTTGCTACCTGTGTCTGTGCAAGATCCCAGGCTTCACCCAGAAAGTCAAACCTTATTGCTGTGAAAAGGATATTCAGATACCTCAAAGGTGCTCCCACACTTGGTATCTGGTATCCTGCTAATGGAAACATTGAGCTTTCAGGTTATTCAGATAGTGACTTTGCTGGCTGTCACACCACAAGAAAATCCACATCAGGAGGGTGCCAATTTCTAGGGAATGCCTTAGTTTCCTGGCAAAGCAAAAAGCAGGCAGCTGTTTCAACTTCAACAGCTGAAGCTGAATACATTGCTGCTGCAAGCTGTACAGCCCAACTCATGTGGCTTCAAAATCAACTACTGGATTTTGGGATAACTGCACTACAGACTCCACTCATGTTGGACAGTCAAGCTGCTGAAAATATCATCAAGAATCCAGTCTCTCATTCCACTACCAAACACATTGACATAAGACATCATTTTGTCAGAGACAACTATGAAAAAGGTTTGATTTCTCTGCACCATGTTCCAACAGAGGATCAGTTGGCTGATGTGTTAACAAAAGCTTTAGACACATCTACCTTTACAAATCTGATTTCCAGAATTGGTATGTTAAACATGGATTAAACAAATAAATTTTTAATAAATCATAATAAAATGTTTCAGAAAATCAAAATTTCTTCAAATAGCTGTTTGGTTGAAAAATCTGTTTATAACATCTGTTCAGATAAAACAACCACTGTTTCATTCATATCCACTGTTGGTTGAAAAATCTGTTTCAAAACATCTGATCAGATAAAACAACTGTTAGTTGAAAAATCTGTTTCAGAACATCTGTTCAGATAAAACAACTATTTCCTTATATATCTATACTATATCTGAAAAAAAAAACAGTTGGTTCCATCAGCTGTTTGTATCAGTTGTTTGCCAAAAACAGCTGTTCTCCACCAGATGTTTCATCCATCAGATGATTGCCACGTCTGCTCATATAAGCAGAGGTTTGGCCACATCAGCGGTTTCCTTGAGCCTATAAAAACCCTGTTTTACCACAACAGACGTTACACTGTCTCATTGTATTCAAAATACTGAAAACCGCCTTCTTCATTCTCTAACCCTCAATCAAATTTCATACATCCTCACCTTCGGAATCCATTACAATGGATCTTCAAGCCAAAGCCACCCACAATTGTCTCCCCTATCTGGTTAAAACAGATGACAACGTTTCATTCCATTCCACCATCGACATTCTTCTAAACTCCAAATACTTACCCATCTTAACCGCTGACGCCCCCATTTATCTCGATACTCTCCAAGAGTTTTGGTTGAATGCTGAGTTTTTACTCCAAGACAAAAAGCCTACTTCCATTATTTCCAAAATTGGAGAAACTAGTATCGTAATTACCCCTGAAACCATATCCACAACCTTCTCACTGAATGACCTGGCAGGTAAGGACTCTTTCACTAAAACAGAGCTTCACACTGAGTTCCAAGAAAGAGGGTATGATGGTCAGATGACTGGATCAACTCTTTTCAAAAAGTTTTTCCCTCCAGTCATGAAATTTTTCTTCCATACCCTTCTTCTCTGTGTCTCTGCTAAGTCCACATCCTTTAATGAAATCCCATTAAGGATGCAATATCTGGGTTATGCCATGTTGTCAAACTCTGACTTCAATCTTTCCCAGGGATTGTTCATGGACTTAGTATCAAATGTGAAAGCAATCAAGTCTGGGTCTAACAATGCTTTTCTTATCTACCCAAGAATTCTTAGTGTAATCTTACAAAAAGTCTTACCAGAAAAAGTTTTCAAAAAGGGTGAGGCAATGCAAATGAAAAGCTTAACTGATGAAACTTTCACTAGAATGCTGGGTGGAAGCACCCAAGAAAAAGTGTCTAAAGTGTCAAAAGTTTCTAAAACACAAACAAAGAGGACAAAGACAACAACTGTTGTCAAACCTCTGTTGTTGAGCCCACTGCTCCTGGTGATCATGGCACTACATCCAGTGCTGTGAAACCCACACCAGCCACTTCCAAAAAGAAACATCCATCCACAAAAACCACCACTCAACCACAAATGAGACTTCTGGATGATGAGGTACCAGAAGAAACCTCTGTTGCACCACAAAAGCAACCTGAAACCACTGTTGTTACTTCCTCACAACAGTTGGACATACCTCCACCTGACCAAACTCCTCATGAATCCTCCCAAAATGATCATGTTGTAAGCCAAGGGGACACACATCATGATACATTTGAGTCACTTGGCCAAATGTTCACAAGCCCCTCTCCCAGGGCTAATTCTCTTGTTACTCCTCCACCCTCACCATCACATCATGTTCCACAAACCATGCAACCTCTGTTTGAGGCAATTGAAAAATCTCAGGAAGATCCCAGTTCCTCTATTCCACCTATCACTGAGAGCATACTCCCACAAGTGACTGGTCCTGAGAACATTCAATCTGCTATCCAACAAACAGAAGAGGAGGTTACACCACCTGAGTTCAATGCAACTCTAGGTGAGTTTTCAAGTGGAGCAGCCACTACTGATGTAGAGACCACTGTCTCACATCAGGACAGTGATTACATTGCTAAGACTCCCTTGAAGGCAACAACTGTTGAAGCCACTATAGTGTCTCCAAAAACAGTTGGAAGTCCCCAGTACCAAGAAAAAGGGGCATCTGATTCACCTATTAGGACTGAATCAGGTAGAACTACCACTGGTAGGGACTCAGATGATCCTATTAACTTAGGAGATGGGTCAAAATACCAAGAATTGACGGACAGAGTTTGTATAATTGAAACCTCTGTAGCAGACATCAAATCTGATGTCAAGCTTATATTGGCCTCCATTGCAGACCTTTCCAAGAGTCAACCATCAACAGCTGATATAGCTAGTGAGCTATGGAAATCCGTTTCCCCCATCATCATAGCTCACAGAAAACTGGCTGATCAGACACATGAAACATATATGGCTGAGATCAGAAACATGGTGGATGCAAGGTACAAAGATACCCATGCAGATATTAAAGCCATCAAGGACCACCTGCTGAAGACTACTGGCTCTGCCCCTACCACCATTCTCAGGGATGAAAATGATGATGCTTTCACGGCTGATGATGCCAAAAAGGGGGAGAGTGGCAGAGATAGGCTACCAAAGCTAGATCCCTTTGGTTGTCCTCCTTCTCAAAAAGGCCAAGCCAAGTCTGCTAACAAACCAGAGTCTACTAAAACAGCTCCACAACAACAACAACAAGCAACACCAACAGCACCACAACAAACCACTGACAAGAACAAAGCAGTAGATGACTCTGCAAACATAGAAGCTGAAAAGGCTGCTCAAGACAAACAGAAAAGAGCTGACACCTTGGAAGTTAAAGCAGAGTCACTAGTAAGCCTCAAGAAGAAACAACAGCAGAAAACTGAAGATGTGGGATCCTCTAAAAGGATGAAAAGGCCTGCTAAGCATGTCAGAAAACCACCATCCAAGTTAAACACCTCTGTTGACAAAACCACTGCCACCCAAAACACTGAAACCACCCAAAACACTGCTTCCCAAACCACTGTACCCAAACCAACAAACACACCTGAACATACTACCACCAAACCTACATCACCAGCCAAATCCCAAACATCTGCTGGACCTACTAAAAGGCCAACAGATGTTAATCTAACCACTGCTACCAAATCACCATCCCCTAAAATCATGTACACAAGGAAGAGAAAATCAACCTTTGTTGTACATGATGAAAACATACACACATCACCAAACACCACCTCAACTGCACAATCCACTCCTCCTATCACAGCTATTCCAATCTCATCATTCTCACCACACACATCCAAATTCAGATCCCATAGACCACCACCAACCATTACACCATTGGTTGTTCAGTATCCCCTTGAACTTGATCTACTCAAGGGGGAATTACAATCCTTCTACAATACTGAACAGCCATCAGACAGATCCTTCCCATCTCTCCCAAACTTCCCTGTTCCCCTCAACATTGATACATATCTGAAATACAAGGGTGAACAGGTGGATGCCATCATTAAGGAGAAATGCAAAGGGAAGGATGACAGGACTGCTCAGGGCATCCATTCAGCGGAGCTTAGCAAACTCAGAAGGATTGAGGATTTTGCTAAGACCCTGAGCAACTCCATGTCTTCCATGCCTCTCAGTGGTGACTTGGAAAAGGAGGTTAGGGATTCTCTTCTGGAACAGATCTTGGCAACCAAGCCTTACAAAGCAACCAAGAAGCAGTTTAATGGTTGGACCACACATGCATTAAGAGAAGAACTTCTCAGAATAGAAGAAATGGCCAAAGACCCCAAGGCTAAAGTCTCTACTCCTAATTTTGGCAAAGGCAGAGACCCAGTCAGAGCCTTGAAGTTTAAAAGGATGAGGCAAGAGATAGTAGATGCCAACTATGGGGAAATGAGGTCAGTCTCTAGATGGTCTGAGCTAAGGCTGGTTGAGACATACAAGAGTTTGGAAGAAAACAGAAAGAAGGATCCCAGCCTACCAAGAAAACCTGTTTACAATGATGAGCCAATGATGAAGAGACCCCAACAGACTTTTACCTTGGACAGCTTACTTGACACCTCTGATCTATCAACTGCTGCAAGAAGACAGTTCAAGAAACAGAAGGAAATGTCAGAAGAAGATCAGAGGAAGTTTGCTGATACATTCATCAAGGAAGGGCTCTTCAATCAAGTACGTTTTTTCTCTGATCCTACAACAGAGAAGCTCAGAGAACTCATTGGAAGACCTCCATCACCCAACTCATCCAGAATAAAAATTCATCTCAGCAAATCCACTGACTCAAAAATTCTAAAATGGAAAGTCAACAAAGACAACCATGAATTGACATTGCTCAGGTCAGATGGAAGGGTTCAGAAGATTAGCATGGATGATGCTTACAGTCTATGTGCAGAAGATCATCAAACATTGCTGAATCTGGAACTTGAAAGAGATGAAGAAGACTTGTTTGCTCTGAACTTTGAACTACAATTCAAAGGTCAAATTAGAGAAAGTCTGATGAGGAATAAAGATCAATAAATAAAGCTGAGTTTTGGCATCATCTGTTCTAGGGGGAGATTGTTGGGTCTGCTGACCTGGAGAAGAACAGATGATTAGAAAGCCAAAATATGCTAACAGTTGATCCTTTCAATAAACGGTCTTTACAACTTACTTCTCCCAAAAGACTGCTGACTCTAACAACTGTTCTATCCAAACAACTGCTATGACAACTGCTAATACAAAGGACTGCTGAATAAACAACTGATGAAGAACAACTGCTGACCAAAGGTCTGATGAAGAATGACTGCTGATTCAAGTACTGAAGACTAAAGCACTGCTGAAGCCAACAGCACTTAGGCTTCAGCAGAGGATACAAGACCATCAGAGTTTTCCTACAACAGTAGTTTACTATCAGTGCTTTCAATGTAACAGTAGTTTGTAATAGGCAGATGTTTTATGTTTGTTATTCTGTTAGAGGTCACTGTCTTAGGTGACGTCAGCCTAGGTCATCAGTGGTTTAGGTCTGTCTATAAATAGAACAGTGCTTGTACTGTTCTATTGCATCACACACACAAACATTCTCTCAGACAAACACTGTGTGATCAGGCTGAGGGGGAGTATTTGTACGATTGTAATCTTTTAGATAAATGAAAGCATTCGATCTGAAAACATTTACTCTCTTGTTTTGATTAACAGTTTATTATTCCGCTGCACTTTCATTCTATATTCGTTTCACTTTCATCATATTTAGTTAAACATAATTAAAACAATCAAACTCAGATCCTAACAGTACTGGCCACTATAATGAAATAATGTTTAATCATGACATGGTTAGAGGTCCTTCCCTTTCGGGTTTTCCCTTTAACCGTAATGAGAATAACATGTAAGTATAAGACATGGTTAGAGGTTCTTCCCTTTCGGGTTCACTCTTAACCGGTAACTTCTGTTCACATCGTTGGCCTCTAAACACCTATATTGATAAACTCCGAGATTTACACCGTTCCCCTCGGATTAAATAAATACTCTAATCCGAGTCGTACGTGGGCACTGGCTTAGATCTCATACGAGTTATCAACTAGTATGTTCATTGGCCATGATGAAAAACAAAAATAAAGTATGTATAACAGGGTTTTGCTCAAAACAGGAAAGAAAAATGTGCATACCAAATATGCGTTCAAGTAAGTATATAAGTATATCATAAAATTTTGACTGAAAGAATCGTATAACATAAATCGAATAAATCGCACAATTGCACAAATTGAAAGTAAACGAGTTGAATTAATGCAAATAGGCAATGTGAAAATAATCACAAATGACGTGTTTAGAAATAACTATAAATAAAAATGGTGCAAGAATAAAATAATGAAATTTACGGCAAGTGAGAGTGCACAGAATAGGCGTAATCTAGTAATTTTACATATATGTATTATAAAATAAAAGACATTTACCAACATTTTGATAAGAGGATATGTCCATTGTTTAAACCAAAAGTTTTGATATTGTTGAAAGAATAGTAGTAATGCATGAGACTAACTTTTTAGAAATCGAAGTGTGTATTAGATTTAAAACAGGTTCACATGAAAAGATTTTGTAAGTACATACTTTCATGTGTTTATAAGAAGTCGAGTTGAAAATTGTCATAATGCATATTATCAGTCGCAAGTTTCTTTTCTCGAAAGACCATATAAATCAAATGTGTTTTCAAAAGACCAAGATTTAGAAATGACGTGAATGATAAAAGTCAATGCGACAATAGTGTAGAAGTCACAAATCATAAATGAAAATAGTGTAAGTTTTAAAGCGGATAAAAGTTTTAATAATGATGAGGAAAAATCCAAAAGCGAATAATCAATGAGTATATAAAGCATCAAGAGATGGAACTTAAAATCCAAATGTTAAACAAAACTTAAGAGTCAATAATGGAAAACGGAAAAATGCACAAATAGCGATAGCTATTAATAGAGAAAACTCAAAAGACATAATAACTTTATTATAGAAAATTATGATAAGAGTTTCAAACGACAAATGAAAAATATATCAAAAATGTGATACTGAAAATAATTCTAATGAAACTGGTGACTAGCCAAAGAAATTGAAATATTATTAGTGACTTGTGGGGAGCGTACTTGAACCTATGAGTGAATGGTCATCTTTCCCGCTTGCACATACCCCGTCACTGGTAAATTTCAAAACCTTTAGCGAGACTTTAAAACGAGATGTAGAAACAGATCCTTGAGATGTGGATTTCACTCCTAACTCAAAGATGTATTTCAAAATTGAAAACAATTGAGGAATGAAACTGTAACACCCCAACCGATGGCGGAATCATCGAGGTGTCACGTAGTGACGATTGTTCAAAAGCACATGGTACTAAAATGTAAATATTATTGAATAAACCAAAATTGTCTTACATGAAATGGAAAATACATTGTCTAAATGAAATGTAAATATTGAAATAACTGCATTAAAATAAAGCACTAAATGTCTCTTGCTAAAGCACTAGATCAAACTGCACCTGAAACATGTACAAAAATAGGTTTGGTCAACATAAGAAATGTTGGTGAGCATTCCTAGTTTTGATATATATATATATATATATATATATATAGTAAGTTAAAAAGATATACAATTCAAGTGCATGCTACAGTGCAACTATGTAAACTATGTATCATACAAATGAGCGAAATCAACCATGTGACTGTATAATGTACTGTATGAACGGTGGTGTACTCATCCAATAAATGGGTGATAACTTAACAATGGCCACGGATTCTGCGATGAAAAAGGGGGAGAATCAATCTAGGCGGGTTGTCAATCCAAATAGCGCTATCCAATGTTAAGGTCGGCTTGTACCATGTTAATGATTTCACTAAGTACAAATGTAATCCACATGTATTGTCTAAGCATAAAGCACGTTGTAAGCAATGCACATAGTACTAGAATTGTATTGTAAAAATGTAAACTTGTATTTGAAATTGTAATAGTGTACATGTAACACCCCAAAAATGTATAAAAGCAAAAAGGGGTAGGAATACTCATTGTTTACGTAATAGCTTGAAATTGAACTTGGACAACGAATTATGCGTTGGAATTATCCCAAAGGATCAACCTAAAGAATTTGATAACGTGTAAGGGAAATAACTCTAGGATACATGTATTTCTAGGGTTTCGAATTGGGGATAAACGTTTATTTGATTAATAAACGAATTGTTTATTTAATTATAAGAAATTTAATAAATAAATAAATAAAAGTCTCTTTGTAAAATTTTAAGTTGAATATAGTCACAACATAAGATTTTGAGTATGAAACTAATTTTTATAAAATTATTTTCTTGAAAATAGAATATATAATCTATTTATTTCAAATTGTCTAAATATAACTTTAATATCTAAAAATATTAAAATTAAAGAATTTCTGAATTAAAAATTGTATTTCAGTTCTAGATAGTTAGAAATAATTTATATAAAAATTTGGTGCAAAAATGTTGAAAAATGAATTTATTATGATTTATTTATGATTAAAACTAACAAAAATTAATTAAAAATATAAAATAAACGGTTTTTCTGAAATAAAAATATTTTCTGAAATGTTTAAGAATATACGAGTTTAGGATAATTTTTGTGAGATTTAATAAAATTGTTTAAATATTTTTATTGAATTTTATAAATAAAAATGAATAAACTTGTATTATTAATAATATATATTAAATAATTTATTTTTGAAAAACTAAAAATTGGATGATGAACTTTATCATTTGGAGATCATATAATAATTTTTGTGGAATTTATAAACCACTTTAGTATTTAAAAACTATTTTAAAAAGTTTAATATATTAAGTATATATATAAAGATGGCAAAAAAAAATACTTGTTGGTTATGGGAATCGAACCCGGGCCTCTGGCCGGTTCGGGTTTTATCACAAGTGTGGCCACCAACTGAGCCACACCCTGAGAACGAATTATATTGGATTGAAAATAATTATATATGTTAAATGTGTTAGTTTTGATAATAGGTTTAATTAAAAAAAAATAAAGTAATGTGTGGGATTCGAACCCTGGCCACTGGCCGGTTCGGGTTCCTTCTTTAAGCGAGTAAACCAACTGGTCTACACCAGTTGGTTGTGTATTTCATTGTTTCAAATAATTATATATGTTAACTTCTTGTGTGTTCGTCCCCAATTCTCAACCATATCGTGCCCTAATTTTCAAATCATCATAATTGTTGATCAATAGCCCCTAAATCTTTGGGGCTATTGATCGTGTAATGCAGATAAGTAAAACCATAAAAAAAACGAACTTACACACACTATAATCGGGTATACGGCTCGTTAAAGAAAAAACGTCAAAGGGACGATCAAAAGAGCTTCAGTAACAGATTATTAACAGAATTTGAGGGTAAAGAAATGATTATCGGCGAGTAGGGACTGCCTAGACACGTTCAATTTATAGGGCAAGGGTCGGATTGTTGATTTGGTATGTATTGACTCGAATTGAATGTGTTTGACGCGAATGGGTGTAAAATAGGTATGATTTGGACAATTATTGCTGTAAATTGACGCGTCTTAGTCAATAGCAATCAACACCTTTCCATAATTTGGCTCAAAAACGCGTTGATTGGATTGATGATGATGATCGATGGAAACAGTTGACTTTTTCAAGTCAACTGGTTCATATTAAACATAGTATAAGATAATTATATGTGAGAATCAAAACAGATTATGATGTAGCTCAATTGGTTGGTGTGTGATGTGTATGTATTGAACCGGCTTGGGACGCGGGTTCGAACCCCGTCCCAAGCATTATTTTTTTTACAAAGTTTTAACTATTATTTTATTATTATAGACATATATTATGATAAAACGAACCCAACGGTATCACAAAATATTTTTTTAAACGTTCGAGAATGATGAAAATGTAACGTCTTATTAATTGTGGTTTAACGTACATATAATTATTAAAAATTATACAAAGAAAGTGACGAATGTCACAGCATCCCCTACTTTTAGAAATTTCGTCCCGAAATTCCTTCATGTGGTAGTTTCTGGAAAAAGATGAGGATACTTTGACATCATTTGGTCCTCACGCTCCCAGGTAAACTCTGGGCCTCGTTTGGATTCCCAACGAACTTTGACAATTGGAATTCGGCTTCGCTTAAGCGTCTTGACATCTCGATCCATAATCTCCACAGGTTTCTCTATGAAGCGCATCGATTCGTCAATCTGGATATCCTCTAAAGGAACATGGAGGTTATCTTCAGCCAAACACTTTTTGAGATTAGAAACATGAAACGTTGGATGGACATTATTGAGCTCTGGTGGTAAATCGAGCTTGTAAGCCACCTTCCCAACTCGCTCAAGGATCTTAAAAGGGCCTACAAACCGTGGTGCAAGTTTCCCTTTCTTTCCAAACCGAAATACACCCTTCCAAGGTGAAACCTTGAGAAGTACCATGTCCCCGACTTGAAATTCTAGAGGCTTGCGCCTTTGATCGGCATAACTCTTCTGTCTGCTCCGAGCAACTTGCAAATTCTCACGAATGCGAAGAATCTTGTTTGTTGTTTCCTGTATTAGTTCGGGACCGGTGATTTGTGTTTCACCAACCTCGCTCCAACACACAGGGGAACGACATTTGCGACCATAAAGTGCCTCAAACGGTGCCATGTTAATACTGGAATGATAGCTGTTATTATACGAGAACTCAACCAAGGGTAAGTGCGTGTCCCAATTACCACCAAAGTCGATGATGCACGCTCAAAGCATATCCTCCAATGTTTGGATGGTTCGTTCAGTTTGACCATCCGTCTGTGGGTGATAAGCCGTGCTAAGATTCAGTTGTGTACCAAGTGCGGACTGAAATGTCTGCCAGAAGCGAGAAGTAAACCAGCTATCACAATCGGAAATAATGTCTAGAGGAATACCATGACGGCTGACAATCTCACTGATGTAGATCTTAGCCAGTTTCTCAGCTGTGTAGGTCTCACGAATGGGTAGGAAGTGAGCAGATTTGGTCAAACGATCGACAATAACCCAGATACTGTCATGCCCACGAGTGGTGCGTGGAAGCTTCGTGATGAAGTCCATAGCAATGTTCTCCCACTTCCACACTGGAATTTCTGGTTGCACAAGTAAACCAGATGGACGTTGGTGCTCAGCTTTGACTTTGGAACAAGTAAGGCATTTAGCCACATAAAGAGCTATGTCCTTCTTCATACCGGGCCACCAATACAAAGTACGCAGATCCTGATACATCTTATCTGCACCAGGGTGAATGGAGTAACGAGACTTATGAGACTCGTCCATGAGGAAGGTACGCAGGTTGTCACGATCAGGGATCCAAAGACGGTTCATGAAATAAAGTAAACCATTTTTGGTTTCCAACTGATTTTCGGCTCCACACGACATTTCTTCGTACATGTTGCCCTCAGTAACAGAGACATGTTGGGCTTCAATGATGCGGAGTTTGATATCAGACTGGACCTGAGCACAATAAAGCTGGGCATGACCTTTACGACTAAGGGCATCGGCTACAACATTCGCCTTGCCAGGATGGTAGCGAATCTCGCAGTCGTAGTCGTTTAACAACTCAACCCATCGTCGTTGTCGTATATTCAGATCTTTCTGGTTGAAAATGTGTTGAAGACTCTTGTGGTCAGTGAAGATTACACATTTTGTACCATATAAATAGTGCCGCCAAATCTTAAGCGCGAAAACGACCGCTCCGAGTTCAAGATCATGGGTAGTGTAATTTTTCTCATGGTTTTTTAGTTGTCGCGATGCATATGCTATAACCTTGCCTCGTTGCATGAGAACACAACCCAGACCTTGGTTAGAGGCATCACAATAAACCACAAAATCCTCATTGCCGTCAGGTAAAGTGAGGATTGGAGCATCACACAGTTTCTGCTTCAATGTCTGGAATGCTTCTTCCTGACTGGGTCCCCATACATATGGTTTATCCTTATGGGTCAAGGAAGTGAGAGGTAAGGCAATCTTGGAGAAGTTGAGAATAAATCGACGATAGTAACCCGCTAAGCCAAGAAAAGAGCGAATTTCCGTGGGAGACTTGGGTGTAATCCAATTCTTAACAGCCTCAATCTTAGCTGGATCCACGTGTATACCCTTATCACTGATAATGTGTCCCAAAAATTGAACTTCCTTAAGCCAAAATTCACACTTGGAGAATTTGGCATACAGTTGTTCATTCTTCAAAAGACTCAAAATTTGTCTAAGGTGTTGTTCGTGGGCTGATTTGGTTTTAGAGTAAATGAGGATGTCATCGATGAAAACGATTACGAACTTATCCAAGAAGGGTTTGCACACGCGATTCATGAGATCCATGAAGACAGCGGGTGCATTCGTTAGTCCAAAAGGCATAACCATGAACTCGTAATGACCATAGCGTGTACGAAAAGCTGTCTTTGGAATATCGTCTTCATGAACTCGAAGTTGGTGGTATCCCGAACGAAGATCGATCTTTGAGAAGCAAGTCAAACCTTGAAGTTGATCAAAGAGGTCATCAATGCGGGGTAAAGGGTACCGGTTTTTAATGGTGAGTTTATTCAGCTCCCGATAATCAATACACATTCGGAAAGATCCATCCTTCTTCTTTACAAATAAGACTGGAGCTCCCCAAGGTGATGAACTGGGGCGAATGAAACCCTTGTCTGCCAACTCTTGAAGTTGACTCGCAAGTTCTTGCATCTCGGAAGGTGCAAGGCGGTACGGAGTTTTTGCAACGGGCGTAGCACCAGGTACAAGATCAATACGAAATTCAACAGGACGCACCGGTGGTAGTCCAGGTAAGTCATCAGGAAAGACTTCGGGAAATTCACGAACAACAGGAACATCTTGGATACTCTTGTCTTTACCTTTCTTTTCCACAATATGGGCCAAGAAAGCTATGTATTTCTTACGTAGATATTTTTGTGCTTGAGTGCAAGACATGAGTTTAAGACCACTAGATGGTTTCTCACCATAAACCCGTAAGAAGTCACCCGATGCGAGAGGAAACCGAATAAATTTCTCAAAGCAGACAACTTCAGCATGATGTTTAGAAAGCCAATCCATACCCACGACAACATCAAAGCTCCCCAATTTCATGGGTATGAGATCAATGGTGAAGTCATGTTCGTTAAGGCTAAGAGTACAACCCTGGATAATGGAATCAATTGAGATGTGTTTACCATCCGCGACCTCGACAGTGAAAGGCGCTCCTAAACTAGAGCGAGTGTGAGATAATAAGGGTTCGAATGATAACGACACAAAACTTTTATCCGCACCAGTATCAAATAAAATCGAAGCATAACGACCATCAAGTAAAAACGTACCATTCACCACATCATTTGCTTCCTGGGCTTCTGCTGCATTGATGTTGAAAGCCCTACCACGAGCCACTGGGTTTGCTGCACGGTTTGCTGGGACAAGTGCTGGACATTGATTTCTAAGGTGGTTTGGATCACCACAATTGAAGCAAGCTCGACCATATGCTATAGGTTGTGGGTTTTGGCGAGCTGGTTGAGGGTTGGCTGGTTGAGGGTTAACAGGTTGAGCATTGATTGGTTGAGGTCGAAACACTGATCGACATGTGGCAGCTACATGACCGTACCTACTACAGGTGGTACAGTGGCGACAAGGAAAATTTACGGGGTGATGGTACTGACAGGTGGCACACTTGGGTAAGTTTCCACTATAGACCTACTTAACAGGAGGAGCCTGAGCTATTGGAGCCTGGGCTATTGGAGCCTGGGCTATTGGAGCCTGAGTTACTGGGGCTACAACAGCATAGTTTCTACCCCTGGACTTCCGCTTCCTAGTGCTGGAACCGGTATTGTCTACAGCAACTCTTGATGATTCAGTAGTAGGGGTGGGGGTCTTCTCAGCTGGTTTCTTGGTTCCTTTCCTAACCAAATTTCCCTTTTTGACGTGCTTGTCAGTCAAGGAGGCTGCAAGCTGGATGGCTTCTTCCACCGTAGTGGGTCTGCTTCCAGTGACTACATCTTGAATTAGGTCAGGCAATCCCTCAATATATTTCTCGATTGCTCGAGAGACCGGGGTAACCATGCGTGGAACCAAAATGCTGAGCTCATGATATCGAGTGTTGTACGCAAGATTTTCACCACTGTCTTCTTTCAACCCATGGAACTCTTCCTCTAGTTTCCTCATTTCATTCCTAGGGCAGAATTTGGCGATCATGAGTTCCTTGACCTCAGCCCAAGACAAGGATAGAGCAACATCAGCGCCCCGATTACGCTTTTCACCATTCCACCAGGTCAATGCCCCCTTTTGAAGGACACTGGTAGCATAGCGAACGCGGAGGTCATCAGGACACTCGCTGTTCACGAAGGTACTTTCCATACTTTCAAACCATTGGAGGAGGCCAGTAGCACCCTCCTCCCCAGTAAACTTCGTGGGGTTGCATGAGTTGAAGTGTTTGAATGTGCACCGAAATTGAGTTGCACCCTCTGTGTTGGCACTGTTGCTGTTTTGGGTTAACTCACTAACAAGATTTGGAATCACTGCAGCAATTTGCTCAGCAACTAGAGAAGCAAGGCGACGATTAGAACGTTGTCCAGAAGCACGAACAGTGCGTTGGCTAGCATCACGGAGCATACGGCGAGCAGACATCTACAAGGCAGTCAATGAAAAATTATGAGATTAATAAATGTAAGTGTATAATTGCATAAATGATTATGAATACAAGATATTGTATGTGAAATAGGAGTATATCATTTGAAATATTTGCATAACATGCTTGGATTGCCCTTGTCTAGCTATAAAGCCCAACAAGAACGTTGACTTTTCAAAGAAATTGAGCCCAATGGTGATCAAAGAAGACATGCTTTAGCCTATAAGTGGACACTCACTCCAGGAATCCCCAGGTAAGCATAACAGGTCCGTAAATGGATTTATGCGCTATGCCTGCCTATGCCAGAAAACTCAGTGTACAGGCATCCACCCTTCCAGATTGCACGTGTCCTTTTTCACACTCATTAAAGTTCAACAACTTTGAAGGAGCAAAAATAAGAGTAGGCATTATGCCTAAGAGTGTCTTCATGAAAGGTACTGCTCCCGCTCCATGATGAAGTAGTCTTTCCACTCCTTGTAGGACACCATCTCTATACACCATGATGAAAGATGAGGAGAAATGGAGAAGAAGGGGAAAGATTGAGGAAGGAAAGTGGAGGGAAATGAGGGGAATGATAAATTAGGAAATGTTGTACCTGAAAATCGAAATTCGGTTATAGTCTAGGCTAAAAGGCATTCTAATAACCTAATTCCCTATAACCATGGCTTTGATACCAATCTGTAACACCCCAACCGATGGCGGAATCATCGAGGTGTCATGTAGTGACGATTGTTCAAAAGCACATGGTACTAAAATGTAAATATTATTGAATAAACCAAAATTGTCTTACATGAAAATGGAAAATACATTGTCTAAATGAAATGTAAATATTGAAATAACTGCATTAAAATAAAGCACTAAATGTCTCTTGCTAAAGCACTAGATCAAACTGCACCTGAAACATGTACAAAAATAGGTTTGGTCAACATAAGAAATGTTGGTGAGCATTCCTAGTTTTGATATATATATATAGTAAGTTAAAAAGATATACAATTCAAGTGCATGCTACAGTGCAAATATGTAAACTATGTATCATACAAATGAGCGAAATCAACCCTGTGACTGTATAATGTACAGTATGAACGGTGGTGTACTCATCCAATAAATGGGTGATAACTTAACAATGGCCACGGATTCTGCGATGAAAAAGGGGGAGAATCAATCTAGGCGGGTTGTCAATCCAAATAGCGCTATCCAATGTTAAGGTCGGCTTGTACCATGTTAATGATTTCACTAAGTACAAATGTAATCCACATATATTGTCTAAGCATAAAGCACGTTGTAAGCAATGCACATAGTACTAGAATTGTATTGTAAAAATGTAAACTTGTATTTGAAATTGTAATAGTGTACATGTAACACCCCAAAAATGTATAAAAGCAAAAAGGGGTAGGAATACTCATTGTTTACGTAATAGCTTGAAATTGAACTTGGACAACGAATTATGCGTTGGAATTATCCCAAAGGATCAACCTAAAGAATTTGATAACGTGTAAGGGAAATAACTCTAGGATACATGTATTTCTAGGGTTTCGAATTGGGGATAAACGTTTATTTGATTAATAAACGAATTATTTATTTAATTATAAGAAATTTAATAAATAAATAAATAAATAAATAAAAGTCTCTTTGTAAGATTTTAAGTTGAATATAGTCACAACATAAGATTTTGAGTATGAAACTAATTTTTATAAAATTATTTTCTTGAAAATAGAATATATAATCTATTTATTTCAAATTGTCTAAATATAACTTTAATATCTAAAAATATTAAAATTAAAGAATTTCTGAATTAAAAATTGTATTTCAGTTCTAGATAGTTAGAAATAATTTATATAAAAATTTGGTGCAAAAATGTTGAAAAATGAATTTATTATGATTTATTTATGATTAAAACTAACAAAAATTAATTAAAAATATAAAATAAACGGTTTTTCTGAAATAAAAATATTTTCTGAATTGTTTAAGAATATACGAGTTTAGGATAATTTTTGTGAGATTTAATAAAATTGTTTAAATATTTTTATTGAATTTTATAAATAAAAATGAATAAACTTGTATTATTAATAATATATATTAAATAATTTATTTTTGAAAAACTAAAAATTGGATGATGAACTTTATCATTTGGAGATCATATAATAATTTTTGTGGAATTTATAAACCACTTTTAGTATTTAAAAACTATTTTAAAAAGTTTAATATATTAAGTATATATATAAAGATGGCAAAAAAAATACTTGTTGGTTATGGGAATCGAACCCGGGCCTCTGGCCGGTTCGGGTTTTATCACAAGCGTGGCCACCAACTGAGCCACACCCTGAGAACGAATTATATTGGATTGAAAATAATTATATATGTTAAATGTGTTAGTTTTGATAATAGGTTTAATTAAAAAAAAATAAAGTAATGTGTGGGATTCGAACCCTGGCCACTTGCCGGTTCGGGTTCCTTCTTTAAGCGAGTAAACCAACTGGTCTACACCAGTTGGTTGTGTATTTCATTGTTTCAAATAATTATATATGTTAAGTGCTTGTGTGTTCGTCCCCAATTCTCAACCATATCGTGCCCTAATTTTCAAATCATCATAATTGTTGATCAATAGCCCCTAAATCTTTGGGGCTATTGATCGTGTAATGCAGATAAGTAAAATCATCAAAAAAAAAACGAACTTACACACACTATAATCGGGTATACGGCTCGTTAAAGAAAAAACGTCAAAGGGACGATCAAAAGAGCTTCAGTAACAGATTATTAACAGAAATTGAGGGTAAAGAAATGATTATCGGCGAGTAGGGACTGCCTAGACACGTTCAATTTATAGGGCAAGGGTCGGATTGTTGATTTGGTATGTATTGACTCGAATTGAATGTGTTTGACGCGAATGGGTGTAAAATAGGTATGATTTGGACAATTATTGCTGTAAATTGACGCGTCTTAGTCAATAGCAATCAACACCTTTCCATAATTTGGCTCAAAAACGCGTTGATTGGATTGATGATGATGATCGATGGAAACAGTTGACTTTTTCAAGTCAACTGGTTCATATTAAACATAGTATAAGATAATTATATGTGAGAATCAAAACAGATTATGATGTAGCTCAATTGGTTGGTGTGTGATGTGTATGTATTGAACCGGCTTGGGATGCGGGTTCGAACCCCGTCCCAAGCATTATTATTTTTACAAAGTTTTAACTATTATTTTATTATTATAGACATATATTATGATAAAACGAACCCAACGGTATCACAAAATATTTTTTTAAACGTTCGAGAATGATGAAAATGTAACGTCTTATTAATTGTGGTTTAACGTACATATAATTATTAAAAATTATACCAAGAAAGTGACGGATGTCACAGAAACCAATTACTTAGTTAAGGATATCACTCCCAGCTTAGTGGTTAAGTTTCTTTTTGAAGGAAATACTCTTTGAGGTGTGGATGTCACTCCTATCTCAAAGATATATTCCTAAGATAAATAACATATAGAGGAGTGAAACTAATCACCAAGGTATGGATGTCACTCCTAACTTGGTAATATCGTTTCGTTTGTGAAATACGAGTGTCTTCTTTTCCAAGCAAAATACCGAAAGAATAACGAGAAATAATCATAGCGAAAATATCTTGAAAGAAAATAATAGGAAATAAGAGAAATATAAACGAGAGGACTCGTGAAAGTAAGCTTAGTTATAGACTAGGCTAAAAGGCATTCTAATAACCTAATTCCCTATAACCATGGATCTAATACCAATCTGTAACACCCCAACCGATGGCGGAAACATCGAGGTGTCACGTAGTGACGATTGTTCAATAGCTCATGGACTAAAGTGTAAATTTGAATACATTGATTAAATAATTTATTACATTGAAATGAAATACAACGATTCTAACTGCCAACTAAATTGAAATACAATGAATTAAAATCTAAATATAAATCCGAAAGCTTAAAGGATGCATCTCAAAACAACCTGAAACATGTACGAAAATAATTTGTCAACACAAAAATGTATTGGTGAGCATACCCTGTTTTAATATAAATAGTGAGAAAAGTGTTTAGCAATTCATGTGCGGTACCATTTGCAATTATGCAATAAGTAATATCCGTTCAAAACCAAACCTGAGAATAATGACTAACACATGACTAACCAACTGAATAATGAATTAACAAGACAATGACCAAGATTCTCTCAACAGAGTCTCAAGGGGGTATACCATAGTACTATTCATTGAAAAGCTAGGCCGCCCAGCGGTTAATGATTTTGACAAGTCATAGACACACCAATTAACATAAAGCAAACACACATGAGAATTGCATTAAGTATAAGAAATTGAAACTTGATTAATAGGTACATGAGTCACCCCAAAGTAGTAAAACAGTAAAAAGGGAAAGATATACTCACAGTTCGTGGAAGCGATCAAAATCCACTTAAGCGGTCGTGAGCTAAGTAATGGGAATTCCGAGGAATTCAACCTATAATGTGTAAGAATACTAATAAGGAAGTGTCTAAAAAGTCTAAGGTATCTAGGGTCTAAGGCATTAGGGTTTGCTAAGTCGATTTGGGGAATTAGAGTTTTTATGATAAGTCAAATTAATATAAAAGTTAAAAATGATATACCAAAGTTTGTAAATGTGGTTTAAGTAATCTAATTATTACCAATTGGTTATTTAGATAAAAATATGTTTGAATAATTAAGACAAAATAATTTAGTTAATTACTTTAGCTAATATTGTAAATAAATACAATAATCATTAAATAATTATGAGTTACAAAAATGATTCAAACAAATGAAGATTATGACTTTTAAGAATAAAAATATTTCTATTTTATAAGAAAAGTAAAAATAGATGTTTAAATAGTATAAATAAATAAATGTTTAATTACGTCTAATTAAACGTAAATAAGACTAATAATACCATACATGATCCAAAGATACTAGTTTTATAGAAAAAGGATGATTTCTTATGTAAACAAATTAAAATAAATTTCCCATAATTTATATAAACTTATTTATATTTAAAACTGATTTAATGAGATTAAATCATGTTTAATTGATAAAAAATAGGAAAATCAACACAAATAAATGTTTTCTGAACCAATAATTTTTATTTTAGATTAGAATGCTTAGAAATAATTATCCTAAAATTTTGAGATCAAAATCATTAAGAATGGATTTTTTATCAATTAATTATGATTAAAACAAATTAATTCAATAAAAATATAAAAATGAGACATTTTCCAGAAAATAAAAGTGTAGTAATTTCCTTTATGGTGTCAAGAAGCTACACCTAAAATTTTATAATTTTTGGACAAAATATGAATTTATTATGAATATTTTAAGTTTAAATGAATTTTAAATTATTAAAATAAAGGAAATAAACAATGAAATAATAAATTAAAAAAAATCAGAAAAAGAGATATGCCTCATGTGGGTTTCGAACCTGGACCCCTTCCTGATAGAAACACCCATCAAACCACTAGACCATATTGGACTTTTGTTATTTTTAATGAAACATAAACGTATTTAACATATTATTAAAAGTCATCTTCTTCCCCAATTCACCAAGCAAGAACCCTAACCCTAACACAAAACTTAAAACCTTCAATTCGTGTAGGATGATGGCCGAATAGATGGGGCTTTCGTATATAGATGCAGAAACAACAAAACGGCAAAAGAATTTAAAACTTACAACGTATATATTGAACAGAAACAAGGCTTCAAGACCCGAACAAAAACGTAGTCGATTGAAGGTTTACTAGACGTGTTTTTGACATGTTTTTCATGGGTATTTGCAGAGAATTAGCGTAGAAACTGAAAGGAACGATCCCTTTATATAGCTATTCGAAGAAAACGAAGGATTGACTCGTTTATAATGATTAAACCGTTACACTAACCGGACTTGATTAAATCACCTTTGAATACACGTTAAATGCTTGATTAATCACAGCAAGTTACTTAGTATTGAAACAGAAACGTAAAGGGATCATTATTTCGCATTAATACTTGACACTTGAACAAAATCCGGTCGCCGGAGAACACCATTCCGGTGATTTGCTTCTGATCGCAAAACAGGGGGAAAAAAGAGTTCTTTTTTTTTTAACTTTCATAAAATGTCAGAACTAGTCCCTCCTCTACTAACTTAGTTAGTATAATTATGATTTGGTTAGTTTTTCTTTATAAAAAGTTAACCAAGTTAAACTAACTTAACTTAAAACCTTTTTAAACTTTTTAAACTTGAATTTTTTTTTTATAAAATATTTTACGAATACGTTTCAACATACGCATTTGATTAACACTTATACCCGATCCATAATAAATATAAAAAAAGATTTTTTTTTTAGTTCGTTCTTAAAATTAAATTTGAAAACGACGAAACTTATGAAGAATATAATGAAAATATTTGAAGGACTAATATTGTCACTCGGACGAAAGATGAGGGTGACGGATGTCACAGTTTGTAATAGACTTGTCCAACCTGACCCAGCAGCTAAAAAAATTGCCCAATGTAACCAGTGAGCTGAACCATCTCGTCCACTTTGCCGCTAGGTAGACGCATATATAAGAAAAGGGTTTATAATATAAGTATTATTATGGCAAAGTTTTAAAACTTATACAAGTGTAGCTGAGATAAAATTATTCATTGTGGTAACATAATTATTATCTTTCATTGCCATTATATGAAATTTGTTCAAAAAATATTGTTATCCCGTGTGTTTATTTAGTTTGGGTGAGTTCCATTTTCATATAAAGTTGATTATCTTCTAAAGGCATTTAGGGAAGAAAAGTGATAAAATTCAGAAAATTGTAAACAGGCCCTTGATATGTCATCTTAACTTTGAACAATTTGGACAAATTTGTACATGCCTCCTCCTTTACAATGTAGTATAGATATAGATAAAATAAGGATGCTTCATATCTTCAACATTTAAGATCTCTTTCACTTGGCCCAATTAAAATTATTAAACACTTTTTCTAACAACCTTGTCCATTAAATCAATTATTCGCCGTATTGATTAAAATTTCTTTATCTATACTACTATATAATGCATTTAGATGGGCATGAAAGTAATTTCATATTTATCTAGATGGGCAATGTTATAGATTCATACTATATGCTAAGACAAATTTAAGACAACTCATTAATACATCTAAACATTTATAAATGTTGATCTAACTAAATATTTAATGAACTTGGGTTAACTAATTTTATGAGATCATATAATTATAAATATAAGTTTTAAAAAATATAAATTTTAGCATTTTAAAACATTATTTATTCATTAAATAAAAAAGAAAAAAGAAAAAAATATATCATTATTCCAATCAAGAAAAGTACTTGTAATTATTTATACAACCAACATGTATATATTTGAGAATAAATGTTACACAAAAATTATCTAAAGTTTGAATGTAAAAATTAAAAATATTATTAACTATTTCACTATTAACCATTAATAAAACATAATAGTAAGAACACTTGCCTAAGATTATTATTGCCTAAATTTATTATGATTATAATCTAAGTGATGTATGGTATTAATACGTTAGAAACGTCATTGTAGAAATCTTATGCTTTACAATTTACTATTTTCACAATAAGCAGGTCACGCTTTTTAGTATATAGATAGTTGTGCATATTTGTCATATTGTTTTAATCCATCTTATTAAAACATGTCATTTCTTATTTTTTATAATTTTTAAAAATTAAAAGTATATCTTCTATATAAGGGCAAAAGGTAAGAAGGCTTGTTCCACTAAAATAATTAACTTTCTCATAAAACACAACCAAATATGTTGCATAAAAACTAAAGTTACAAAATTTTTATTTTTTTTATATTAAAGTTAATAATATTGTATATATTAGCCAACCACGTATTAATTTCAATATAATTTCAACTATTTCTACAATGTATAACATGTATAACACTCTATTCAACTTATAATGCAGCAAAGAGAACCCATAGGCAACACCTGCAATATGGGAATAACACCAACCGTCCCCTTAGTGAAAACACATCGACATTAACCTCCCCCTATGTAACACCCCAACCGATGGCGGAAACATCGAGGTGTCACGTAGTGACGATTGCTCAATAGCTTATGATACTAAAGTGTAAATTTGAATACATTGAATTAAATAGTTTATTAAATTGGAAGGAAAAATACAAAGTACAATGATTCTAAAGCGTCAAGTCTAACTAGAATACAATGAAATCAAAGCTTAAATATAAATCCAAAAGCTTAAAAGAAACGTCTCAATAATCACCTGAAACATGTACGAAAATAGTATATGTCAATACAAAAATGTATTGGTGAGCATACCATGTTTGAATACATATAGTAGAAAAAAGAGTTTCGCAATTCACGTGTTATACTGTCTACAATTTAGTGTTCAAGCTATGTACAAATGCTACCCAAAATCAAACCTTTGTTTAATGAATCAAGAGTCACATATATATAGTATTCGCTCATAGTAGGCGATGAATAATCGTTCACACATAACAATGAAAAAGGAGAAAGATATACTCACTTGTTGCGAAGAATAAAAAGTACGACTAGCACAAGTTGTAGCGGTTTGGGTAACTCCAAAAATTACCATAACAGAATGAATATTATATGTATAAATAATAGAATAAAATCTAGAATGACTTGGAGATCTCTAGGTTCATATATGTTTAGGGATTTAGTTTAGGACTCTAAAATGTCTAGATACTATAACGTAAGAAAAATATATATATTCCAATTCGTATTTATATAAAATGGTAAGAGTAAATAATGATTCGATCAAATAAAATTTGATATGTTTACATCATATTTATCATGGAATAAATATATATATATATAAGCATATATGTATAGGTTATAGATTGGATTAAAATATAATCAAATGATGATTATTATTATTATTATAATAATAAATGAAGTTGTCTAGAATTGGAATATAACAAAATAAAATGTAATATATAGTTTATGTGTATGTAAAATTTATCTAAAGCATTAAACATCAACCAATAGTATGAGTATGAAAGTGTCAAATTATATGTTTGAATAAATAAATATCACAACTCATACAATGTGATGCAAATAAATATTTATATATAATTAGAATAGTGAATATGAGAAAATGAATAAAAAATGCGTGTAAGACTAATATTGTTTTGTAAATTAAATAACTATCAAAAGTCTAGACGCACGTGTATATATATGTATATATATATATATAAATTACATGAGGTGTATAAAATTTATACATACATAAGTATAAAATAGATTATGTATAAAGTACTAAAATAACAATGTTAACCAAAATTTATAGAATTTTGAATATATATAACAATATTTTAGTCATAGAATTACCACTTGAATTTTATAGAATAAAAATAGCTTAAATTAGTATAAAACATGAATAAATTCCAAAAATCTTTTCACAAGCATGGCTAAGACCAAATCAACAATAGAGTCACTAAATAATATAAGTTACAATGTCTAAAGGCTAGTTCTAGAATAGGTTTAAAAGCCCTAAAATCCCAAAATTATTGTATGAACCATAGAACTTGATTTGTCATATTGAAAATCAATTTCCCTTTATCAAAAAATTGATAGAGGGCTTTTGTAGTAGATAAGAAATAAATAAAACTAGACTCAGAATTACCCAAATCAGATTAGAATTGAGGTTGAATTCGTAGATGGAAGTTCCAAGCTCTACAAACGCACACTCAAGCGTCAACGTCATTGATAATTGATAATTGATAGCCTTTGATTTTTTTTTTTTGTTTGGAGTATCACGAAGTGAGAATTGAAGAGGATATTACGATACATCTTGATTTAATCGAATGGATACTTCTTAGACACATACTCTCAAAAATATGGCAAAGTCAAGATGAATAAAAATTTATGAAATTTTAGAATGAGGAACACCTATTGTTTCAACTAATGTTTCTTACAATTTATAACAAATGAAATAAGCAAGGTATAATGAAACTTATGAAGGTGCACTAATGGCTCATGAATTGGAGCATTTACACTCTTTAGTTTTATATTCATAACTTAATTAGCTTTAAGACATAATAAATTTATAATTAAAAAGGTAATTTATTATTGAAACACAATTAAAAGAAAAATTCAATGGTTATCATAAATTAAATTAAAACTTCTAATAAATTAAAAAAATGATAGAAAGTACAAGGACTAGAATTGACAACTTGAAGAAAAACGCAGGTGATGGTTGTCACACCCTATTTCTCGACATAAGCATACCCCACCTGGTAACGACAATGCACTAGACTGTTCAGAAGGTTCCTTTCAATATACCTACCACACACCTTCGATATATTGTTCTTTTTATATTTGCACTGATCGCATATCATTACTTTATTACTTAGGTACTCAAACTGAGCGACATTCATTGTCACTTCCCTTCCTAACCATTAGTAATGACAAATCGAATAGACCATATAACAACATGCTGGTAGAATCCCCCACCTTGGTCTCGGCTTAAACATGCACCCTTCAGAGCATGATATTGCATCTGAACATACAGAATGTTCATTTTGAAAGACCTACCCCACATTTTTCCATTAATTGTTTGTTTTTATCTATTTGCCCTAACCACATATGATTTCTTAGGTACTCCAACCATCCTACATATATTGTCACTTCACTTTTTAAACCATTTTAACGGCGCTTTGAATCATGCAGAAAACAACAGTGGCTTCCTAAAATAATAATCAAATGCAACAACTAAACAATGTGAAATCTCGTCGTAACGCACGAGTTCCTTTTATTAAGATATTGTGTCTGCGCTTAAGCTTGTGCGCTCCCTTAAGATAACAAAGGTATGAAATAGATTGAAATGCCTCTACTTTCTTCATAAACTTTTACTAATCTTCAACTTATTTTTTAGTAAAATACCACAATTACATTTGGACATTTGGTTTACTGATCAAACAATCCAAGACCCCAAAATAGGTAGTTTTCTATTAGATAACAATGAATATTTTTGTAATGTATTTTATGTATTTTATATTATTGTACATTTTCTAAATTATAGGAGTGATAGTTATAAGGTTTTATTATAAATACAGGGGTGTTTGGGATTGATTATTCAAAACAGATTATGCGTTTTGGAAAAGCAGGGGTGGGGCTGCTTATAGATTATTTCGTTTTGGTAGCCTAAAAAACTAATTATCTGCGTTTTCAGAACGCAATCCCAAACATTAAAAACTGATTATCTGCGTTTTCAAAACGCAATAATCTAAAAATCATATTCAAAACGCAATCCCAAACTTAATATGCTTTGCTCGCTGTTTAGATACTCGCCAATCTACTTATGGGTATTCTATTTTCTTAAAAGGCAATCTTGTCATTTGGAGTGC
The DNA here is from genome assembly GCA_028751855.1 of Ambrosia trifida. Classification (NCBI taxonomy): domain Eukaryota; kingdom Viridiplantae; phylum Streptophyta; class Magnoliopsida; order Asterales; family Asteraceae; genus Ambrosia; species Ambrosia trifida. The sequence continues at coordinate 11,802,483 of CM054125.1, forward strand.
GAAGAAGCAGCCTACAGTATCCTGTTCTAGTTGTGAATCTGAATACTGAGCAATGGCCAATACTGCAGCTGAAATTAGGGGTGTTCAAAGTCGGATTATCCGATATCCAAAAATTGGATAATCTAAAATTTTGGATAATCCAATGGACAATGCGAAACTTAAAAAAAAAATCATTTCCTCTTATGCTAAAAGTCTAAAACCGAACCTGCTTAAAACAAACATTCAATATATGTTATATATTTTTTTTTTTAAATATTTCGGATTCAAGAAAGGCGTATTATGTTAGTTTAAGGTTAGGGTTAACTTGGGATGGATTAAATATATAGTGTATATGTAAATAATATTATATATTTAATAAAGATATTTTTTAATATTCGGATTCGGATACTCTAATTATCCAAATTTTTTTAAAAATAGGATCCGAATCCAAAATTTCGGATAATACGGATACGGATTTTCGGTTATTTTGGATTCGAATTCGGATTCGGATATTTTAACACCCTTAGCTGAAACCGCCTGGATCACTAATCTTCTTAGAGAACGTCATGCCTTGCCTTCTGATTAGCCTACACTGCTATGTATTAACAAAGGTGCCTTATTCATGACTCAGAATCCAGTATCTCACAAGCGAGCAAAACATATTGACTTGGATTATCATTTCATTTGGGAACTTTTGCATTCAGAGAAGCTTTATACCAAGTTTGTACCGACCAATCTTCAGGTGGCAGATATATTTACTAAAAGTATTCCGCGTGCACGGTTTGAACACTTTCGTGCAATGTTGCGTCTTGGACCACCGCTGTTCTGATTGAAGGGGTACTAGGGGGTGTTTGGGATTGATTATTCAAAACAGATTATGCGTTTTGAAAAAGCAGGGGTGGAGCTGCTTATAGATTATTGCGTTTTGGTAGCCTAAAAAACTGATTATCTACGTTTTTAAAACGCAATCCAAACACTAAAAACTGATTATCTGCGTTTTCAAAACGCAATAATCTAAAAATCAGATTCAAAACGCAATCCCAAACACCCTCTAGATAACAATGAATATTTTTGTAATGTATTTTATGCATCTTTTCATTATTGTACATCCCCTAAATCATAGGAGTGATAGTTGTAATGTTTTATCTATATCTATATCTATATCTATATCTATATATATAATAAACCAAAGCATTTTTAATGACATATCATAATATTATGCAATCTCTCTTTTGAGAGATGCCACATAGGATGTGATGTGGCAACTTTAGATCAATTAAAAAAAAGAATAAATATGGTTTAAATATGATTTAACATAATCTATTAAATACGAAATCTACTAAATGTAAATATTAAAACTTTATTATTTTCTCTCTCATGTTTCCTCTCATAACTTTTAAATGTTAATATCTTTTATATATGAAATTTTTTAAAGAAAAAAATTACACTAAATTAACGAGCGTTTTATTATCTTTCCAACGAGTACCATAGTGCTATATAAAAAACGGAGAAAAAAACGACTATTTTTTGTAACCCGACAAGTATTGTATTAGGTTTGGAATTAGTTTAAAAAAAATTGTGGGTTTGGGTCGGGCCTGGGATTAGATGATACCCGACCCAATTACTCTTTTTTTTTTATATTAGAATATGATAACTTATGGCAGAGATTTGTTTAAAATAATAATAATAATAATAATAATAATAATAATAATAATCATATATTGGCAGATGCCATTTTTATAGTTTAAATACTTCTAATTTTATTCATTTTACTTAGATTTCTCAACACGGGACGCTCCCAGGATATAAACTAGTTATAAATACATATATCCCTTCATTCAATTCATGAAGTGAAACATAATAACCCTTATACTTTCAACAAAATTGTGATTTTCCTACGAACCACCAATATCATATTGTTTGTTGCCAAATTTAGTCCTCCATTGAGTTTCATTTATGTTTTAGTTATTTCAGTTAATAGAAAATAAGAGGAAAATAGTTGTGGCATGTTTTGCAATTTCTTCATCGCGGCGTGTCGTTCTTCGGGATACTTTGAGATATCCGCCTCCATAGCTCTCCACTCTTCCAGCGCCTTCGATTCATCAATCAACCGAATCTTTTCCTTCTTGAGCTTTATTTTTTCCTCGTTAGCTTTGTTGAAAGTTTCCATAGCTTCGGTTAATTTTTCAAGCTTTGAAGCGCTCCCGCTTGTGCTATTCGACGCCGCCGCTTTCTTTCCTGCCGCCGCTTCCTTTCGAGCTTTATCCCGACCTGTGGGGCGTTCCTCCTCCACATAAATTGGTTCTTCTTCATCAGGGTCGTCGTTCATATCAATGTTGATTGGAACGGACGGGCCTGCTTTTTTAGCTTTGGTCTTTCGTTTGGCCCGTTCAACCTCGTTTGGGACCCCCGCCCATTTTTGTTCATCTTTCAAAACCTGCCAAGCCCGTATCATCGAGGATGTTCTGCGTGACGCACTTTTATACTCCGACATCGCTTTTTCGAAAATCATTTGCTCGTTCCATCCACTAGGCGTGTTCGCCTTAATACGGTTGTAAATTCCATTGAATTTACCACAATCCGCATTCAACTTTCTCCATTTCAAGCTTAGAGCATCGTTTTGTCGATACGGCTTAGCTTGCATATACTTATGAAAGAATTCGTTCGTCGTCTCCCATAACTTCTCTATGTTTTGGGCGGTACCTTTGAATTTAAAAAAAATAGTATATATATATATATGTATATATATAGGTTTAGGATCCTGTACAAAGTACATTTTTCGTGAGAAGTGTGAGAAGGACTAAGAATTGACATGTAGACATCATGTTTTGGATTAAGGAATGATGTTTTAGGTTGTTTTAACTTGAAAAACACCAAACACAACAATCTAAAACACAATACAATGTATTATAGTCATTAAATTTAAAAAACCGCTAAAACACACTACTTAACGCTTAAAACACACTGCTAATGTTCTTAGCATGGTGTTTTAAGTTTTAAGCCTAAAATACATTGTTTTCGGTTTTTAATTGTTATGTTTGGTGTTTTTATGGGCAAAACAATCCAAAACATCACGACTAAGTTCAAAAAATGATGACTAAGTATCAATTTTTAATACTTCTCACACTTCTCACAAAAAAAAACACTTTGTACACGATCTTGACCCTATATATATATAATTGGAATTTATAAAAAAAATAAATACACATTATATTTTTTTTTGATCGGCAAACAACTGTGTGGCAACCACCCTTGCGGGGCGCCGTGCCCAAGAATCGACTACTCGACCTCCAGCAGCCCCCGCCTTCTCCCGATGCGCGGAAACCCGAGCCCCACCCGCCCGAAGGCACGACAGTGTTATAGAACTCGGTAAAACCTCGCCGCCCGTCAGATTCGAACCGGCGCCACCCATATTCGATCTTCACCCGGATACCAAACCATAAATGTTGGAAGTGGGAATTGAACCCATGATCACCTAAATGAACATAAGACCTCTCCACCACTCCACCACTAACACTACATTTTGCAATGTCGGTGCCACTAATAGAGTGACACTATTGCAATCCTGGCACGCAATTCAAAATTTTTTGAGGAGTACAAGTCAGCGAAACCTATAGTACATGTCATTATTGCTTGGGTTTTTTCCTTCCCTTCCCCCGCTACTCTCCATTCTCTTTCATGGTTTCTCTCACTCTCTTTACTCAATGTCTCCTTCTCTCTCTTAAGACTGTAAGGAGTGGGGGCGGGAGAGAGGGCGGGAGGGGCTGGAACACCGCCGCCATAGGGGCGGGAAAGAAGGCGTGGGGCTGGGGGCGGGGAGAGGTTCACCGGCGTGGGGGGGAGTAGGGGGGACACGTGGCACTTGATCATTGGATGATGAATTTATTTATTAAAAAAAAAACAATAATCCCCACAATTAATTCTATATCCGGTTTTTTAATAAAAAAAAGAAATTAAATAAAAAACTATAAATTAAAAACAATAACATAATAAATTACTTAATAACCATTACACACTTAAACAACCATTACATAATCCTAATAATTCCTAAATTACTTATTTAAACATTAATAAGTCCTAGATTACTTATTTAATCCTGAATCTCTCCACTATGGAGAGTAGTTGTCCCATTCCCAGGGTAGGGTGACGTACTCGGGTGAGAGGGAACGTGAGCTATCCCGTCCATCGGATCTCGCATCCGACGGGAAGTAGTAGCACTCACTAGGAGGGCTAGGTCGGCTCCAGTAGAGTTCCTCCTCCTCAATCTCCCGGAGGGCTTCCAAGTCCCCCTCAGTTGGGGAAGTCTCGTGTTGGGAGGTGGGGATGGGGGTAGTCTGGTGTTGGGGGATGGGGATGGGGGTAGTCTGGTGTTGGGGGATGGGGGTGGAGGTAGCCTGAACTGAAGTAGCCCAGGTGGTAGGGGGAGACAACCTTAGTCGCTCCATACCTGTCTGGGCCATTACATAATCCATGGCCCAGACTAATTCCTCATCCGTCCAGTCATCATCGGCTGGAGGAGGAGGAGATGTTGGTTGTGCAGCAGCAGCTGGAGGAGGAGGGGGATATAACCAATGTTGAGGAGGAGGAGGAGGACAAAGTGGAGGTTGTGCAGCAGCAGGAGGAGGAGCGGGAAATAACCAATGTTGTGGAGGAGGAGGAAGAGGAGAAAGTGGAGGTTGTGTAGCAGTAGGAAGAGGAGAGGAGGTGAATGGTAGTCTCTGAGGGTGGCCCCGTCCCCGGACCCGGCGAGAGTACTGCAGGAGAGGAGGTTGAAAACCGTCACCCATGTTATTCATTGCTTTAGGGAAGAGGAATAGGTGTGAATGATAATTTGGTTAGGGGTTGTATTTATAGGGTTAGAAGTATGAAGCAGTGGGGGGGAAACTTTGAAATTCAAAGTTTCAATTTTAAAATTTCAAATTCAAACGTATGGGTGGGAAAAATTAATGTTTGTACTGTGTGGAGCAGTGGGGGAAAATTTGAAATTCAAACTTAATATTAAATATTAATTATTTTTTTATTAATTTAATATTATTTTTTTTATTAATTTAATATTTATTATTTATTATTAAATTAATTTAATATATTTTTCGGTTTATATTATTATTATTATTATTATTATTATAAAAAACAAGAAAAAAAAAAAGAAAAAGAAAATGCCACATGGCACTTCCCCCCACCTCTTCCCCCCTTCCACTCCCCACAATTAGGCTATGGGGTGTGGTCACCCTTCCCCCTTCCTTCCCCCTTGTCCACGTCAGCGCCATGTCATTTCCCCCTTCCCCTCCCCCTTCTAGGGGAAATGGTTCCCCCTTCCCCCTTCCCTTTTTTTATTGTTTTTCTTTTTTATTTATTAATTTCATTTTTATTGATTTTATAAATTAGATTTTCACTAAAATATTTTTTTTCATTAAACATAAAATAAACTACATAGACATTTAAAAAAAAAAAACCGAACAATACAATAAAAACCGGAAATAAATAAAAAAAAAACCATCAACTAAACGCTCCTCCAAACGCTCCTCCAAGCCATTTTCTTGCGATTTTGTCTTTTATTTTCGCCGCCACCGCACGTTCCGTTTCATCAAGGTTATCGAGCGGTTCTCTCATCAACGCCAATTCGGTTGTTTCCTGTCTCGCCATTTCCATTTTGAGGCGTTCCCTTTCCAACTCTATCCTCGCCAAGTCTCTCGCCGCGGCGTCTTCTTTGTCCTTCCTTTCCATCTCTAGTCTCGCCAACTCTCTCGCCGCCGTTTCTTCCTTCTCCTTCTTTCTCTCCAAGTAGCGATCCGTTTGCTCTTGTTTAAAATCGTTAAAATTTTTTAGCAACTCTTCAATTTTTTCCACCGCCTTGTCTCTCGATCCGTGGCCGGTATCAACACCCTTGCCTTTTGAGGCCGCCGCTTTCTTGGCGCGGTCCCGACCAATCGGCCTCTCACTCTCACTTGGTGGAGCCTCGTCTTCAAACTCCGGATCGTCGTTTATGTTGATAGTACAACGAGCATCCGACCCACCACCACTATAACTCCCCGTTGCGCTCGTTTTAGACCGCTTCGCTTGTTCCACCTCATTAGGCACCGGTTTGAACTTTTCACACTTCGCCAAAATCTCATACGCCTTCATGTACCCAAACGCCCCATGCTTTTTGGTGTACGCGTCAAGAGCAACCTTCAACACATGCTCATCGCTTTGCCCCGACGCACGATTATTCCAAGCTCTTTGATAAAAACCCCCAAAAGCTTGACATTTTGTCATCAAGTCCCGACACTTGGTACTCACGGAGTGAACCCGACGGTATTCTTCACGTTGCAACAACTTGAAAAATTCCTTAACAACTTGGTTCCAAAACCCCTCTTTTTTCCGATTAGTTGCTACAATTATATAAAAAAAAAGTTAGTTTTTATAAAATATTAAAAACGAAATTTAAAAAAAAAATATATACCTAGTATTGGGTCCGTAGAAGCGATAACCCAAGCTTGTGCTAGCGCCTCCAACTCGATGGGATTCCAAGGAATGGAATCGGCCTTGGTACTAGGACCGTCATCTTTGGCCCGTTTTTTCCCCTTTTTGACGGTTTTTTTGCTTGGGGCCGGTTCGGTTTCGGGTTGGGTTTCGGGTATGTGATCATCGTGCGAGGCCAAAGAAACAAAATCGTGCTCGTGTTGTGTTTGTGTTTCGGGCATTGGTTGCCATTGAGGTGGTTGCATTTGAGGTGGTTGCATTTGAGGTGGATGCATTTGCCATGGTTGTTGTTGAAATTGCCATGGATTCAAAGGGGCGTTAAACGCGCCAAAAGATAGTGGTTGAGTCGCGGGAGTACCGGGTGTGTTAGGAAATCCGAACGGGGGTTGGTTTGAGGGGTTACCGGGTGTGTTAGGGAAGAAAGGACGCCTTGGATCCATGAAGATTTTTATAAAATCTTGTATAAAAGAGTAAAAAGTTTATAAAAAGTGTGGAAAGGTGTATAAAATTGTGGGGTATTGTGGGGTAAAATGTGGGGTTGGGTTGTTATTTAAATAGGTTTGAAAAATAATTTTTTTTTTTTTTTTTTATTTCAAACGGTCACTTTTTCTTTTTTAACGTTCAGATTTTAAATGTTGGCCTTGGAAAACGCGTCGGGGAGCTCGGGGAAATGTTGCCGTTTGTGCCGTCGGGGAGGTCGGGGGGGGCGGTGTTCCCTTCGGCAAAATCAGCCAGCTAGGATGCCGAGCTCCTTCCCCGAGCCCACACCCCATGGCCTTATTTTCCCCCCCACAAGGGCCTCACAAGTGCCACATGACGCTTCCCCCCACCTCATCCCCCACCACTCCTTATAGTCTAACAATTGTTGCCTCTTTCTATGGGTAAAAGGCTGGTCATATTGTACGCCGGTCATGTGTTATCTGTCGAGAGAGGTAGACAATGGGTTATCGTTGCGGTTGTTGTCGGCGGCGGATCTGGTCTAACGTTGGTCATTTTCTTGCCATCGAGCAGCCAGCCGTGTTATTGGTATATAGGAGAAGTAGACGGTGGGCTTCCATTAAAGGTTTTCTTTCTGTTTCCCACGATTCCGCCCGTCAAGGGTCACCGTAATCTCTTTCAGAGAGACGGTGCCGATGATACTTTTCCGTATGAGACACCGTTAAACTGGCCGCCTCCGCAGAAGGTTACCTGGATACATTGTGGATATGATGAATTTGTAACAGAAATTCAGTGAAGATGGCTATGATGAGTCTTAATTTGTTACAGAAATTCGATGAAGATGGTTTAGCGAGGATGACGGATGGTAGGTTTTAATCTGCAACCCTCCTTGCAGCCACTTTTGGGAACTCTGAGCCTCTCAATTTCATTGTTTTGTCTTACTTTCCTCGATTTTCGTTCAGGTACTTCTAATTTAGTATGACAATTTGTCAATTTTTATACATGTACTGATTAGGTTTTATTGTTTAGGGTCTCACTCGAATTCAATTGGGTTGTTCCAAGTATTGATAATTTGATTAGTTTTATGCTTGAATTATAAGTTTTGGTGAAATACTTTGTTGGTCAGCTGTGCTCCTGTGGAAATTTAAGGTATGATTATTTCTCCCGATTCTATTTTTCAGATTACACGCTATCAAACAGATTATTGACCTCACATAATGATGCTCTTGAATTTTGTTAGCCTTTTTATTCATTGTGTTTGATTTGATTAATAATTTGAATATGTTCTTTTGGTTGTTATTTCTCTCAGACGAGACAGCTTTAGGCAGAGTTTCGCGTTGGGTACAGAGAAGACGGTAGTCTCTTTAACATTATTACATGTTTACACACATGATTAAATGATTGGGTAAGTTTCGCAATTGTTTTGATCTGGTAATTTTGATCCTATATGTGACACTATGACAGATACAATGCTTATACATTTTGTGTGTGTTAGCTACGGTTATGGTTTCAAGAAAATGCTTATGCTTCAAGAAAAATCTTTTTGTAGTCATCGAGAGCATGATCACTGTGCCAGACCTACTTCAACAAACTTTATTACTTTGTGTTGTGATATACAGTATGATTGTGATCCCTTTATATTATATATGCCTTTGTGCTCTTGCTTGCTGTTACATATATGCATTTGTTTTTTTTCCTGGTGCGACACGTGATGTTGGGTCCTTAGTTGGACGATAACGCGTCTTTACTTTATCAATTGGAGTAGTAAACGTTTGCACAAAAAACGGATTTTTTTACCCGACGACCTGTCGGTGGTGTACTATAAGCTAAGCTCACCACCGTATTTTACGCTGACCTGCAGGTGTAATACACTGGTGGCGACTGCTTACGGTGGTTTTAGGGAACTTATTCAAAGGTAGTAATTGTTTGAATTAAAGAGGAAGAAAGTGGCTCCTACCATGGCACATTTGAGCAGCGCGGAAACGTCGAGTATTTATTCAAGGTTTAAAACACCAACTATTTTTATAATTAGCACACATTATCTTGCATGATGAGGGTGACTGGCATAAATGGATCTACAATTTCTGAGTATAATATGAACTAACATTTTGTTATCTATGGTGTCATATAGTAACTTTTGTATGCGTTTTCGTGATAGAGAATGGTTTGCGTTGGGACTAAACTTGAAATGCATTTTATATTAGCTAAGTTTTCGAAGTTAATAAAACACACGGAATTCATTTACCAACCTCCACTACTTGAGGTATTTACGACATGATGCATTCATTTTTGTTGTTCCTCATTTTGTAAAACCTTTTTAAAAACAAAATAAAAATGTCGGTTGAGCTTTTTATTGACTGCTTTTTGTCCATTCAGTATTCCTTCTCCGGTGATTGCTTTATACACCCTATTTTCCGCCTTCTCTTACTCCAATTGCAAGTGATTTAGTTAGCTCAGTTTAATATGGGAAATTACATTGATTTAGTTTATAAGCTCATCGGGTTGTCAAAACCTTGGTAATCTTCATTTTTTGATCCGTTTTAATTTGATTTATGATGTTATTTTTTGGTGTGTGATTACTATAGATTTGGTTTGTGTTGTGTTGTTTTGTGTTGTGTTTAGGGCTGTTCACGAGCCGAGCCGATCCGAGCGGAGCCTTGCTCGTGCTTGGCTCGTTTACAAACCGAACCGAGCGGAGCGGCTCGTTTACAATCGAGCCGAAAACCGAACGAGCATTCTTCGAGCACAAATTTTCTGAGCGAGCGCCGAGCGAGAATCGAGCGGAGAATAATATGGACGATCATAAAATTGTGATGTTTCCTTCGATGTTTTCATTGTCGGGTGACAACTAAGGTCGAAATGTCCGATGATAACACTAATATTGAGATCCTAGTGTCCAAGGATGAGGCTTAGATTGAGGCTGGTTAGGTGATGAACATACGTCAGAGAACAGTTGTTGCATTGTGACGTAGGTGTGACATCAAGCAACAATTAGCGATGGACGACTAATAACATAAAGAAGTCAAGACTGTCACCTCATGACTTATTGTTTTACTATTAAATCTAGTGTTAATTTTTTTATTGAGTTAAGTGGGCTGGTTATATTTTGTTTGCATATACTGAGTCAAATCCAATAGAATCTTATATATAAAGCCATAAATTTATCTGTAAATTGTGTGTATATTTATTATTAAATAAATAAAAATTTATTCGAGCCGAACCGAGCCGAGCATACCTTTGCTCGTGCTTGGCTTATTTACAAACCGAACCGAGCCGGTCGGCTCATATACAACCGAGCGGAAGATCGAGCGAGCATTTTTCGAGCATTTTCCGAACGAGCGACGAGCGATCCACGAGCGATTTGAACAGCCCTAGTTGTGTTGAATAGGTAAAAATCCGGTTTAGAGTGTTATCTAGATCTATAACATATACAGGAAAAAAATTAGAACTTGAAGTTCTTCAGTTTAGATTGAAGATAAATATGCTCAGTGGATGTCTCAACTTTTTTTTTTTATGAGCCTCCTCATGTGACTATTTGGAACTGCGACATTCCCATGTTAAAAGCCATCATTTCATTATTTTGACAGGGAGGTCAATAAACAACAAATTAAGGTTGATGGCAAATGAAGTGTATGTAGAACAACAATCATCATCGGCCTTTCTAAAAAACATCCAGTATTAAGTTGTTTCTAAGGAAGAGTGCATTTACATTATAGCACGTAGCATCTTCATAGGATAACGGGTTTGATTTTGCAGGGCTGCATTTTATCAATAAACGTTTAAAGTGAGTATATTAGCCAGAGTTTTGGATGTGATGCACCGTCATGTTTGTTTAGAATCATGTTTGCGCAGCGAAGCGCGCGGGCATAATACTAGTATATATATATTTTCGGAAAAAAAATACATAAATATAAATTTTGCGCAAGTTTAAAAAATATACCGACTGTGGGGCGTTTTGAAGCCGCGAGCCACGCCTTAGCTAAGGCTTCCTCTTCAACATCGGACCATGGCTGCGCGACTCCTTGTAGTGGTTTACCACGTCCCGGTCCTGGCTCTCTTTGTTTTTCTTTGCGTTTCCCTTTTGCTTTTTGGGTGGGTGGCATCTCTTGGGTTTCGGCAACTATCTCCTCATCGGTTTCGTTCTCATCCTCTACAGGTTGTGATGTTCCGATAGGTGTAGTGGGTTGTGATGTTCCGATAGGTGTAGCGGGTTGCGATTGTGGAGAAAATTGTTGTGAAAATTGTGGTGAAAATTGTTGTGAAAAACCCGCTTGCCTTGCTAGTTGCATATAGTTTTGCATTTGCATGAAGCTCACCGGGTTTAATTGGGCATAAGCCGCGGGGTTTTGAAGCATTTGGGCTACATGCGGATTTATTGGAACGGTTTGCGATATGGGTGGATTAATGACCGGTGTGTAACCGGGTGTGGTGAAAGGTGTATTCAGGTTAGGTTGATTCGGGTTAGGTTGAATTGTTGGTAGGGATCCATGAAGTTTTTTTATAAATTATTGGGAGTTTATAAAATAAAAGGATTGAATAATGAGTTGGAGTGGAGAAAAATGTTGATTTGGTATAATATTTATAGTTTGATTTTAGAAAAAAAAAAATCAAAAAAGTAACCGTTCAAAAAATTTAGCCGTTATTCAACGGTAAAAAAAAATAAAAAAAATCAAGAAATGTTCCTATTGGGCCGTCCCATTCGTCCGTTCGAGAACGGGGGAGACGGGGCAAATGAAGACGGGGCAAAGGGGGCGGTGTAGCGATTGGGACGGGGCAATAAAGGTGGGACGGGGCAGGCTTCTCGTCTGTTTACCGACTAGTCTTAGGATTTACCCAATAACCCGTCCCCTAGCACGTGTGGGGCAAGTTGGATCCCTAGCAGCCATCTCCTCTATAACTCTTACATATGCATGTTACCTAATACCTATACGTGAACATATCATCAGGCGTATGAGCTTGCCTTGTTCGTCAAAGGTGGTCTTTAAGCTTCACCCTTTCTTCCTTCTAACGGGGTTTCTATAGTGTTTATAGCATGATTAGGTGTTCGGGATAACAAGGGCCTGTTCAACCCGACGACAAGAGGTGACTTTACGGATAGTTATTCTAATAGTCGTGAAAGAATAATTCATATCAGGTTTTGAAAAATATTCATTGCGGATGGTTATTGATTTCTTTGTTAAGAACCAGATAAATTAAAATTGCAAATAATAGTAACAGTAATAGTAATAGTAATACTAATTCTCTAAATTGTAAAAAATAAAACAAAGTTAATAAAAATGCCATTTTATTTATGATAAAAAGTTAGCAACTATTAACAATTCGAATGATCATCTGTAATAACATTTCACATATTACATTACATAATATTAATACACCAACTTATTGAACAGTAACACAAAATGAACAGGACATTGATGGCATTTTCGTAATTAAATGGTATTTCGAGGGCATTTATTTTGAAGACATTTGTTCATTATCTCTACAGAGATAAGCCTGCCGACAAAGCATACCTCATTTGATCATGTCTTCTCTCTGTGATGACCACCGCCATACGCACCGCCATACCACCGTTTCCTCCCCGATCACCACCGCCGGCTTCATCGCTATCAATAGGTACGAGCATCACCACCATTGCCTCATTTACCCTGCATCCATTCACGCTTATCAGTATGAGAGAGATAGAGTAGCGGAGGAGGCAGACGGCAACGAGAGCAGCAAATCGACATCTATGGCTTCCACAACATAATCACCTTCACGTCTTTTGCATCTTAAACCCTAAGATGAGCTGTGTATAACAAAAGTTTCTTTATTGTTAACTATTAAGGATTACAATCTCTCTTTTACCTTGATCTTCTAGGGTTTTGATCACAGGTCTGGTTTTCCCTAATTCTAAATGCCACGGAGATGGTGGAGAGTAGGTCGCCGGATCTGCATTCAGGTCGAAAGGTGTTTTAAGACGACCCACAATATAAAGCTGTAAGCTCCTATTCACCTTATCCACTTATAATAATAAATAATTGAATGATTTTTTTTTTGTGTTTTGAGATAATTGTTTACTTTCTGTTCGATTAATGGATATTTAAGGAAGTCTGGGCTGTGTACGTTGGTGTTTAGAAGCCCTGAATTGTTTGTGAGAGTTAGAAGCTTATCTTAAGATATCGAAAGAGAGAATTTCATATATCCCTTTCAAAACTTGGTATAATATCCAACACAAGATCATAATATCAAATACAACCATTTTCAAATTTATGTCATTTACGCCATTCCTTTAAAATTTGCACTAGGATATAGAGTTTAGAGTGTAAGCAGGGAAAGGCTATTATAGTTTGTCATATCATAAAATATATTTAATGAAATGGGCTGATATGAAATTTGAATGGGTACATATGATGGATGTTATGCAAGTATTGTGGCACTCTGTGTTTAGTTGTTTTGTTTACAGTTAGTCCACAATTTTGGAAAATATCTCATTTAGAACACCAATCTGATCGGTTGAAGTTTGGATGATTAGTTAAGCATGAAGCAGAGGAACTTTGTGCAAAGCAAGAGGACAAGAAACCGAACCACCTCAACTATTCAAGACCAGATTTTGTTATGGACAACTGGTTTGGTTCTGGTTCAAATGCTGCAGACTATACTAACAGCGACCAAATTCGTGCACTTCTTGGTGATGATTTTGGCTGCGACGTTTCACCATTTGACTACGGGTCTGCTGGCAAATTGGACGACATCTCTGAAATCTGCAGAGGCTCGGCAAACCGTTAACCATCGTAAGTCTTTCAATTTTAAAAGGACTATTTGGTGAACTGGTCAGTTCAGTGTATTGTGGTTAGAAGGACTTGTGGGTCATTAACGGACCATTATTTCTATTACCAATTTAACATGGTTTTCGTTTAATGTACTCAGGAGGAGAAGAAGGAAGAGAGTGAAGACGTGTCCGGTACGCCTCTCAGTGGACTACCATGTGATATGTGTGGGGTTTATAACGAGACTATGTTGAATTTGTGAGCTAAGTAATACCATATTCACGAGTTCTTTGGTAAATTTTTTCTCTTTGACTTGATAGTTTATTTATCAACATGTTATACAAGTACCCTTCTTTGTAATAACGAACAGTTGCGACGATGTTGGTGGAGTTTGAGCGTTGTTGATGCCATTTGTGATGGGAATTGGATTGTAGTCGCAATTGGCGGTGTGAGCATGTGTGAATAGAGAGATGTCTGACAAGTCGAGTCCCGGGAGAAGATGAGGTAGATTTTTGTTAGTGATGAGAGTAATTGCCATGGATGAATATTCGAGTTTCTGAACACGTGGGGAATCAACATGAGAGGTAAAACTGGGTCATGGATAATCGATAGGATAGGCGTGAACAAATTCCCATTTAGGTAGGAAATCGTAATGGCATGTATCTCCGAAAGCTTTCTTTTATTTTATTATGTAGATATATAGATTAGTCTTTTATTAATAAATCAAAACACGAAACAGTAATATTCCATTGTTTTCTTATAGCATCGCATGTCATAAGGCTTTGAGAGTCTCCTAAATCTAAATTATGGTGTCTCGATTGAAGTTTGGAGCCTCTTTACTCTACATTCATAGAAACAACAGGTATGTGACGTTCTCATTTTTTGTTTCATATATGTAAATCTTTGATTAGTAGGCCAATAATTTGTGATGAATGATGAATATTACTTAAGTAGTTTACTTTCTGATTTTATAGCCTTTGTTCAGTAGATGTTAATTATTATGGCCTTTAGAAAATGTATTGTTGTTTTGGAATATAATCTGGTTATAATGGTTTAGTTGCAATGGCAGAAAATACTATATAAAGAGCAACTTCCCAGGTCTCGATTATTTGGGAAACACACTGTTTGTACGGGTCGAAACAAATGGAAAAGTTAAAAGAGTAAAAAAAAAGCCATTACATTTTGAGAAACACATCTGATGAGTCTCACATAATAAAAGGTGACCATTCGTCCAATTTCTTGATTTGTTGAATTGTACTTGAATTTAGTGATTAGTTATTGTTGTTTGCAGGTTTATATATTCTTGATTTGGAAACGAGCACCCGCTGGCAGCCGCGAACTGCAGGAATTGCAGGAGTGCAGCAGCATCATTGCTGTTGCTGTTGTAAATTCTGATGATGACAAATGGTTGTGGCATGGCAGCTCGAATGGTACATTTTCAGTTGGTTCGTGCAGAAAAATTTTAGTGCAGCATGCAGCCCCGTTCTTCCCGTTTAAATGGCTCAAATGGGTTCCAAAAAAGGTTTGCATTTTCGGATGGCGTGCAGAACAGGATCGGTTGCCAACTCTAAAGGTTCTCAAGCGAAGAAAAATCCTAAACGGGTCAGAACTATGCAAGTTATGCGGAGAGGCTGAAGAAGATTCGGACCATTTATTCACTTCCTGTTATGTTGCGGCTGTGGTGTGGCAAGGCATAGGCGATTGGTGCAACATTCCACCGGTATACGCATTCTCTTTTCGCTATTTACACAGATCCCACAAAACAGTTATGGGCCCGGAATACAAACAAAAGTTGATTCAAGTGATAATCCTAGGAGCGTGTTGGGTCATTTGGAAAGCGCGAAACGAACTAATTTTTAAAGGAAAACGGCTGCACATACAAGGGCTCCTTGGTGAGATACAAGCTCTAACCTACTCATGGATCAAACACAAGGCGAAACAAGACGCTTGGTCATGGGAGAAATGGGTCGCCTTTGAAATACCTATAACATAAAAACAAATGTAACATACAGGTGAAACTTTGGTGATGTAGTCTGTTGTTGACTAGAACCTTTCTAGCCTCTGTTGTAAATATTCGGGTGGTATAAAATGCAATTTGCTGTGAAAAAAGAAGATAGCAAAACATTAATGTATCTTCTGTGAATCCAAGTTTCCATAGAGTTATGGGTAGTGGTATTCATGGGACTTCTATTACCATGTGCCTCTTTTCTTTTTTCTCTATCTATAATTTTTTCTCGGTTTGTGATGCATTTGTGTGGTTTAAGATCTCAGGTTCAAAACCGGTTTGAAACATTGCTTTAATTTTTTTTTAAACAAATACGAAAAACGCGCAACGCGCGTATGTTTATACACCTAGTTAAAAATTGATTATCATAGCAAATCATATTAAAATTAGAAACACTCATGCATTGGGTTTTGAATATATGAAAACGACATACATCTGGCCAGCAAGTGCCTAATTGGTATTGTGTAATTTAATTAAACATGAAAAGTGTTCGGAATCTTTTCTTTTTGTATAAAGTTAAATACGCCTATAAAATAGTGCTAAGTTGCGCCTCCCATCATTATTAAATCGACATGGGAAACAATAATGTTTATCATACAAACTAGTATTTAAAATTTGTTTTTTTCCGGCGGAATTGTTAGACCAAACAAAAAGTATATGTAAAAGCGTTTGATTACACACCCGTACATGCATTGCAGCATGCTATCTCTCAAAATTTAGCCCCAAAATGTTAAATGAAAAATTCTTAAAAGATGAAAAGTGTTCGAGACCAAAGTTAAAAGCGGAAAAGTATTGAAGTTAAAATAAAAAATGCTTTGTTAAAAAGTTGTAAACTATGAAAAATATAGGGTTCAAAGGTTAAAAAGAACAACAATAAAATAAAATAAAATAAAATAAAATAAAAAATAACAAAGCACACGATACAACCATTGAAGCAAAAAGAAGCTCGGGAAAATCATCATTTAAAAATATGAAGAATAATCATCACTACTAGAAAAAATGACATTTTGCTATAAAATTTTCTTACGAAAAAAAATGTGTCACAAATTTTAATAAAGTTGCTACTCATTATTGCGGACGAATAAATACACATTAAAAATAGAAACCAACAACTTGTACAATTACGACACTGCCGCTCTGCTAAATTTTAAAGAAAAATGGAGATAAGCTTTAAAGAAAAATGGAGATAAGCGTTATTATATTACTTCTTACGGTCACCCCGTACACTTCTTGAGCTTTTTTAGAGGGTGTTGCTAAATGTATCTCTTTTTCCTTTATTTTTATCGAACGTATCATCTCCCTCAAGTTTTATATTAATAGAGTTGAAACTTTTCTTTTGCCTTTTTTTTTTCGTTTTCATTTTGCCATTTTGTTAGCTTGTATTACTATTAAAAAAACTTTTCTTAATACTTTTTATAAAACGTGTTTTTGATAAAATGTTTTCTTTTTAATTTTCAAAATATTTTCTTAATTTTTCAACTTTTTTTCTCTTATTGTGACAGAAAAAACATATGCTTATTCAATCAATAAATATGATATAAAAGCAATATAATATTTGTTCAGCATTTCAATTTCTGCATAATCTACTCCTACAAAGTATGTAAGTTCATATTTTGTTGATTAAGTCATTAGTAATGATGGAATGATACAAGCAAAATCGAAATTGAACTGTAAATATCGATTTTTAGAAAAGAGTTAATTGTAAATTTAGTTTCTAAGGTTTGTTAAAAATTGTCACTTTCATTCAAATCTTTTTTTTTTTGTCAATTTAGTCTCTGTGGTTTCATTTTTTGTCATTTTAGTCCCTGATGTTTGTCAAAAATTGTCACTTTCATCCGAATCTTGTTAGTCCTCAGGGACTAAAATGACAAAAAAAAAAAATGAAACCACAGGGACTAAATTAACGGAAAAAAAAGATTTGGATGAAAGTGACAATTTTTAACAAACATCATGGACTAAATTGGCATTTAACTCTTTAGAAAAATAAAGACTAAATTGTGGTTTAATAGCTTTGGTCGGATTTTTTTTGTTTGGTTATGTCAGGTTTCAGCCTGGTTGGGGCGTGTGAGGCTATTAAAAAATTATAAATTTTAGAGAGATAAAATTTAACAAGTTTTAACTCGGCTTTTTCTAACGGGGTATGAAAGGTAAAAAAAAAGACCACTTCTTATGGATGTGGCGAATTTTGACCTGAAATTTCGGGGGGTCGGAAGTCACTAGTTTCGGGGGTCGAAACCTTGTATACCAATTTTTTTTTTTATATAAATACTATATAATTGAAACTTCTGAACGAAAATTCGAAGGGAGGGTCGGCCGTCCTGTAACATTTCGCATTTAAACTTGTACGTTACACCATCATATTTAATAAAACGTCAAGTTCTATCGATAATGCTCGCATTTAATTATTTTGTCACATTTTTGAAGCCCTAATACTATATATATTATATACATATATGATTTATATCATGGAAAATTATCAAAAAATAAACCGCTTGGGCCGGGAATCGAACCCGCGCCCAAGGCCGGCCCAAACCACACCAACACACTAACCAGCTGGGCTGGAACCATTGTCTGTTCAGAACCCGGCACACTTTAATTATATGTTTGATTTTAATCCTTCACAGTTGACTTGAAAAGTCAACTGTGGGACGCGACATGCCAAAATCAAACCTATTAACTCGTGATTTGTATATCTTTGGTAACAATACGCGATTACCGGCCTTGTCTGACTAAGATACACGATTAACATCAATCAATTGATACCAATTAAACCACATTACGCGTATAGACTTCAATGTTTGGTCAACCTTGCCAATTCGATTACTGATGCATCCACACTATAAATTGATCCTCTGCGAGTCTTCACAACTCGCCAATAATCCTTTCTCAACCTCCAATCTTCTTTATTATACTCTGATTATTCTTCGTGAATGCAATTTTGACTTTGTGGTCTGACCATTCAATCGTGTTCAAAACAAACTTGTAAGTTTAATTTTTCCAGTGGGTTTTGTTCATCGGCGTTCACTCATCAATAGCCCCATGATTAATTGGGCTATTGATGAGTGAATCAATCAATTGCAGAAACTAGGGTTCGTGGCATTTGAATTGGGGATAAACTCATTTCAACATCGTGTATTTAATTTAATCAAAACAGAGTTAATCACAACCACTGGCCTAGGCCAAGTGGTTGTGACTGATGCTTATTACACCAGCCATCCGGGTTCGAGTCCCGGCTATGGCGCCCCTTTTTCTTTTATTTTCATTTTTTAAAAAAACAAACCAATTATATATATATATATATATATTACATTTAATCTTGTAAATTCGTTTTTAATTATTAAAACCTTTTTATAAATTCTGAAAAAATTATTTTTAACAAATCTGATGTAAAAGTTTTATCTACAATTTTTAGTTTTCTGAAATTCATTTATTTAATATTTATAATAATTAAATCAATTTTATGCTATTATATTTATAAAAATCCATTAAAATATCAAAACAATTTTATAAATTTCCACAAAAATTATCCTGAGTTTGTACAATGATAAACTTTACTGAAATGATTTTTAATTCTGAAAAATCATTTATTTTATATTTTTTAATCAATTTTTGTTAGTTTTAATAATAATTAAATCATAATAAATTCAATTTTCAATATTTTTGCACCAAAATTTTATACAATTTATTTCTGAATATTTAGAACAGAAATATGATTTTTAAAATAATAATTCTTTAATTTTAGTATTTTTAAATATTAAAGTTAAATTTTGGCAATTTGTAATAAATAGATTTAATAATCTATTTTAAAGAAAATAATTTTATAAAAATTATTTTTTATACTTCAAACACATTATTGTGAACATCCTAAATTCAAACTTTATAAAAAGATTTTCATTTATTAAATTATCAAATTTCTCTTTATTTATTTATTTAAACATTTTATTATAAATTCAACAATTGGATATCCCCAAATCGAAACCCTAGAATATACTCGTAGACTAGATAGACTTAGACTTATTTGTTGCCTTATACATAGGGTAATACTTGGCAATCTATTGGGCTACACTCATACTATTCCTCAATACCTAATACTATACCAAGGTGAGTTTACGTAACCATGTTTATGCGATGCTTTATACTTGCAACATTTTATTTAAGCAATTCAACATGTATGTCTAGTTGTAAACTTTATTGCCTCATGAATTAGTCTACAACAGTTTCAACGAGTTTCAACGAGTTTCAACATTACATAATCATTAGCTATGGCCAAGCCGGCGATACTCAATAATAGATCTATTGGATTGATAACCCCACCCGGATACGCGTACCTCCTACATAGGTAGGGTGGGTGATTGTTATCGTTCCAACATATTACTAAGGTGAACCGTAGATGACGGAATGGACCTAAACTAGTCGGAGGTTTGATTATGTCGATTCAACATATTATGCTATTCATGTAGACTTAAACTTACGATTGACATATGAATTGCTAGACTTTTATATGTAAACTATTTGCTTAACATGGATTATGTATTCTCACCAACTTCTAGTTGACCCCCCCCCCCCCATTTTTACAACTCAACAGGAAATAATGATGCATGAAGACTAGAGTATTTCCATGAAGAATAATTTGAAGTCTATGCTTGCTTGGTCTTTTGTGATGTATTAGATTTCCACATTTAAAACTCTTATGTATTTCTATTTTTGGATATTTGCAATTTAAATTTATTTCAATTAAAATTTGGATTACCATGTGCTACTGTATACTCATTCTTACGTGGCACCTCGATGTTTCCGCCATCGGTTGGGGTGTTACACGTCCATCCCCGCATCTTAAAAGAATCGCCCCTAATCTTACTGATAGATATGGATCATAATTTCTTTTTTTAAATATTGACCTAAAACTTGAAGAACCAAATCCGATCAAACAATTAAGATTCAGGTGGTTTTTGTTCATAAGACCATTCATAGGAGCTGCTCATCTTCATCTCTATAATTACACTAAAAATCACTATCTTTTCTCTCCTTTTCTACTTAATAAATACTTATTCTATACTTATCTACTCACAACCACTTTTAAAAATATTAAAAAATTATGAAGGATGAACAGTGTCTCCTCTAAATTTACTGGTGAACAGTGTCTCCTCCAAATATTTTCTGTCTTCTCTACTCACAACCACTTAGAGCATTCACATTTGGAGAACCAAATTTATGTGAGTCTATCCACCAAATTATATGGGGTGGGTGTAAATGGTTGTGAGTGGAGGAGAGAGAAAAAATTTGGTGGAAGCACTGTTCATCCCTATATTGGAAAAACTACTGTTCACCCTTAAAAATATTTAAATATTTTTGAAAGTGGTTGTGAGCAATGTTGCAGAAGGCGCTAGGCGGGCAGTGAGGTCTAGCATAGGGACTAGTCGGGACTAGGCGAAATTAGGCGGAATTAGGCGTTTTGATACTTTTATACATATTTTATATATACACACAAATTTAGGTGTTTTTTTGAAAATATGTTAAGATATATACACATAATACTTAGGAATTAAAAGTTTTAGGAATAAAAGTAAACTAATAAAGATAGAGGGATTAAATTTTTACATACACAAACTAGTTTTACATAAAAATTAAGAGTTTTAGGAATAAAAGTAAACCAGTAAAAGATAGAGGGGCAAATGTGAAAATACCTAAAACTTATTTAACCCTAAAAACACTAAACTACTAGTTCAGCCGACACCTTGCTTCTTCTTCTTACTCCCTGTCAGCAGCACGTCTTCTTCAGCTCCTCCTCTTTATCAGCTGGTAAGTTTCTTCTTCCTCCTGTTATCTTCTTCTTCCTCCTGATATCTTCCGCCTAGGCCCGCCTGGCCCACCGCCTAGTCCGCCTATAGCTCGCCTAATCCTCAAAAGGCCTAGGTCACCGCCTATGGCTAAATTCTGATATGTATGGCCGCCCAGCGCCTAGGCGCCGCCTAGGACGCCTTTTACAACACTGGTTGTGAGTGGGGAGAGAGAATATAATGATAAAAGTATGAAAAAATATTATTATTTTTAAAAAGGAGAGAGAATTTTATGGTGTAATAGTGATTTTTAGTGTAATTTGATGGATGAGATGTGAATGCTCTTATACCCACTCTATATAACATAGAGATCACACTCACACTATTAGAGCATTCACATTTGGTCCACCAAATGTATATGAGTGTTTCCCTCAAATTATATAGGGTGGGTGTAAGTGGTTGTGAATGGATGAGAGAGAAAATATTTGGTGGAAGTATTGTTTACCTTATATTTTGGGGGATATTGTTCACCCCTATAAATATTTTAATATTTTTGTAAGTGGTTGTTAGTGAGCAGAGAGAAAATATAATGATAAAAGTATGAAAAAGTATTTTTTTATTTTAATTAGGAGATAAAAGATTTAGATGTGGAATAGTGATTTTTAATGTAATTTGATGGAGGGGATTTGATGGACCAAATGTGAATTCTCTTATGGAGGAGCTAATGTGAATGCTCTAGTGCTTGAAGATAAAACGCTTCTTCACCAACATAGATTATTTTACTTGGATAGTTGGGCAGTGATTGCTGCTCAAAATTCAAAAACAAACACCAAATTACCTAACAGTAAAAAAACCTAGACATGATGTTCAATAAGCAGGCACACCAAAAACCTTAACACAAGCTGGTCTTGACATAATATCCGTAAACCACGCCCTCACACACGGCCGTGCATTAAACACCTCTTTCATATGCGTGTCCATCAGGAACTTAATCGTCGGAATGTTGTGCATATCCGCCAACGAGAAGTTATCTCCACCCAAATACTTGCTTTGGGACAACCACGCTTCGTACACGTCAAGCAAACACTCCAGCTTCTTCTTCTCTACATTCACGACTTCATCGTCTCCGTTCTGGCTAAACAAAAACCGCTTCATACACAGTTCCCATAGTAACTTCGTAGACGCGGGTTCAAGTTTCTGAGACTCAACTTCCATCCATACTGATTCCATAGCGGCCTTTTTCGGGTCCGCGTTTATTAGAACCGTCCCCTTACCAGCGTATGTGCGTGATATGTACTGCGTAATCGCCCTTGATTCTGCAACAAAGCAATATTTTAGTTAATATAAAGTTGTTCGATAAATTAAAAAGATATAGAGTAGATTAGCATAACCCTATGTAAGGATGACACACACAAATCGAAAACTGGTCCGTAAAAGTTTGGGAAATTCACCGCAATGGCCATGTTGACTAAAGAAATGGTGCAAGAGAAATAGTGGCATAGGAGAATATCTTTACAAAATTCAAAGTTCAAATAGTTAATTATATTGATCACATGGTTATTTTGGTGATTTTCTAAAAAAGTTAACATACAGCTAATAACAATTTTAAATAGGGTGTAAATGAGCCGAGTGCCTGAGTTTGATTAGGTTTGAGCTCGTCTAGTCATACTTTTATGAAGCTCGAGCTCGAGCTTGGCTCGATTCGAGCTTAATACTTTCAGCTCAAGTTCGACTCGGATGTAAAATACAAGAGCTCAAGCTCGGCTCGAAATAATTTTTGAACAATTTTAAAGGAGCTAAAAGCTCGACTCGAGCTCACTTTGATAGTTTAAACAAGCGAAAATTCGGCTAGCCAATGTTAAATAGTAGGTTACTATAAATAAAATAATGATAAAATAAAATTTGTTTAGGCTTGCGAGCCTAAACGGTCTTTGTATGAAAAGCTCGAGTTCGGGCTCAATAACTAAACAAGTCATTTTTCAAGCCCGAGCTTGGGCTCATTAAGGCTCGGCTCGTTCGAGCTTTTTACTGATCCAATCCCGAATAGTTCTCGAGTCGTTGCGCATCATTTACACCCCTAGTTTTAAAGTTATCCGATCCTGATCATGTGGCCTAGTGGTAAAAGGGCTGGTTCTCTCTTTGGGGGAGCCGGGTTCAATTCCCACAGGAGGCATGTGATGGATACCCCCACCCTTGTGGTGGGGTAGGTGGTTGGGAAGTGATGGAGAGACCCTTGACCCTTGTGGTCATGGGTTCGACTCATGATCCCTCCAGGTTTTACCGGTTCACTACCGTCGTGCCTTCGGGCGGGTTTGTGGGCCGGGTTTTCCCTGGAACTGGAGACGGGTGGGCCGAAGGGCTCTGTCCGTACGGACTAGAGGCCTTCTGGGCCCCTTTCGGCCATTGGGGGCCGCATACAGAGTACCCGGCAATACTTTAGTTGATCGTTCAAAAAAAAGTTTTAAAGTTATCCGAGGGAACGACATTTGTATTCTGTAGTCATTGATTACCGAAGAGTGTGATATCACCGTCCTCAAAAGCCGGGATCTGGCCGAATGGCTACATACACAAGAAATAAAGCGAAATGAATAAACGTTTCCATCGGGAAACTAATTACTATGTATGACTTAAGGACTTATACTTACATTGCGTGAAAGTATGTGAGGTCTTTTGTGTTCGCCTGAGGCTAAATCGACATTAATGAGCTCGAAGTCGAGGTCCTTCTCGGCTAGGCAAAGGAGTACGCGGAGAGTAGCGGTGGAAATCATGGAGCCGTACACTTTGATGGCCATTACAATGGTGGTTGAATCAACAGTGTAGCTAAAAATATGAAAGGTTGTTTGAGAAGAGGACGATGATACATGAGTCGGTGAATGGGATGGTATAAATAAGGTTAGGTGAATAAAGTTTGGGAAATATGGTGCACATAACGTGCATTAACTGTTTTTTTATTTTTTTATCGTGCAACGTGATGCACTTATTATATTCAAGTTTTATTATTTTTAATATAATGCATCAGAACAATAATATATAATATAAGATGCAATTATGTTTTAGTCTGGTGGTTGCAACGGAGGTGGGAAGGTATACCTACATTTGTGGGGTTCATGTCCGGGGTCTCAGGTTCGAATACGTCTTCCACCGAAAAAATAACCATTGGTTTTGAAAGAAGAAACCCGTGTGGGAAAGAACTCGATTCTGAACAGAGGTGGCTTTCTAGCCAATGGTTTACTACTGAAACACATTCTTTCAAAAAAAACAAAAAAAGTTTCAATATAAAAAAGACCTTTATAACTAATGCACCTTCTAACTCATTCAAATTCAAGAACACATGAAACGGACCGGGGTGGCATCGGAGCACGAAACCCGGTCTGAGGGATTTGGTCTACCCTTAAAGCATGCTTTCTCTCTCTCCCCCTATATGTATACACACACACGTACATACATATTTACGTCTTATAAACTATTTGTCTATCGCTAAATTGGCATAAGTAAATAATACCAAGTTAGAATGGGTGGTTGCCTGGTCAGTTCTTTCGTCCACTATTTTGCCATCGCCATTACTTCTTGTTCATCAAGTTGTCCAGTGGCGAAGCTTGACCCGAAGGTTCGGGGGGTCGGAAGTCACTAGTTTCGGGGGGTCGAAACCATATATTTTCAAAAATTTCTATACGAATACTATATAATCGGAACTTCTGCGCGAAAATCCGGGGGAGGGGGGGTCGGCCGCCCCTCCCCGCCCCAACTATGCTGCGCCACTGAAGTTGTCATCTCATGTTAATTCAAATAGTATGTTCTTTGTTTAGCTAGGATTCAAGGTTCAAATAGTATGTTTAGCGTTTAGCTAGGATTCAATGTCAGGGTTTTTTCACCACGGATACAAAATGTATGTCTTCATCAAGTTACCTTTTTTTTTTCTTCTAAAATCTGCACAAATGAGATCTTGTCGTTTATTCACCACGGCTATGAATATCCATCATGAAATCATGGGATGTTGATCTTCTTCCACCAGCCATGCCTATGTGCCAAAACAAGGCGGCAGGGGTAGACGTCTTATTCATTCATACGTGGAGCTTTCGACAACATACAAGAACCCGATGGCCAATGTCATTCCCACAATAGTTCCCACAAAATCGCTACTATTGTTTATTTTTATTTTTGGAATAACAACCATGAAAATGATTAACAACTAGCGAGGAGCTAGCAAAAATATGTATATTGGTGCAACTTATGACTGATGATTATTAGTGGGGAAAATCACCAAAATGGCTCGTTGACCGAGGGTTCTGCCTAAATGGCCCCTTCCCGTCTCTTTGAAGAGATGGGTCACGGTTCCCAAAGAGACTGAACCGTCTCCCGAGACGGTTTAGTCTACAACCAATACATACGCAACACGTGGCCGACCTGATCCCGAAGACTGTGTCAGAGCCGGGCTCAAGCCGTCTTCGGCTTGGCTTGAGCCGTCTCCAAGGCTACCTGAACCGTCTCCAGTCTTCAGCCGTCTGTCACACGGTTCACAAGACGGGTTCCCTTAATTATTTTTCATTTTTTTTTGTTTTTACCGTTTTTTTATAATGTTTTTACTTATTTTCTTTGTTTTTACCGAGAGAAACCTTGACTTTGGTTTAATTTTTACCGTTTATTTTATAATTTTTAAATAATTTTCTTTGTTTTCAACTCTAAAAGTAAATATAAAACATAAATAAAAACATTTCATTAAAAATTAAACATAATAATAGGAAAACATAAAAAAATACATAAAAAAGAAAAAAAACTTAAAGTTGGGGGCGCAACAATCGCCATGCCTCGACATGTTCGAAATCGTTGTCGTATCTAACCCCATACTCATACTGAGTGAATCCAATAGCCAACTCTTCATCAAGCTCCGGGTCTTCGGTAACTTGTTGCTCGTATATGGTGTTCCACATCTCACATTTGATGTTGAGGTCGCCCCACTTGAACTGGAGGTCATGGACGGTCTTGGTGGTGTTGGTGCCAATTTGTTCAACGAAGTCGCTAAACACCCGAGCCCAAAACCCCTCAGGGGGGAAGGCTGACCCATCGTCC
Source organism: Ambrosia trifida (assembly GCA_028751855.1). Classification (NCBI taxonomy): domain Eukaryota; kingdom Viridiplantae; phylum Streptophyta; class Magnoliopsida; order Asterales; family Asteraceae; genus Ambrosia; species Ambrosia trifida. The sequence continues at coordinate 11,828,957 of CM054125.1, forward strand.
AGGGGGGGAAGGAGTTGAATTTCTGGGTCATTCGAGGCGTCCTTGTGGCAGACTACAAGGGCCATCTCTTCCTCTTCGGTCCATGTGATCATATTTTTGGCGGGTGTGTGTTTTTTTAGTTTTTATCGTTTGTGTGCGTTGTGAGTTTTAACCACGGTTTCTTCTATTTATATCCAAAAAATTTGGACGGTAAATAAGGTTAAATTAAATAAAGCGACGGTTTTCAAAGCCGTCTCGGGAACCGTCAAAGTCAATCGGCTTTGAGCCGTCTCTGGAACCGTGAGACGTCTCAAAGACGTCTCGGGAACCGTGAAACGACTTTGAGTCGTCTTGGGAATCGTCTCTCAATCATCTATACTAAACCTTCATCAAACCTTACAGCTTTCCAATCAATGACATTTTTATTTTTAAATACTCCACTTTTCCAACCGAAGCCGACCGGCTTACGAATATATTGTCCAGTTCAATTATACTTGGGTCGTTGTTACATCTGCGTACAACTGCTTGGATCGTTGTTGCATCTGCGCGTGGGTTAACCCGTGTAGAATGTATCGATGATGTGGTGGTCTACATTATTGGCAGGTTCGATTCTTTGTCTATGTAGAGCACATACACCATTCAAACAAGGTTCAAAGCAAGTAAATTTGGGAAGTAATTTCCCCTCCCCTAGTGCTAACTACTGTGGGTGACGTGTGCAATGGATAGGTCTCGGTCGACGACGTGTGCAACGAGTTTGTGTATTTTTCGTGTAATAGTTCAGTTTTTGTAATTGTTGTCGTGTTACAAATTATAATATTGTAACTTCCCCTCCCCTAGTTTTAACTACGTTCTGTGGCCGACGTGTGCAACGAGTTTGTGTATTGTTCGTGTAGTCATTCAGTTTTTGTAATATTTTGTCGTGTTACAAATTGTAATATTGTAATATTTGGATTAATAAAAACATAAGATTAATAAAAAACGTAAAATTACAAAAGTTAAATAACTACGCGTTAAGACGGTCCCTCATCATTTGCCAAGCCGACACGTGTTTGAATTCTTTACGCTGCTTGGATTGATACTCTGCTTTGGTATATATGATGGTGACGTCTTCCGACATGTCTGAAGGAAACACTTGAAGTGTTCGATAGTGGTACCCGTTGAAGAGCTGGCACTTCATGTTCAAGTCGTTCCATTTACGGCTAAGTGAGTCGATGGTACGGTCAGACCCACCCACCAGCCGATTGTATTCGTGTAAAATACGGTACCACTTGTTTATTTGGTGTGGGCTATCTTCGACATGTTGCCACGCTAAAACCAGTGCAATTTCTTGTTCTTCGGTCCATCGTTGGGGTGCCATTTTTTTTATGAAATACACGATGGTGGTAAGTGGTAGTGGAGGAGACGGACGTGGTATGGGACAGAGAGTGCGACGGAGACTGGTATTTATAGGGCTGAGGTGGACAACCGAACCGTCGGACCAACTCGGGACTCACCGGAGACGAAGAGACCCAAGACGAATCCGGCCACGTGTCATTATATTATTGGCTTTGACCCTAAGCCGTCTCGGGAGACGGCTGGGGAAATGTGAAACGTCTCCACCGAAAACGTCTTTTGTAGCTCTGAGACGTCTCCGGAGACGTCTTCGGTGTGGTTCCCGAGATGGCTCAAGCCTAGCCGAAGACGGCTTGAGCCCGGCAGTCAGTGAGACGTCCTAGGGCCCACGGGAGCCGTCTTGGCGGCTCTGACACGTCTCCCGAGACGACACACAATCTTCGGGATCAGGTCGGCCACGTGTTGCGTATGTATTGGTTGTAGTCTAAACCGTCTCGGGAGACGGTTTAGTCTCTTTGGGAACCATGACCCGTAGAGACGGGAATGGGCCATTTAGTTATTGACAGATTCTGATGGCAACTGCCAAAGGGGTGTTTGTTGGTGCAGTTGTGTTATTGTCGTTATGCAAATCAAATTAAGGCTGCTATGCAGGCAACACCTGGTGGTAGGGGTGTTTAGTATTGATGTGCTAAAAGTAGTTTAATAAAAATAACTAAATTAAACCTAAAACTAGACACCTAGTAATACTCTAGACTCTCTAAAACTAAACTACTGACAGGCAAGTGAGCCTATCGACTCTAGTAAAGCTATAGTAAGTCCGGATATCGAACCCACAGGACTCTAATGGAAAACAGTAACTAGACTCGAAAACTTATCTAAAACTGAAATAAAACTATTTATTATTTTAGAGGGGGGTTTACTAAAAACTAAATTCAAGAAAAATAAAGATTAACTAAAATAAACTAAACTGAACTTAAGACGTGAACTGAGCTGAACCAAATTCAAATAATGGTGGAAATACTACCTAGGTTAGAATCCTACTCATGACTGACAAACTTATATGGTTATGGAACTAGCTATGGAACTGGGATCTTCAGGTACTAAACTTACAGGATAAAGTAGAGGACCCTCGACCCTTCTCAAGGAGAAACCTAAGGTTACCTATAAGCCGTTAAACTACCGATTGAGAGGTTACCCTTACAGGCTTACCTACTCTGATGATAAAGTACCCGCTAGACAGTCTACCTTACAGCGCGAAAGCCTCACTACACTAAGAGTGCAAGGGGTAACTATAGAAAACCTGACCTGACTCGATACGCAAGAAGTGGTAAGGAAACTAGGAAGATCTTCTTACAAAGCATCTAAATCTAGCAATTTAACACCCTAGACATATCGACAATCCCGCACCTTACAGCTATTAGAATTGGAAGAATACCTAGAACTACCCAATCAACAAAAACCACTCCTATGGAAAACACTAGCAATTTACCATAAACTAGTTGCTAACACACAGTCCACAACCTAACACGCATTCATACATGAAAGACATTCACAAAAACGCATGTGGAGTAAATAATTATCAATTGAACAAAACTAAGTACGCATAAACACCAGATCAAAAATAATCAAAGTCTTTACTAAATCATCAACCCATAGTCTAAGTTCCAAAAAACCATAAAAAACGTTCATTCAATCATGAGTATTCATCATAACCTAAGTAGTAATGAAAGTCTAGCCAATAAACATGTTCAAAACAGGAATAAAATCAATTCTAAGTTCATGAAACATAGTTTGCAATTCAAAAGAACAAAGGAACGAAGAACCCGAATGATTAAAACCCGAAACTCTCGATCCCAATGCTCAAAATCTTGACCCTTGGCCTTTCTCTCACCTCCTAGTGCTCCAGAGCAGCTCCAATATGTTAAAAGTGATGATAAAAACGATTCATGGCCGTTCTAGGGTTTTTAATATCGAAATTGGGCCAAAAACCAAGTTTTTCACGTTTTTACTCCCGTCACGTAGCGTGACGGGCTTCAGGTGATGTGGTCACGTAGCGTGACCAGCTTCAGGATCAGGGGGATCCGTCACGTCGCGTGACCAGATGTGCTCTTTCCCGTCACGTAGCGTGACGAGACATACTTTTTCATTTTTTTCTTTTTTCGACTTCCCGATCAACCGCGACTTGTCCGGAGGCTCGTTTTTTCTCGTTTAAGCTCCATTTTACTTCCTTTCTTGCCCGGACTGTGACACCCGGCAAACTCAGGTTAGTAACGTTGACTAAACTAGTAAGTCTACCTTAGCAAGTCATGCATATTACGTACTTAACGGAGTCAGTCGAGTCGGTATGATGATTCGGGGGAATCATCGGGAGTCGTTACGATGATCCGCGGGGTCATCAGGAGTCGGTCCATAACCATGGGTACAAGGATTGGTGATTCGTGGAATCACCGGGTTTAATGCACACACGAGTCTCGAGTCCCGGGAATTGGTGAACGGATGTAAACGTGTTAGTTATCATGTATTATATGTTTGAAATCATTACGTGACTTATCGGTATGTGAATACGTGTTTAAATATGTTAAAATAGTGTTTAACGCGCCAAAAACTCGTTCCAGCATCACAGGGGCGATTAGGAACCCCTAATCGCCTATACATGGGGCGAGTAGGAGATGTAACAGGCGATTGGGACCTAATCGCCTGATGTTTCATGCGATTAGGCCCCCAATCGCGTGACATGTATTGCTAATCGCCTATATAGCAGAGTCCGGGTCAAAACACCTATAAATAGAACCCTTAACTCCCCAAACACCTCTAGAACAACCCTAGCTGCTCCCAAGCCACCCACACACCTTGAAACACCTCTGGAACTCATTTTGCTACAAAAATCACCATCTCCAAGCCTACACACCTTTCTTTGACAAAACCCAAGGTGTGTTCTTCATCCCTAACCTTTGTAAAGTTGTTATTTTGGGTTCCCCAAAGGTCCAGACCTTGTTTTACTAAGTTGTGTCTTTAAAAACCTTTCAAAAGAGTTCTAAACCAAGTCTACACCTTAATGCTTGTTATATGTGAAGTTTACATGCATATGTTGGTCTTCTTGGTGATTATAACTTGATTGTTTCCAAGATATGATTGTACTCCTGCTATGTAGAGATTATTAGGAAGGTTGTCTTAGAGTTTTAGCCATTATTGTTGTGTTTTGAAGAAAATGTGTATTTTGACCCATTTGAGTGTTCTTGAAGATTTAGGATGATTATGGCATGATTGTTGATGCAATGTTGTTAGGATTTATACTAGGAAGATGTTAGATCAGAGGTTTGATGATTTACAAGTTTGTAGAGATTGAAATCTGATTGTTTCCATTTAAGGAAAGATAAGGTTGGTTGGTGAAACCTAGTACTTTGCCATTTTAGGAAATAATTGCTTAGAACATGTTAGATCAGTGATATGTTGGGGGTTTTTGCTTGGAATGGGTTGGTAAATGATTTAGGTTTGATATTGGGTGTTGTTGCATGTTTCGGATCTGATTTGGAGGGTTAAACGCGCGAAAATCCGTTACACAGCAGCAGCAGGCGATTAGGAATCCTAATCGCCTGATGCTAATGGCGATTATGCAGCATAGGGGCGATTAGGACCCTAATCGCCTGATACCTCATGCGATTGGGCCCCTAATCGCCTGTAGGCTGAAGCCTACTCGCGTATGACCTTCCTAATCGCATGTACTGCTGTCGTGAACGCGTTTTGACATCCCGGAACACGATTTGACACCTAGGAACATGCTAGGAACCCCAGGATACACCCAATGACTTAGTAAGACGTATTCGGACCTGATTATGCGTTAATCGAACATTATGCTAGACTAGGTGAGCTATTGCGCGTATTAAGTGTTTAATTGCATATGTTGCATGATGTCTTGTATGTATCTAACACGTGGAATGTCGGGTCACCAATGGGATGTCGGGTCTTGTCTGGCACGGTCAGTTTAACTGTTAAAGATGTTTTCAAACGTTTATGGTCACGGTCTGGACATTCGGGGACTAGTTAACCCACGGGTTATTGGTCCGGATACTTATACGCATTTTATGATAGGTCGCCGCTAATTGGGGCTATCATAGCATAATTACTTAACTGTTTTCAAGTAACGCAATCCAAGGTGAGTGTCACAGCCCCATTTTTACCGTTTTACCTTCGGGGGAGAAACATGCTACTTATTTTGATTACTCATCGTAGATCATGTTATACTATGGTTATTTCACGTACTATGCGGCTTTTACAGAAAGTCCCAGGGGGGAACCATGAATGTGCGGGGATGCACAACGGGGGAAATGTGGATAGATCTATTGGGCCTTACAAACCCCACCCGACGGCTGGGAGCCGGGCGGGTGCATATTGTCTCTAATACTTTGGGGTTACCGAGGCATCGATAATCCTGTCCGTCTGGGCTGGCTTCAACACTTATACCGGTTTAGTAATGGATTCCCAACCGCAGTAGTAGCAATACTTAACGTCTAGCTAACGTTCTCATAACATAGTAGTAACGGAAATGATCTTACCGAACTTATAACAACACTTATAAAAGAAAACCTGTGAACTCACCAGCATTATATGTTGACATTTTTGGCATGTTTTCTCAGGTCGCTAAGGTAGCAGTCAATGGGCTAGGCGCACGGAGTCATGCACAGCGTCTAATATTTTGAAGCATATTAAACAATGTTTTGTAAACAATGATATGCCTTTTGGTTGTAAACAAGAATGCTTCCGCTGCTGGTTTACGGCTCAAAGCATGATATTTTGGTTTTAAATATATTTATGAATGCATGTTTGTTGTATGTTTATTGTGATCGTTGACTGAGATCCTGGTGTGTCACGCGCCTCGCGGTAAAACCCCGCATGTGGAATTTGAGGGTGTGACACGGACTCCTGTGCAACACAAAATACTAAATAGAATACGAAAATACCACAAAAACGACACAAACTGACTCGAAAATAATATAAACTATAGACCGAAAACAGATGTATTTTGCAATACATCAAGTATTCGATTACGATCTGAAAAATTCAAAATTCAACTTGTAAAAATTTCGATTATTAAGTTTCTAATTTGATTTCAAAACATTCAGATTCGAGTACAGTAATCGAATTTGTAGCGAATACGAGTTTATGGTTTTCAATCCGCTTCAAAACTCAAATTTAGATTACACACACACATTAATATACATGCACATGGAAAAAACCTTAAACTTAGGCCGAACTCTAAAAACCCGTAGTTGCTACCATTTTTACTATTCGTGTATTTTACATATTCACGTCATAAACTCTAGTAGCCCATGCTTCCTATTACTTTTATCATTCTCATATTTATATGACATTTTTAAGTTGCAAACCCTAGCACCCGCGACCACATCGCAAAGAACCAAAAGAATTGGTTTGTGGTTCGTGTGACTCTGATTATGATTTTGGTGTAAGCCACCAACCCTAGGGGAGCTTACCTAGTGTTGGCCATGGAGCCTAATCGACGTATGTATGAAGAATATGTGTTGATTAATAAATATCTTCTATATCTAAATTTATCTTCTTATTTGATTGACTCATCCACTCCCGTCTCTACACATTTTATGTCGAGAGTGATGTTTATTGTGTTTATCAATTTGATTATGATTTTGGTGTAAGCCTCCAACCCTAGGGGCGCTCACCTAGGGTTGGTCATGGAGCCTAATCTACAAATGTATGGAGAATATGTGTTGATTAATATATATCTTCTATATCTATATTTATCTTCTTATTTGATTGACTCATCTACTCCTGTCTCTACACATTTTATGAATCGAGAGTGATGCTTGTGTGAATGCCTTAAAATAAAGCTAAATGGCGAATATGTTTGTGACACTTGAGTCAAGAACTCTTGTGTCACTTAAAGTTGTAAACGTGTTGCTAAGTAGAATGTTTATTGAAATGTGAAGATTGGTGTGTTGGTTATTGATAACTAAAAGGATTTTGAATGATCCATATTATATGTTAGAATCATGTGATAGTTAATAATTCATAGGTAGGATTGAATGGGCGTATTGCACCGTAAAACACGTCTTAAAAAGAGTTCAAGAGGTACCCGAAATGTTAGTCTTTTGTTGTGGAAAAGTTGCAACTTATTGATGGTAAAAATTTGGCCAAGTTTGGAATTTTGTGACCTTACAGCAGCTCCAGACCGTAGCCTACGGTCTGAAGCCGTAAGCGACGGTCCTTAATGAGTATATGGTCAGAAAGTCTGAACCGTAAGCCGAAGCTTACGGCGAGACTTTATCAAATAAAAAAAAGGAAGGGCTCAACCATAGGCTACGACTTAAGAGTCGTAGCTTACGACGGTTCCTGATCCAAAATTTTTGAGTCGTTTTCAAAGCTCAAATCTAATAAGCGGACTTAGCTGGGGGGGTTTGATGATTATTATTTCCATTTTATAACTAACCTAAGTGGCGTTTGTCATGGTTAAACCTTAGGTATGGGTGTATGCTTGGGATGAAGGGACGAGCTAATAAGGAACCCGAACACTTGATCTTTGGACGCTTCCGCTCATCATGGATTTCAAGATAATTATATGTTGTGACGTCTATAACTTAAAATGTTTGGGTTGTTTTTGAACTTGTTGTTCCAAGTTTTGTAAACATGAATATCTAGTTTAAACTTAATCCTAGTAACTTAATGATTTTAGTTAATTCGATTTTTTTTATGAAGGATTAACTTACTTTATTTATTAAAATGATGGAAATTATTATAAATACGACTACGGGTCTTACAAACTGAATGGTTAAGAGCCTAATGGAACCATTCATAATTTTTTTTAGTTTAAACAAACACTCTTAATGCTGAATGATTAAGAGGTTTACTAAGAAGCTAACAAACACCCCCTTAATTCTAAATTAATTATGGGACCAACAATATGTCCCCTTGCCCGCTGCACTTGATCACGTCACGTAAGCACCATTTTGGATGCTCTCTTAGTAAGCAGGCACGTTAAAAATCTTCATACAAGCAGGTCTGGACAGAATATCCGCAACCCACGCGGTCACATATGGTCGCGCATCAAACACCTCTTTTATCTGTGTGTCCATCAGAAACTTGATCATAGGCGCGTGATGCATATCCGCCAAAGAGAAACAATCTGCGCCCAAATACTTGCTCTCCGATAGCCGCGCTTCATACACGTCAAGCACACCCTCCAATCTCTTCTTCTCCGCATTCACGACCACCTCATCACCATTCTGTCCAAATAAGAACCGTCTCATGCACAGCTCCCAAGCTAACTTTGTAGCTATTGGATCAAATTCATGAGACTCAACTTCCATCCACACTGATTCCATTGCGGCCTTTTTCGACTCAACGTTTATCAGACTCGTCCCCTTACCAACATATGTGCGTGATATGTATTGTGTAATCGCCCTTGAATCTGCAAGAAAGTACTATTTTAGTTAATTTATAGCTTATAACAATTTTAGGCAGTTCATAAGGGTAGGTAGGGCGTTTCACTTATTGCTCACAGGTAGGCCACTACCTCGATGGCAATATTGTCGTCTATGGCACGATTAGTTCAGGGTGGTGTTGCCTCCAAAATTGTATGTCAGTGAAGTGGTATGACATTACGGTATAAATAGATACTTTTTGTTGCCTACTCACACGAACCCATATCCTTGCTTTTCTATCAATTTCTAATTGATGAAAAAAAATCATGGTAGTTCGGTAGAATCCGTTGTAGTACCCCGCCCACCCTAACGGTTTCACCAAACACTAAAAAATTTGGGCAGAGGTGGCGAGGGGCATAGCATCATTACAGACGGTCTAACATGCAACAAATGACATTCGTGTTTCGTAGCCATTGCCTACCGAATAGTTTGATATCACCATCCTCAAAAGCCGGAATGTGGCCAAACGGCTGCATACACATACATATAAACATTAGTTATAGATAGATGTATACATGTGGAAATTAACTAATTACTACATGGCTTACACTTCGTGAAAGCATATGAGGTTTTTTGTGTTCGCCTGAGGCCAGATCGACATTAATGAGCTCGAAATCGAGATCCTTCTCGGCTAGGCAAAGCAGTACACGGAGAGTTGCGGTGGAGAGCATGGAGCCGTACACTTTGATACCCATTATATATAATGGTGGTTGAAGCAACAATGTAGCTTACAAGATATTTAAGGATTTGAGGTTTGAGATGATGATGGAAATTGAATGATAACGTAGGAGGGTGGGGTGGGTATAAATAAGCAAAAATCAGTAAATTAACTGGCCGTTTTCGAAGGTGACGTCAGAAGAATTTAATGCACACGTCATCACATACATCATTTTTTTTTCCTGCGGTGCATGTGAGTTTACACCTTGCACATCAATTTTAGATATGAGTTCAAATGAAGTTTAGGTTTGTTTTCGAGCCGAGCTGATTCAAGCGGAGCGACTCGTTTGTAATCGAGTCGAAAACTGAGTGAACACTATACTAGCAAATTTTTCTGAGCGAGAATCGAGCAGAAAGTAATTTGGACAACCATAAACTTAGGATGTTTCTTTTGATGATTTCATTGCCGGGTGGTCAAATTGTCTAATGATAACACTAATATTGAGATCCGAGTGTTCAATGATGAGGCTTAGGTTTAGAGTCTGGTGACGATTAGCAATAGGCGACTAATAAGATAAAGAAGTCAAGACTGTCACCTCATGACTTATAGTTTTACTATTAAACTCAGTATTAACTTTTTTATTGGGTTAAATAGGTTAGTTATATTTTGTTTGCTTATACTGAGCCAAATCCAATAGAATATATGTTATTTATAAAGCTATAATTATATTTATAATCAAATATATAATGAATAGATAAAAATGTATTCAAGCTGAACTGAGTCAATTGGTTCATTTACAACCGAGCGAAAGATCAAGCGAGCAACGAGTGAGTCACGAGCGACGAACGATTTAACCATCCATAATGAAGTTTATTAAAGAATTAAAGAATTTCTTTTAGTGTTATCAAGTAGTATTGGACAATAGTTTTCATGTGCGAGACAGTGCAAATTAAAACTCAAAAACATATAAAAATATTAAGAGTATGTTTGGTAATGAGTTTTTAAGAATTTTTAAGAGCTTTTAAGAGCTTCAAGCTTTAAACTTTTAAGAAAAAGCTTACTCAATAAAAAACATTGTTTGGTTAAAGGAGCTGGAAGCTTTTAGATTAGATAAAAAGCTCTATAGTGAAAAGCTACTAGTATTAGCTTTTACGAAAAAACTCTACTAGGTACAAGCTTTTAATTAGTAAATGACACAACTACCCATTCTATTTTAAAAATAAAATAAAAACCTTCTTTACATGCTTTAAATTATGTCCATTTTGGTCATTTTATACATTTTATTAAAAGCTCTAGCTACTCTGCCAAACACCAAAATATATTTAAAAAGCTTCTAGCTACCAGCCAACAACTAATTTTGCCAAACATACCCTAAATCTGGACAAAGTGAACTGATGATTTAGGGCATTTTGGTGGATGTAGATCAGAACTGTATGGGCGTTTTGCGGTAGGAGACAACTCACCATATGCTATAGGCATAGCCGCATATGGCATATGGTACGCCGCCTTCAACACCAAATTTCTATTTTGGTTAAGAAGGTGTTTGGCTCTCCTTAATTTCACCTTCTTATAACTTATGACTTTTGTAAAAAGTCATAAGTTATTTTAAAAGTAATTGAGTGATGGTTTGAAAATGAATTTTTGGGTTTGAATAAAGTGAAAAGGAGATAAGTTATAAGTTAGGAATGTATGACTTTTTGAAAAAGGAGATAAGGAGATGGAAAAGGATATAAGTAATAAGTTATAAGTTTATTCAAACATACCCTAATTCTAATGTGTCATTTCTTATCTTTTTTACAACAATATGGGTCAACCAGTATTCTACTTGAGAATCACTAGGTTGAATGTTGATTCTTGATGAAAGTTGTAAACTTTAAAAAAAATTAGAAATTTGGTATTTAATACTACATTGAGGCAGTTCACTGAATAGTGAATACCAAATGTGCATGTTAACTTTAGATCTCATAAATGGTTCATTTGTCATCTAAATTCATTCTTCCTAGTTTAATCACATCACAAATGATTCATTTTTACATGTTTTACATAAAAGAGACGTTTTAAACTATAATTAGTTATGGGCCCCTAATTCCCACTTACGTTAATTTCCCTCAAATGGGCTTCCATCAAGACGTTGACCTATTCTTTCATTGATCAACATATAAGCAACCACCAACTTTTAGTTGATAAAATGGTGAATTGAATTGAATTGTTAAAAAACTAAGGATTAATTACATACTAGTGGGAAACCCGCGCATTGCTGCGAGTCGTTCTTGTGAGCTGAGGGCAAATTTGTATTGTTTTTGCACCATTATCTACGTAACTTTTTGTTATATAAAGAGTAGTTACACTTTTGCCCACTCATCTCTATTCATGTATTTCTTTAATATCATTTTTGAACCAACAATATAATGCCACATAACACACCCACAATAATGTCTTTATTTTTTGTTTGCCTTCTAGTAAGGTGCTGCGCTTCGCGGCGAGAACACGATGCATTTGTAAGTTAAAGGTTTCCGAATACTAAATCAAGAATTAGACATTACAACACAAACTATGCAAGTGGTTCAATTTGTTCTTTACTTCACCTCGTTCCTTGGCAGACAATTGTTTGCAACGTTCATTTAAAGAGAATATTTGGCTTTGGAGTTTGTGAGTAGGGGTATAAATGGAAGAAAGTGGGTAAAATTTAATGATTTATACTTGTGCCTTTTCAAATACCATCTTAACTTTGACATTTTAGACATATTTGCCCATCTCTCCCCCTTTATAATGTAGTACTAGTGGGAAACCCGCGCGTTGCTGCGGGACGGTTAAGATAAATATATTTTTTTGAACAATACACAAGCGTAGCCGTGTTAGCCCACCAAGCTGTAGGAAAAGTGTAAAAACGTAATTGTCTTTGAATGCGAAACGATGTATATGAAATTAATCCATTTCTCTTCAATGTTTAAACTTTGAAAAGAAACTATATTTTTTTATATCCAACATATGCGTTCTTATAACTTTTCATGACACACTATGTAAATTATCCAACAAAATGTCCTTAACTTCCAACATCTAAGAGATGATGTGTACACAGGACACCCAAGTATAAAAAAAGATTTCACTATATATGAAAATGAACTTCTTTGATCATCAAAATTCAGTCATCAGCACTGTTCTCAAAATCAAATATGAGCATAGATAATTTTTATTCCCAAATATTTCTATATAATTTTTCACAAATTTAGACCAAACCACCATATGGATACGTATTGTCAAGCATGAACTCAAAACCAAATATGAACATAGAAACCAAAACACAACCATTCGATATTAGTATAAACAAGTAAACAGAGAAGTAAATAAGTATCAACAAGACATTTATTTTAATAAACAAATCAAGTTTAACCTGGAAGATGAACTTGCAGATACAATCCACTTTCAGATTGTGTCGACGTTTTGCCAGATTCGTTACAACATGATTACTCTTTTCAGCGTCCTCGGTCGCACCTTGTCGTTCTTATTAAATAATTAAAATAAAAAAAACCTTATCAACAGAAAATCAAAACGTACCGTACTACTTGGTGTTGTGTGTGCGTCACTTCGTACCACCATTAACTCTCTGCAAAGATAAAGTAATTTGTTTCAACAATTCTCATGATGAACGACACTGTATATTTATATAAACATATGCAATTTTAAAGAAAGAAAGAAAATGTAAAATTAATATTTGTTGAATATAATTATTTGAAGCTTGTGGTAAACCTTTATTTATCTTTACTACATGGTACAAGTATTTTAATGCATTGAAGGGTAATTTGGGAAAGATTTATATGACATTTGAGGGTTGAAGCACATGACTTTTCACATCCCATCTTAACTTTACCAAGTTGGACATGTTTGCCCATTGCTCACTCTTTATAATGTAGTAGAGATAGATATAGATATCCCCTATTTTCAACAATAATTATATATAAAATTTAAATTACATATACCCTCTACAAAACTTCATAAATTACATATATACCCATTCTATTAAAAATACATTGAAAAATAACTATTTTACCCCAATTCTTCTACTAAACTATATTCACAACAAGCGATACAACACATTCCATGCATCCTACAACTTATATCCCATACGACCTTTCCAACTTAGTAAGTTATGAACACTAAGAACACGTAACATGCAAAATGTTTTCATGCATCCTACAACTTGATTGTGACACCCCAGGAAAATCCCACATCGGCCGTGGCCAGGAGAGATCCTTGGTTCATAAGTAATGTCTTGCCTCTTAAATCACCAACGCGTTTTGGGGCTTAATGTTAGTGGATGAGAGGAGAACTCCACAGTTAAGCGTGCTTAGGTGGGAGAAATTCCAGGATGGGTGACCTCCTGGGAAGTCTTCACCGGGCAACCAAAAACAAATCCGTGAGCTCTGGATGGGCAAAGCGGACAATATTGGTGGTGAGAGAGGCGGGGTGTTACAGATGGTATCAGAGCCACTCCTGTGCCGTTCGGGATGGTGGGTGCATACCTCATCAGGGACGATGAGACTCTAACCTCATCAGGGACGATGAGACTCTAACGGGGGGTGAATGTGACACCCCAGGAAAATCCCACATCGGCCGTGGCCAGGAGAGATCCTTGGTTCATAAGTAATGTCTTGCCTCTTAAATCACCAACGCGTTTTGGGGCTTAATGTTAGTGGATGAGAGGAGAACTCCACAGTTAAGCGTGCTTAGGTGGGAGAAATTCCAGGATGGGTGACCTCCTGGGAAGTCTTCACCGGGCAACCAAAAACAAATCCGTGAGCTCTGGATGGGCAAAGCGGACAATATTGGTGGTGAGAGAGGCGGGGTGTTACATTGATTTCACCGAAACGAGTGTTCTAACACTCTTACATAATCATTACTAAGCCCTCATATCATTACATTCCTCATAACATGTAATGATATGATGTGCTTGATAATAGAATGGGTATATTTGATATTTTTAGTTTTTGGGAAGGGAAAATATGTAAATAAAATTTCAACTTGAGTATATATATGTAATTTATGAAGTTTGGAGGGGGATATATGACTAATATGTCATTAGTAAATCTTCGACGGTACCCTTTCTTCAATCATCACCATTGTTACAAAATTAATCAATACAAAATCCCGTCAATAGAATCGAACAATTGGGATACTTTTAAATTTTGATTTTCTGTAATGCATCCTTTGGTTTTGTTTCGTAATAATTAGCAAAAAAAAAAAGAAAGAAAAAGCCTGTAAAAAACTATACAGGTTCACATGAAGAGGGTGTTTGGGATTGGGTTTTAAAACAACTTATTGACTTATTGGCTTTTTCAAAAAGTCAATAAGCTGTTTGTGTAACCCAAAAACACTTTCTGTTTTGATTTTTGACTTTTGAAAAAAAAATTTACAAATCTACCACCCATACAAACAATATTCACAATACGTTAAGCGAAATTCTTAAAAAAACAATTTATTGACTTTTTGATGTTTCTCATCCCAAAAGCTGATCCAAAGACTTTTTTTAAAACTCTTTTTCAAAAGTTATAAGCTAATAAGCACGTTTTTGATGTTTCTCACCCTTCCCCCTTCCTTCCCCCTTGTCCACGTAAGCGCCACGTCATTTCCCCTTCCCCTCCCCCAAACAAGGGAAATGGTTCCCCATTCCCTTTTTTATTAATTTCATTTTTATTTATTTTATAAATTAGATTTTCATTAAAATATTTTTTTCATTAAACATAAAATAAATTACATAGAAATTTAAAAAAAAACGAAAATACAATAAAAACTCGGAAATAAATTAAAAAAAAAAAAACTATCAATTAAACGCTCCTCCAAGCCATTTTTTGGCGATTTTGTCTTTTATTTTCGCCGCCACCCGCACGTTCCGTTTCATCAAGGCTATCGAGAGGTTCTCTCATCAAGGCGAATTCGGTTGTTTTCTGTCTCGCCATTTCCATTTTGAGGCGTTCCCTTTCCAACTCTAGCCTCGCCAAGTCTCTCGCCGCGGCGTCTTCTTTGTCCTTCATTTCCATCTCTAGCCTCGCCAAGTCTCTCGCCGCCGTTTCTTCCTTCTCCTTCTTTCTTTCCAAGTAGCGATCCGTTTGCTCTTGTTTAAAATCGTTAAAGTTTTTTAGCAACTCTTCAATTTTTTCCACCGCCTTGTCTCTCGATCCGTGGCCGGTATCAACACCCTTGCCTTTTGAGGCTGCCGCTTTCTTGGCGCGGTCCCTACCAATCGGCCTCTCACTCTCACTTGATGGAGCCTCGTCTTCAAACTCTGGGTCGTCGTTTATATTGATAGTACAACGAGCATCCGACCCACCACCACTATAACTCCCCGTTGCGCTCGTTTTAGACCTCTTCGCTTGTTCCACCTCATTAGGCACCGGTTTGAACTTTTCACACTTCGCCAAAATCTCATACGCTTTCATGTACCCAAACGCCCCGTACTTGTTGGTGTATGCTTCAAGAGCAACCTTCAACACATTCTCATCACTTTGCCCGGACGTACGATTATTCCAAGCTCTTTGATAAAAACCCCCAAAAGCTTGACATTTTGTCATCAAGTCCCGACACTTGGTACTCACGGAGTGAACCCGACGGTATTCTTCACGTTGTAACAACTTGAAAAATTCCTTAACAACTTGGTTCCAAAACCCGTCTCTTTTCCGATTTGTTGCTACAATTATATAAAAAAAAAAGTTAGTTTTTTATAAAATATTAAAAACGAAATTTAAAAAAATATATATACATATATATATATATATACACGAAACGTTTAAAAAAAATATAAAATTTACCTAGTATTGGGTCCGTAGAAGCGATAACCCAAGCTTGTGCTAGCGCCTCCAACTCGATGGGAGTCCAAGGAATGGAATCGGCCTTGGTACTAGGACCGTCATCTTGGGCCCGTTTTTTCCCCTTTTTTACGGTTTTTTTGCTTGGGGCCGGTTGGGTTTCCGGTTGGGTTTCGGGTATGTGATCATCGTGCGAGGCCAAAGAAACAAAATCGTGCTCGTGTTTTGTTTGTGTTTCGGGTATTGGTTGCCATTGAGGTGGTTGCATTTGAGGTGGATGCATTTGCCATGGTTGTTGAAATTGCCATGGATTCAAAGGGGTGTTAAACGCGCCAAAAGATAGTGGTTGAGTCGCGGGAGTACCGGGTGTGTTAGGAAATCCGAACGGGGGTTGGTTTGAGGGGTTACCGGGTGTGTTAGGGAAGAAAGGACGCCTTGGATCCATGAAGATTTTTATAAAATCTTTTATAAAAGAGTAGAAAGTGTATAAAAAGTGTGGGGTAAAATGTGGGGTTTATGGTATTTAAATAGAAGTTAAAATAATTATTATTTTTTTTTTAAAATGGGAAACGGTCAATTTTTAAAAGGGGGGCAACGGTTAGTTTTTTAAAATTGTATTGGAGAATAGGACGGTACGATCGGTATAATCCTATCGTTTTTGCCGAGCACAAATGGGGGGGGCGGTGTTTCCCGTCGACAGAGGTGTACACCTCACCCACCGATCCCATAGCCCTTAGTCTGAGAGAGTAATTGGTTGGCATCTATTGAAAGATGATTTGAATCAACGTCGTGTAGAAGGTCTAGAACATGACGATTTGATGACGTAGTGGGTTACTTTAAAAACCACGTTTTTTTGCAACCTTCTAGAAGCTAATTTAAGCTTTTGTACGAATATATCTTTTTCTCTTTAGTAATTGCTGTTTTTAATAAGTTCTTATAATATGGTTGTTTAATTCGCTCGTGCCTCGCTCGAAAAATGCTCACTCATTCTTCCGCTCGATTTGGTTTGTAAATGAGCCAAGCATGAGCAAATGTACGTTCGGCTCGGTTCGGCTCAAATTTTTTTTATTTATTTAATAAATATATACACACAATTTATAGATAAATTTATGGTTTTATATATAACATTCTATTGGATTTGACTCAATATATGCAAACAAAATATAACTAGCTCACATAACTCAATAAAAGATTTAATACTAGATTTAAAAGTAAAACAACAGTTCTCTATGTTATTAGTCATCCATCGCTAATTGTCGCTTGATATCACACCTACGTCATAATGCAACAACAGTTCTCTAACGTATGCTCATCACCTCACCAGCCTCAATATAAGCCTCATCATTGGACACTAGAATCTTAATATTAGTGTTATCATCGGACATTTCGACCTTAGTTGTCACCCGACAATGAAAACATCGAAAGAAACATCCCAATTTTATGATCATCCATATTACTCTCCGCTCGATTCTCGCTCGGCGCTCGCTCAGAAAATTTACGCTCAAAGAATGCTTGTTCGGTTTTTGGCTTGATTGTAAACAAGCCGCTCCGCTCGGTTCGGTTTGTAAATGAGCCAAGCACGAGCAAAGCTCCGCTTAGATCGGCACGGCTCGTGAACAGCCCTAGCTTATACAAACTTCTAGAATCAATTTCAATCGTTTTTAAATTAAAAAATAATTAAATTTTTAAAGTAGATATGTTGACTAGGATCGCATTTTTTAAAAGGAAAATGGTGGTTGTTTGTTATTATACTATGTATCTATACTATCTTATAATACATTTCATAAGAACGTCTTAAAATTTTAGTTTTACAAGCATAATTCCTTATAGTACAACACACAATACATATGTTAGGGAAGACAGGTAATCATCAGATTTGGTAACGGGTACCCCACTACCAACAAGGTAACACTGCCACCAGTAGTGCTGGTAGGGGTCCCATGGCCTTTTTCCGGTTCTATCTAACGGATGTGAACCCGTGAATTTATATAAAATATTATTTCTTTCTAATCTCTCTCTTATCTCTCTCTCTCTCTCTCTATTCTTTTAGTCTTTTTGTGACACCCGGCAAATTCTGGTTAACAACGCTGTCTAGATTAAAGTCTACCTTAGCGAGTCACGCGTATATTATACTTAACTGGGTTAGTTGAGTCGTGTTACGGTTCGGGAACTGTTAGTTTAGTATAGAGGATCATTAGATATCAGTCTAGAGGCTCATTAGATGTCAGTCCTTAACCAAGTGTACAAAGGGTGACGATTCGTAGAATCGTCAGAGCATAGGGAACATACAAGTCTCGAGTCCCGGGAAATTGGTGAACGAGTGTGAATGTGTTTGCTTGCAAGTATTATGTGTTTACAATCATTATGTGACTTGTCGGTATGTGAAAATGTGTTAACATATGTTAAAACGGAGTTTAACGCGCCAAATACGCTGAACCAGACCCTATAGGCGATTAGCAGCTGTACTCGCCTATAGGGGGGGCGAGTAGGGTTCCAATAGGGGCGAATAGGCCCTAATCGCCTATACTAGGGGCGATTAGGAGCCCTATTCGCCTAATGCTGCTGCGAACTCGCCTATAACGTGCTGGACGACTAAAAACGACTATAAATACCATACTTGACCTCCTAAACTTCATTATAACAACCCTAGTCGTCCCACAACTCGTCCCAACACACACACAACCTCTGGAACACGATTTTGGATCAAAACACAAGATTTCAAGCCTATTACATCAATCTATCATAAATCTAAGGTGTGGTTTTCATTCATGCAACCTTTAATAATGTTTTTATTAAATCCCTAATGGTCCAGACCTGTTTATAAACGTATGTGTCTTCTGAAATTCGTTAATAATCATTGTTAATTGGATTCTAACTATTATGCATGTTGTATGTGTGTTTATAATTAAAAGATAGGGTTTTTGTGATTCAAGAAGGATTGTTAGCATGATATTAAGGTAGTTACAGATTAATGATGATAGCATGTTGATGAGATCTGAGTAATTGTTCATTAGGGTTGCGGTTATGCATGTTAATGTGATGTTTCATGCTATGTGTATTGTTTTTGGGATACATGGTTGCATGCAAGGCTGATAGAACGAGGTTAAACGAAGGATTTTGATTGAAACATGTTTGATATGGTTGTTTGATTGATATTTGATGTTTACACACGTTCTGGATCTGATTTGGAGTGTTAAACGCGCGAAAAACTGGAACAGCTGGGCTAAAGGCGAGTAGGGATCCTATTCGCCTATACTATAGGCGAGTAGGGATCCTATTCGCCTTTACTTCATGCATTTACGATCCTAAATGCTAGTTAAGCCCTGAATTGCATGCTTTACGACGTAATCGCCTATAAACTCATGATTTGCATACCGCATGACCCTAATCGCCTATAGTATAGGCGATTAGCCTTCCTAAATGCCTGTTGACCCACATAATCACTAGTTGACTTTTCCTAATCGCCTGTACTGCTGCTGTAAGTGTAATTTAGCATTTCGGGACCCGATTTGACACCTAGGAACATGCTAGGAACCCCGTAACATACCTAATAACTTGGTAACATGTGTTCGGACTTATTTATGTGATACTTGAACTACGTGCTATAACTTGTTGGACTTTAACGTATGTTAAGTGTGATTGCATAATTGTATGTTTGAGAGTGCAAGTATAACACGGGGAGTCTCGGGTCACCAATGGGATGTCGAGTCTTGTACGTTGGGTTAATTCAACAGTCACAGTGTTTTCAAACGAACTTGGTTATGGTGTGGACATCTAGGGACTAACTAACCTACGGGTTATTAGTCTAATTACTTGTAACTGTCATATGTTAGGTCGCCGCTTTACGGGGCTAACATAGCTTGCTGATTTTATTCGTATTACGAAGTAACGCAACCTAAGGTGAGTTTACGGCCCCTCTTTTAACTGGTTTCACTTTTTGGGGGAGAAAACATGTGTTAGACTTATGTTTTGGTAACAACTGTCATACTATGGGTTTCTATGGTTTACTATACGATCTTGGAAGTCCCGGGGGAAACCATGAATGTGCGGGTTAGCACAACGGGGAAATGTGAATAGATCTATTGGGAGTGACCAACCCCGCTCGTCGGCTTGGAGGGCCGGGCGAGTGCATATTGTCTCAAACAGGAACAGGTTTACTATTCGGGCACAACATCTGGTTTGCGAGTTAGTAATGGTTTTCCAATCGTAGAAGTAACAAAACATACGCCTAGCTAGCGTACTTGGTTTACAAATTGATATAGTATGGACAGGTTGAACTTGATACTTTAATTACAAAACCTGTGAACTCACCAGCATTCTTGTGCTGACGTAACTCTTACATGTTTTCTCAGGTCGCTAAGGTAGCACTACGGAACTAGGGCGCACGCGTCTGCACGGCGTCTAGTTAGGGTTGCATGGTTTTCAAACATTGAATAATTTGGTTTACTTTTGGATTATGTTTTGAGAATAAGCTTCCGCTGTATTTGGGGATTTTAAACTATGTTTTTGAAATTGCATATGTTCATTTAGATTTGTTTATTGTGATCGTTGACGTGGATCCTGGTTTGTCATGCGCCTCGCGGTAAAACTCCGCAAGTGGATTTTGAGGGTGTGACACTTTTCTCTTCCTTTCTATATTCTTTTAAATTGTAAAGTTGTAGGTATGTTGATTTTTTTTTAAGTCTGTAGCAAATAAAGACATGAGGATGATGAAGGAGATAGATATAAGTATATGTATAGGTGTATTGTGTGTGTGAAATATATAAATAGAGAAGAATAAATAATAGGTGGGCCTAAGTGTGTGAATTAATTAATATTAAAATAATAGAATTTTTGTTTTCAAATACATTACATTAATATGGATTAATTTAAATTTTTGTTTATAAATAAATTAAATTAATATGGATTAATTAATGTTTATGTAAAAAAATATTAAAAAAAGACATTTTAGTGAAGTGAATCAGTGGAGTGTTGCCTCTAAAAAACTGTTTCAATGAAGGAAATTAGTGAAGTGATGTGGCAGTGTGGAATTGGTTAAAATCAGTAAAGTGAAAAAAAACCGGGGTAGCAACCCTTCCCCCCTTAACTACTTTTTGAAGGCAAATATGTTTTTTATACAATACTTACACATTTTTCCCATCAACTTTACTCAACTTTTTTTTATTTAAATAACAATTACACTTTTCACCGTTATTTTAACCAACTACCCTCACGATTTTTAAACGTCCATAATTTTTTTATACGTTAATATTTTCCTCATATTATTATACCGTATAAATAGACATTTTTTTTCTCTTTAATTTAAGTATAGTATTGCTATAGTTTTATTTTTTTTAATTTAAAAATGACATGTTATGGTTAAGTAATAACCGAAGCGAAAACAAACGAAAATTAACCGAAATCATCTATATTATAATACATTTCTTATTGACCTCTTAAATTTAAAATTTACAGTATAATTGTTTAAAGTACAACACACAATACACATGTTAACTACATGTTGTTTTCCGCCGCAACGCGCGGACACCTGAACTAGTTAATTTAGAATGAGGTGAATAGTAAATTCCATAACATTATTTCATATTAAATGTAATTTATTTCACATTAAAACACAAGTCGGCTTGGTGGTGTAGTGATATGAGGTGCATTCCTTTAATTAGAGGTCATGGGTTCAATACTTGGCTAGAGCGGCATTTTATTTTATTTTTAGTTTCCACAACATTCTTTAACGTTAAGTATGATTGATTTCATATGAAATCATAATTTGGGTTGGTGGTGTAATGGTTTGAGTTGTACTTTCTTAATGATAGGTCACAGGTTTGAGGTTGGGCGAGTGACATTTTATATTTTTTTTACACATTGTCGCATTGGTACCCAAATAAATCAAAACAATAATGACAGCGAGCGTGCGGCAACGCACACGAGAACCACACTAGTTATTATTGGGATAAATTTACAAATTATAAGTTTTTTTTGTACGTCAGTAACTAATTACCCTCATAGCAAATTACTTTAGTGTTCTTGGTGGTTTATGCTCTGTTAACTTCTAGATGATATATAAGTGGGATTTTAAATGTTGATTCGAAATTTAAATGCACTCGAAAACAACTGTTCATCGATATATAAGTGAAATTTAAGGTGCAACCGGTTATACTGGTTTATGATCTGTTAATTCGTAGAAGGTTTATGAGTGACTCCTTCATAGGATATGAAGTTATAAAGTTGTGGAATGGTTTGTAAATAGGCGAAATGACTTTTAATTAAATATCTAAAAATCAATTTAATAATATTAGAGGAATCAAATTTGAGTTTGTAAATAGGATAAATGACTTTTAATTAAACTAGGTTCTTAGTACCCTGCGCTTCGTAGCGGGTGGCGCTTGTTTTGTTGTAGTAGTGTGCGATTGTAAGAACACTTAGTAGAACGTATGGTAGTTAATTGCATGACTGCTTAGCATCTAAGCGAGTACATAAACTTCATGTTAGACTATATGGTGTGCCCCCTCCATTCCCCCAACTGCCACATCAGCGCCATGTCATTTCCCCCATTTTCTCCTCCAAACTTTGGAAATGGTTTCCCCCAACTCCCCCATTCCCCTTCCTTTTTTTATTCTTTTTCCTTTTAATTATATAATTTATATTTCATAATTATTTTTTTATTAATAAAAAAACGTAAAAAAAAACGTAAATAATAAAAAAAACCGAAATTTCATAAAATTAAAAAAAATACAAACTAAAGTCACAAAATAATAAAAATTACAAACTAAAGTTCATTAAAAAAAACTAAAAAAAACTACTCGTCATTGTCGTCGACACGAAAATTATTCCAAATGTGATCAACGAGATCCGAAACAAGGTTTCCATTCATAGTAGCATCGTGTAACGCCCACGTGTTTGATTCTTGTTGTCCCTCGTCAACTGGCTCGAGCACTTCTTCAATCTCATTCGGATCGTAAACGCATATCGCACGACCTTCGTCTTCAATTATCATGTTATGAAGTATCAAACACGCGTACATAATGTATCTCAATCTTTGTGGATGGAATGCACGTGCTGGTCGTTCTATTATATGCCACTTCGCCTTGATCACACCATATAATCGTTCGACGTCTTTCCTTGCTGCTTCTTGACATTGCGCCAACGTAAAAGTTTATCACATTTTGTTCCTCCTCCTCCGACGAACTCATGGTAACAAATTGAATTTTTATAAATTTTGTGGAGATGGAAGAATATAGTTGTGTGTATGGTTGTGTTGATGGAAGGTTTTATTTTTTTGTATGATTGTGTTTAGATGGAAGGTTTATTTATATATAGGTAAAAGGTTTATTTATTTATTTATTTTTTTAAATATCAAACGGCTATATGCCTTGGCCCCACACCCAACGTTCAAAATTAATCAACCAATCAAGAGCCTCGGTTCAAACGGGAGGATATCCCCGTTTTCCCCGAAAAATTTACGGGGGGGGGGCGGTGTTCCCGATCGGGATTCTTGCCACATCACCACCCCGACCAACCTCCCCCATTCCACACCAAATAGTCTTATAGATTTACACACAATCTACTGCATTTCATAAGCGTGTTGAAGAACTTCAATGGTTGTTGTATTGAATGTATTGCTCCGACAATTATTCTGCGTTGAACTTGCCAATCCATAGAGCACAAACACTTGTTGAAAGAATTTCAAGGTAACTAACTACCTAACATCGTGAGTAATTATTACCATGATTTTTGTCAAGAGTATACGAACAACTTGTGACAATATCACAAATTGATGTCAAACTGCTTCTGCATGTTCTTGAGTAGAAGTTAACAACCTTCTAACGGATAGCAAAATACATGATATTAATCAAACACAATAGCCAACAATATCGCAGTAAGCATGTCGTTTTTTACTTAGTTGCGACTGCCTTCACACCTTTCTTTGTCGTCAACGATTGAAGTCAAGCGGTAGGTAGTTTATCAATGGATGATCGATTTAGTGTGCAAAGAGCAATTTGTACGAATGATTTTTGAGGGGTTAATTTAGGGTTCAAGTGACACAATCATGGGTTGGGAAATCAGAAGTAACAGGTTGTGCTTGCAAGAGGCTGATGTTGAATATGGTTTCTTTAGAGACATTTAGATGTTCTGGTAAAGCAGGATGTGGCACATGAAGCTACACTCGTGGATAACTAAACCAAAAAATGGGCAGACGCGTGGTCAGCTAACCAAAAGCACTACAGCTTGTACTATGCGTTATAATGCTTGTAAATTACTGTTAAAGTGTCGTTCCTTTTATATAGTATAATATAATATCTAAAAATCACTTTAATAATGTATTTAATATCCAACTAGCAAAAGCTGCAAAAAGCTGTTTATTCTGCAAAAGTTACTGTAAACTGCAGTTTGCGAAACATAAACGGTCATTTACGAAGTAGTGATGTATGGAACCTAAAGTACATGGTATACTAATCCAGATTCCCTTGACTTATTCACACACATAAAACGTACAACTATCACAAAACACAAAGTACAACTCTTAAATCAGCCCTCACGTTCACTTCGGAAGCATGGACGCAACCTTAACCCAAGCAGGCCTGGAAAGGATATCAGAAGCCCATGCGCTGACATGAGGCCTAGCGTCAAACAAAATCTTAACCTTCGTTCCCATAATAACATGCAGGGTCGGTAAGTGGTGAAGGTCTGCTAGCGTGAAACTATCCCCACCCAAATACTTGCTCTCAGTCAATCGTTTTTCATACACATCAAGCACAGGCTCCAGCTTCTTTTCGAACTCGGCTACAACTGCCTCGTCGGTTTTCATTCCAAAAAGCGGCTTAAAAACTATCTCCCAACCAAGCTTTGATGTCGTTGGATCAAATTTTTGAGCTTCTACTTCCATCCACACCGTCTGTATTGCTGATTTCTTCAAATCCTTGTATATCAAACTTGTCCCCTTGTCTGCGTAAGCTTCTGCTATGTACTTTGTAATCGCCCTTGATTCTACAACAAGTTATGAAATTAACACTAAGGCCTATAACCGGCTACATAAATCATATCATAAAAGAATTAACAATGACGGAACCAGGGCTAGGGCCACCCAAAGGACGGCCAGGGTAAGTCCAAATCATGTTGTTTTCAAAACAAATATTAACAGATATTATATATAAAAATCTAATAAAATCAAGCATCGGCGCTAACCGGGGCCACCATGGAGGAGGGGCGTATGGTCAACCCCTAGGTCCTAAACATTTTTCTTAAAATATATATACATTTAAAAAAAACGTTGTATATCTTAAAAAATTATATTTTACGAGCCGTTGTTTTGGCTTGTCCATAGCCCGATGACTTCCGAGGATTCTTTTTTTTTATCGGCGAACAATTGTGTGGCAACCACCCTTGCGGGGCGCCGTGCCCAAGAATCGACTACTCGACCTCCAGCAGCCCCCACCTTCTCCCGATGCGCGGAAACCCGAGCCCCACCCGCCCGAAGGCACGATAGTGTTATAGAACTCGGTAAAACCTCGCCGCCCGTCAGATTCGAACCGGCGCCACCCGTATTCGATCTTCACCCGGATACCAAACCATAAATGTTGGAAGTGGGAATTGAACCCATGATCACCTAAGTGAACATAAGGCCTCTCCACCACTCCACCACTATGGATGGATCCTTCAGAGGATTCTTAGTTCCGAGGATTCTTAGGGACAACGGACCCTCATGACAGCCTATTGGTTCCGCCATGAAAATTAGTGATAGTTTATTACCGAATAACTTCAAATCATCATGCTCAAACACCGGAACTTGACCGAATGGCTGCATATATGAATATATGCATTAAATAATAGGTTTAGAAACTGTTATAATTAACCAACAAACGGATTTATAAATAAGAAATGACAAGGATAAGGTGTAGTACGTACGTTGTGAGCAAGGAATTGAGGTGACTTCTGTTCCTTTCCCGATAAATTGACAGGAATGAAGTCAAAGTCGAGATCCTTCTCGTAGAGAGCAGCAAGAGCACGAAAGGTTGCGGTTGAACCCACGGTTCCACGTAATTTGAGCGTCATGACAGATTAAGTGTCACTTGTGTTTTGCTAATACAAGGGATAGAAGAAGATACAGATTAGAACATATGTTTAACGAAGAAACCTTTATATAAATAAAATTGCGATATGGTAGGTAGTGGTGGAGGGCCGGTCGGTATAGTTTTATATTTTAAAGTAGTAATAATAATAATTGTAGTATGAGGAATCAAATTTTATTAAAGTTAAAAATGGAATTAGTATTTTTTTTATGGTCAGCTGATAATTAATAATTTAACAACACTGATAACAGGAATGGGTGAAAAGGAGGTGGGATGGGAGGTAGCTGCGTGGGTAAGAAAGAGGTGGTATGCAAGGTGTCAAACAAAGCCTACATTGTAAGACGCAGGGCCCATAGATCAAGATGGACAGAATTAGGGGTGTAAATGATGTGTAACGACTCGAGAGTTATTCGGGATTGGATGGATAAAACGCTCGAATTAGCTGAGCCTTAACGAGCCCAATCTTGAAACATGACTCGTTTAGTTATCAAGCCGAGCTTGAGCTTTTCATACAACGGTCGTTTAGGCTCGCGAGCATAAACGACCGCAAACAAATTTTATATTATTATTCATTTATATATACTATGCTTACTATTTAACATTGGCGAGTCGAGCTTGAGCCGAGCTTTGGCTCGTTTAAGTTATCAAAGCCGAGCTCGAGCCCTTGGGAATTATTTTCGAGCCGAGTTCGAGCTCAAACAATTAGGCTTGAACTGAGTTGAACTCGAGGTTCATAAAAGCATGACGAGCCGAGCTCGAGCCCAGTCAGGCCCAATTTTTTTATATTTTTTCAGGTAGATCATTAGTTATATCTTTTGCAGGTAGATCATTAGTTTTGGCAATTAGCGGGGTTTTCATACTGGGGTAAGTCACAGGTTCGATCCATGCACACTATAATAAAAAAAAAAAAAAAAAAAAAAAAAAATTCCTTGTGACGGTTTGAGCTTAAGCAAGGAGGACACCGGTGTGTGAGTAGGGATTCAAACTTGAGACCGCTAGATTTGGGTTGTACAAAGATTTCCATTGAAGTAAGCCTTTAAAAAAATCGTGATATATAAATGGTCAAATCTTCAACTTCTAAAACCATATCATGTAAAATGATGCCTGTACGTATACATTACGTTTCTTGTAATTTTGGTTGACCATGCTCGTATCATGTTAAATCTATCTATACATATAATAAACCAAAGCCATTTTAACGACATGACACTCAAAGAGGCATTCTCTTCTTTGAGTGTGCCATGTGTCATCCCATGTGGCATTGAGATATTTTAGGAAAAAAATGATTTAAAAACAAAATTGGATTTTTCACCCTCATGTTTCCTCCTATAATTTTTAAACGTTAATATCTTTAATATACGAGATTTTTTAAAGAAAAAATTACACCAAATTAACGA
This sequence comes from Ambrosia trifida, assembly GCA_028751855.1. Taxonomy (NCBI): domain Eukaryota; kingdom Viridiplantae; phylum Streptophyta; class Magnoliopsida; order Asterales; family Asteraceae; genus Ambrosia; species Ambrosia trifida. The sequence continues at coordinate 11,856,638 of CM054125.1, forward strand.
GCGTTTTATTATCTTTCCAACGAGTACCATAGTGCTATATAAAAAACGGAGAAATTTTTTTGTGGGGTTTTGTTCATACAGAAAAAAAAACACAAAGTGTTCAGGTAAATCATTAATCATGTATAGACAAGTCACTAATTATGTTTAAATCAGTAAATATGAATCTTTTTTCAACCAGAGCCGAATAGGTTAATAGAGTTATACGTTATTTTAAGTTAGGTATCAATATTAGTATGTTAGAGTTGTACATTTGTTTAGTCTTTAGGATAGGTGTTAATATTAGAGTTACATTAAAATTTTACATTCTTTTAGGTTAGGTTTTAGCATTGGAGTTGTACATTGTTAATTTGTTTTAGGTTATATATTAATATTAGAGTTATACATCAGTCTATTTCATATGTAAAATTAATGTATCATATTAAATTTCTCAACCCGGGACGCTCCCAGGGTATAATCTAGTTGAGTATATATATTAGAAAAGCTTGCTATTCACCTAGATGTTGTAGAAAAATAATAGGAAGAGTAGAAATTAAATCTGGATAAAAAAAACATTAAATCTTTCTTTAACCACACTCAGGTGAATTCTTTTTATTTTAAGTTTTGAAAAGAGTTAAAACTTATGTTTTATAAAACCAACAAATCCTGAATTTTTTATAACTTTTTGACTTTTTAAACATAAATTAACAATCTATCTTTACCCTTTGCTCTAGAGTTACTCCTCACCACGACCACTATGGGAATTCCAATCTGGAAAGGAAGCTATTTAAAAGGAGTTGATAATTATCGAAGCATTAAACGTGATTTAGTTGTAATTGTTTAGAGATAATTATGATGTCCTAGAATAATTGATTTATTAACAATCATATTTGAATCTAATGTCCTAGGTTAGATTGTGTATACCATAGTGTGGGTAGAGAGAGGCTAACGTACAAAGTTTCTTAACGTACAAAGTGTAAGAAGCATTCTCAGCCATTAGATTTAGGCGGTGGCATTAACAATCATAATCATATTTGGGTTAATCTAACCAAGGGTAAATTAGGAAAAGACACGTTTAAATTTCTGTGAAATCATAATAACAGACATAATCGATGCAAAAATTTTCAACAATTGAACCTGATTTTTCATCGTTTTCAACTCGATTAAACGTTCAGAATGATTAAACAATCAAAAACATTCGATTACAAACAAAATCAAAACGTATTTGCAAAAATAGAAAAAAACAGAGTATAATAATTCAATCAATAAAATTAGTCGAATCATATTCAAAAATCACTATCAACGCATGTATTATTCACAGAAACGAACGATGTTGATAATAGAAGAAGAATTAAAGAAAACAAATGGCTTTCAAAAAGTTTCAGACGATGAAGATCAGAAACTGTTAAACAGAAAATCATAAAACGCACTTGGTTTTTTTTATAAAACGCATTTGGTTTTTTAAACACTATTTAAACTGGTTTTTACAAAACACACTTGGTTTTTTATAAAACGCACTTGGTTTTTGTAAAACGCACTTGGTTTTTGTAAAACGCATTTGGTTTTTTTATAAAACGCATTTGGTTTTTTATACACTATTTAAACTGGTTTTTACAAAACACACTTGGTTTTTTATAAAACGCACTTGGTTTTTGTAAAACGCACTTGGTTTTTGTAAAACGCACTTGGTTTTTGTAAAACGCATTTGGTTTTTTATAAAACGCATTTGGTTTTTTAAACACTATTTAAACTGGTTTTTACAAAACACACTTAGTTTTTTATAAAACGCACTTGGTTTTTGTAAAACATGCTTTTGTAAAACGCACTTGGTTTTGTAAAACGCATTTAATATAATTAAAACTCACATTTTCCTCACTTTTTTCCCTATTTTCCTCTGTTTCCTCCAACAAACAAACAACTATATTCACACACAGATGTGTGACAAGTGAAACCTCTTCTAATGTTGGTGGCTTTTTATTTCTTTACCGTGTGGAAGCCATGTCATGCTTGTCGTAATTTTATAAAGTTAGTGTTGTTTTTTGCTAAACACTAATCCCTTATTTGTTGGCAGGCTCTTGTCGATGCACCTGACATGGTGAGGGGCCAAATGAATCTCAAAAGGTTATCCCTTATTTGTTGGCAGGCTCTTGGCTTTTTCTTTCTTTGATCGCTGCTATGGAGGCTACTGGTAGGTGTTAATTTGTTTGTTATACATGGTGTAATCTGGTTGTGGGGGTGGTGGTGGTCAGATCTCGATCGATGAAGTTGAATAAGGAGGATGTGTTAGGTTTATGTTTTGAAAGTTTAGGTCATGAAAGAAGAAAATAGGTTTAATCGTGATTTAACTGTGGTTAGGTTAAAATGACAAGTGGCAAGTTCTAGTGACTTCTTACACTTCTTATGTTAAGAAATTTTGTACCCAATACTTTCTCAGTGTGGTATGAGGATTGTAATCAAGTTATGTGTTAGTTTCTTGATAAATGAATTTTTTTGGGTGCTTAGCGAATTAGGTGTGCTTTTCCGACTGCTTTCTTGTTCTACACCCAATTATTGACTTTAATAGACATAATCTTTTGGGTCTTGTAAACGTATTTATATAGAAATTAATTCAAAAGGAAATGTGTGTATGAATCGATTCAAACCAAAATTTTGGATCGCCACTAGTAGTCCAAATGCAAACCAAATAAAGTAAAACAACAATATGGTGTTTTAGTGACGCGTACCTTAATAACTTAATTGGTTGTGGCAGATTGCGATTTGCGAGACACCTCGATTCAATAACTCGGGTCCCTAGACTCGATACATGAAAACTCCACCATGCGGGTAACTTGTCAATCTAAGCTCCTTCATATTCTGCTCGTATAACAAAGAGAATCAAGTTTGAATAAAATCAATCATGCCTGATGGCGGGTCAACGTGTAACGGTGGTGATAGTCATTTCGTGATGCATGACTCCAAAACGTTGTGGTCGTGATGGTTGGAATTAACAGTGGCGACACAGGGGGCGATGGTGGTCCTACAATGGCAATGGAGCCGACAATGATGAAGGTGGTGCAAAGGAGGATATGGAAATCTCAAGGTTTTTTGTATATAACCAACCACACATCCATAATCTTGGTAAAACAGGCTATTTTGTGTTTGGTCATTTAACAATTATTCCATCTTTCGAATAGTTGTTGCTTTCAGTGTAACCCTTTGAAGTTACCTAGGTAATGTTGTCGAATATCATTAGATTGCCATACAAATCCAAAGAAATCATCTCGTGTAACTGTTTACTTCATTAATTTTTTTTTGGTTTTGTGATGTTTTTTGTGCCTGCTTTAGAATAGCAGGACTTAAATTTTTAGAACTATATAGCCCTAACATCTTTTGGGTTGGCCTTTACAGTTTTTTTCCATAACCTAGTTGGGCTGGCCCTAATATTTTTTCATATACTAGTTGAGATGGCCTTTACAAGGAGACCAAAAGGCAAAAGTTACGCAAATCACAAAAACTAGGGTAAGGCTGGCAATTTAGACACGAACACGATAACCTGACACGAACCTACACGATTTTAACAGGTTTCGTGTTTAGCCTTAACAGGTTTCGTGTCTATAACATGTCAACATGTTAAGACCTGTTTATTTTCGTGTCGTGTTCGTGTTCGTGTTTATTTGTTTCGTGTTCGTGTCTCTGAACATGTCTTATCATGTCTTGTCGTGTCTTATCGTGTCTTGTTGTGTTAACCTATGACTCTAACCCTAACCCTAGACCTAGACCTGATAATATCAAGAAGATAACAGAGAAACTACAAGTGACAAACTGGAAAAACTAAACGATCGAAACTGGTAAAGTGACGAGATAAAACCCTTATATAGAGGTGAGAGAATGCACAGAAGAAACACAAATCCAACAGTCGGAATAACTTTGTGTTTCTTTGATAAACGCTCAGGATTTAATCTCTAGAGGTCACACGGATTGCTGACTTGTCAAAGGCCTATAGTTGATCTCTTACTAGGCCGGTGTATCACAAAGGCCCAGTCTTCTTCCTTAGCCCACAAACACTCTTTTAGCCCATGAATACTTCATCTTCTAATAGCCCAATCAATATCCAGCATCCAATCCAGTAATAACATGTAAACTTATAAATATAACAAAGAAATAAAAGTGAATTAGATATAAAATATAACATACTAGTTTTTATCCCGGGAGCGTCCCGGGTTAAAATATCTAATATAACATAATAAAATATATTATTATTATTATTATTATTATTATTATTATTATTATTATTATTTTATACAAATCTCTGCCATAAGTTATTATATTCAAATATAAAAAAAACGAATCTTTGCGCCGGGGTATAAATCTAGTGCCATTACAAATGAATTCGGAAGTTTGCAATCGATCATTTTAAAAAGAACTAACATGAAATAAAAAAAAGTTAATTATTGAAATATCGAACACATTAGTCTAAGGGTTATGTGATGCGTTAAAAAATTCATGGGTATATGATCGGGTATGTAGTTCGGGTATTTGGGTATGTTGTTTCGGGTAATCGGGTCAGGTATCACCTAATCCCAGACCCTACCCAAACCCACAATTTTTTTTAAACTAATCCCAAACCTGACACAATACCTGTCGGGTTACAAAAAATAGTCATTTTTTTCCGATTTTTATATAGCACTATGGTACTCGTTGGAAAGATAATAAAACGCTCGTTAATTTGGTGTAATTTTTTTCTTTAATAAATCACGTATATAAAAGATATTAACGTTTAAAAGTTATGGGAGGAAACACAAGAGATAAAATAATAAAGGTTTAATATTTAGATTTAGTAGATTAGATATTTAATAGATTAGGTTAAAGATTATAATAGATTATGTTAAATCATATTTATTTCTTTTTTTTAATTGGTTTAGAGTTGCCACATCACATCCTATGTGGCATCTCTCAAATGAGAGATTGCATAAGAGTATGACATGTAGGATTAATCCCTTTGCAATATATATATACTAGATATTTGCCCGCGTTGACACGCAGTTCAACAACGTACAATTATTTGGAGTAGTATAACGTATAAGAAAAATAAAGTAGAAACATTTTATTAAAATTTAAAAGCAACGAATACACATCTATTCAAATATCGCTGAAAATTTCCTTATAAACCACATTTTTTGTTTTAGTCATCACTTTCCCACCAGCATCAAGTATAAGTAACTTCACGCCTGCCCTGCTTTTAACTATTGACAATGCGACAGAAAGCTGGCCATGTGAGAATACAGGGTTTCTTAAATACAATCCAACCTGAAAAGAAGCTGGAGCCTGTGCTTGACGTGTACGAAAAACGGTTGACGGAGAGCAAGTATTTGGGTGGAGATAGCTTCACGCTAGCGGATCTTCACCACTTACCGACCCTGAATATTATTATGGGAACGAAGGTTAAGAGATTGTTTGACGCTAGGCCTCATGTCAGGGGCTTCTGATATTCTTTCCAGGCCTGCTTGGGTTAAGGTTGCATCCATGCTTCGAAAGTGAAAGGGAGGGCTGATTTAAGAGTTGTACTTTGTCTTTTATGATTGTTGTACGTTTTAATGTGTGTGAATAAGTCAATGGCTGTAGTTTTTGTGTGTGTTTTTTTAAGAATGTCAATGGGTGTATTTGATGAGCTATCGCTTTTTGAGAATCATTTTATTCCAATAATAATTTATGGATAAATTAAAGACTTGCATTTTTTTTATGATGGACTAATTTCTAAATTATTTTAATCTTTTTCATTAAAAATTAGAATGAAAGGAGTGGGGTCATGAGTTACCATGTGACAAGAGTGAGGTTCAAAACTTAAGCCCTGAAAAGAGAGGAGAGTGAAGAGGCTTGGGTTTCAAATGTTTAAAGGTTTCAGATTCGCACCCCAAATCACAAAATGATACAAACTATTTGAGATTACAAATTCGTAGCTTAATCTTTGTTGTTATATGCTGTAAATTTACAACACCAGCAACATGGGTTAGCATCATCCTTTAATTGAGATTTTTTCAACTTAAGATTTGATGTTGTTATATAGTATGATTATTTAATTGACGTGCTGGACGTGTAAGAATAATGGCTAACCGAGAACAAGTATTTGGCAGGAGTTAGCTTCGCGCTAGCGAATTTACACCACGCACCGAATATAAATTTCTTGATGGAAACACGCGTGAGAAGGTTGTTTGAGGCGTGGCCGGTGGCCGCATGTTCGTGCGTTGATTGCTGGTATTACATCCAGGACTGGTTGGCGGGTTGGAAGAAGGTTATGCCATTGTCTCCATATTGGTGAAGTTGAGGATTGTATTGACTATTTGTTATGCTTATGAATGTTGTATTGTTTACTATGTGTGTTTTGTTCAGTCAAAATTGATCGGCACTAATTTATAATTTTTTTGCGCAGTAGTCGTGATTAGAATTTAGAAAAAAGCTTTTAAATAAACTTTATAAATTATGAATGCACATTAAATTATTTGTTACCCACTTACACTCATTAAAGCTATATGTTAAAATATCTATATATATCTATACATCTAATAAAACAAAGTCCATGTGGACACTTGTCAATCCCACATTGTGCCTCCAATTACATAGCCAATCAATTTGAGTTTGAATGTTTAAAAATAAATTTATAAATGTATTTATATATGATTAATAATTTTATGTTTAAAGATTATTAATTAAATGGTAATAATAATTATTAACATTAGATGTTTCCAATATTGTGTAACTAACGATAAATGCTAATTATACGCTCCATATTTGTGAAATCGTTGCTAACCCCACATTGTGTAAATCTTCTTCCACATTTTGCTTCCCGGACTACTCCACAGCCGGGTGTTTAATAACTTTCCTAAACACTATAATCCATAATTTTTAATTTTTTTTAAATAAAAACATTTAATAACTATTCTATTTTTAAAATTCAAAAAAAAGTCATTATTGTTTTTATAAATGTTTTTTATTTTTTAAAAATCGAAATCATTCATTAATGTTTGGGTCAACGTGTTTACTAACTTTCCTAAACACTGTAATCTAGATTTTTAATTTTCTTAAAATAAAAAAAATTTAATGACTATTCTATTTTTAAAATTAAAAAAAGAGTCATTAATGTTTTTATAAAATTTTTTATTTTACATCAACGAAAATTATTCATTAATGTTTCGGTCAAAGTGTTTAATAACTTTCCTAAACACTATAATCCAGATTTTTAATTTTTTTAAATAAAAAACATTTAATGACTATTCTATTTTTAAAATTCAAAAAAGAGTCATGTTTTTATAAAAGAATTTATTTTTTAAAAATCGAAAATCATTCATTAATGTTTCGGTCAACGTGTTTAATAACTTTCCTAAACAATATAATCCACATTTTTTGTTTTTTTAAAATAAAAAACATTTAATAACTATTCTATTTTTAAAATTCAAAAAAGAGTTATTAATGTTTTTATAAAAAAATTTATTTTTTAAAAATCGAAATCATTCATTAATGTTTGGGTCAACGTGTTTAATAACTTTCCTAAACACTGTAATCCATATTTTTAATTTTCTTAAAATAAAAAACATTTAAACTTGATATTCTATTTTTAAAATTCAAAAAAGAGTCATTAATGTTTTTATAAAATTTTTTATTTTTTAATAATCGAAAATTATTCATTAATGTTTCGGTCAAAGTGTTTAATAACTTTCCTAAACACTATAATCCAGATTTTTAATTTTTTTTTAAAATAAAAAACATTTAATGACTATTCTATTTTTAAAATTCAAAAAAGAGTCATGTTTTTATAAAATAATTTATTTTTTAAAAATCGAAAATCATTCATTAATGTTTCGGTCAACGTGTTTAATAACTTTCCTAAACACTATAATCCAAATTTTTACTTTTTTTAAAATAAAAAACATTTAATGACTATTCTATTTTTAAAAGTCAAAAAAGAGTCATTAATGTTTTTATAAAAATAAATATTTTTTAAAATCGAAAATCATTCATTAATGTTTCGGTCAAAGTGTTTAATAACTTTCCTAAACACTATAATCCAGATTTTTAATTTTTTTAAAATAAAAAACATTTAATGACTATTCTATTTTTAAAATTCAAAAAATAGTCATTAATGTTTTTATAAAAAAAATAATTTTTTAAAAATCGAAAATCATTCATTAATGTTTCGGTCAAAGTGTTTAATAACTTGCGTAACATTGTAATCCCGATTTTTAATTTTTTTTTAAAATAAAAAACATTTAAATTATACTAAATTTAGGAAGTGAGTAATTTGAATGTAATAAGGAAATTTAATGAGTTCCTAATTTACGTCAGTTTCCTTTCTCATTCTCATTTTTTTGCTTTTTTTTTAAAAAAGAAGTAAAAAGACTAAAACGTGAAAACGTGACATATCTTCAATTTATCAATATCTCTATCATACAAAGCATGAACATAAAAAACAGCCTTGGAATATGACACATTTAACAAATTGCCACTAACGCCGTTTTAACAACACCTTTTAAAAACGACCCAAATTGAAGACTTTGTTTTCCAAACCATTTTTTTCTTTATAAATTTACGCATAAATCCAAAAACAATACATTATTATTATCTATAACTGAACCTAATAATCGTTTTAGAGGTAAATTGAATGTAATTCATAACATGAGCATGGGAAATATTGATGAACAACTAAATAAAGAAGATTAGAAACTCTTACCGTGAGGTGAACCGTCTCTGGGATTGAAGCTAATAATTGCCCGTCCTGTATATCGAGATGAAAAAACTCGTGTATTAAAAGCCGCCTAATCAAACACCGAATGATCCCAAATGCAAACCCGAGCAGTCTAAACAACCAAAAAATATGTTGATAAAAAAAACAAATTTGTTGATAAAAAAACAAAAACAAATCAGAAAAAAAAAATTTTAAATTATCAACAAAAGTGAGCAAATTTATTGTTCACAATTTGTATCGTTGTCCATTCAACAATTAACCTAAGAAAAAGAAAAAAACATATGATAATTAACCTGGGAATTCATCGCTGCGCATATGTATCCTTAAGAGCACTCGAGAATTCATCCTAACTCAAGAACACATTTGTATAAGTAGAACATACCTACTGAAATTAACTCTTCGGTTTTTGTATATGAAGAAGATCGTTCAAGTGTAACCACTCAAACAAAATGGAGCCAAGTATTAAGGTTTGCGAATGAAAGGGGATGCCTAAATACTTGTCGAAGATTGACTAATATTATGAAAGAAGAAAGTTATGCATCCCCTTTCATTCGCAAACCTTAATACTTGGCTCCATTTTGTTTGAGTGGTTACACTTGAACGATCTTCTTCATATACAAAAACCGAAGAGTTAATTTCAGTAGGTATGTTCTACTTATACAAATGTGTTCTTGAGTTAGGATGAATTCTCGAGTGCTCTTAAGGATACATATGCGCAGCGATGAATTCCCAGGTTAATTATCATATGTTTTTTTTTCTTTTTCTTAGGTTAATTGTTGAATGGACAACGATACAAATTGTGAACAATAAATTTGCTCACTTTTGTTGATAATTTTAAATTTTTTTTTCTGATTTGTTTTTGTTTTTTTATCAACAAATTTGTTTTTTTTATCAACATATTTTTTGGTTGTTTAGACTGCTCGGGTTTGCATTTGGGATCATTCGGTGTTTGATTAGGCGGCTTTTAATACACGAGTTTTTTCATCTCGATATACAGGACGGGCAATTATTAGCTTCAATCCCAGAGACGGTTCACCTCACGGTAAGAGTTTCTAATCTTCTTTATTTAGTTGTTCATCAATATTTCCCATGCTCATGTTATGAATTACATTCAATTTACCTCTAAAACGATTATTAGGTTCAGTTATAGATAATAATAATGTATTGTTTTTGGATTTATGCGTAAATTTATAAAGAAAAAAATGGTTTGGAAAACAAACTCTTCAATTTGGGTCGTTTTTAAAAAGTGTTGTTAAAACGGCGTTAGTGGCAATTTGTTAAATGTGTTATATTCCAAGGCTGTTTTTTTATGTTCATGCTTTGTATGATAGAGATATTGATAAATTGAAGATATGTCACGTTTTCACGTTTTAGTCTTTTTACTTCTTTTTAAAAAAAAAAAAGCAAAAAAATGAGAATGAGAAAGGAAACTGACGTAAATTAGGAACTCATTAAATTTCCTTATTACATTCAAATTACTCACTTCCTAAATTTAGTATAATTTAAATGTTTTTTATTTTAAAAAAAAATTAAAAATCGGGATTACAATGTTACGCAAGTTATTAAACACTTTGACCGAAACATTAATGAATGATTTTCGATTTTTAAAAAATTATTTTTTTTATAAAAACATTAATGACTATTTTTTGAATTTTAAAAATAGAATAGTCATTAAATGTTTTTTATTTTAAAAAAATTAAAAATCTGGATTATAGTGTTTAGGAAAGTTATTAAACACTTTGACCGAAACATTAATGAATGATTTTCGATTTTAAAAAATATTTATTTTTATAAAAACATTAATTACTCTTTTTTGACTTTTAAAAATAGAATAGTCATTAAATGTTTTTTATTTTAAAAAAAGTAAAAATTTGGATTATAGTGTTTAGGAAAGTTATTAAACACGTTGACCGAAACATTAATGAATGATTTTCGATTTTTAAAAAATAAATTCTTTTATAAAAACATGACTCTTTTTTGAATTTTAAAAATAGAATAGTCATTAAATGTTTTTTATTTTAAAAAAAATTAAAAATCTGGATTATAGTGTTTAGGAAAGTTATTAAACACTTTGACCGAAACATTAATGAATAATTTTCGATTATTAAAAAATAAAAAATTTTATAAAAACATTAATGACTCTTTTTTGAATTTTAAAAATAGAATATCAAGTTTAAATGTTTTTTATTTTAAGAAAATTAAAAATATGGATTACAGTGTTTAGGAAAGTTATTAAACACGTTGACCCAAACATTAATGAATGATTTCGATTTTTAAAAAATAAATTTTTTTATAAAAACATTAATAACTCTTTTTTGAATTTTAAAAATAGAATAGTTATTAAATGTTTTTTATTTTAAAAAAACAAAAAATGTGGATTATATTGTTTAGGAAAGTTATTAAACACGTTGACCGAAACATTAATGAATGATTTTCGATTTTTAAAAAATAAATTCTTTTATAAAAACATGACTCTTTTTTGAATTTTAAAAATAGAATAGTCATTAAATGTTTTTTATTTAAAAAAAATTAAAAATCTGGATTATAGTGTTTAGGAAAGTTATTAAACACTTTGACCGAAACATTAATGAATAATTTTCGTTGATGTAAAATAAAAAATTTTATAAAAACATTAATGACTCTTTTTTTAATTTTAAAAATAGAATAGTCATTAAATTTTTTTTATTTTAAGAAAATTAAAAATCTAGATTACAGTGTTTAGGAAAGTTAGTAAACACGTTGACCCAAACATTAATGAATGATTTCGATTTTTAAAAAATAAAAAACATTTATAAAAACAATAATGACTTTTTTTTGAATTTTAAAAATAGAATAGTTATTAAATGTTTTTATTTAAAAAAAATTAAAAATTATGGATTATAGTGTTTAGGAAAGTTATTAAACACCCGGCTGTGGAGTAGTCCGGGAAGCAAAATGTGGAAGAAGATTTACACAATGTGGGGTTAGCAACGATTTCACAAATATGGAGCGTATAATTAGCATTTATCGTTAGTTACACAATATTGGAAACATCTAATGTTAATAATTATGATTACCATTTAATTAATAATCTTTAAACATAAAATTATTAATCATATATAAATACATTTATAAATTTATTTTTAAACATTTAAACTCAAATTGATTGGCTATGTAATTGGAGGCACAATGTGGGAGACATAAAATTATTAATCATATATAAATACATTTATAAATTTATTTTTAAACATTTAAACTCAAATTGATTGATTGGCTATGTAATTGGAGGCACAATGTGGGATTGACAAGTGTCCACATGGACTTTGTTTTATTAGATGTATAGATATATATAGATATTTTAACATATAGCTTTAATGAGTGTAAGTGGGTAACAAATAATTTAATGTGCATTCATAATTTATAAAGTTTATTTAAAAGCTTTTTTCTAAATTCTAATCACGACTACTGCGCAAAAAAATTATAAATTAGTGCCGATCAATTTTGACTGAACAAAACACACATAGTAAACAATACAACATTCATAAGCATAACAAATAGTCAATACAATCCTCAACTTCACCAATATGGAGACAATGGCATAACCTTCTTCCAACCCGCCAACCAGTCCTGGATGTAATACCAGCAATCAACGCACGAACATGCGGCCACCGGCCACGCCTCAAACAACCTTCTCACGCGTGTTTCCATCAAGAAATTTATATTCGGTGCGTGGTGTAAATTCGCTAGCGCGAAGCTAACTCCTGCCAAATACTTGTTCTCGGTTAGCCATTATTCTTACACGTCCAGCACGTCAATTAAATAATCATACTATATAACAACATCAAATCTTAAGTTGAAAAAATCTCAATTAATGATGATGCTAACCCATGTTGCTGGTGTTGTAAATTTACAGCATATAACAACAAAGATTAAGCTACGAATTTGTAATCTCAAATAGTTTGTATCATTTTGTGATTTGGGGTGCGAATCTGAAACCTTTAAACATTTGAAACCCAAGCCTCTTCACTCTCCTCTCTTTTCAGGGCTTAAGTTTTGAACCTCACTCTTGTCACATGGCAACTCATGACCCCACTCCTTTCACTCTAATTTTTAATGAAAAAGATTAAAATAATTAGAAATTAGCCCATCATAAAAAAAATGCAAGTCTTTAATTTATCCATAAATTATTATTGGAATAAAATGATTCTCAAAAAGCGATAGCTCATCAAATACACCCATTGACATTCTTAAAAAAACACACACAAAAACTACAGCCATTGACTTATTCACACACATTAAAACGTACAACAATCACAAAACACAAAGTACAACTCTTAAATCAGCCCTCCCTTTCACTTCCGAAGCATGGATGCAACCTTAACCCAAGCAGGCCTGGAAAGAATATCAGAAGCCCATGAGCTGACATGAGGCCTAGCGTCAAACAAACTCTTAACCTTCGTTCCCATAATAATATTCAGGGTCGGTAAGTGGTGAAGATCCGCTAGCGTGAAGCTATCTCCACCCAAATACTTGCTCTCCGTCAACCGTTTTTCGTACACGTCAAGCACAGGCTCCAGCTTCTTTTCGAACTCGGCTACAATTGACTCGTCAGTTGTCATTCCAAAAAGTGGCTTAAAAACTAACTCCCAACCAAGCTTTGATATCGGTGGATCGAATTTTTGAGATTCTATTTCCATCCACATCGTCTGTATTGCTGATTTCTTCGGATCCTTGTATATCAAACTTGTCCCCTTGTCAGCAAAAGCCTCTGCTATGTACTTTGTAATCGCCCTTGATTCTACAACAAATTATGAAATTAACACTAAGGCCTATAACCGGATACATAAATCATATCATAAAAGAATTAGCAATAACGAAAACAAGGCCAGGGCCTCCCGAATGACGGCCAGGGTGAGTCCAAATCATGTTGTTTTCAAGACATATAATATCATATATTATATATAAAAATCCAATAAATTCAAGCGTCGGGGTCAACCAGGGCCACCATGGAGGAGGGGCATGTGGCCGACCCCCGGTCCTAAACATTTTCTTAATATATATATACATTTAAAAAAAAGTTATATATCTTAAAAGTTTATATTTTAGGAGCCCCTCTTTTAGCTTGTCCATAGCCCGTGGACTTTCGAGGATTCTCAAGGACAACCCTAGTCAACGGACCCTATTGACAGCCAGTGGCGGATCTAGAAATATTTTTCAGTAGTAACGTTTTTCATTTTTTTCATTTTAGTAGCAATGTTTTTCAAATTTCGTAAAAAAAAAAAACAAAATTTCCACTAATTAAGACGCAACGTCCGCACCCCCTCCCCATGAACTAGATCCGCCCCTGTTGACAGCCCTTTGGTTCCGCCACAAAAATAAGTGAGAGTTTATTACCGAATAACTTCAGATCATCATGCTCTAACACCGGAACTTGACCGAATGGCTGCATATACGAGTATATGCATCAAATAATAGGTCTAGAAACTATTTTAATTAACCAACAAACGGATTTATAAATAAGAAATGAAAAAGATAAGGCGTAGAACGTACGTTGTGAGCAAGGAATTGAGGTGACTTTTGTTCCTTTTCCCTTAAACTGACAGGAACGAAGTCAAAGTCGAGATCTTTCTCGTACAGAGCAACAAGAGCACGAAAGGTATTGGTTGAACCTACGGTTCCGCGTAATTTGAGTGCCATGACAGCTTAATTAGCACTTGTGTTTTGCTGATAGAAGGGAAGATACAGATTTGAAAATATGTGTAACGAAGGAACCTTTATATAAACAAAATAGCAATAGCAATGGTGGCTAGGTAGTGGTGTAGGGCCGATCGGTCTAGAAGGTTTATATTTTATAGTAATATAATAAGAAGGGAAAATTGCTAAAATAGCCTCTTGACCGGGCGTTTTGCGTAAATAGCCCCCTCCACCGTCTTTGGAGAGACGGGACACGGTTTCCAAAAGGGCTGAACCGTCTTCCGAGATCCTTTGGTTTCCAACCAGTAGCAACCCAACACGTGGCGGTTACGATCCCGATGTCTGCCACCCGGCTCCCGTGGCGGCTTGAGACGTGTCAGCGCCGCAAAGCCGTCTCCGGTGGGGTCTTTGAGACGGTTCACCAACGGCTCAAGTTAAGCCGTCTTCGGCTCGGCTTAGCCGAATCCGTTTTGGCTGAACCGTCTCCAGCCATTAATTAATTTATTTTTATTTTTTTCAAATTTTGTTTGGGTATAAATATGTGGGTTTGGTTGAAAAAAAAAACACATTTAAATCAAACCAAATCTTCTCAAATGTTTGTTTCAAGCCAAAATATTTTAACAAGCCAAAATATTTTACCAAATCAAACAAAATCTTCTCAAATGTTTTTTTCAAATTTAGTTTGATTATTCGACGTGTTTTTGAGCTTCAGAATAGCCGAATATTTTTTCGGTAAAAATTATGGCACTTTTTAAACCTAAGCCTTTGGGATTTATCTAATCCCATTCAATTGAAAGTTTCTGCTCCGAAGTTTTTCACCCATTTTCTTTGGCCTTAAAAGCCTTTCACCCATTTTCTTTAGCCTTAAGTTGACCTCCAACCACTTGGGAAGACATTTGGAGCGAAAGGTTGAAGTGATGGATAGGTTTCGGTCGGAGTTAGTGAGAAGTAAAGCGAAAAAGGCTTCGGTTGGATTGTTGTTACATCTACATAATACTACTTGGATTGTTGTTGCATCTACACGTGGGTTAACCCGTGTAATTTGCATCTACGATTTGGTAGTCTACTTTGTTGGCAAGTTCATCCTTTTCCTAAATCTCTATCATGATCTTCTGGATCATCCGTCTTTTACATGTACAAGATGGTCGGATGTGATATTTAGGAGAGTTTGTTCTTTGACTTGTCCGGACCGTTGGTAAGGATCTGTCCGTACATATATTTATGTATTTAGGGTGATGAAGATGAAACTGGACAGTGGGTATAAAGTACACTGCGAAAATATATCTTGGCGTTCCAAGCAACGGAAATGTCTCGGTGTTTGACGTGTTGAACGACTTCGTGAATTATTATTGTTTGTATATTGTAATTGTTATAATACTTTAGTTGTATTTTTATTGGATCCCTATTATTATTTGTTTATGTTAAGTTTGTTTAAGGTCATGTGTTCTCTACTTTTTGGGGTTAAACAAAACAATCCCTTTAAACAATATAAACTTAAAATAAACATTTTTTTTATTAAAACGTAAAATAAAAGGAACATTAAAATTAAGAAAAAAAAAACTAATCCAAAGCCCCGGGGACATCACGAATCATCTGCCACGCCGACAAATGAGTAAAGGGTGGTCGGCCCGAAAACTCGTGCTCAATCTTGGCATGTTCAAGTTTTTCATGGTCCGCAGTCTCTTGTGGGAGTTCACGGACAGCGGTTTGATAAAACCCCTCGAAGAGACGGCACTTGTTTTGCAAGTCCGTCCACTTCCGGTTGAGAGACTCCGTTGACCTGCTTGAACCTCCAACCAAAACTTTGAACTCGTTGAGAACGAGTGGCCAAATGGACCCTCGACGTGGTGGGTTTTCTTTAACAGTTATCCAAGCAGTGCACAGGGCAATTTCTTCTTCTTCTGTCCACGGTTTCGGTGCCATTGTGATTTTGGGTTTGGGTTTCTTATCTGTGACGGTGTACTGACGGTCTGTAATGGCAAACCGTCTACTGGCTTTATATAGGAAGGACATATGCGGGTGGGTTAAGCATTCAATAGGGAATATCAATAGATTTCATAGTAAAAATTAGAACATTTTTTAAAACACTAAATAAATTAAAACACTTTATTAATAATAAAAAATACATTAAAAAAAACATTACATAACATTATTTTTAATAAAACCTAAATTTAAATATAATCACGTAACAAATGCCACGCGGAAAGATATTCGAATTCTTCGTCGTAGTCCAAAAAGTAGTCGATTTTCGCCAATTCAATGAGCCCTTCCTCGGACTCGTTTGGCGACTCCTCTTTGTTGGAGTTGAAGAACCCTTCGAATACGGTGCACTCCGCCTTGACGTTGTGAAACTTTTCTATAACATCTTGGGTCGTACGGTTTGTCTGACCGCCGACAGGTGTTCGAAACTCGAAAAATACTCTACTCCAAAATGGAGTTGCACGAATTTCTTGACTGGTGTCCGAAACTCGGGTGTTTTCGGCAACATTTCGCCATGCCAATGTAACCCCAAGGATCTCCTCGTCGGTCCATGAAGACATTTTACTTGGTTTGATTGATATTTTGTAAGAAAAATGTGTGATGTAGTGAAGAATTTGTTAATTTGGTGGGTATTTATAGTGTGAAATAATTTAATTTAATTAAATAGTTAATATGGTAAATAAATAAATGTAATTAATATGGTAGGTAAAAATAAATAAGGACAATTAAAAAAATAAATAAACTTCCAAAATAAGAACATTTTATTAAGAATTGTTTGGACGTGGTAAGCACCTCCAGAAATACATTTTTTCAGCCATGAATCGTCTGTAAGACGAACATGTTTGTTTTAGATCACCGTTCGTAGTAATTGGTTTATCAGTAACCAAATGCTCCATCAGCATACAAAGATATACCGCTTCATTACCAGACATGGAGTTATGTGGTGCAACATAGTCTTCGTTAAGATTGAAAGTTATACATTTTTCTGGATTACCTGTTTTCTTCCAGAATCTTATGTTCACTAGTAAAGCTCCTAAATAAACTTGTATCTTCGTCAGCTTTGGGTGAACAATGGTTCTGTATTTGTCTCTGATACGAAGGTCTTCGCAAGCATACATAACAAGTTCTTGTGTCACCAACTCTAGTCGCACCAGTAACCATTCCCTATTTTCAAGCTGAACGGGGAAAAAAACAAAATCAACGTCGAAAAATGAAGGAAACGGTTTGAATTTGTCATTGCAATAGTTGGCCAAGTTTTTTGGTACAGATTCTAATAACGAATTATAAAATTCTGGTGGAAGAATTGTCCACCGCATATTTAGCGAAGCATTTTTTTGTAGCTTTCTACTCCTCCAGTTCATCAGTCTTCCAACCCATCCTTCAACATGCTGAAAAATAATTGAATCACAATTTAAGTAAAAAAAATAAAAAAAAACATTAAAATTTAAGTTATTACTGTTGGTGTGAGGTAGCCGTTAGAACGATAGCCCAACAAAATTCCCCAAAAAATTTTGTCAAGCTCAATACTTCTTGAAAAAACAGCAGAATAACAAAACGGTGCGTCGCCTTTATTGTAGAAGTCAACAACATTAGTTGCCCAATTATCATTCTCATCATCCGGTATAGCCCATTTGCCGATAACGTTTACGTGTAAGCTTTGTCGATTACTGATAAATTCTCTTTCTTTGGTAATTTCAGGTTCCTTTGGACGCCTCCATTTTTTTAGTATCCAACTCGAGGAATGTTTCTCTGGTTGAGAAAAGTATTCTTCTGGAGCTATATTTTTATCACGGCCGTCAGACATTTTCTTGAGCGAAACTTCTCCAACAACGTTTTTTAACGACAAAGTATTTTACGTTACAACTACTTATATAAAGATGATTTTAAATATAAATTATTTATTTAAAATTTTAATTTTTTGTTTTTTAAATTTTTAATTAATTAGGGGCCCACAAAATGCACTCTCGGGAACCGTCTGACAGCAATGGGAACCGTCTCCTTAGGAGCCGACTGAGAGGCTTTGGGAACCGTCTCGTCAGACGGGTTGGTATTGGGAACCGTCTCCTTGGGAGCCGACTGAGGCGTTGGGAACCGGACCCGGCTTGTGAGACGGGTTGGGAACCGGAACCGGCTCACCAGATCGTTCCGGGTACCGGCTCAAAAGACGTGTTGGGAACCGGAACCGGCTCACCAGATCATTCCGGGTACCGGCTCAAAAGACGGGTTGGGAACCGGGACCCGGCTTTGTCAAAGGGTTGACTGAGAGGCTTTGGGAACCGAACCCGTCTTGGTCAGACCGTCTCCTGAGACGCTTTGGGAACCGGACCCGGCCCATGCAGCCCGGTCCCACTAGGGTTTACCTTTTGGGGGTAAAAGTAAACTTTCGGTGAAATTCTCTCCACCGAAAGACGCTACGCTGACGGGAACGCTCTTTTACCGGTTTTCTTGTTTATCATCTATTTTCCGGCGAACGGTTTGCTAGGACTCCGGTCAAAGTATCAGACGACGATCATTTATAATTAAAAAGGTAATATTAACGTTCCTTTTTAAAGTTTTAAAAAAAAAAATTTCATTGAAAACGACACAACACAAACGGGACCACACGACATATTTTTGGTCAAGTGGTCCACCACGAACGTGCACACCGTCGACCGTTGATTAATTTTTAATTTTGTTTGTTTTTTTGTTGTCCATTAATCGAGGTTGACCAAACTCGTTTGACCATGTTTGATCCGAATGACTTTGTCGACCCGATGAACGCAAATCAAATCCTACAAGAGGAACAGTACGAAGAGTTTTTTCGGCACCCACAACAGCCGAATCCTCCTCGGAGCTTACCTCCTCCGGTAAGCGTTTATAACCATTTTTCATTCAAGTATTTTTATCATTTTTCATTTACCTTGTTCGTTACTAAATATTTTTTTATAACCTTTTTTTTAGTCTGATACCGAAATAAAAGTCCGAAGTGCCTGGAACAAAGTAACACAAATGAATACTAGAATGTCCGAGGCAATCCAAAGGCGTTTTAGGGAGACCGTCTTCGGTCACTTTCTGGATGTTATGAGCCATCTTTGCGAAAGTAATTTGTTACTCTCAGTGGCACAACATCAGATTGAGACGGGACTGCCTAGTATCGACGGCCTTTTTTATCAAATCGGTCCTAATAGTCTTGTATTCACTCCATAACAATTTTGTCTGATAACGGGCCTAAGATTTGGCCATCACGATGGTTGGGAACTCCTACAATCCCTAACATCGTTTAAAAGACGAATATTTGGTGAGGTGAGTAAGGTATCTTATGAAAGTGTGCTTGTTATTTTCAACGGTGACTGGAGCGATTATGAGGTGGATGATCGTATCCGTATTTGTATCCTGGTAATGATTGAATCGGTGTTTAAGGGTACCCAAAATACCGCGACCGTGGATGATCTTGTGCTCAATCTTGTTGATGACTTTGTAGTGTTGAATAGGTTTCCATGGGGAAGTTATTTTTGGGAAGATTTGGTTAAAAATATCAATAACATGCACCTGATTCAAAAGCGGGGTACAAAGGGCTTCAGTTTAAAATCTTGTAATTGGGTTTTCAAGGTATTAGTTTTTATGAAGTATTTACTTTTATTTATTAATTTTAACAAATATTTGAGATATTTCTAAATTTTGTTTAAAAACTTGCAGATCTGGATATATGAGATATTTCCAGAATTTAGAAACGATGGAGATTTTTTTCTTGGTGATGCAATCCCCAGAGTTCTTTCCTGGGGTCCGGGAAAAAAAATGAAGAGGAGCACCATTGATCGTAAGATCACCAAAAATTCTATGGTAATCTTTTGAAATCATTTTCAACTATTTTTTTTGAAAAACTAAATATAAGTGATAAAATTTGAAAAAAAATTGTTGCGCTTCAGGTTGAAGGGCTTAAGCCGTTTAGGTTTCTACTTCCGAATGACTCTGAGCTGCGCTGCGCCTGGTACACTGATAGCGCCCATTTTTTACGAGCACAAAAATCCTCGTCTCAAGGGTGCTTTAATAAGCCGGCCGAGTTTCATCCGTCTGCCTATGTAAATTTTGATAATACGGCAGCGGATGGTGTGGATGGTGGTTTCGATGATCTGCATACGGTTTACGGTGATCAGGCTGTTGATCCGACGGCCAAAAAAAGAAAGTCGGAAACTGTTCCGACAACCTACACTATCAACGATGATTTAATAGAGCAATTTAAAGCGTTGATGGATGATAGGTTGGAAAACTTTTATAATAACAAGTTGAAAGGTTTACTACCTGAGGTAAAGTTGTCGTATGATTATTATTAATCCGTATTAATTTGTTGAAAAGTTTAAAATAATTTACATTTTTAAATCTTAGGTACGTAAATCCCAACCGACTGGTGTAGAAGGCCCGACGAGCTCGCATCACAATGAAAATGTTGATGATTTTTTTAGCTCGGGTGATGTATATAGACCAAACACCGACGGCGTAAAAAAGCCTGAGGTAGTTATGTTTTATTTTATTTTTTTCCTTCATAGTTTAGCATTTAAATTCAAAATAATTGGTTTACTTTTGTCACTTTAACAGTTGAGACGGTCTCAAAGGTCAACAAAGCCAGCCTCGTGTATGCTTTCCCCATTCACAACAATAAAAGGTGCAAAAAAGAAGAAGTTCAAATCAAACGATGAAAACGAAAACATAAAACAAATAAAAAATGGTATCCAAAACAAAAGGATAAACATAGAACTTGTGCACTAATTGGGGGAAGTATATTCCCGGATGGCTTTTGGGAAGATCTTTTCGGCGATGAGTCACTCGGTTGGTTAGGCACCGAGGTAATAATTTTTAAATATTTGTTACTTTTATTAACTATGTTTAATTTAATTAATATATTTACCGCAGTTTAATATTGAATAATTATTTTTATTTATTATAGCACATATATGGATGGACACACTATCTCTACGAGACTCTTTGGAGCTCAACCTCCCGTTGGAGCATCCTTCCTCCATATTTTGTGGGGGGTTTACTTAGCCGTAATAATAAGCAGGCTTTTAAAGATTTGTTTGATGGGTCGTTCGAACCGTTTCCAAACATCGCTGATGTTGACGAGGTTGTTTTTCAAATTTAAATCATGGTTTTGTTTGTTGAACATATTATGATTTGCTTTTAACATTTTGTTTCAAACTATTCGCGATTTAATAGGTATATGTTGTGTTGAATATAAGCAAACAACATTGGATCCTCGGAGTTTTTAACCTGTGCCAACGAACGTTTACCATCTATGACAGGTAAATGTTGAACCTATTTTTTTTAATGCCGGTTTTCATTAAGTAATAGTGTTAATTTTGATAATGTTTTTTCTATATTTTGCAGTTTACTGTCTTTGGAGGGCTTACGGGAGGCCAAAAGAGAGGTCATATGCAATGTTAATTATGCATTTGACCTTTGGCTAAGATCCAATAATTACTACGAATCCGTAAACCCGTACATGTACGCCCCTCCTTTCGAAGTCGTAGAGCCTGGAGATGTACCCCAACAGTCCGGACATCTTGGTGATTGTGGGGTTTGGGTGTGCATATTTATTGAGAGGTTGATTAAAAACGAACCTCTAAATATATATATGAAAACACCCAAGTAGCAGCTTTAAAAATGCGGCACAGGATGGCCTTTGAATTTTATAAGAACGTTTTGCCGGAAGCTGATTCGATAGATAATAGACAGACTTCCGATGAAGACGAAGTGAAATTGTTACCTTAATATTACTAATGTCATTATTATTACTACTCCTCTTGTGTTATATTAGTAGATATGCAAACAAAACCCAACTAACTACCAAAAGTAACTTCAACAATCTCGCCTGCAAACGGTATTTTCTAGCCAAAGCTTGTTGCTCGTCTAACGATTGCCTCAACCCCGGAACGATTTTTTTGCACCTGAAACATTCTGACGCTTCTACCCACCTAATAAATCCACAACCAGCAGTCTGTGGTTTAAAAAAAATAAACAGTTATTTGATGATCATTAAAAGCACACGATAAATATTAAAATTTAATACTTACGCAACACACGAAGTCTCTATCCGGGTTTGCATCAGTTCTCGAGATAAGTATACGTGTAGTTGCACCGCATGAACATATTTCTCTTGACCTGCTAAATCGTCTAGATGAAGACCTTGAAGATGAAGATGATGACTGAGACATGGTGATGGTATATAAATGTAACACCCCGACGTGTTACGGGTCTCCTAAACGGGTCGGGTCGGACCCAACCACCCGATTAGGGAATAAAATATTCCAGTTCGAATCTCGCGGCTAACCGTTTCAACCGAGTATAGAAATAATAATTATTAGATTATTATTATTTCGGTAAAACGCTCGTTACCTGTTAATTAGAACGCCGCCAAACGTTTTTATTTAAACTTTTATACTCGTTGCCAAATAACCGCGTTTCAGTAATTATCCCTGTGACCAAACACCCCTCTATTTTAATCCCTTATTTAAACCACCCTTCCCTCATTTCTCGCTACTCTCTCTCCCTCTGCTCGATATATATATACACACACATGTATGTTATCTCCTGAACAAGAAAGCCGCTAGCCGGGCATCACCGCCTCCGGCCGCCGGAGCCTCACGCCGGAGCCGCCGCCTGAGCCACCGGTCTCCTCTTCTTCCTCCTTTCCGGAAAACATATAACACCCATGAGAGCAGCAAGGGCCTGAGAGCCATGGCAGCGCTGCTGCCTCTGTGCTCCAGTCACCCCTGCCGTCGTCTTTCTTTTCCTTCTCCGGTCAACTTATCCGGCCGCCGCCCCTTTTCTTCTCCGGTAAGTAACCCCAATAACCTTACCTTGTTTCTGTTGTGAACTAATGAACACCCGAACCACTGTTGAACCCGAACTTCATGAACCCAGCCTGTTGCTCACTGATCTGCGATAGATGTTGGGACAGTCACCGGACTGAGGTGACTGTCAACGGATCCTTGCACCTAACCATAAACCCAACTGATTATCTTCGGTTCTGATCTGTACCCGACAAGCCACTATGAACCCGAGCCATGTTCCGATTATAAACCCGCTGATTCCGTGTCCGTGCTTCTGTTCGAACTCCGGTTAGTTTCCGGTTAGGATTCGGGTTACGTCCGATTCATATGCATAGGCGTATGTTTTGGATATGAAGTGTTTAGTTATCATTTGATTATTATATAGTCGATTGATTATTAACACATCTTATGTTATGTTCGGTGATAGGTACCAAATATGGAAGACGGGTCCGATACCCGGTTTGATATAACCTTCCGGTTAACCTCCGATTATATTCCGGTAATAACCCGGAGGATGTCCGGTTATTATTTGGGTAAGAATATCTCCATTTGGTTAATTGGTTAATATGATTTTATTAATGATAAGTTATTAATATATAATCATGTTGATTGCGAGGTACCGTTAACCGTATTGAGGAATTAGAGTCGTACCGAGTCGACTCAGTGACTCGGTCAACACCGGTAGAACCCGTTCCAAGGACTAGACGAGGATTATTATAATTACAAGAATTATATATATAATACGAATAACGTACGGACTTGATAATAATAATAAGAGAATAATAAACATATATAAAATATATATGTTTATATATATACAAGATTCGATATATAAAACGATATACTAAACTCGGGTTTAGAAGTGTCTAGAGTTCTTTAGGTTCGCGTGCCAAGCTGTAATGGCCAGCTTTATTTCTTTTTGCCTAGGGAGACCAAACCCCGAGTTTAGGACTATCTAATATATATCAGATTCTATATATATATAAATTATATATATGATATATATCCTAAGTATTACAATTTAACAAGTTCCACGCGTAAAACGTATCCATATATATATAGAACATATAATTGTAATAAGAAGATTTGCTGAAGATATAATGCAAATCGGTGAGTATCGTGAACTCCCCACTTTTACTGTTTTATTAAGTGTTTTTGGGGGAATACATGTCATTTGTTAAAACCAGAATTGCTTTACATAAAACGATTATTAAAAGAAGTATGACGGGGACATAGAAACAACGAGGACAGTACTGGACGGTATCCGTCATTTCCTTTCTTGCACCAACTAGAGGGCAGGAACCAGTCGATACAAGTATTTATCACAAACAGAGTGGTACCAATAGGAATGGCACGAACTATAATCGATATGATAGAATTGGGATATGATTGAATGGATGTATAATAGAGTTGGCTATATAGAATATATTTTCCCCTTCAGAATTATAAATGTAAAGCATGTTTATAAAAGAATGTTTATAAAAGAATGTTTATAAAAGAATGTTTATAAAAGAAGGTTTATAAAAGAATGTTTATAAAAGAATTATTAATAAACGAACTGGCCATTCACTTTATAAAATACACGACCTCACCAACTTTATGTTGACAGAAACTATTTTTGACATGTGTTCAGGTAACCCAACAGATATGATGACGTGGATCCTAAAAGACTAAAGACTGTTATTATCCGAACTCCGCTGCGTAGCTCCGATCACCCGACCCGACGACCCGGCCACGTCAGCCAGGGTCGTTACAATAAACCTCTACACAATTGATGATGAACGGTTGGTGGTAGGTATATTTATAAAAAACGAAAGAGTTATTTGCCAATTTAGTCCTTGACGTTTGTCAAAAATTGCAAATTCCACCCGATATTGGTACACCTATCAACCTAGGTCCTTATATAGAACCTCATTTCACATGCTTTTTAATAGCATAATGACTAACATTCCTGCTCCCGTAGAGAACACAATTTGGGTAAATCCACATAACCAATCAAGTTTTTGGGCTCCAAATGTTCTTGAGTTTTACTACGATGGTGATAGCACATGTTGCTATACAACCTATATGGGGTGTACACCATTAAACAAAGAGTGGTGGGGTGGTATTTTAGGGTACTGTGGAAGCGGATATCTTCAAAAAACGGTAAATACTATGACTGTTACGTTTTACGTTATATGAAATGATAATATTTTTGTGATTTTATTAACATTTATTTACAGCATGTTCGTGCATGGTGCAACAAATTGATGTCGTTAAGGGACATTGAACGACAAAGAAGACCAACAACATGTAGTTATGGTCTTTGGAGTGTTCTTCCCCCTAATTTCTATAGCCTAATTATTGAACAAGATCACCATGCTTATTGCTACGCAAACGGCTCGAGAAGAATATATCCACCTCTTTGGGAAGTTGATATGGTAAAATACTGTTTTTTTTGTATATTTATACCTTTTTATCGTGCTGTATAAAATCTACATTTCGTTTTGGACTGTAATTTTCAGGTATATATACCAGCCTCGATAGACGATGAAAACTGGTTTGTTCTACAAGTTGACATGAAATTACTACAAGTAACAGTGTATTTCCCAAATAACTGTAGTCCCATAGATTGCGGTGATACTTTTTGCATTCATAGAAAAATTCATCAAATTCTTATAGAATTTGAATCTGCTTTCATATGGTTTTTGGGGGCTATAACGTACTGGCAAAAGTCTGGTAGAAACGAAGTTGAATCATTACAATTTTGGGGGGATGTTGTCTGGCCTGTCACCAATAGTCGCATTGGTCGACATTCAGGGGTAATCGTTTGTATGTTGCTGAGAAATCTTGTTCAAAACATGTCATTGACTTGGAGAGAAGGCAGCCTACATGATGCTTGCATGAGATTCAGACGTTTCATGGCAGATGAAATTTATGCTGGTCGTTTTGCACCGTCAAATATTTAAATATTTATCTACCTAGTTTATGTATTGATGTAAAACTTGATATATCGAAGTTATTTGTAATTTTATGTTATAAACATTGTTAAGTAAATAAATTAAAGTAAATAGCACCACTAAAAATCAGCAAGGTTAACAGTCGAACAAGTATTATGAATTACATATTCTGCAAAGTCATCTGCTTCAACGAAAGTGGGGGACGGTGTTTGATGATGATTTTCTTTCTTTGAACCACGCCTGGCAGATTTTGATCGTGAGGCAACAGGAGCTGAACATCGGTCACGATGATGACCGTGAGTTTTACAACGACTGCAATATACAGGCGTAGGTTCCTCGCCTCTCGATAAAATTCGTTTATTTTCACGAGGACGTCCCGACTGTCGTTTTGTGATATGTGGTGGTTGTAGAGGAATCAAATACTCTGGCGTCTCCCATTCAGACCTGTGGGGTAAAGGATAAATGGCCTCTTCATATGTTGTTTTGTATAACTGGTTGCTATACCAAGGTGACGTATAATGACTGCAGTCCTTTTCCTTCAGTAATTTTGATACTGCAATCATGTGGCCACATGGGAAACCAGATATCTGGGGAACACAACAACTGCATGTTTCATTAGACAGATCAACAAAACCATTTTTCCCACCGTCTAGAACTTGAAAAGTGTTAACCCCAACGCCATAAGCCTTCCACGTTCTAGAATATTCAATCTTTTTAATAATTTTTTTTACCGCGAAAGGAGTCAGTACGTGTTTATTTTGAATAGCCTCATTTCGGCGTTCGTAATACCATTGTTGAAGTTTTTGTCTAAAAAATTCAACCAAATGGGTGATTGGAACTTTTCGTTCGTCCTTAGATAAGGCGTTCATTGACTCTGCACTGTTAGATGTCATATAATGATATCGTTTCCCCGAACAGTGTGCTCTTGACCACTTATGTAAACCGATACTCAATAGAGTATTCCTAACCCGTGGTAGGGCTGCACACAGCGCGTTAAAACTTTCTTCAAAATCAGACACCCGGTAAGCTTTACAAGTGTTCCACCACAGTGTCTCTAAATCCTTCTTTTTGCTTTTTGGTATCTTTAAGTTCACCATCAAATGTCGACAGCACAACCCGTGAAAGGCATTAGGAAAAACCGTCCGAACTGCCAAATCTATTGAGTTGGCTCTGTCAGATATGATCGCCAAATCCGGGTGCTCACCGATACACTCTTTAAGTTTCGATAAGAACCACGTCCAACTCTCACCGTCCTCGGATTTGCCGATACCATATCCAACGGGTAAAATTTGGTTGTTACCATCCATGCCAACAGCAAGGAATAACGTTCCCTTAAACTCACCTTTTAAGTGTGTCGCGTCTATAATAATGACCGGTCTTAAAGACAGAAGAAAACTCCGAATCTATTTAATAAAATGAAAAACAGATAAATTTTAGACTTCAGTAAACCAAAACATCAATAATTTATTTAAGTTGGTATGAAAATAGGTAAAAATATTTTACTGACCGTTGCACCAATGGCAATAAAAAGCATTTCAAAACGATTGTCTTCATCAGTTTTAATCTCAGTAACAGTCCCTGGATTTGCATTTCGCAAATTATAGCAGTAGAACGGAAGCTCAGAAAACGATTGTTTGCTACTTCCTTGCAAAAGATCAAGTGCATGACACTTCCCCCGCCAAGCTTGAGTATATGATATATCAACCTTAAATCTTTCTCGAAAATCTTGTACTATTTCGTTTCCACGATAAACACGTCTAGTATCTCGCAATTGGTGCTTCAGTATGCTACCAATTACTTGCGGGTTAGCTTGACGAAGATGGGGATGTGTTTGAGTTTTAGAACATGTGTGGTTGTTGTTAAAAAAATGTAACAAAAAACGTGTCTGAAGTTGGGACAGAACGTGACCTAAATTGCCAATCACAATCATCAACTACACATGAAATTTCATACCTCCTTTTAGATGACCTGTCGACTTTATAGGAAAAACGTTCAGACAAACAAAAATTTCCTAACTGCAATTTCAATTCATCTTTGTTACGAAATACGGAACCTTCAGAAAAAACTAAATAGCTTTTGGTTATATCTGAAAACAATTCAGGACTTGGCTTTCCATAAAATTCTTCTTTTTCAGCTTTCTCATCATCGAAATTTCCAAAACACCCATATGGTGTGTAATGATCAAAATTTTCTATAGACACATTTTGATCAGGGACTTTTGAATCATTTGAAGGTGCGTCATTTAAATGAGCATTACTAGACGAACCCACACCTGGTTCATCTACAACATACAACTTCAATACTTCATGGGGGTTTTGCAAAGCAACTTTAAAAAGAAAAGATACATCACGATCATTAAAAATGTCGATTGCATCATCAAAAGCTGACATTTTATAAGATAACCTTGAAATGTTTGGAATCTCACACACATCGGAAACTACATTTAAAAAACTAAGATACGAGATATTTGAATCAATTTCAAAACCACGTCTTTTACAGCTACTATCAACAACGTATTCCATTCGACCGTTGACAACTTCCCACCTGCCTCCACTATAGATTATAAAACTAACCATTTTTAAAAACACAACTTTTTTTAACACTTTGAAAGAAAAATAAGGAATACAAGAAAAAATTCAAACAAAATTGTTACAAAATTTACTAATTTTATAACAAACGGTTCGTCATGGACGTCACATCACCGAAAACGTCTCCGGCGATGTACGACGTCCGGCACCGAGTCGGTGCAGAAACAGTAAAAAGACGGTACGGGAAGCCGTCTTTTTCGTACCCGCTGACGTCTCAGGAGACGGTTGATAACTTTTACAAGACGTCACCGGAGACGGCTTTTTCGTACCGAACCGGCTCAGGAGCCGTCTCCGGTGGGATCGGATATATTATTTTATTATAAGCCGAGCCGAAGACGGCTTAACTTGAGCCGTTGGTGAACCGTCTCAAAGACCCCACCGGAGACGGCTTTGCGGCGCTGACACGTCTCAAGCCGCCACGGGAGCCGGGTGGCAGACATCGGGATCGTAACCGCCACGTGTTGGGTTGCTACTGGTTGGAAACCAAAGGATCTCGGAAGACGGTTCAGCCCTTTTGGAAACCGTGTCCCGTCTCTCCAAAAACGGTGGAGGGGGCTATTTACGCAAAACGCCCGGTCAAGGGGCTATTTTGGCCATTTTCTAGAATTGTATTATGAGGAATCAAATTTTATTCAAGTAAAAAAATGGAATTAATTTTTCATGGTCAGATGATAATTTATTTATAATTTAATTTAATTTGTGATATTTAATAGTATAAAAAAGGTATATTTAATAGGTGATATTTAACAGTATAAAAAAGGTATAAAGTATATACTCTTAGTTTTATCTATTGCAGGTAGATCATTAGTTTTGGCAATCAAATGGTGATATATAAATGGTCGGATCTAAATTAACAAAAGCTTTGTTAATCACGACTATCACCACCAGACACCAGTGACGAAACTTGACCCGAAGGTTTGGGAAGTCGGAAGCCATTAGTTTCGAAGGGTCGAAACGCTATATTTCCAAAATTTTGTATACAAAAACTATATAACCGTAATTTCTGCGCGAAAATTCGGGGGGGGGGGGGGGGAGGGGGGCGGCCCCCGCCTGCCCAACTAAGCTGCGCCCCTGACTACCACGCAAAAAAAATTATAAATTAGTGCCGATCAATTTTGACTAAACAAAACCCACATAGTAAACAATACAACATTCATAAGCATTCAATAGTCAATACAATCCTCAACAATGACATGCGGCCGCGCCTCAAACAACCTCCTCACGCGTATTTCCATCAAGAAGTTTATGTTCGGAAGGTGGTGTACATCCGCTAGCGTGAACCAATTCCCTTATACAGATTCGCTCTATAAATTATCCAGTTCGTGCGGGCGTTGTGTTGGTTCAGAAATTTTGAAATCTGGGCCGTCAGTCCTTTTTGAATAACAAAACTAAGACGCGACATGTTTAAAAACATTTGTGGATAGTGACGGATCTTGAACGAAAAACCTGGTAGGGCCGAGCTCAATCTGGTAGGGCCAAACTCAATACATATAATTTTTTTTGGAAGTTTTCGGTAAAATTTACACTACGAAACGAAAAAGCTGGGTGGGCCAAGGCCCGATCTGACCCTAGTGAAGAACCGCCCATGTTTGTGGAGTTAATTACTGTATAGCATGACGTCGCAATCTTCAAACGCTGGAACTTGACCGAACGGCTGCATATGCATACATATACACATCAGATCTAAAGCAAATTGAAGTCAACGATTGATATATGAGTTTTGAAATCTTATTATAGATAAGCGTATTACGTACGTTGCGAGCAAGGAAACGAGGCCTTTTATGTTCCCAGGCAGCCATGTTTACAGTAACTATCTCATAATCGACATTCTTTTCGAAGAGACAAGCGAAAACACGATACGCTGCGTTTGAACACACGAATCCGTACACTTTTACCGTCATATTGTTGTATCAACTAGTTCTGCAATTGGTAAATTTCATGACTCCATATCTCCAACAAGTTATTTCTAAATAACATGACACCAACCTAATAAATATATAAATTTTATTATCCAAAACTAAAACCTAAAAATGTTTTTAACATATAACAAAATACGTCATTATTGTGTACTGTATTATTCCTTCAATATTGAAGAAATTGTTCCAACATCCATGCCTGGCGGCTAAAATAAGCGTACTGTATTATAGAATTGTATAATACTTAAAATGTCTGGATCGGTGGTTTTATATCAATATTGTTAAAATAAAGTTTTGGTTCTGCGACAACGACTTAATAATATTATTCCTTCAATCATTAATCTTATTTTTGCTGTTATTACCCGTTCATTTTGAAAAAAAATCTCCTGTCACAATGCTTTACAAGACATTTATTTGTACGACGATGATTTTAAGTAGGATTTATATTTAACTAGATTATACCAGGAGCCTCTCGAAGTTGAGAAATCTAATAAAACACATCAATTTTACATATGAAATAGATTGATGCGCTTTACAATTAGCACCTACCCTAAAACAATTAACAATGTATCTTCAATATTAACGCCTAACCTTAAAAAATGTATAATTCTAATGTTAACATCTAATCTAAAACAATGTATAGCTCTAATATTAACACCTAACCTAAAAAATGTAAAACTCCAATGCTAACACCTAACCTAAAACCATGGATAACTCCAATGTACAACTTTAACATACTAATATCAATACCTAACCTAAAACAATGTATACCTCTATTAACCTATTCGGCTCTGGTTGAAAATAGAATTCATATTTACTGGTTTGAACATAATTAATGATAATTAATCGTTTTTTTCTTCGTTTTTTATAAAGCACTATGGTACTCGTTGGAAAGATGATAAACACTCGTTAATTTGGTGTAATTTTTTTTCTTTAAAAAATCTCGTATATAAAAGATATTAACGTTTAAAAATTATAGGAGGAATCATGAGAGAAAAATCCAATTTTGTTTTTAAACTTTTTTTTCCCTAAAGTTACTTAATGCCACATGGCATCCTACATGACACTCTCAAGTGGGAGAATGACTATATGAGTGCCATATATGTAGGGTTTGAGGCTTTCAATTATATAATAGATGAGTGCATTCACAATAGCTTCTCTATCCCCCTTCACTCATAACCAATCTCAACCACATATTACATTAAAAATCATTACAATTACTTTTTTCTTCACTCACAACCACTTTCCACAAATATTAAAAAATATATACAGAAAAATTGTTTTCCCAAAAATATTCTCAAATATCCTCTAATATACCGATAAACAGAAGTTCTCTATCTTCTTCTCTCATAATCCCGTAAAAATATAGGGTTTTCTCTCACGATATTATGGGGCCCAAATGTGAGTGCTCTGAGTCTACCAGTATGAAAATAAATAAAAAGAAAATTACTTTAAATCAAGTATGGACCCACGTGTTGTGTAGGGGTGTGTTCAGAATTCGTTTCGAACTCGAAGAATTCAAAATTCAACTTAATTCGAAATCGAGTTTTAATACGAATTTGCTTTGAATTCGAGTTTCTAATACGAATTCGAATCGAATTTGTCACCTTTAATTGAATTCGAATCGAATACGAATTCAGTAAAAAGATCAAATTATTTGAAAAATTCGATTCAATTAATTCGAAAATTCGTTATTCGATTCGATGAACACCCCTGGTGTTGTGTACCAAGTTCAAGTGACCAAGATTAAATATTTAAAGGTTATATGGCATCCGATTTTTTTGTTGTATAATTGCCATGTTTGACCACTAGGCGTGTAAACGAAATGAATGTTCATGAATTATTGTGAACTTGTTCGGATAGAAGTTCGTTTATTTAATAAACGAACAAGCACGAACTAAAAAATTGGTTTGTTAAATTAAATGAACAAATGTTGTGTTCGTTTATTTATGTTCATAAACGTTCATTTATGTATGTTCATTTATGTTAATCTAAAGATTGATAATTACATGAGTAGTTAAATTTATATAAATATTAACACAAAATGGGTTTTCTAGCTACTCTTATAACTATAACCAAATAGTAATTAGGGTTTTAGTAATATAAAATAGGTTTTCCAATTGAACTTATCATAAATGATCACTTGTTTATCATGTATACAAAACAATTACTTATTGTTAAGATGCATGAACCCTAATTTAGATATGTGTATTGGTTAATTGTAAATATATTAAACTTATTAGATTGTGTTCGTTAGTTTTAAGTTACATTGGTTTGTGGTTCAATCATGTTCATTAATCTTTATTCACTTATGTTCATTTAAGTTTTTTTTTTATATTCGTTTATGTTCATGAACTATTCATTTAAGTTTTAAATGAACGAACATAAACGAACATGACTGATGTGTCGTAAAACACATCTATTCTCTTATGTATTTTTTGTTATAATTGAGTCTTTTGTATATAGTTTTTAATAGTTTTAGGCGTGTATTCGTTTGTTGGCCTATTTTTGTCATTGTATAGTTTTTTATTAATTTTTAGTACTTATTTGTTTATTTTATATTTTGGTAGGTGTTCGTGTGGACGTTGGAGCGTAAACGAGAAACTTTAGTCGAGCCAAGAACACCCGAGTTAAGAGCACGGAGCTAGAATGCTATATATAATAATAATTATAATAATAATAATAATAGTAATAAAAAAATATAAAAAAAGAGGAATGCTTGGGCTCGAAGCCCAAGCCTAAACTAAGGCAATTCAAAACAAAGTCGGTCAAGGTGGATTGCTATATGTTTGACATTGACGGCAAACAGAAAAAAGGAATTGAATCTACAAATCATTCATTCGCACAATCGCACAGAGACCAAGAACCAAGAAGCGGTGACGAGCAGAAGGGCACGGAAGGAGAAAAGGCCACGGGCACGTTAAAGATCAATAGCCAACGAGCCTTGGGTTAGGTTTAGTTTTCGCTCTATATTTTTATAGACATGATGAAATTGTTTTTTTATAAACTTTTAATTTATGTTTCTAAATATTATGAGTGGCTAGACTTTTATGGTTGCTTAGGTTTATGAACTAGACACGTAATTTGCAGTTTTTAATGATTCTTGGTTTTTAATTTTGATGTGTAGGATTACATGATTTTAATTTTATTGTTGGATTTGATATATGTGTGTTGGTGTTATTTTTAATTGAAGTTTGTTTATTGGTTTTGTGGAGCTAGGCATGTAGAGATACCCCCTAGGTCTTGAAATCAATCTAGTTCGTCAACTTAGGTTAGCGTGCTAGTATTTGGAGTTGGAGTACGACACAAGTATAACAAACTAATATAATAAATTTAACTAAGACGTGCAGTCCATTCTTGAGGGTGAGAAATCTAACTCGAGTTTGCTAGGTAACTAACTAGGCATTGTTCGGTAGTTGGCAAGCGCTAGGGCGGGAGTCGCTACTTGTCCGTGTTTAGAGTTTTCCTAGGTTTTCTTCAGTAGAGTTTAAGTCTGCTTCATAGTTAGAAGGTTTTAATCCAGGAGAGGTTTTAATCTGATTTCTGTGGGATTTTGGTACGCTAGGGCGATCCGGATCCATTTTAGCATTTCTACACTTGTCCCGCCTTGAGTCTAGTGAGCTATCTTTGACAGGAGGTTTATTAGATAAGAATAGGGTCTCAAGTTAATTACCGGATTCAGGATTTATTGCTAGTGTCTAGGGATTTTACCTAAGTAACTAGCCTTCTTCCTATCTGATTTCTCCAAGTTCCTAGGTTCGTATAAGCATTTTGAGGTTATTTTGTTTATATTTAGTTCCTTCTAAGTTTATAATTAGTTGCTTAAAATACCCCCCATATAAGTATATATTTATTTAGGCTAGTATTCGGTATAGGTTGTGATCTAGAGTTGCATTCGCGTCTTAGGGTTCGATACTCGGTCTTATCTGTTTACTGCTTTGCGACCGGTACACTTGCCGTGCGTGTGTAGTTTTTAGGTGAGTCGTTTTAATTAAAACTTGTGTTATTTTTATATATACATTTACACACATCAATGACAATTTTCTTAATGAACGAACACGAAAAATATATTGTGTTCGAGTATGTGTTCGTGTTCGTGTTTCGTTAAAGTTAAATGAATAAACACAAACAAGTCTTTTTTTCATGTTCGTTCGGTTCGTTTACAAGCCTATTGACCACACATGTTTAAAAAGTAAACCTTCACTAAAAAACAATCTGGAATATTCGATTAACATGTAAAGCCTTGAACTATGCCTAAAGGGAGAAGGGGCATTCCAAGCTACTAGCTTAGTCCTGACCAATAATATCATGCCATCTCAAATTCAATCCAAAGTAGCCAGAAACCCCCAAATCATTGGCAACACTCCAAGCTATTAGCTTGGTTACTTTTTTTATTTTATTTTTATTTTTCATTTTAAAACAACAAAACTTAATAAAAACACATTTATATAAAACATAACATTATACATAAATTTAAAAAAAAACTAAAAATATGATTAAGCAAGAAAAAAACTAAACACGCAATTAAATTAAAAAAACACAGACTAATTAAACCTGAACTTAAAAACTAATTATCAAGGCGCAATTCATCAATTGCCACGCGGAGATGTGGGAGAACTCGGAACTGTACCGAGTTTGGTGCTCGATTTGGGCGAGCCCAATTGCCACGTCCTCGTGCATGTTTGCACCCTCCTCCTGCAAAATTCTTTGGTATTATGAGTTGAAGCGATCACACTTCTTGAAGAGGTCATCCCACTTCCGGTGTAGAGAATCGGTCGTGCGGTTGGTGTCGCCTACTAGCTCCTTAAAGTTAGCTAGGACACAAGGTCAAAAAGAAGGTCGTGGTGGAGTAGGTACATCGTTGACCGTGGTGTAGGAGGTCACCAAGGCAATCTCCTCTTCTCCGTCCAACGAACCATGGTCGGAGGCAGCGGCAGTGGTGCTCGGTGGTATTTGTTGGGAGGTTGTGGTGGTGCTCAACGGTGGGCCGGTGGCGCTCGACGGGATTTGCTAGGTTTGTTGGTGAAAATGATCGACAGTGGTGGGGTTACGGTGAAAATGACCGAAGGTGGTGGTTATTTATAATAATAATTTAGGTAAAAAAAAGTTTAAATTTTTTTGACCGTTTCTACACGGTCAATTGTTAGAATAGTCAAAAAATAAATGTTGTAACTGTTGCAGCTCGGCAAGATGTAACCGAGCTGCTTGGTTTTTCAGCGTAGCCGAAGGAGTGACGGTAGTGTACCCACCCTAGGTGCTCCATGCCCCTTCACCCATAAAAGAAATAAAATAGTTATCGGTGGAGTCGACTTTCTCGGTCTTGACCAACGTTAAATTATAGTTCTAGATCTTTTCTGAAAAGATGACGCAACTCAAACGTCATCCAGTTGTTCTCGGTCTTGACGCGCCAACGAACTTTTGTAACACTAAATTCTTTCCATATGAGAAGGTCTGTGTATTATTTAATTTAATGTGCCGATCAATTCAATTCAGTTTCAAAAAATGGCTGCTTTTTTTTAATATATTGCTACATAATTTTATAAGGCCTTAATATATTGCTACATAATTAACCCCTCTGATCAATGAAGGTGATAGCTGTTGACTTGGCTTAGATCCTAAACAAAAATAATCAGGTTCGGTTGTTATAAACTATTTAATGAACATATTTTGTTTAAATTGAAATTTCTTAACATGTTTGATCGACATCACGATTATATTAATATTAAGCAAGTGTGTGCATATAAAATTTAAAAGTTCATCTTACCAAACTGCATACAACATGTTTAAGTCATTATTTGTTCTGTTACAACCCGATACATTCCATCGTTCCATTTTATTGTATGTTTACAACGTTAGTTACATCTCATTTGTCAACTCACTAGAATTGTCAATCAGCTTGACAACGCCATTGGAGTTAAGATTTGGTCCCCTTGGAAGATGAATCTGGTTATTTAAGTCGTTAAAATATTTGACCCAAACTATATACATGGGTCGTATGCAAATTATATGATTGTGTTCGGGTTACAGTTGATATTTTTCATAAATAAATACATAAAATATATGTGTTGTATTCAGGGTTCCATTGTGTGTGTTGTCTTCAGGGTTCGTTAATATTAACTCATCGACCCAAACTATATAAAAGCTGTTGATTTTTTTACAAGTGCAATGACTTGGTTAAAATGATATACAGGTCACCACATTACATATCCAATGCATACCGGTTTCACAGTATTTGATTATTTAAAAAAAAAAATTCCCAATTGACTATTTGACCATGATCCATTCAAAGTTGATACAAACCAGAAATTATTATTTAACATTGTGCTTCATAAACTAAGCCGATAATCACGCTTAAAATAATATCATTATTTTTTTTTGAACGGCTAACGAATAAATTCCGAGCACTCTCGGGCACCCTTTTGGCGAATTAGGTACTCGAGAGTACCCGGGCCACCAATTCCCGGGAAAACCCGACCACTCATCCGTCCGAAGGCACGACGGTGAAATAGTCGGTAAAACCGGTCGGGATCAGGACTCGAACCCAAGCCAATGGCCGGGTCATCCCTCATTTCCCCTCCACCAATGTCCTCCAAATGTAGCTAGTGGGAATTGAACCCAAGCCTCCCATAAGAAACTTTAGGCCCTCAAGCAACTGGGCTACAAGGGACAAAATAATATCATTATTGTTTAAATAAAGCAAAATAATATCATTATTGTTGAAATAAACCATAACTGCATAAGCTGATCAATTACAACAATGTTAGCAAAATGTACAACACTCAATTCATTACTCAACAAACCTTCCTTTAACCAATACTCACCACGGTGACATAGCTGCAACCTTAACCCAAGCCGGCCTGGAAAGAATATCAGCAGCCCAGGCGCGCATATGCGGCCGCCCCTGAAACCACCCCTTCGCCTTTGTGGACCTCAGGTAATGCATCCCGGGTTGGTGATGGAGATCCGCCAGCGTGAAGCTATCTCCAGCCAAATACTTGTTCTCCTTCAGCCGTTGTTCATACACATCAAGCACGCTTTCCAGCTTCCTTTCGTACTCGCGTACGCCATTTTTCCCCTCTAGGGTTGCTTCGATTAGCTTCGAGAACGGTGGATCAAATCTCTGGTTTTCAGTATCCATCCAGACCGTTTGTACTGCTAATTTAATCGGATCCTTTAATATCAAATCCGTTCCGTTACCTTCGTATTTGTTTGCTATGTACTGTGTGATTGCTCGTGATTCTGTAACAAATAAACGAATATTGAGCGCCATAACTAACCAAAGGGTTCAATTATGCATACACCTAATTGGATCTTTTGACACCCAACATATGACTCGTATATGCTTTGTTAGGTTGGTTGTCTATATACGACTTGTATGTTTGTATACAAGTCATATAGTTCATGTAAGAAAAAGATAGGGATAATTGCACAAATAAACATTTGACCAAAGTAATTTGCAAAAATAAACATAGGATGCGTCTAAACAACAGGGACGAGACACTCTTTGCGTCTACCAATCAGACGATTACACGTGTAAAGCCTTCAGACGCCTTAGTTTTTAAGGTCCATGCGTCTAATCTTTAGACGCGAAAAAGGATTGTGTCTAAAGAACAGACTCTTAAATTAAAGAGTCTAAAAAGGTTTAGACTCTTAAATTAAAGGTGAATTGGATTTTAATAACCCAAACTATTCGAAATTGGCCACTGGCACCCTGAACTAAAAAATTGGCCATATATAACCTGAACTATTGACTTATTGGAATCTAGCACCCAACTAACTGACGCCGTTAGTTGGGTTGCTGACGTGGCACAAGTTGCTGACATGGCACGCTGATGTGGCACAAGTTGCTGACGTGGCACGCTGATGCGTGCACACGTGGATTGACACGCCAGCATGCCACGTCAGCAAATCTTGCCACGTCAGCTAACCCACTAACGGTGTTAGTGATTTAACCGTTAGTGGGTGTTAGATTCCAATAAGTCAATAGTTCAGGTTATATATGGCCAATTTTTTAATTGGGGGTGCCAGTGGCCAATTTCAAATAGTTCAGGTTATTAAAATCCAATTCCCCTAAATTAAATAGTTTAAAAAGGTTTAGACGTACTCTTTAATTTAAGAGTCTGTTCTATGGACGCAATCATTTTTCGCGTTTAAAGATTAGACGCATGGACCTTAAAAATTAAGACGTCTGAAGGCTTTACACGTGTCTCGTCCCTGTTGTTTAGACGCATACTATGTTTATTTTTGCAAATGACTTTGGTCAAATGTTTATTTGTGCAATTATCCCAAAAAGATATTCAAGTTGTATATATTATTACGACTCATATCAAAATATACATCATATAATTAGCATGAATTACCGAACAGTGTGACGTCACCGTCTTCTAAGGCTGGAACTTCACCAAAGGGCTGTATATATGTTACAAACACGTATAAACATTAGATCTAAATGAATTTGGATTAAAATACAGGTGTGTGAATTTTGGAATATATGATAATATGTGTTATATTTATACGTACGTTGCGCGCTAGGAAACGAGGCGTTTTGTGTTCTCCAGTAGCTGTATTGACTGTGATGAACTCGAAGTTGACTTCCTTCTCGTAAAGACAAGCTTGAACACGTTGTGTTGCGTCTGAAGCAACGGATCCGTACAGTTTTAGTGCCATGTTTAAGTAGCTGCAACTGATTGCTATTGAAATGATCAGAAGTTATACAAAAGGGATTGAAATACGATGAAATGGTGAGATATACGTGTGAACACTGAAACGATGATCAAACACTTGATGGATGATTTTGTAAATTGTAAAGAAAGGGGAGTTTGAAAGTAATCTTATATAGATGTGACTTGTGAGATTTTTTTAATTGGTAAACTAAATAATATTTGTGTATTTAGGGTGTCAGTTTTCAATTTGTATTTTTGGCGAAACCGTAATCTAAGGTTGCGGATCATGTTGACGTGGGACATCTGATTGGTGAAACCGCAATCTCAAGTTACGGATTATGCTGACGTGGGGACATCTAATTGGTGAGATGGAAAAGATACAAGGACTACCCTGTCCATGTAGGCATAAACCACAATCACGATTACACCAAATGCAAAAATCTTTTTCTGAACATCTGTTTACAGGGCCGGCCCTGAAAATTTAAGTGTCCGGGCCGAGCTGCAAAAATTGTGCCATTAGCCTTAGCTTTAGGCCTTAACAAAATAAATAATGTAAACTATTTTTTAAGCTATGATTAAAGTAAATATCAAATTGATTGATTAAATTTATTTCACACTTAAGTTGTAGTCTAACGGTAGAGGGAACAAACCCTCTTGGGGGAGGTTGGGAGTTCGATCCCACAAAAAGGTGAAAATATAAATGGGTGAAAGTTTGGCAATTTTTTTTGTTTCGTAACAAAAATAAAAGTTAAAAAGGAAGTCAAAACCAACCGGTAAAAAAACAAAAACAACTAAGTGTGAGTCATTTTCATTCCATCTTCTTCATCCTCTCTAGTCCTACATTTATTAATAAACCTGCAATTTTTTTTCTCAAACCATTTCATTTTCTTCTTTAATTCTTAACCTCTCTGAACATTTCTTTACTTTCTGTTTTATATAAACTACCATTCACTTTGATTAATACTTGATTAACAATTTTGGGGCTTAAACATACAAAAATCCATCAAATTAAGTACATCAATGTTAAGAAAACTGGGATTGCCGGAGGGTCAATGTGCCCCCGAGAAATTGGGCCTGGGCCGGGAGTCCTCCTCACACCCCTTAAGGGCCGGCCATGTCTGTTTATGTAAAAATTTTGGTTCTTTAACACCCAAACAACAAAAAAAAAAATCATAGATGTGATGTACTGATGTTTTACAATACTAGTCCTTTATTTATTCATTTTAGTCGTTTGAGCCTTCTAATTTTTCCTTTTGGCCCTAAAACTCTTAATTTACACACA
Source organism: Ambrosia trifida (assembly GCA_028751855.1). Lineage (NCBI taxonomy): Eukaryota > Viridiplantae > Streptophyta > Magnoliopsida > Asterales > Asteraceae > Ambrosia > Ambrosia trifida. Next base: position 11,897,177 of record CM054125.1, read on the forward strand.
ATCAAAAGAAACTTAAAATAGTTTGTTAAGTTAGTTATAAATTTCAATAAATTGTATGTTTCATGCAGTTTTTTTAATCAAAAAGTCGTTTGGGGGATGAAACGCCTCTTTTGCAAGAAAAAACTACATGGATATACTTTTTTTTAACGTAAAACTTCATTCAAAATGAGCAAGTCCTCAAATTAAGGACCACCCCAAACAAACCAATTTACAACATATACAGCGGATATTTGCTCCACTCATTCCATTCTATCCTGTCAATATTCGATCTAAACTTTATCCACAAAAACGAAATGGCTTTAACTATAGCCACTACCTCTACCACCTTAGGATCCGAGTTTTGAAAAATTTTCTTGTTTCGTTCTTTCCATATGGCCCAGCATGTCACCATGATAATACCTCGGACAATCCTTTTTCCCTTATCCGCAATCGGCACAAAATCCTGCCAAGTCTTCATATCTTCAATAGTATCAAAAACGGCTGGATTAAAGTGACACCAGCTCCACACCTTACTCCAAACCCCATACGCAAACCCACAAGCAACGAACACATGATTGACAGACTCCTCGTCAACTCCGCACATCGGGCATAAAGTATTCGGCAACACAACTCTTCTTTTAACCAATTCCAACCGAGTAGGGACCCTACCTTTTTTCATCCTCCAGGCATACTTTTGGAAGTAGATATTTCTTATAAAACTAACTATTAGTTCTATTAAGATTTTTTTATAGTTATATATTATTAGCTTTAATACTGTAACATTTTAATAATAATATACTCGATACAATAACATAATTAAAATGTTGAATCAAGTTGCGCTTCTGGGTTCTGGCTTCTACAATCTACACATTGTATCAACAATCCTTTCATGGTGTATATTGTTAAAATGTGGGTTTAAATTAGAATCATAGAATGGTGAACATACTATTTATTGAATCACTAGAGTTTTTGTGTAATTAAATATATAAACATGTTTTAACAATTTTGATCACTATTCCCTAATAACATGAATAAAATGGCCCAACCAGAACATATTAAGAAAGATCTCATTAGATTTTTTTATCTTTTACATTGTAACTCAACAAACTTTACCAATTGAGTTCTCAAATACATATGAAAATTATGAAAAGTGTTCCATAATTATATATTTTTTAAAAGGGAAAATAAATTATAGAAAGTTACAATAACCCAAAATTATATATAATAATAATAATAATAATAATAATAATAATAATAATAAACCAAGACAAAAATCTAGTAATGTTTATTATAGAAGAAATAAAATGACAAATAAACAGCGAAAGAGTCCATTTGCCATTTGCGTGCTAACCATCAAATAACGCACACCCAATCGGTCTACTAAACAACGGAAAAACTCCCGATATGCTCTCTTCATTTTTATTTGAGTTAAATGTCATTTTCGTCCCTGAGGTTTGGCACTTTTTGCTAGTTTCATCCAAAAGTTTTTTTTTTCTCATCTGGACCCAAAGGTTTTCAAATACTTGCTCGTTTCATCCAACTCGTTAACGCCGTTAGTCTCAGTCAGTTAAGTAAGGGCATTTTTGTCAATTCGTCTGTTAAGTAAAGGGCATTTTTGTCAATTCGTATGTTTTTAATCCCAACCCTATTTAAACCACTCAAGTGTATAAATTCAAAATCTTAATCAATCAATAATAATTAAAAAATAAAACCCTTTACAGCAGAGAAAATCTCCTAGTCAGCCAGTCATCCCTTCACAATCTCACGGCGTCACATCGGTGGCCGGAGATTTCAAACCCTCCAATCACATCCATGGCCACCAACCCATCTCATCCGATCCTAACCGAGTCAACTCACCCATCATCGGCAGCCGTATCAATGACTCGACGAATGGCAAAACTTGTCACCAGGTATCAACCAACCCCTTTCATGCAATGTCTTTTCTTTTTTTATATAATTATTATAAAGATCGGATTTTTATGCAATCTTCAATGTGGGTTTTTGTTTTTTTTTCTTTTGTGGGTCAGTGTCGACAGAAGACGTAGGATTATGTGGTGACATGTACTAATCCAAATGGGAATAAGAAGCAGAAGTGTCCGCTTAATGCATCTAAAGGTTGTTTGTTAAACAGGTTATTTTTGTTAATCGATGAAGTTTTTTTAAGGGTTTGTTTTATTTTTTAATTATTATTGGAGTTTTTATTTTGGGTTTTGATTTTTAGGGTTTTGGAATGAAGAAAATGAAGTAGGTGGATTTGGGGTTGATTGTCTGACTTGGGGTGTTTTAAATAGGATTGGGATTAAAAACATATGAATTGACATAAATGCCCTTCACTTAAAAGACGAAATGACAAAATTGCCCTTAGTTAACTGACTTCAACTAACGGTGTTAACGAGTTGGATGAAACAAGCAACTATTTGAAAACTATTGGATCCAGTTGAGAAAAAATAAACTTTTGGATAAAACCGGCAAAAGGTGCCAAACCTCAGGGACGAAAATGGCAGTTTACTCTTTTTATTTCGTTATTCTATCATATAATATAATTGGATGATTATATGGTTGATCTTCATAAATGTGTATCCTTTATTACCCAATTTTCAGCTTTCTAGGTAGGACGCAGGTTTCTCAAGAGTGAAGAATATTTATCACCAATTTTCATTAGGAACCGATGTTTAAACAAAAAATTATCGCTAATATTAAAAAATTATTGTATTAAAATTTAGGAACGTTGACCAATGTCCATGTCACGATGATAGCAATGTTTCTAGAATAACTCTTCAAATTTGAGAACCTTGCAATAGTGTAGTTAAATGTTTTTAACATGTTTTTAACTATATTTTCCTGACGAACGGTGACGCTATGTTTTAACTCTTCAAATTTGAGACACCCAAAAGTGACGCTATGTTTTAAGTTTCGATCCAATTTTTGCTTATTATCGCGTTATAACGGGTGTGCATGGTTCACCATTTTTACATCTATATTTCACTCAGTTTTATTTTTTCATTTTTTATTTGTTGTTTATGAGTTTTTCGATGTTGTTGGTCACTTGCAATAGCGTAGCATTAATGCTACTTAGTACGGTTTATGCCCTTCGCAGAATGCGAGGGGCTTAGTGCTAGTTAGAGGATAAATAAAGAAAAAGTTTGCAAAATTCATTCAATTATTCACGTCTTGTGCAGCACTTGGAAGGAAGCCAAGGTTTATTTTAGACATATATTAGCAGCCTCGTTTTGGGGTTTTTCGGCCGTTTTTATGAAGTATACCTTCAAAAAAGGAAAGAAAAAAAAAAGGCCGTGGCACCCACTTAGGTGCTGTTTGTTTTTTCTGAGGTAAAAGGTATGCAGTCTGCGGACCACATCTGCAGACATCTGCAGGAGAAGAGGTGGAGCAAAGGTCTGCAGTCTGCAGGAGGAAGACTGTTTGTTTTTTAACGTCTGCAGTACAACCCAAAATCATAACTATAACCTATCACAACCCACCATAACCATAGTCTACCACAATCAATAATTCTTCATAGCTAAAATCTTTTTTTCCAAAATATTCAAAACACCTAAAAGAATCTGACCCAGAACACAAAACCAAGAAACAAATTGGATCTACAAACATAAAACATAATTAAAACAACCTTAATTCCTTAAACACATGTTTTCATCAGCAAACATTATACATTTCCTATACATTCTAACTCCTCTGTACATTTCTTATCCAAACTCAATTCCATTTCCATCTTTTCAGAATGATGTCGTGTGGCTTCCAGGTCAACTCTTAACTCATCGGTTAAACAAATCCATTCACTCTTCATTTCCATCCATCTTTCTCTTTCCTTTTGAAGCTCTTCTATTGTTTCGTCTCCTTTAAGATCTGTGCCGCTTTTTCTTAGGGATGAGGGAAGAGGGAGGAGGGCGGCGGAGGGAGGAGGGAAGAGGGCGGCGGAAGGAGGAGGGAGGGCGGCGGAGGGTGACGGGGGATGAGCGGAGGATGAGGGAGGAAGAGAAAAAGAAAGGGAAAGAAGAAGAAAGAAGGAAAACTTGCCTGATGATGATGTTGTGTTGCTGCTGAGAAGGAAGAAGAGAGGAGATGGTTTTGTAGAAGAAGAGGTTTGGAGAAGTGAGAAGAGGTGGGTACAAGTCTGCTTGAGGAAGAGGTGGTGAAGAGCTTTTGAAGGGTTATGTCTTCTAAAAAACAAACAAGCTTTCCGCCCCAAATGTCTGCCCGCGTCTGCACAGCGCAGACATAAGTGGCCAGAAGCACTTCTAGTAGAAAAACAAACACCCCCTTAGTGTAGTGGGTGTGGAGACACCCAAAATGGGATGTCTCCTTGCCACATAGGATAGAGTTATATTCTTTTGTTTAGGACATGGATGCGGTGTAGAGACATGAGACCCCATTTATTATTAATAATATTAAATGCAAATAAAAGTAATAATATTAAATTTGTGATTGGCCGGATCTCTCTCTTCAGCTATTGGTTCGTCTCTCATGCTCCTTTGGAGACCGGAGGGACGGAGACAAATGAAGGTGGCGGTGTTTGAGACTAAGACATGACAAAAAAGGTGGGACGGGGTGGTGGGACGTCTCCACACCTCATAGTCTTAGGAAACAAGGACATGGTTTGGTTGCATTGGTATTTGGTTGGACCACGACGATCACCATGTGACCTCTGTAATCACAAGCATCCTGACCTCTGTTTAGCGATTATGTACGCTTGTTTACTTAAAATTGGTTATATATTCATCAGTTGACTTAAGGCTAATCAGAGTGACAAATTTGATGTTAACAATTCCACGCATTAATAGAAAAACATACGATCTGGTCTAAATTAATATTTGCATTCTGAGAGCTTATTTGTTCTTAAACGAATTTGTTAGAAGTTATTTCAAGTTATTAACAAAACCAAGTTTTGAATATAATCCTTGTCCCCTAACCAACTCATTCTGTCACCATGGTTTAAAAAAACGCTTGAGGCGTGCGCCTCGAGGCGCGCCTCAAGGCGATTTGGTCTGAAAACGCTTCTGAGGCGGCGCCTCAGGTGTTTGAACAGTGGTATGCGCCTCACAAGACTGAGGCGCTATGAAAAGTTGCGCCTCAGGGGGTTTTCAGGTATATTTTTTTATGTTTTCGACTTTTTGTGACATTTTATGTCTTTTTTATGTGTGTTTTTGATGTTTTTGATGAATTTGATGATGAAATTAGTTAGCATTTTATTTTTTGAAAGATATATAATTATTTATTTAATTTTTTAATTCCGCCTCGGGCTTACGCCTCGGTTCGCCTCGAGGCTTACGCCTCGTGAGGCGAAGGGAAAACGCCTCGAGGCGCGTTTCCGTTCTTTTAAACTTTGTCTGTCACAAATATAAGCTCCTCTCATTTTTACTTTCACAAGCCGATAAGTTCACAACAGTATTATAAATAGTAGATACATATGTACTTGCAAAATTATATACCCCTTTCTCCTAAATGCCAGCGAAAGAAAAAGAACAAAGGACGAACAAACATACCATGAAATGAAATCGTTATATTCACCAGTTAGAAACGGTCATCAGGCTTCACGAAGTTGTGATATTCAAGTTGAGTCATCTCCCCGCCTGTTTTTGGATCAAATCTGCATCTATAGAAACTGCACAAAATATAATTGCATCAGCTGCATATACTATATCCATCAACTTAAAACAATCGTGTCAGGCTATTCCCTCTATACTCTATAGGTGTAAAAACAGTGCAAGTAACCAAACAGGCACTTTTGGTCAGCTTGAGTTTGCCGAAACATTTTTTTATGCGGTCTTGTAAAGTTCTCTTAGATCAAACTTTTCGAGGTTGGTTACCTTGAATTAAAAGTTCACTAAAACTTTTTATGCAATTTACCCTTTAGAAAATTGCATGAATCATAAAACACTTTGGATGTCTTTGGACCTGTTTAACATGTTCAACCCATATGACCCATTTAGTGAATTTGACTTGTTTCCTAGTTAAAAAACAATTGAGAAATTTAGGATTGTATGCGTCCACCTTGTATACGTCACTGCATGGATCGACAGCTAATACACGTCTATTTACAAGTTACTCATCTTGATATAAAAATTCTCACAAACATTATTCTATTTTGTAATTGCAAGTAGTTTCGAAAATATATTTGGATTGTCAAACTTTTTCATAAAAGAGGGAACATCAGTCTGGTGGTAATTTCATGCTCACACACTTATATTATATAAAAAGAAAACACAACAGATCTGTCAAGATGCTCATCAACTTATAGATAACTCACCTCCCATCCAATCCGAGAATAACCACAGTATTCTTTTGATGACCAAATGCAGCAATATAATGACAACCTTCAACCAAGCGAAACTGAGCCAATGACCACACAGAGCTAAAATATTTGGGCATAACTCCTGCAAGAAAATTTAACACAGGTCACCAAACCGTAAAGTCATCCTAAAACTTCCTGTTAACTTTATTCATTTGAAGAAGTTGAGTCCATATCATTCTTCCGGTCCAGCCCATATTGTTGTTTACTTACAAAAATTCAAAGTGTTGAATCATCTAATGATAACTAATGATATTTAGAGTTTAATTTAAATACTATTGTTTACTTTTAATTGGTATCACTGGTTTTTGTTAATGTTCTTTATTAGATTAATGTTAATGAACATACATAAACGAACACATTCATTTTCCTAAGTGTACATTCGTTTGTTGAATTAAAGTTAAACAAACGAGCTAGAACAAGCCCTAGCTTGTGTTCGTTAGGTCCGTTTACCAGCCTAACTGTGCACAACGTTTTAAAATCCGCAAACCTTTAATGAGAGCACGAGGGGAGCTAGAAGGAGAACCAGCAGGACTATGATCGGGATTATCAACACTAGTCACACTGAAAACATGAATAGTTCCCTTGTCACTCGAGACCACTAGCCACTCAGCCGTAGGCGAAAACGAAAGGCTGTACATTTCCGCTCTATCCGCACCCCTCCTTACCTGCATCAAATACAACTTCATTAAACACACATCAACAACCAACAAACTAAACTAACAAACACCTACCTCCCGCAACAGCGTCCCATCACGCGTACCAAAAATCCTAACCAAAGTCCCCTTATTACTAGCCGTAGCAACCAAATTCCCATCCTGCGCCAAACCAAAACACGCAATCCTCGAATCATGAGCTAAAATAAACTTCGTCCGTTTCGAATCATAATGCTCAACTCTAACCTCCCCTTTCCTCAACCCTAAACAAACAAGCACAAAACAACCAACCGACTGCGAAACCTCACACAGCCCTTTCGGATTCCCAAACGTCTCAATCTGTTGCAACAACTTCAAATCAGTAAAATTATACACAAATATCTTCTGCTCCAAAACAACGATTATTCGGTCTCGTCTTAACCGAACTCCACGAACCTCAGACCTAAAGGATAACTCACCAATGCATCGGCCTTGATGATCGTCCCAGATCATAACCTTGTTGAGAGGATAATGAGGGTGGGGACCACCACCAACAAGTATAAGTATATTGCAACGAAATAGCATAGCCACGATTCCAATACCACCTCCGTGTTCGAAATCTCGACGGAAGATTTGGCGGTAAGGATCGCAGTTGTATATTCGGAATCCTTGATTGATTCCGCATGCGAAACAGCCGTTGTCTTGGTTGAATGAAATGTGATATAGAGAAGGAGATGAATTAGGGTTTTGGAAATTGGGGATATTATTAATTAGGGTTTGTTCAGCAGGATTATGTTCTGTATCGGGATTATTATATGTAATTTGGTGGTGGTTAGGGTTTGTTCTGATTGTGGGTGAATCGTTAACTTCTTCTTCAGGTTGTGTAATGGTGCTGGTACTAGGGTTGTTAGGGTTAGGGTTTGGCCATGACGGAGAAGAAAAGGTGGAGACGGTTGCCATTTGTAAATGTTTGGTATGTTTTTGGGTGTTCGTAGAATTTAGCTGTGATTATGCTCAAGTAGTATACTTTGGTACCGGGTACGTTCAGTCAATGTTCGGCCAAACTAAGAAGCTGTAACTAGGGCTGCAAACGAACCAAATGAACACGAACAAAGTCTTGTTCGTGTTCGTTTGTTAAGGAAATCATGTGTTCACGAACAGTTCATGAACACTTGCCGAACGAGATTTTTTGTTCGTGTTCGTTTGTTAAGAAAACACTTGTGTTAGTGTTCGTTTGTTAATTTTGTTTATGAACGCACACGAACACAAACGAACATTAATGAACACAAACAAGTGTTCATGAACACAAACGAACATATATTAACTTTGGAATAAAATATAATTCTTATCAGCTAGATCCACCCAAAATATAACTAAATTATCCAAACATATTTACCTCACATATATTATTTATTTGGGTAAATAAAAGAAAATAAAAAACTATAAACCCTATTAAACTATCGAACATAAATGAACACGTTACCGAACGTTCACGAACATAAACGAGCGAACGCGGCCTCTGTTCATGTTCGTTCGTTTAACTAAACGAACAAAATTTTTTGTTCGTGTTCGTTCATTTATTAAACGAACGAACACAAACGAACTTCCCGCCGAACGGTTCATGAACTGTTCGCTGAAAGTTCAGTTCGTTTGCAGCCCTAGCTGTAACTTTTTAAATATATTTTGATGTTTGGCAGAGTAGTTGAAGCTTTTAATAAAATGTATAAAATGACCAAAATAGATATTAATTAAAAGCTTATACGCATGTTTTTTTTATTTTTAGAGTAAATTACTATTTGAGTCCCCGTGTTTTTGTGGTTTTAACTAGTTGAATCCAAAATCAAAATGTTTAACTATCTGAGCACCTGATTTTTCAAATTGTAACAATCTGAGTCCAATTTACTAACTTTGTTAGATTTTCTCAGTTAGTTTTTAGGAAATGACTAAAATACCCTTATTTATATTTCATTGTTATTATTATATATATATATATATATATATATATAGGGGAAAGTTAATTTGAGAACACCTATATTTCGTGTGAACCGTGAGAACGACATCTAAAACCATTCAAATTCAAAATTTCTTTTTACACTTGTCTTTATTACTAAAATACAATCTCAAAAACACAATTTACGCGTAAAAATTCAAACGTATACGCAAATAATTTGTTTTTACACATGTGTACATTTACTGTTTATACATATGTAAACTGTTTCATTTACACATGTGTAAAAAGTTAATTTGAAAGTGTTTTTGCAAGAAAAGATGAATTATTTGGCAAGAAAATTCATTTACTAATGTTGTATTTTGATTATAATGAGGTTTGTATTAAAAAAATTTGATTTTGATTGATTTTTTTACTTGTTCTCACGGTTCTCACAATATTTAGCGTTCTCAAGATAACCCTCCCCTATATATATATATATATATATATATATATATATATATTACATATATCCACACACAGAAGAACAACAAAAACATTATCTCCCTCACCCCAACCGACCACCACCGGACCACCCACCCACCCCACCAGAACCTCCACCATAAACAACAACTAAGCTACCCATCAGAACCTCCCCTACTCAAGTCCAGCCTCATCATACCACTACAAAAACATCCTAATTAACCCCCAGAAGAGAGAGAGGCCAGAAAGAGAGAGAGAGAGAGAGAAAAAAAAAACCAGATCAGTGAGAGAGTATTCAACACCACTACACCTCCACTCCTCCCACCACTGCCCCTCCATCGCACCACCCACCTAGATGCACCTCCCACCACCGCCACACCACCCACCACTGCCCCTCCCATCGCACCACAACCACACTACCCTGCCACAACACATCTGGCAAGTAAAGATTCACGACGGCTTGGGTTTGTAGCGAACCCCAACAGCGGCTGCTCTAGTCGTTTCGTTTATCTAGGGTTTCAACAACCAGATATGAGTAAATCAGAGACAAACATCAAGATCAGTGGGTACTTTCCGACGAAATGATAAGTTCCTACCTTCAATTTTTATTTCCGGTTATCCTCGATTTTGTTAATAATGGTGATTGTGTATAATGATATTGACAATGGAGGTCAAATCGTTGTTGTTGGTGGTTGCAGTTCTGAGGTGCGGCGTGTTACGGTGGTGAAGGCTGTGAAAAGGGTGATCGAGGGTTATGTTTGTGGTGGGGGTTTGGGGTGGTGTCTTGTGGTGATGTGAGGTTTAATGGTTAAATTAGTGGTCGGGGGTGGCATAATGGTGTTCGTGGTGGTTGTGAGGTGGTGCAGTGGTGGTTGTGAGGTGGTGTAGTGAGGGTCAAGATCTGCAATTCGATCATTCTATGTGTGCATACATACATGCATATATAATAATAATAATAAAATATAAAATAAGGGTATTTTCGTCATTTTATGAAAACTAACCGAGAAAATCTAACCAAGTTAGTAAATTGGACTCAGATGGTTACAAATTGCAAAATAAGGTGCTCAGATAGTTAAATATTTTCGTTTTGGATTCAACTAGTTAAAACCATCAAAACACAGGGACTCAAATAGTAATTTACTCTAATTTTTATTATTATAGAATGGGTATTTATGTCATTTACTCATTAAAAGCTTGCAGCTAGTAGGAGTTTTTTCTTAAACGGTAGTACTAGTCGCTTTTCACCATAGAGCTTTTTCTCCTAACCTAAAAGCTTTCAGATCCTTCAACCAAACAAGGTTTTTTATTTAATATGATTTTTTTCTTAAAAGCTTGAAGCTTAAAGCTCTTAAAAGTTCATTGTCAAACATACCCTATGCCATACCAGAATGATCTTGATACCAAATTTACTAATACTGATTTTCGCCAAAGATGCCGAAAATATATGATACAGTACCGGTAATCCAAGGTAAAATACCGGTTCAAACCGATACCGATACCGAAAATCACCAAAACTTGGTAAATGGACCAGTATCGGTACCGCTTAAATGTCGGCTTACCGAAATGCTCAACCCTACATTCAATTGCTAAGAAGTTAGTCCTTGTGATTATAGTTTAGCAAAGCTACAAAAATATGTTATGAATACATCTTGTAATGTGGAACTTCCTACTACTTCATGGTTATGTTAAATTTAACTAGGCATTCTGGTGATCTTTGTTTTACAGGGATTTAATTTGAATGTGTCAAATGCAATTGTTGATGGTGGTGGCAGATCTCCTTAGGTAACTAGTGTTGGGTTTTTGGAAATGAAGAAGATCTAGGAAGACAGAAGAATGTGAAAGGAACCATGAGTGGTAATCGTAGCGGGAGCAATAGATGAAAAGAAATGCTATTGTTTTACAAGTGAAATGGTATGATACTTATTATAACATTATTTTGTTATTTTGTTACATGTTAAAGAGAAAATTGCTCGAATGGTCCTTGTGGTTTGCACTTTTTTCACCTATAGTCCCTAAGTTTTCAAAATTACAGCTATAGTCCTGAAACAGTGAGTTTTTTTAACTCGGATAGTCCCTGGAGCTAACTGAGGTTAAATAATCCAGTTAAGTTGGTGTGAAATTACAAAACTACCCTTTCTATAAAACAAATAAAATAAAACACTGGTGGGCCCCACGTTTTATAATTTAATATATAAAAAAAACCTTTAATCCCTACACCACCACCACCACCAACTTCATCTTCTCCACCCTATCACCACCACCCACCACCAACTTCATCTTCCCCACCCTATCACCACCACTCACCACCACCACCAACCAGCAACCACCTACTCGAACCAAAACCCAAACCACACCCGAGCACCACCACCCGGACCAAAACCCACAATCAAATTTCAAAAAACTGCTACGTTCTTCCAACCCGGTTCAACCTTGGTTTAAAAAAGCGCGAGGCGCTCCGAGGCGTTTTGGTTCCAAAATCCGAGGCGCGGGGCTTAAAGCGCGAGGCGAGAGCTTCACGTATGTGAGGTGCATAGAATTTAGAAAAAATATATAAAATATCTATACCCATCAATATGACATATTCTTCATATAAATCAATAATAAACACAAAAATATATTATAAAACACACTTAAAAACTAAAAACATTATTTATTTGGGTTTTTTTATCAGTCTACTAGGCCCATGATAAAACCCAATACTTAGTTCTAACCTCTATAGACTGTTGGGCCTAAAATTAAATCAAATACTGACCTCTTAGTTTATTAAAAATAGGCCCAATGGGCTGTGCTTTTATACGCTGCACTAAATATTAGGGTTCCAACTTTAGTAAGATTAGGGTTTCACATTTTTTTCTCCAGCAGCCTCCTTTTTCTTCAGCAACCTCTTTTTTCTTCTTCTTCCTAGAGTTATGCAGCTACTTCAATGGAGCTTAAGTTTGGCTATGGAGGTAAGATTTCTCTAATCATGTCCGATTAGCACTGATTTGAACTCGTTTTTAGCTTTTTTTTCACTAAATTTGACCTAATTCAGCCTGAAGCAGCGCCTCAGATGCCTGGCGCTTCAGGCTTAAAGCGGCGCCTCACAGCGCTTCATGTAGAGTACCGCCTCAGAGCAAAAAAAGCGTTTTTTCAAACGCCTCGGGCGCCTCACGCCTCAAGCGCGCCTGAGGCGCGCTTTTTTAAACCAAGGGTTCAACATTGAATCACAAAGCTTTACAGCATCAGCATCATCTCCAACATTATGAACGCGAACAACATTAGCACCACCCAAAACCGCACATGTAACAGCAGCAACAGTTGTTGGATCTCTCTCACCAGCAGAAGCCCGACCACAAATCTCCCCCAAAAATCTCTTTCTTGAAGGACCGATTAAAAAAGCTGTTTTGCAGTCGGGTAATTCAAGAATATTTTCGAGAACAGGGATTAACCTATCTTGTTCTTCTTGGACTGAGATCTTGGATGCCATCGGACGTGTCGATTGAGCTCCCAGATCAATTATCTCCGCCCCTTCAGATATCATGGTCCTAACACGAGATCAATTATGTCCGCCCCTTCAGATATCACCACTAAACTTCTGACCCACAACCGGTTAAGTTTTTTAGGGTTAGGGTTTTGAGGGGTTATTGAATTTGAAGGTCCTGGGGTTAGGGTTTGACGAACAGGTGTTTCTGATACAGATGGTGATGGTGATGAGATACGGTGGGTGCGGAGAATGAAATGGGTGGTGGTGGAGGGTGGAGATGGGTGGTGATAGTGATTTGTGGAGGTGATGAGGTGAAGAAGATTAAGTGAGGAAGATGAAGTGTGGGACCCACATTAATTAGTATATTTTTTTATTAAAGTAAGGGTAGTTTTGTAATTTCACACCCACTTAACTGGATTATTTAACCTCAGTTAGCTCCAGGGACTATCCGAGTTAAAAAAACTCACTGTTTCAGGACTATAGCTGTAATTTTGAAAACTTAGGGACTATAGGTGAAAAAAGTGCAAACCACAGGGACCATTCGAGCAATTTTCTCCATGTTAAAATACCAACTCGTCAATCACCCATTTGTAATATCTAATAAGAAAATATAAACCTTACAATACGAACATACATGTGCAATTCACAAAATAAACATTTAGTCAGCAATGTTGAAAGTCTTGTACATCATGGGTCTTTGATACCTTAGTTTAATTTTGCATGTTTGATCAACTTATATAGCTTACACATATAATCCATTAATAGTTTCCAAAGTTGCGTTTATTATCTTTTAGTCCAAGTTAGAAATAAAAAAAGAGATCATTTTTTTTTTTGTCTTAACCCAATTGCCTACCTACAAACTTATGCTTTTCAATTGTTTTTTACCTAAAAAACTTACAGTTTTCAATTGTTTCATTTTTGGCATTAATAATATCTCAGACGTGGTTAATGACCGTAAACCAGTTACCACAGCCACAGCCTAAAACATAAACCCCAATTCATCTCCTCCTATCCCGCCACTGTGAACCACCATTCCTACCACCTTGTTCTCGATACCGAGAAACATCGTGTTGCATTCTCGACATCTCCGGTCTATGGTTGTAAATTCGGCCATGTGGGTCTGAATATTCCCACCCCTCTACATATTCATTAGACTTAACCGGACTATTGTTGGGGCTCCAAGATTCAAATTTTGGTCCCTCTCGGTGTCCTCCGTTTCTCGCCCAAGAGGGACCCACATGTGACGGGCCTGGCTGCGCAAATTCTCTTGCGCCATAGGTATTGTAGGTCATACTATGCTCCACAGAAGAGTATGAATTTGATGCTATACTTTCCCGGCCCGCCCAAGACTGAACCGTTGATAGCCGATGCTGCATTTGGGACCCACCGTATTCCGGTAACTGGTAAGCATTTGATGATGCACGGACAGCCGCCGGAATGTTCCTCTGGTCAGGGACCATATCCGAAAATCTCTGATGTACCGCCGGAGAAATGGCTTGTTGAGTAAAATTAGCTGTTGCCAAACCATTAACGCTAGAAAATCTCTGGTGTGTAACCGGAGCAATTGTTTGTTGAGTTGCTTCTTGATAATAAACTCCGGGAATGGCATAGGAGTCGCCGTTAACCGTCACACTTTGTCGCGAAAACGGATTTTTAGCACTTTCCGGCTTCCATCCAGTCTGAATCAAAACGGGAAAAATCAGCAAACCGCAAAAAATATATATTTTTTTTTAAAATAAAAACTTTTTATCATACAAATCCACATTTTGATTCCGTTATAATAACAATATTAATAGCTTCATATGTACCCACCAACCAAAACAAATGAACCCTGCAATCTATTTCTTTATCAACCTTTACCAATCGTTAATGTTATAAACTTCATCCCATAAACTTTTAACCAATTCACGTGTATTATGCCCTTACAAAGGGGGGAAATTAAAAAAGAAAACATAAACCTTGTAACAATTTCATGAAATATTACGATTTTGTACAAAACATGATGTGCAAATAATTGACTACGCACCGTTACAGGATCGCTGGAGGGAGTTGGAGACGGTAGCGAAACTTCAACTCTTTCCTCTGCTTTTCTTTCAACTAACCCATTAACAAGACTGTTAATCGAGCCACCACGTGCCGCATTAGCCTTAATTGCATCAAGAAGCTTAACCATTTGTTCATTGGTCAAACTCCCACCTTGACCAGCGGTGAGGGCGAATACAATTTGCGGGTTTTTAAGTAACACTGCTAATAGTTCAAGATCAGGTCCGGGCATGCTCCTGTTATTTTCAGCTAGTGTACTTGTACTCGCTGCATAATTGCTTGTTTGGTCACCCGCAACTTCTGCGGGTTGGGCTACCATATTGTCATCGTCGTCAGGAAGTTGGTCTGTTGGGATTTCAGGTGTTAGTGAGTCATCATAGTCCATTTCTCGGTCCCATGGTTCTTTGGGATTTGGTGGGATTTCAAGTGTGGTATAGAAAACTTCTTTTTCGCGTTTGATTCGATTGTTTTGGACATCAATTTCTTTGCTGTTCTCACCAGAACACACACTCCACTCTTTATTGATTTTCATTTCTGCATAGAGTTCGAGAAAAACATAAATAACTGTTTGACTTAAAAGACCAAAACTGCAGGCAAAAAGGACCAACTCAAACAGTTCAAGATCCAACGCCAACATCCAGTTTCACACAGTTCATAAATCACACAGATTTACACAAACAAATCGTTATTTTGTTTCATTAAGTTGTTAATGACAATATTCCTTTGACTACAGGCGTAAAGTCAATTATTTTTCCATGAAACATGAGTGCAACAAAATATATATATATATATATCTTTTGGCCACATGAATTATCTCAAAACTAAGGTTAGCCAACACTGTTTTTTTAGTAACCATAAAGAACCCAGATCCTGCGGCCAAGTAAAACGCAACTTGAGTTGGGCATGTGAATTTCCAAGGGGTAAGTAGAAACCAGTTGAAGTGGGGCCAACAAACTGGCTTATTATAAGCAGTGCATATAGCTCACTGCAGCACTGGTTAAGGATCACTCTTTGATATCAGGCAACCTCTTACGTCAACATGGTCAAACAACCAGTTAATCCGATTGAATATCACAATACATGTGACTAACTTGGTGAATACTAGCCAATGTCCCCATCCCATTTTGGACCGATGTACTCAAAAGGTTTAAAGTTTATACATCAAAATACCAAAAGAATCACCGTGGTAATTTCACTAGCCTATAAAAAAACATGACTCGTAGCTCCATTAACCAGTAAAAGAACACCCGAATTGGATCCAGATTATATAAGTAAAACAAACAGTATTTTCATTATATTAAAAAAGATTCCAGGAACGTAAACATGACATGATGGATCATGCACAGGTCATGTTCCCCTTGCTAAACAACGAGCTGAAAAATCGTGTAGGTATCACACACCACATTACAAAATCACCTCAATGACGCCTGAGGAAAAGCCCATCAAGATGTGTGAGAACAAAGGATTTAATACAGGAGTATTATCAAGGATAAAATTTGAATTTATACGTTAATAATTTTTTTATTTGTTTGTTATATTTTCTAGTTTATAGTTATCTTATCTCTACGGTTTTGAATTACTTATAATACCCCTATGGGTTATTGTTTGAGGGAGTTTTTTTTTGTTGATTTATAATTAAAGCACATTGTTCTTGAACCTATCGGTTCCTTTTGAGACTTTGATCAACTATTTGATCTTGCGAGCCATTTGATTGCTTCCGAAACTGCATCAGGATTTGTGTTAGATAGCGGTTGAGCGTGATAGTGCTAAGCTTAGCAAACTAAATCTTAAAGAAAAGAGTATCCATGGCCTAAAATGAAGATCATGTGGTTGGATTAAGACTTGTAGTCACTTTTACATCCTCCATGGTTGATTAATGATTAAAATTTGGACCCAACAAGAGAACTGAGACAAACGGAAAAATCAAAGGTTTATATTGTGTCTGCTAGATTAAGCTTGGGAATATGTAGTTGAGTTTAGAATTTAACTGAAAAACTGCCCAA
The DNA here is from genome assembly GCA_028751855.1 of Ambrosia trifida. Classification (NCBI taxonomy): domain Eukaryota; kingdom Viridiplantae; phylum Streptophyta; class Magnoliopsida; order Asterales; family Asteraceae; genus Ambrosia; species Ambrosia trifida. The sequence continues at coordinate 11,914,014 of CM054125.1, forward strand.
AACTATCGATTTTCTTAGAATTAATTATTGTGCCATATAAGGAGGTTATACCAACTTCGTTATTTCACCATGATGTGATATGCATTGAAATACACTTCGGACAATTTTTTACTCGTTAGACCCGTATCCTTTTTAGCTATTATTTTTTTAGTGGTTATTCAGTTAAAGATAAAACATAACACTAGTGATCGTTCATTGATGATGCTTATTTAGAGGGGGGTTTATTTTGAAGATGGTAAAAGTAGGCACATTCTACCATGAGCAAAACCACCTATACAACAATGCATAATCCTTTGAACCTGCAAACAGTCAGCGGCATAAAAGAAAAAAGAAAATAACTGAATGTATTTACATCTAAAAATGTACCTGGTGGGATGGCCCATGATATCTGCAATCTCTTGCACTTCTTCCACACAGGTTCCTCTGAGTCCATAATTTCCTTACTATGAACCAGAACCGCCTGCACTTCATCACCTGAGCCAAGTTTCACAGGTGACTTGTGTTCCTCCACTTTAGGCTGAACATGAGGTTTAGCTGCTAAAGGTGTCATGCTAGAAGATGAAGTAGTATCTTCCTCAACTTTAGGATGAACATGAGCTTTAGCACGCAAGACTTCAGTTTTCACTTGAGGGCTTACGTAACTTTCCCCATATTTATTCCTCATAAACTGGGCCCGCATTTTGGCTTTCTGTATATCATCAGCTGAAAGTGGACGGCCCTGGTTTGCAGAAACAATTCTTGTAACTTGTGGGCCGCGATTAGCTGGTTTTTGACCAGGTTGCTCCACGAGCTGTACTTTTCTGCGTTCCCTGGTATCTGAAATCTAGTCAAGGCAAATAACCTGCCATTCTTTCCCAGTTTCTATTATTGGAACTTCATTAAAATTAGAGCATGATTCACTTAGCAAAATATAGTTGGTTAAGTGATAATATTAGCCACAAAATTACACTGCACGCACGTTGTATGAGATCAGACAACCACCTAAATCTTCTGTGATATCTATTTAATAATAGTGACTAGCAACCTTCATGGATGTCTGCATCCCACACTTACAAAGTTTTTCCTGCTTCAACATTTTCTCCTGATCTCTAGTAACTTAATTGCCACTTGTTTAAACTCCCCTTGATCACTAATTGAGCATGTTTATAGATTAGAGACATATTTTAAAATAATCGTTCATTATAACCATACACTCAGCTTTTATATAGTCAAATGCAAACTTATTGCTTAGATGAAATAAAGCTGCATCAATAATGTACCAAACCTTTAGCATATGTATGTGTATATATACACAATACCAGCCATAAGTTAATAAAAATTAATTAAACAAATGGCACAGAGTGACAGAAGTTCCAGACTATACAAATATTAGTACTGTTTGAGTCACCAAATAATTACTCAACCAATATTGCAAATTTAGGTATTTTAACAAAACCATTTTTTAAACTTAAAGAGAAGCGACATATGTTGGGAAAGATAACCAGAGAGCTCTAGGATGTCAGCTGTGAATGTGTGTGCGTTCATAAGTACATGGATTTTTATATTAGAGTCACTAGTAACAAGTACGTCCATGGAGCAATCATGTATGAACAAGCAGTTGCTACTCGCTCTTTTTACCACAAATCGACAAGATTTTATGCCATGTTTTCTAATGCTACCAATTTCCATAGGAAAGCACATAAAAATCCAAGGATACGAGATGAAGCTACGCCTCTTAGAAGCTTCATATTTGACTCGTCAGAAGGCCCTGTGAGCAATTTGATGGACTGTGACCTGTGCAAAAATAAGAAAATCAAAAATTAGCTCTTAACCAAAAAGCTCTCATAATTGCATCTAAACTTCCTCAGTATACACTTGGTTTTTAAAGGCGTGAGGCACTTTTTGGCGATTACATCCAAGGAGCTGAGGCGAGAGGTGAAGACACAACCAGACTTTTATTCTTTTATAATGTTTGATTTTCTTCTAAATTATGCATTTATATATATAGATGATATATGTGTGTATGCAGGTATTATACTAATGAGAGATCTTTAATTCTTTATCATGTTAAAAATATTAATAGAAGTAAACGATGTTGAAAATAATAAAAAAACAGTGCCAAAGCGAATTGTTTTGGCCGGGCCTGGACGACCTAGGCGGCCTGGCGCACAAAAGTGCTAGCTTTGAAAAGCCCCAAAAGTGCATCGCTCTCCTCGCTTTTTAGTGCCCCTTGCGCCATGCATAACCAAATGCGATCCAAAGATCACCTCGATCCAGCACGCTTTTTGAAACACATATTATACTTGCTTTATACCTAGAGTTTTCAGGGTTCTCTTGCAAAGAATATATCGCTCCCTGTTTAACAAAGAAAACATTGAACAAAATAAGCAAACAAATGACAATGTAATCGAAGCTTGACTTCTTGCAAACATTTTGGTCCATCTAGACAAACAGTAATTACTTCCAGGTAAATAGATATCTTTTAAGTTGATTATCAAATGAATCTTTTCTAACTATAGAGCATGATCACAACCATTATAAACTGTGGTGTATTTTTCAAGTTATAAATGGCTATGAAAAAGAGAGGAAGGAAAAAACAAAATAAGAAATAAGTTAACAATGTAAAAAAATGTGAAATCAAGAACTTAAGGTAACTTCAATATCTCTTAACCAGTAAGTGTGTTTTCATTAGAATGAAGTAACTCAAGAAACTTGTGTGGGATGGAGAGTGGGATACAATCATACAAACACATCTATAGATACATATTCTATATATAAGGTATTAAGGTAAGAATAGGCTAAAACTCATTTTTGTCTAAAAAGTGTAAAATAGGAAATTAAGGCATGGTGTTGTAATTTTACACATGGTGTCCTCGTATAACACCATGCCTAAAGATCCTTTTTAACTTTTTAAGCAAGATCGGCTTTTAGCCGAAATCACACGCACACACACAAGGGGTGGGATTGACTTACAGGGTTGTCAATTCTTGACTCCAATGATTCATTTTCCATAATTTCACCAATGCTATACACCATAATAAAGCAACAATGAACATAAAACCATTGATAGTAATCTTAGCCAACGCATGAACACAAAGACAAGCTTACCTTTGCTTCAGCAGCATCTCATTCTGAGCATCAACAGAGGAAATGTTGGCGTTAGGTTTTCTCATAGCTTGACTTCTTGCAAACATTTTGGTCCATCTAGACAACAGACTTTTTGCCCTGTTTGAGATATCTGATCTTCAAATCAGATTATGAGATTCTAATAATAAAAGTACAAACAAAAATAAACCAGCTACATAATACATGTATTCCACTCCACAAAAGGGTTTTAGCATACAAAATCTTGATTAAAAGGCGGAGTATGGAACATGATTAGATACTTAAGTTATGTTATACAGAAATATATATATATATTATATCCAATTGGATTTAGCATGTGACATTGAAAAATAACAGAACAATGTGACTTTAGAAAAACAAATGCAGATATCATAACCAAGAAAAGTACATGCAAATATTAAAAGAGAGAGAGAGAGAGAGAAAAGACAGGTTTCGGTGTACCCAACACGCAAAAAAGTTCAAGGATTTGATGATACCAACAAAAGAAAACACACCTGATCCCCTGTAATATCGAAGTTTGTTGACACTTTGCAATATGGCTGACATGTGTGCTGGGAGCGCTTTTTGTAACGGTAGGTGACAAAGAACCTAAAGGTGGCTCCATTTAGTAGATATAATACATTTTCAAAATTTTAAATAACATATGCAGCAATACTATTTCAAACAGTCTATGTACCCGAAGAATGACATGAAGAACAGTTGTTTGCTCTTCAATTGCTGCTTGACTCAGCCATGAAGCTAAGATCATTACACCTCCATTCGTCAAAAACCTGAAATAACGATTAAATCATTGACATTTTACACAATAGATAATGACATCCATTTTCTAATAATATAATAATACCAATAGAGCACGGAAGCATTTTGTATCTGCAAGATCCATTCCATCAATTTGACTTGACCAGAAAATGTTTCTTCTTTCCGTAGAAGATCAAAAATATGAGCAATAAAATACTTTTCTGAGTCATCTGTATCAGGTAAAACCTCAGCTTGTGTGGAGCAAGAAGGTGCTTCAATACTTGATGGGCCCACCGAGTTCAAAGGAACTGGGTTATTAGCTGGGTCCACATTAGAGGTCATTGACTCATCTTGCACTTGCACACTTTCTGGTGACTGGACTGCTTTCTCTCTAGATAATCGAATAAATCTTCGAACTCGTGAGCGTTGGGCGTTAAAGAAGTCCCTCACCTTAGAATTATATTAATTGTTACTAATTTGGGTAATAGAAAATTATAAATACTTGTAATAAACAAGACAATGCAAACACTCAAATTGCCTCCATGATTTGCTAATTGCTAGTAACCAAAAACACCCAAACTCGTAGTGTTCTTGTATCAACTTATTACATATTAAAATGATGAAAGCGAAGAGAAAAGAATAAATAGAAACCTGTGTCGCTGTCAAGCCAAAAAGAGCACTAACTGCTCGAATTTCCTTCTTGCTTATTTCGTCTTTAACGGCAAAAACTGATTGCATGTATTTTATTGCTTTTGGATTCAGAAGATCTCGGGGTCTTTTCCCTGAAAATAATATAAAATGTAAGGCACAAGAATTATCACCGCACACTACTGCAGACCTTCGCGTGTAGTTATACTCTAAACCTTTTAAATAACAGATATGCCTCGAAAACTGTAAAACGTGACTAAAACATCGTATAATGTAAATGTTTATATTTAGAAGTACAATGGGCATGTTATACAACTAAAACTAGGTAAATGATTATGAAATATCAGGGAGGGGGGGGGGGGGGGGGGGGACCTCCTTTCATCTAGCCTAGAACTCACCAATCCTGCACTGCCACCTCACTTTTACCCAAAACAATCAACACCAATCCCGCACTGTCACCTCACTTTTACCCACAACTACCCTAATACCACTAAATCACCAAAAGCACTCCTGTCATCCACCCTAAAACCATGGCCCCCCTTTTACTCTACCCACCAATTATCCACACTCCTTTCATCAGGTAAGAATACCCGTGAATGGTATCCGCCTAGCCTACCCGAAGGGGTGGCGGCGGTGTTACCGTATCAGGTATACCACCCGCAAGTGCCACCTCCTCCCTCAATCAGAACTATGAGCCTATAACTGTCAAATAACAAATCCATTAGCAGCTATGCAACATACCAATTTTTATTGAAAGAGCGCCTGCTGCCTGCACACAAATAACAAAATATATAATCAGCTCAATATACAAAGATAATATTAACATATGAACTGCATGTCAAATTTTACCACCACTATGTACTCTACCACATAAACTACCATTAAAACTCCCTTCGACAATTAAACTACCAATATATTTACTCTCCGGTTCCGCATCTAACAGAGCACACCAATTGACACTTGAAAAACAAATTAATAAACAAATTCCAGCTTACAAAACAATAATATTCCAATTGGATATAGTTCGAATACGAATGTAACGCCTAATTAGAACAAATTGCAGTTATATAACGTAAAGGTACCATTTCTTGGGAAAGAGGATTGACGCCGGTGAGCTTGCATTGTCTGGAAACGATGTTTTGCAGGTCACAGATCTGCTTGCTTATCAGTTCTTTCTGAGACTCCAACAACCCCTCATACGACGTCGTAGTGTTGGAGGATACTACCAGTGCGAGCTGCTGATTATCGGTCGATGTCGCCATGTGTGAATGAATTGTTAAGCTATATCAACATGGTTATGAGATCAACTGGATTGCTGTACGGATTGAAGCTGAATGAATCGAATAATCGTTGATTTTAGTTGGGTAGGGTTAGGGTTTGGTAGAGAACGGGTTGGGTTGGTTTGGTTTTTTGTCAACAGGCATAGGTGGCGAAAGAACAAAACTACGGGTCGTGTATACGAGTGATTTCCGTTTCTAGACTTCTAGTTTGGAATTTTCTTTTGGATTTAATTTTACTAGTTTATTTTCCGAAGTCCAAGATACACAAATATAATAAACTAGTTTTTATCCCGGGAGCGTCCCGGGTTGAAATCTATTAATATATATAAAAGAATTGAACATTGCTGACGTGGCGTGCAATGGTGCCTTCAACCTCTCCATAAAACTGCCACGTGGCATCATAATTGAAATATTTTAGTGTTTTTGAATTATTTCCTTTTTTAATTAAAAAAAAAGATAAACATAAAACTCTAAATTTATCTCTCTATCTCTCAATTACTAAAATTAAATTGAGTTATTTTAAGAAAAAAGAATTTAAAAACAAATTTAAATTTTTCTCTCTTATGTTCCTCCCATAATTTTTAAACGTTAATATCTTTTATATTCGAGAATTTTTAAATAAAAAAATTACACCAAATTAACGAGCGTTTTATTATCTTTCCAACGAGTACCATAGTGCTATATAAAAAACGGAGAAAAAAACGACTATTTTTTGTGGGGTTATGTTCATACAGAAAAAAAACACAAAGTGTTCAGGTTATTCATTAAACATGTTTTTTCTTTTAAACCAGGTTCTTATCTACGATGTTGAAATTCAGCCAATCGCCATGCTATCATTGGAATTTCTCTTCTAAAGATGGATAGGTATACTTCATCAAGAGAAACTAGGAGAAAGAATCGCGCAACACTGCAACACATGGTGTCACCTTATAGCAAAGTTATTTTTTTTATTTTATTAATTACAAGAGTAATAATTATTACTATTAGTATTAGTATTAGTAGAATGGTTATATTTTTCAACACTTATCATGAATTCTACATATATATAAGTCAAAGTCAAATTGTAACATATTTTAAATTACGTGAAGATGATTATATGTTGAAGGTTATCCTTTTAATACTGTATTATGTTTAATATGGTTTATGCTTTTTATTTTTTTTAACTTTTTAAATAAATGTTTTTTAACTAAGATTGATTATGTTTAAGTTATTTACTCTTTTCGTGATTTGGGTTTTCTTCTTTTATCATTTTTTATTAAATCATATTAAATTTTTCAACCCCGGGACCTTCCCGGGGTAATCAGCTAGTATCTAATATAACATAATAAAATATATTATTATTATTATTATTTAAACAAATCTCTGCCATAAGCTATCATATTCAAATATAAAAAAACGAATCTCTGCGCCGGGGTATAAATCTAGTGCCATTACAAATGAATTCGGAAGTTTGTAATCGATCATTCTAAAAAGAAATAACATGAAATAAGAAAAAAAAAAGTTAATTATTGAAATATCAAACGCATTAGTCTAAGGGTTATGTGATGCGTTAAAACATTCATGGGTATATGATCGGGTATGTAGTTCGGGTATTTGGGTATGTTGTTTCGGGTAATTGGGTCGGGTATCACCTAATCCCAGACCCGACCCAAACCAACAATTTTTTTTAAACCAATCCCAATCCCGACACAATACCTGTCGGGTTACAAAAAATAGTCATTTTTTCTCGACTTTTATATAGCACTATGGTACTCGTTGGAAAGATAATAAAACGCTCGTTAATTTGGTGTAATTTTTTTCTTTAAAAAATCTCGTATATAAAAGATATTAATGTTTAAAAGTTATGGGAGGAAACACGAGAGATAAAATAATAAAGGTTTAATATTTAGATTTAGTAGATTAGGTATTTAATAGATTAGGTTAAAGATTATAAGACCATGGGGTGTGGATCGGGAAGGGGGAAGGGGAAGGTGAGGTGGAGCTTTTCCCGATCGGAAACACCCCCCCCCCCCCGATCTTACCTCGGCTTGCTCGGGAAAATACTCTCGTCCTCCCCGATCCACTTTTCAAGGCAAAATGTTTGTGACCGTTGGAGATGTAGCCGTTGGACCCCAATTTTAGACCGTTTAAAAAAAAAAAAAAAAAAAAAAAAACGTTTTTTTATATAAATATATATATATTAACCTTTCAAACTTCAAACTACAACCAATTCAATCCTACTCCACACCACTTTACACTCTACTTTTTATAAACTTTACACAATTTTTATAAAACCAAATTTATACAAGCATGAGTTCGTCGTCGGAAGAGGCAAACGTGGTCAATTTTTTCGCGAGCACGATGGTTGAAACGGCAAAAATTATGTTGGAGTTTGTAAACGACAGTAGTGACGATGAAACAACTTCGGAACCACGAACAAGGCGCGCCGCATTAAACAGAGATCGTGAAGGTATATTTTATTTCTTCTTGTATTTTTTTTTATATTTTGTTATTTTTTTTGTTAATTTCTTATTGTATTTTTTTGTTAATTTTGTTTTATAGGTGCACATGATCGTTTGGTAGCTGACTACTTTGCCGAGGACTGCGTCTACACAGACGAACTTTTTAAGCGTCGCTTTCGAATGAGTCGACGATTGTTTCAACGAATTGCCAATGACTTGGCTAATTATGATGATTTTTTCACACTACGTTACGATGCTAGAGGAAAACGTGGTTTTACGACTCTACAGAAATGCACTTCTGCGCTTCGTCAACTGGCGTACGGGACTGCTAGTGACTCTTGGGACGAATACTTAAGGATGTCTGCTAGAATGAGTCGAGAGTGCTTGTATCGGTTTTGCGAAGGGGTCGTGAACTTATATAGCAAAGTTTACTTGCGTAGGCCAACGAAGAAGGACGTCGACAAGCTCTACGCGCACCATGCAGAGAAACACGGTTTTCCTGGCATGCTTGGAAGCATCGATTGCACGCATTGGCCATGGCGTAATTGCCCCACAGCATGGAAAGGGCAGTTTACGCGAGGTGACATTGGAGAGCCGTCAATTATTTTAGAATCCGTTTGCTCACAAGACCTTTGGATTTGGCATGCATTCTTCGGAGTTGCTGGTTCATGTAATGATCTAAATGTTCTAGCGAGATCGACGATTTTCGATCGCATCATTAGAGGTACCGGTCCTGATGACTCTTTCGTGCTCAACGGGGTAGAATATAAGCACGGGTATTATCTAGCGGACGGGATATACCCAAGTTACTCATCTCTTGTGAAAACGATTCAAATTCCCACGGATGAGAAAAGGAAAAAGTTTGCGAAGTGCCAAGAATCGGCGAGAAAAGACGTCGAACGGTTATTCGGTGTTTTAACGGCTAAATGGCATGTTATTGGGCGGCCCGCACGTGCATGGCATCCGAAAAACATGAGATATATTATGTACGCTTGCACGATACTACACAACATGATAATCGAAGATGAAGGCCGCGCCATATGCGAGTATGACCCGAATGACGTTGAAGAGAATATCGAGCCGGTTGACGAAGGACAACAACAATCGAACACGTGGGCACTACATGATAGTACGTTGCATGGCAACCTTTGCACGGATTTAATCGACCATATTTGGAACAATTTCCGTGTCGAAGATAACGAGTAGTTTGTATTTTTTTACTTTGTTAGGTTTGTATTTTTTTTTTTATTTCTATGTAATTTTCGGTTGTTTTTTTTTTAATTTTTAAGTAATTTTCGGTTTTTTTTTTAATTTCTATGTAATTTGTTTTTTAATTTTAATGGAAAAAATATTAATGAAAAATAGAATCTATAAAATAAATGAAAAATAAAAATAAAAAAAAAGGAAGGGGGAAGGGGAACCATTTCCCCTAAAAGGGGAAGGAGAAGGGGAAGATGACGTGGCGATGAGGTGGAGAAGGGGAAAGCAAAAGTGAAGGGGACCATACCCCATAGTCTAATAGATTAGGTTAAATCATATTTATATCTTTTTTTTAATTGGTTTAGAATTGCCACATCACATCCTATGTGACATCTCTCAAATGAGAGATTGCATAAGATTATGACATGTAGGATTAATCCCTTTGCAATATATATATATATATATAGATATATAGATATAGATATGAATTGATAAAATATGTATAGCATAAAAGCAATAGTCCGTTTTTACATAAAAAAAATTGTAAATGATCAACAATCGATGACTCATAAAACTTACTTCTAATTTTACGTGTCCACCGTGCACCTCTTGCTCAAGTGAAGTCTCCGTGCCTATACATGATTAGTGAATTAGCTGAATACATTATTTTTTATTTTATTTTATTTTATTTTTTTTTTTTTTTATTTTTTTTTTTTGCATGAACAAAAACCCACTAAAAAAACTTTTTTCCCGTTTTTTGTATAACGCTATGGTACTCGTTGAAAGATAATAAAACGCTCGTTAATTTGATGTAATTTTTTAATGTCATATATAAAAGTAATTACGTTTATGGACTGGTTGATTGATACATGGTGTGTTTGGGTGTGGTTTTGGAAATGACTATCTAATAGTGAACAATGATACATGTAATAACATAGGTAGCAAGATACGTATTTTGGATACGCTATAGTGAATTTGTAATAATCATTCTTAATGGTGTTTATGGTTTGTCAAATTATTGGCTATTTAAGGAAGTATAAAATATAACAAAGGTATGAAGCTAGTCATACTCGAAAAGTCTATTTAATAAAGATACTCGAAAGATCATTACTCATGCAGAGTTTCGTTTCCTTCTTATTTGACCTTGTATGTTTTATGATGAAATGATGTTTATTTTTGTTTTTTGGTATTACTTTAATGCCGCCTTAACTGGACTATTGTGTGTTGGTCATCGAGTTGTGAATCTTGATTCTATTGATTTTACAAAAGTTGTTTATTACATATGCACGTGTATTTTATATGTAAGACCCACCCCATTTAAAGAGGTATTATGAGAAGATTTACGAGTTAATAAACTTAATTTGAAAGTTTGAGATTTCGTCATTAAGAGCTCAACGAGTTTTTGACAAAATATTTGCACATGTATCTCATGGTTTAAACATACGTACGATGATTTTAATAGCGAAAACGTTTTCAATGGCACCTTCCAAAACTAAGTTTATAACCATTTTAGCTCAAAAGTTGCGGAAGCGGACGAGTCTTGTGCGTTCGGATCTTTGTTCAATTCTTGATCATCATCCATTCAGTATAATAGAGTACCTGAGGGTTAAACGCGAGGAAATAACCCATTAATACGTTATTATGAATGTCTAGTATTGAAAGAATAATAAAATGAAGTTTTTATTTTTACATAACCTTTACCCGGGCGGGTAAACCTGCTGTTAGAAACTACCCTTTTTTTATCAGAACCTTTACCCGGCCGGGTGAGTGTTTTACCCGGGCGGGTAAACTTGCTGTTAGAAACTACCCTTTTTCTTGCACCAAGCTGCACTTTTAGTGCAGCTTCAAGGCCATTTACGGGGATTCTTGGGACTTGTTAATGGGTCATAATACGTACCTTTTACATGATTAAAGATATGTTTAGATTCCTTGTTCGGTTTCTAACCCAAGAACCCTGAATTATATGTCCATCAATATGTTGACCCGTTAACTTTTGCATACATCCAAGTTTTTAAGTTTTTATGATTTCCAAGGCCTAGTAATGATTTTTCTATGCTCATCAAGCCTCAACTCGACTAGGTGACCTCCGCCCAAGTCATTTATACCGGGTTTGCGATGCCTCGTGTCCATGGCCACATGTGCCATTTCTCTCGGTCTTGTTCGCTCGGTCTCTATGATTGCAACGTGATCTAAACACGATGTTTTCTTATGACCCTTGGAAATCACAATCTCATCTCATCTAAAGATAAACCCATGATTTATACACCCAACATGAGCATATATGTATATATATATATATATATATCCTACAAAGTCATAGATATGACTTACCTTGGCTCGCGCCCTTTTTGCTTCTAGACTAGCTTGAGGTAGATAACATTGAGCCTATGAATACACTCAAGCAACTAGCACGATTTCGTTACCGGCTTAAGGTTAACTCATAGCCTAGGCTATTGTCTATCTAGCATTTTTACCCAATTGACCCGATAGTCTAAATGGGATATTAACATCCTTCATCTAAGGCAATCTTCTATGAATCGTGTATCGTATTTATGCTTCTTTTTGTGACATTACAATGTCTAATTCCCAAATGCATATACAAAGGTATAATTAAGCATATTAACATACTAGAGACATATTAAGAATTAAGTCATCGAGTGACTTACCTTATGCGTGCTTCCTCTTTACCTCAACCCGATATTCCTTTGATTCTAGGCCTCCCGAAGCCCCTCTTTTTACTACCTAGTAGATTGTAATCCACCTAGGTGGTTAGGATCATAATTAACAACATGGTTACACATGATCAATCAACCTTTTTTTTTACGTATCATGTTCAACACATTTATCGAGTTTTAGTCCAAATTCATTCATTTGGACATTTTAACAAACACTTGGTGGGCATGAATTATCAAGACTATAATTTTGGGTGGATTTGCCTATCAATCAAGTATTTAGCCTTGATTCATCATACGATGACAATTTGACAACCCAAGTTCACCTTCTTAGTTCTAAAACACTCATTTTAGCTTATGAGCACACATGTTGCTCATACCCATCATTACCCACCAATTTATCTTAGGGATTTCACTCCATTTGATAAACTAGCATGAATTCAACAAAGATTTGTTGGGAATAAGGTTTCCTTGCACTAGAGACACCTTCCCCAACACCCAATTCGACTTTTATATAAACCCTAGATTATCAACATTTCCATGAAAGCTATAATACATCAAATATGATGAAACAAGAGTTACCTACTGATTACACGAGGTTAGTAGGTCCGATTTCTTGCTATCCCAAGCAAAAGCCCCTTGAATTGAACTTGATTCAAGCTTGTTTATGAGTTTTTAGGGTTTGGTTGCAAGAGGGTGTTTGGATTGTGAGTTATGAGCAGGCAAAACATATTCCCTGCATTTTATTCAAGCCTACAAGTCAAGTTTAAGGCTTTGGCAGGTTTAGTCCCTCCACTTTTGCCAAGTATTTTCTAGTTAAAAGCCACGTGTGCTTATATTATCATAAAATATGATTTATAAATTTTGGGGTGTTACAACTCCACCCCCTTAAAGAGGGTTTCATCCTCGAAACCAGATGTATATGTCAGGGGTGTCAATCGTGTCGGGTTGATGGGTTGGCGGGTTTATGGGTTGCGGGTTGATGGGTTAAAATGTGCAACCCGAACCCGACCCATATTATTATTCGTGTCAAATATTTCAACCCTAACCCAACCCACATAAAATCCGGGTCAACCCGAAGACGACCCGTTTAACCCATATTTTTAAATGAGTAATACATGTTCATGAGTTATAAGCGGGTTGTTGGGTTGTAAGCGGGTTATCAATAAAATGTTTAATGGTGAGTATATAAGTGTGACAAATAAATAATACAGTGTGCCAAAAATAACACAATTATAACTAACCATGTACATAGAAATGAAAATAGAAAAACAAAAATATAATATATTTTTTTTCTAAATACTTAAACGGGTTAACGGGTCAACCCATTTTATATATGTGTCAACCCGAACCCGACCCATTTTTTTAAACGGGTCGTGTTAGTTGACCCGAACCCAACCCGTTTTTTTAAACGGGTCGTGTTAGTTGACCCAAATCTATTTTTTTTCGTGTCGGGTTCGGGTCGGTTTTTGGGTCGTGTCAATAATTGCCGCCCCTAGTATATGTGGATTCCCATGGGTCGTGCCTCATGGTTAATCTTGAGTTTTATTCCTCCTCGACGAGGGTTATTTTAATGGAATTTGATTACGCCTCTAAGTTTATGTATACATATTCGTTAACCTTTACGAGAGATTATTCAAGTTTAGGCACCCGCAGGTGTCCTGGTTTGTCCAAGAGCCATTGATTTGACTCTTTTTCGTGTTTAGAACCCTTAAGTCCCCGAAGACTTAGGGTGTACATTTAATTATTTACTCTGCTTAGAATCATTTCTATGGGCTAAAGCACATATTGGGTTTGGTTATCATACGGCTTCCCGAAGACCTTCACCCACACTCAACGTGGTTTTAATTTCCATTTAATTTTGGCTCAAAGGCTTATTATAATGCCAGGGTTTTACCGGAAAGTATCGAGTCCTTTCCGCACCTCACGCCTTCCTTGTTATAGACAACGCGTGTCCTTTTTAATTGTGTTTTCACATGTCACTAGGCTTAGGTATATTTATGCATTCCTCTGGGTCCAAGTGGTGACGAATTCACTTGACCCGTTTGATCTTTCTAGTGATTGCTTAGCTATCACTAGGATATTAACGGTTTATCGTTCGTTTTCTTACTATCCGATTGCTAATTCTGGGAATAGTTAATTCATCAAGGGTTTCGGTTACAAATAGACTTAGTTTCATAAGTCACATGCTTTAGTTAGTCATCCAATCTCAGGACTGTGACATAGGATGTGTTTCTACACATCGTCTGTCAAACTTCTGAGTTAAGATTTGTTGGGAATTTATAAAAGTCCAACTTTCGTTTAACAGGCTGTAATAGCCCAAGGTAACCCGTATCGTATGTTGTCCGCTTTGCCCGGCCAGCTGTATTAGACTGTGACCAAGTTCACGGTTTTGCATTGGTCTCACCCCCGAAGGACTGGCCAAAACACGTACGACAGAGAAGGTATCCCACCCCTTATAAAGAAGTGTTTGTTTCCCGTTCCCAACCGATGTGGGATCTTACAACGTGCATATGTCCTAGTTTAGTGCTAGGCCAGTATTTCGCATTACTCATTTAGAGTTAGAATATTCCATGGAATCCTCCATATAATACCTCAGATAGCACTGCGCCTGTCTCATGCATTCTTTATCTCACATTGGTTTTATCTAATCCGAAATTTAGTATATTTCGCTCTTATTAGAAATAAATTCTAGGCGATTGATCACCTATTATCTTTTGCCCCAATGCCTCGGGCTTTTAGGATTTTTATCCTATCAAAAGAATTAGCATAGGGTTCGTGACCCTTTCTTATCTCGCCTTTCAAATTTATATTTTGAGCTCTTGCAAGCATCTTATTTGAGATTTAACCCGAGTCTTCCGACTCTTTTAGTTATCTAGGTATTACTTCGTATATAAAATCCCGTTTTCATGTCCCCTTCCGGATTATGTTTTTATTTAATTCCTCGGAACACTTTGGATCCAAGGCAATTCCTTTATTGGTCTAGCCTTGTAAGGCCCGTTACTGAACTATGATCTGTTTCTGTTTATTTGTGTCCCTTAAGACTTATTGACCCATAGATCAATTCAACATTTCTCAAAATGGTTCTCACTCATTTGTGTTTCATGGTGTTACGTTACCATGTTTAGTCACAGAAGTCTATTACTTATGTTTTCTTTACTTAGTATTCGTATTCATAGTGAATCAGCAGGCTGCGCTTGATTTATTATGAAGGCATTGCCTTCATATCTATGATTCACAACCATCTATATGATTTAGAGTTTAGATTTCATGTTCATTCATCACATGTTAAGGCCCATAAGATTTGTCTCACATCATTTGTGTTTGGCATGTCTTTAATAGATCCCATCATTCATCGTTTACTCTCATACGATCCTTGCTCAAGGCTAGGATCGTTCCTCTGGTGCGGATGCACCCCCGTTTTCCAGGGTCTTCTACGATCCCCCTTTTTATTTAGCGTTTAATTCCTTCTTTTATTTAACACGTCTTTTATGGTATAAGACCATGTTTTTAGCTCAGGTTTGTGTGAATCATAATTCACGCTAGCCCCATGTGGTTTTATTCTCGTTTGCATCCAGATTTAACGAGACGCGTAGTTCTTGGTTGCCCGTGAACTTTCGTGGATCATTATGATTTAGTGTGATACTTAGTTCACAATTGCCCGTGGGTTTCCATGAATTCATTATGATTAGTGTGACGCATAGTTCACATTTGCCCGTAGACTTCCATTTATTACGAGTCAAGTTTAAGTATAACTTAACCCTGAGCTTAGCCCGAATCTTGGCTTTTGTTTTACCTCAGTACGAGGTTCATGTTGGAATACGAGTTAACCTCTCGAGTACGGTTTAGACTCGTTAAAAGTTTTACCCTTTAGATGAGGTTCATATTGATTTATGATTTAACCTTTCGTTAAGGTTCGACTTTTACTGCTTGATTGACTCCCCATCCAGGTTCGAATTTGACTATGTCTTAACCTTCGATTAAGGTTCATGTTTCCTTACAGTTTAACCTCTCCCTAAGGTTCGAATGTGATTATGACTTGATCCTTTAATTAAAGTTCAAGTCTACTTACGAGTAAATTCTCGATCATGTCTCAAGGTGATCATTATTTAACCTTTTGGTTAAGGTCCAAATCCATTTAGGAAATTGGCCTTTGATTATGGTTTGAATGTATTTAGGACTTAACCTTGGACTAAGGTTCAAGTCTATTTGCGTGTTAACTCTTAACTAAGATTTGAGTGTGTTTACGACTTAACCATTGATTGAGGTTCAAGTCTTTTATACGGATTAACCTTTATTGTGGTACGAATGTGATTATGACTCAACCTTTGATTAAGGTTCAAGTCTTCTTACGGATTAACCTTCTATAAAGGTTCGAGTTTAATTATGACAACCTTTGCTTAAGGTTCAAGTCTATTTATGAATTAACCTTCTATAAACGTTTGAGTTTAATTATGACTTAACCTTTGATTGAGGTTCAAGTCTATTTACGAATTAACCATCTATAAAGGTTTGAGTTTAGTTATGACTTAACCTTTCATTAAGGTTCAAGTCTTACCTTGGTCCATGTAACCGTTGTGGTAATACCTTTGGCTCTATGACCCCGAGATCATTTATGCATTGGTTTTACTTACCCGGTCTACCCGGCCTCTTAAGTTGTTTGGCAATACTTCCTTGTTATATGACCTTGCGAGTTATATTTTTAGAGAAGTTAACATGCCTTTCTCCCCTGACCCAGTCCTTGTCACGTGAAGGGTAGACGTGTAGATCATGAGAAGCCCACCGCACCATGTGTTTAACACTTACCTGGCCAGGGTAAGCAATCCACACATGACACGGTGATCTTATCGCGATCACCACGGTACTCTCCGGGTGAGCAATTTCTGGTCATGCATCTTGTTTAATAAAAACATTCTTCTTTGTTTGTGTAATACATTTTCGTATACACGCGTTATTAAGCTATTTGTGTTTTAACCGATTGTACAGTCTTAACCATACAATCACGTCTTCCAATTCTTGGTTCGGCTGAGCCTTGACCCACCATGACCGTATAATCGGTGTGTTTCTTGGGTGTTAGTGTCTAGTACACTGTTCCCTTAGTTCGTTTCTGATTGACTCGTGTTCAATCATGATATAGATCGTTTTTGACAAGATTATTACATTTTGGAAGTGAATTACTTACTGGATTGATGATCATACTTGAACCGAACGCTTAGACTTGTTTAACCTTGGGCTCTGAATACCACTTGTAAGACCCACCCCATTTAAAGAGGTATTATGAGAAGATTTACGAGTTAATAAACTTAATTTGAAAGTTTGAGATTTCGTCATTAAGAGCTTAACGAGTTTTTGACAAAATATTTGCACATGTATCTCATGGTTTAAACATACGTACGATGATTTTAATAGCGAAAACGTTTTCAATGGCACCTTCCAAAACTAAGTTTATAACCATTTTAGCTCAAAAGTTGCGGAAGCGGACAAGTCTTGTGCGTTCGGATCTTTGTTCAATTCTTGATCATCATCCATTCAGTATAATAGAGTACCTGAGGGTTAAACGCGAGGAAATAACCCATTAATACGTTATTATGAATGTCTAGTATTGAAAGAATAATAAAATGAAGTTTTTATTTTTACATAACCTTTACTTGGCTAATTATGATGATTTTTTCACACTACGTTACGATGCTAGAGGAAAACGTGGTTTTACGACTCTACAGAAATGCACTTCTGCGCTTCGTCAACTGGCGTACGGGACTGCTAGTGACTCTTGGGACGAATACTTAAGGATGTCTGCTAGAATGAGTCGAGAGTGCTTGTATCGGTTTTGCGAAGGGGTCGTGAACTTATATAGCAAAGTTTACTTGCGTAGGCCAACGAAGAAGGACGTCGACAAGCTCTACGCGCACCATGCAGAGAAACACGGTTTTCCTGGCATGCTTGGAAGCATCGATTGCACGCATTGGCCATGGCGTAATTGCCCCACAGCATGGAAAGGGCAGTTTACGCGAGGTGACATTGGAGAGCCGTCAATTATTTTAGAATCCGTTTGCTCACAAGACCTTTGGATTTGGCATGCATTCTTCGGAGTTGCTGGTTCATGTAATGATCTAAATGTTCTAGCGAGATCGACGATTTTCGATCGCATCATTAGAGGTACCGGTCCTGATGACTCTTTCGTGCTCAACGGGGTAGAATATAAGCACGGGTATTATCTAGCGGACGGGATATACCCAAGTTACTCATCTCTTGTGAAAACGATTCAAATTCCCACGGATGAGAAAAGGAAAAAGTTTGCGAAGTGCCAAGAATCGGCGAGAAAAGACGTCGAACGGTTATTCGGTGTTTTAACGGCTAAATGGCATGTTATTGGGCGGCCCGCACGTGCATGGCATCCGAAAAACATGAGATATATTATGTACGCTTGCACGATACTACACAACATGATAATCGAAGATGAAGGCCGCGCCATATGCGAGTATGACCCGAATGACGTTGAAGAGAATATCGAGCCGGTTGACGAAGGACAACAACAATCGAACACGTGGGCACTACATGATAGTACGTTGCATGGCAACCTTTGCACGGATTTAATCGACCATATTTGGAACAATTTCCGTGTCGAAGATAACGAGTAGTTTGTATTTTTTTACTTTGTTAGGTTTGTATTTTTTTTTATTTCTATGTAATTTTCGGTTGTTTTTTTTTTAATTTTTAAGTAATTTTCGGTTTTTTTTTAATTTCTATGTAATTTGTTTTTTAATTTTAATGGAAAAAATATTAATGAAAAATAGAATCTATAAAATAAATGAAAAATAAAAATAAAAAAAAAGGAAGGGGGAAGGGGAACCATTTCCCCTAAAAGGGGAAGGAGAAGGGGAAGATGACGTGGCGATGAGGTGGAGAAGGGGAAAGCAAAAGTGAAGGGGACCATACCCCATAGTCTAATAGATTAGGTTAAATCATATTTATATCTTTTTTTTAATTGGTTTAGAATTGCCACATCACATCCTATGTGACATCTCTCAAATGAGAGATTGCATAAGATTATGACATGTAGGATTAATCCCTTTGCAATATATATATATATATATAGATATATAGATATAGATATGAATTGATAAAATATGTATAGCATAAAAGCAATAGTCCGTTTTTACATAAAAAAATTGTAAATGATCAACAATCGATGACTCATAAAACTTACTTCTAATTTTACGTGTCCACCGTGCACCTCTTGCTCAAGTGAAGTCTCCGTGCCTATACATGATTAGTGAATTAGCTGAATACATTATTTTTTATTTTATTTTATTTTTTTTTTTTTATTTTTTTTTTTTGCATGAACAAAAACCCACTAAAAAAACTTTTTTCCCGTTTTTTGTATAACGCTATGGTACTCGTTGAAAGATAATAAAACGCTCGTTAATTTGATGTAATTTTTTAATGTCATATATAAAAGTAATTACGTTTATGGACTGGTTGATTGATACATGGTGTGTTTGGGTGTGGTTTTGGAAATGACTATCTAATAGTGAACAATGATACATGTAATAACATAGGTAGCAAGATACGTATTTTGGATACGCTATAGTGAATTTGTAATAATCATTCTTAATGGTGTTTATGGTTTGTCAAATTATTGGCTATTTAAGGAAGTATAAAATATAACAAAGGTATGAAGCTAGTCATACTCGAAAAGTCTATTTAATAAAGATACTCGAAAGATCATTACTCATGCAGAGTTTCGTTTCCTTCTTATTTGACCTTGTATGTTTTATGATGAAATGATGTTTATTTTTGTTTTTTGGTATTACTTTAATGCCGCCTTAACTGGACTATTGTGTGTTGGTCATCGAGTTGTGAATCTTGATTCTATTGATTTTACAAAAGTTGTTTATTACATATGCACGTGTATTTTATATGTAAGACCCACCCCATTTAAAGAGGTATTATGAGAAGATTTACGAGTTAATAAACTTAATTTGAAAGTTTGAGATTTCGTCATTAAGAGCTCAACGAGTTTTTGACAAAATATTTGCACATGTATCTCATGGTTTAAACATACGTACGATGATTTTAATAGCGAAAACGTTTTCAATGGCACCTTCCAAAACTAAGTTTATAACCATTTTAGCTCAAAAGTTGCGGAAGCGGACGAGTCTTGTGCGTTCGGATCTTTGTTCAATTCTTGATCATCATCCATTCAGTATAATAGAGTACCTGAGGGTTAAACGCGAGGAAATAACCCATTAATACGTTATTATGAATGTCTAGTATTGAAAGAATAATAAAATGAAGTTTTTATTTTTACATAACCTTTACCCGGGCGGGTAAACCTGCTGTTAGAAACTACCCTTTTTTTATCAGAACCTTTACCCGGCCGGGTGAGTGTTTTACCCGGGCGGGTAAACTTGCTGTTAGAAACTACCCTTTTTCTTGCACCAAGCTACACTTTTAGTGCAGCTTCAAGGCCATTTACGGGGATTCTTGGGACTTGTTAATGGGTCATAATACGTACCTTTTACATGATTAAAGATATGTTTAGATTCCTTGTTCGGTTTCTAACCCAAGAACCCTGAATTATATGTCCATCAATATGTTGACCCGTTAACTTTTGCATACATCCAAGTTTTTAAGTTTTTATGATTTCCAAGGCCTAGTAATGATTTTTCTATGCTCATCAAGCCTCAACTCGACTAGGTGACCTCCGCCCAAGTCATTTATACCGGGTTTGCGATGCCTCGTGTCCATGGCCACATGTGCCATTTCTCTCGGTCTTGTTCGCTCGGTCTCTATGATTGCAACGTGATCTAAACACGATGTTTTCTTATGACCCTTGGAAATCACAATCTCATCTCATCTAAAGATAAACCCATGATTTATACACCCAACATGAGCATATATGTATATATATATATATATATCCTACAAAGTCATAGATATGACTTACCTTGGCTCGCGCCCTTTTTGCTTCTAGACTAGCTTGAGGTAGATAACATTGAGCCTATGAATACACTCAAGCAACTAGCACGATTTCGTTACCGGCTTAAGGTTAACTCATAGCCTAGGCTATTGTCTATCTAGCATTTTTACCCAATTGACCCGATAGTCTAAATGGGATATTAACATCCTTCATCTAAGGCAATCTTCTATGAATCGTGTATCGTATTTATGCTTCTTTTTGTGACATTACAATGTCTAATTCCCAAATGCATATACAAAGGTATAATTAAGCATATTAACATACTAGAGACATATTAAGAATTAAGTCATCGAGTGACTTACCTTATGCGTGCTTCCTCTTTACCTCAACCCGATATTCCTTTGATTCTAGGCCTCCCGAAGCCCCTCTTTTTACTACCTAGTAGATTGTAATCCACCTAGGTGGTTAGGATCATAATTAACAACATGGTTACACATGATCAATCAACCTTTTTTTTTACGTATCATGTTCAACACATTTATCGAGTTTTAGTCCAAATTCATTCATTTGGACATTTTAACAAACACTTGGTGGGCATGAATTATCAAGACTATAATTTTGGGTGGATTTGCCTATCAATCAAGTATTTAGCCTTGATTCATCATACGATGACAATTTGACAACCCAAGTTCACCTTCTTAGTTCTAAAACACTCATTTTAGCTTATGAGCACACATGTTGCTCATACCCATCATTACCCACCAATTTATCTTAGGGATTTCACTCCATTTGATAAACTAGCATGAATTCAACAAAGATTTGTTGGGAATAAGGTTTCCTTGCACTAGAGACACCTTCCCCAACACCCAATTCGACTTTTATATAAACCCTAGATTATCAACATTTCCATGAAAGCTATAATACATCAAATATGATGAAACAAGAGTTACCTACTGATTACACGAGGTTAGTAGGTCCGATTTCTTGCTATCCCAAGCAAAAGCCCCTTGAATTGAACTTGATTCAAGCTTGTTTATGAGTTTTTAGGGTTTGGTTGCAAGAGGGTGTTTGGATTGTGAGTTATGAGCAGGCAAAACATATTCCCTGCATTTTATTCAAGCCTACAAGTCAAGTTTAAGGCTTTGGCAGGTTTAGTCCCTCCACTTTTGCCAAGTATTTTCTAGTTAAAAGCCACGTGTGCTTATATTATCATAAAATACGATTTATAAATTTTGGGGTGTTACATTATATTAAACTTAAATTAACTACTTTTTGCTACTTTGTTGCATGTACAATATAAGGTGTGTATTCAATCTTATTTATTCGGTGTTTGTAACAATTTGATTCACCAGACATTTGCCATGTCCCTTTTGTATGTTTGTACCATATACCTTTCCATCACGAAGCACGACGTGTCCTCTTACCATCACGAAATGAATGGATACTAATCGCCCTCGGCGCAGTGTGCTAGATTGATAGCACTAATTGTGTTAATCAGAAACTTGAGAGATGGTATAAGTTGAGTAAAAATAAGGGAAATGTGTACATTTAACAACCCCTTTTTTTCAAAGAGACTGAAATCCGAAAAACATTTGAAATTTGAAGTAGCTTGATTGACATCAATCTTTTTTAAATGATTTGAATGAATTAGCACATGTCAAATGCATTTAAATTTCAGATTCATTTTGACAATAGAACTGTAACAACCGGCAAAATTAAGGTAGTTCCGTACTAATTAATTATACGCGATTAACGTAATTAAACGTAATTATGTGTTGATTATTTAACTGAGGCCTTAGAAAGATAGCAATACACAAATAATGCATAGGAATGCATAAGTTTAATGACAAAACATGATAGGATCATGTGCAAGCGAATCTATCCGGTATAGACACTGGCGATTACCCGGTAAAAAAATTAAATAAGCGAAACGAACCCCGGACACCCGGAATATAAAATAAAAGATAATTTCACAAAATATAATGAGTTTTGGAAACCCAAAGCCATACGTGAAAACTTATTGTACAAACCTCCCGGTAACGAATAAAGTGCGCGTTCCGCACCCAATACGCGCGTAACACGTAATTTCACCCGGCAAAAGCCAAAATAATTTATCAGTAATTAAACTGGACTATGTTTAAGGAATATTAAGGGTATTTTAATATTCGGATGACACGCGAATAAAAACCCGAAAACACCCGGGCGGTACACGAACAAGATTAAACATAACTAATAATGGGGATTATTTAGCAAAGTGGACCCCACCAAAACACCCCCTTGGAGCCGGCCTATGGCCCACCCAAGTGGAGATTACTTGTGTTATCTAAAGTGAATCATTAGAATGGATATTAATCATGATCATGCATTGATTAGTATTGGGCAACAAAAATCACCAAATCCTCCACTCTCTCTCTAATCCACGGCCAAACACCCTCTATAATCTTCCATGGATTTTATTTGTGATCTTACATAATCCCTTGCAATCTTCCATAATCCAAGACAAAGACATTGAGTGATCTTTGCAAGCTTTGAAGAGATATTATATACATACACAAGCATACTTGAATCAAAAAGCAAAAACACTTCTTCTTCTTCTCCTTGTGGCCGTGGCATTACACCCCCACATACACATTCTTCTTACAATTTTTACACTACCAAATCACCTCTAGATCATTATCCTTCAAAACCCCATTGTGTGTTTCAAGAGCTTGGAGCTTAACCCTTTGGAAGAACACACTAAACCCCATCCAATCCAAGGTTCTTGTCTTCCCTAGCCTTGAGCTAGTAGTAAGTTTTACCTTGTTTTGATTGTTAATGTTCATATTATGTGCTTGTATGAGCAAGTTGTACATCGATGGGTAAAATATGGTTTTGAAACATAAAGATAATGTGTCTTACAAGAATAAAAATGGAAGAATAATAACATGAATAAATCTTGGATTGATATTAATAAATGTGATATTTTGAGAAAATGTAGAAATGTATACATACACTTAAGAAAGTTGATGATTTGGGTATGATTTGTGAAAAGGACTTGAATATGATAAAAGATGATTTTAAGCATCATAAGATGACTAGTTAATGTCAAAAATATATTAGAATGTGTTAAATGATCATGAATGAAAAAGTTGTATGTTCAAAGTCTACTCACTTGGATGAGTGAAAACTTGATAGATTGGGTAAAAACATGAAACCCACATGTTAATAGCATTAATAATGGAATAAAAGACTATTAGAAGTGAAATGGTGTAAAAACAACCAAACATGGAAAATATGGTTCTTCAAAGTCCACTAATTTGGAAGGAAAAATGCTAACCTTGAAAGATGAGATGAAAAATGCAACAAGTATAAGTTAAGGGACTAATATTGTAACTTAGAAAGTTGAGGGACTAAAATATGTATTTTAGAAACTTTGGTCCAAAAATGCATTAACGGAAAGTTCGGTGTCAAAAACGTAAATAATAGTTTTACCAAGTGTAGTTTTGATAAACATGAGAAACCTACTTATGTATAAATTAAAAGAGATATTTTTATAAAAATAGAAGTTTTATAAAAATAAGAGGATAAGTTAACATAAGGATTTTATAAAAATAAAGGTTTTATTAGTAAAGACTTGGGAAAACTTGTACAAAAATGGATACCTTTATATAAATGGGAATATAAAAGTATCGGAAACATTTTTGGAATACAAGTTAAACGAGTTGGACTAAAAAAATACAAAAGTATATTTTTCCAAGGAATATACGTTCGGAATTGGAAGTATGGATAATATTTCCATAGAACGCATATTGGAAGAAAATGTGGAAAAAGCTAACTAACGGACTTAGTACATGAACTAACGAAAATGGATAAACGGACATATGAGAAAAATGCCATTACGGCAAGATGAAGATATATATATATATATTTTAAGAAATAAAATATATATAACAAGGGTGAAACGTGCGTAACACTTTCCTGAGTGTAGAAAGAATATTCGTGGGAGAAAACACAACGTAATGAATTAAAAACGCTAAACGACACATGGACTTAACAAGTAGAATTCACGCATTGATATATGTACACATGCTCGTTTCGACGAAATTCTAGTATATCTATTTGAATGGGAAAGTAGATATGCGAGAAGGAAAACCGAGACGAGTAGGTGAAGTATATCTACAAACATGTGAATACCGACAAGATCCTAGTACATTCATTTAAATGGGAAAATAAATGTACGGCATGGTGAGTCGAGTCGGGCGTTAAGAATATATTACCGAACGACAAGACCTTAGCATACTTATTTGAATGGGAAAATAAATATGTGGCAAAGTGAGTCGGGTCGGGTAATAAGAAATCATATTATATCGAGCGAAACGATCCTAAGTATAATTATTTAAATGGGAAAATAATTATACGTTGGGTAGGGTCGTGTCGAGAATAATAGTATACAAGTTACAAAGAATATTAACAAGAATAATATATGACTTGTAAGAAAAAGGTAATCCATCACCAATGAACCTAGGATACGAGATTAATTAAACGGGAATTGGGATAATACGTGGTCGGGGAGTTGGGTGTACAACTTGCCAAGGCACATGCACAATAGGTGCAGTGACTTATACGTCTAGGACGTTTGTAGGTGCGAGACTGCAAAATTTGCTATTTTCTTCTTTGAGCCGAGCACAGTTACAGGTGAGTCTCACGGCCCCATTTCTAAACTATTTAACGTTTTTACGGGGGAAAGATATGTTGGGATTTGTTTGACGGGTTGGATACTTGAGTTGTGATCGCCACTCGGGGTTGAGACCTCTCTACTATAATCATTAATTCAGGAAATCGGAACCGAAGGAATATTTGGATAGTACTATTGGTGCCTGACAAGGCCCACCCCTAATCGATAGCGTCGATTTTGCATCGGCGTATGCCTGGGGTGCACGTATTCTGAAATCAAGTCGTAGGAATACCGAGTAACGACTTGGGGCAGGGCATTATTATTTGTCTTGGTTTGGTTATAGGCTCAAGTAGAATTGTAGGAACTTGCAACTCCTATAAATTGTCATAACAAGGAAATTCCCACGAAATACTGTTTTATTTAAACTAAAACCTGTGAACTCACCAATATTTATATATTGACAAGTTTTTAAACATATCTTTCAGGTAATTGATAGACGAGGGACGACATGGCGAGCGTGGTCGGAGAATCTCTAAATTGGGCGTTGGATGTTTTGAAGAGGTCTCGTCACTCTATCCCAAGGAAATCGGGATATAGTTGAGGAGCCTCCTTATTTGTCTTAAAAACAATTTTCAATCATGTATGAATAATTAACATGATTTTCGACGCTTGAATAAATGACCCGTCTCATTAATTACTTGTGTTTTGCATTAATCTTGGCTTAATCCTCTTGAACCGTCGCGCCACGTGTTTCCGCCATAGGCGTGGTGTGACAAGAACCACAGGGAAATTTGAATCTATTTACTACCAACGTCATCACAATCTGTCAAACATTATTACCAGCTACACCGCAATAGTGAAAATGGTGGTATCGGTGGTAGTGATGGTTGCGTCGACATCTGTAAGTAGCGTTAGTGGTAGCATATGTGTTGTGATTGGTGGTGGTTAGGTTGTTGACGAACAATGATGTGGTATGGTGGAGGTGGTGTCGATGACTCAACGGTGGGCAAGGTCGTAACTATATAGTGGTGAGACATTCTCGCACATGTCTCCTGCACACCATATACCAATTGTCAGGTTGCCACACTATAACGCCCTTTTCTCCACTGTATATATAAACTCAAATTTAATGTTAGTTCTATGATTCATAAGTCTTCTTAACTGATTCATAAGTCTTGTGAACTGAATTTAAAGTGTTTAAAACTACTTATGATTAAGCCCATGTGACTTTTGTTAAGTTCTTATTGGTTGATATGACTTTTGCTAAGTTTTGATAAGTCTTGATGGCTTATAATAATCTGACATCCAACTCTTAATTAAACTATTGTCATTAAAGTCTAAACTAAGTATAAAGTAAATAAACTAACTCTGAGGTACTTATACTGACTTTTAAACTATATAGTGTTGTGTTTTGAGTACTTTCGATGATTTTAAACTAACCTGGTGTTTAAAGTAACTTGGATGTCTATAAACTAAAATTTATGTCTTTAAAGTAAATCGTAAATGTTATAAACTTCATCTGATGTCTTCTTAAATTACTTGTAGTGTTTTGAACTAGAACTGATTTGTTCATAACTACAACTAATGTCTTATTAACTTATATGAAATGTTATGTTGATGTCTTCAGAACCTATATAAAGTGTTATGATCTATGAACTACAGATGATGTCTTATGAACTCATTTGGAGTGTTTTGACTACAATGATGAGTTAGAACTAGACTCGATGTCTTATGAACTCAGCTAATGTCTTACAAAGTACATCTGATGTCGTTTTAACTACAACTAACGTCTCCCAAACTCATATGATGTTTTCTAAACCAAATCTTATGAACTCATCCGCTCTCCACACTTCACAGCCACACCTCCCTTCTTCTCCACACTCCACAACCCTACTAATTTATATTTTGTTTTGGCTGCATTGTGATGTATTAGTGAATCATTATTAAACTTGTTTTTGTTTGTGTTCATTAATGTTCGTTTATGTTCATTTGTGTTCGTTTATGTTCATGAACTGTTCGTTTAGGTTTTAAATGAACGAATATAAACGAACACGAACACGACAAATTTCTTAATGAACGAACACGAACACAAAAATGTGTTCGATTATGTGTTCGTGTTCGTGTTCGGCTAAAGTTAAATGAACAAACACGAACACGCATGTGTTCGTGTTCGTTCGGTTCGTTTACAGGCCTACTTATACGCTTTTGATTTATTGTCCCAAGCTTTTTACCTAGCACAAGATCATATCCACTTGACCCGTTGACTTTTAAGTTTCTTGTACCTAGCTTACTTTCAAGTCAACATGCCGTGTTAGAATACTAATGTGGAACTTACCTATTCAAACACTAGTGTGACAACCTACACCCTACACTTTTCATAAATATACACAATTGGTCCTTTATCTATTTTAATTTTTTTATTTTTAACTCTCGTAGTCTAAAACGATCAAAAGTCGCAATTTGATCAAAACTTATAATTATAATTTTTATAAGTAAAAGTATTCACGATTTATACTCACATTTACACCCGATAGAAACAATCGTCTTGTTTGGATTATACATTCGTTTTGACCAAATTACATATAATTGTAACGTTATTATGAAAGTTAAAAAAAACTAAACTAAAATGGTTTAACCAGTATACTTGAAACTTGAGAGGAACAATTGAAATAAGGAAATTTAATTGAAGCTTCATCTTCTTCTAGTTTTGTGGGTTGAACCAAAAGCCAAGTCTTTATGGCCATTGAAGTAGAAATTGAAGAGGCTAAACAAAACGTATGTGGTGGTCTCTAGAGTAATTGTTTTGTAACCTATAACCGTTGTAATGATTTCGTATAATCATTCTAATTAATTGTTACAACATTTTCACTAATAAAGTTCAAATCATCACAACCGAAGCTAAAACAAGATCCCTCTACTCAAAAGTATTCCTTGATCTCTCTGACCTCTTTTGAGTTCAATCTTCATCATGCATCTCTGTCACCACAACAACCGACTCTGGAACCCTTCGGACATCGTTGTGGCTTCTACTATCCGGCGATAAAAATGATAACCACCACCACCGTCGTCCATATTTCAGCCGATGTCACATAGTTTTATTCTTGTCGGCCATCTCAAAACGCTAACACCATCATCCAAAACCTAAAACATGTCGCACCCACAACGTCGTTAACCGGCGACAACCGTTTGAAGAACACCATCAGCCTACTCTCAAATGATACGCATCATAGATCGGTCTCACTCTGGGATTCATACTAAGGTAGCGAGTCCGTTACGATCTCACTCTGGGATTCACACTAAGGTAGCGACATAAACCAACATTTTGTTTCTACAAATTAATAATGTGAGTATACTTTCTATCAAATAATGATCTGAGTCACGTTTTGTTTTAATAAAATCACATTCAGTTGGCCTAAACTAAATGAAGAAGATGGAGTTAGTTAACTCACATTTTAAATTTTAATATGCCATGGGTTTAAAAAGAAAAGATGATAAGCCACGTGAAGGATACATGGCTTAAATTTAATGACTAGCAATTCTAGCAATTATACTTGGCATATTAAATGTTTAACTTTTGTAAATCTTATAGTACTTGTACTATGAGAAATGCATGATCCTAAAAGCCACATCATCAAAAGTAGATTAACAAAAAGTCAATTAACGGGTCAAAGAATCATATACTCGAATTATTGCTCATAAATTGTAATAATTAATATATAGGTTCAAGCGTAATTCATTGATTCTCATCAAGTTCTACATCAACTTAACGAATGTGAGTATATATTTCCCTCTTTTTACTGTTTTACTACTTTGGGGTGACTCATGTACCTATTAATCAAGTTTCTATTTCTTATACTTAATGCAATTCTCATGTGTGTTTGCTTTATGTTAATTGGTGTGTCTATGGCTTGTCAAAATCATTAACCGTTGGGCGGCCTAGCTTTTCAATGAATAGTACTATGGTATACCCCCTTGAGACTCTGTTGAGAGAATCTTGGTCATTGTCTTGTTAATTCATTATTCAGTTGGTTAGTCATGTGTTAGTCATTATTCTCAGGTTTGGTTTTGAACGGATATTACTTATTACATAATTGCAAATGGTACCGCACATGAGTTGCTAAACACATTTTCTGCTATATGTATTCAAACAGGGTATGCTCACCAATACAACATTTTGTATTGACATATATTATTTTCGTACATGTTTCAGGTTATTTTGAGACGCTTCTTTTAAGCTTTTGGATTTATAATTAAGCTTTGACTTTATTGTATTTTAGTTAGACTTGATGCTTTAGAATCATTGCATCGTTGTATTTCATTTCAATGTAATAAACTATTTAATCAATGTATTCAAAATTACACTTTAGTACCATGAGCTATTGAGCAATCGTCACTACGTGACACCTCGATGTTTCCGCCATCGGTTGGGGTGTTACAGATTGGTATCAGAGCCATGGTTATAGGGAATTAGGTTATTAGAATGCCTTTTAGCCTAGTCTATAACTAAGCTTACTTTCACGAGTCATCTCGTATATAATTTTCTTTATTCTTATATTTTCTTGTAAGATATTTTCGTTATGATTCTTTCACTCTTTCGGTATTTTGCTTGGCGAAAAAGACACTCGTATTTCACAAACGAAACGATATCATCAAGTTAGGAGTGGTATCCATATCTTGGTGATTAGTTTCACTCCTCTATATGTTATTTATCTTAGGAATATATCTTTGAGATAGGAGTGATATCCACACCTCAAAGAGTATGTCCTTCAAAAAGGAACTTAACCACTAAGCTGGGAGTGATATCCTTAACTTAGTGATTGGTTTCATTCCACAATCGTTTTCAATTTTGAAATACATCTTTGAGTTAGGAGTGAAATCCACATCTCAAGGATCTATTTATGCATCTCGTTTTTAACTTCGCTAAAGTTTTGGAATTCACTAGTGATGGGGCACGTACAATCTGGAAGGGTGAACGCCTCTATCCTGAGTTTTCTGTCTAAGCCTGGTATTTCGTATAAATCCCAATCAGACGAGGGACCCATATACCTACCTGGGAACTCTTGGAATGAGCATTTACTTATAGGTTAAAGTACGCCCCCACAAGTCATTAGGAAAAATTCAAATACTTGAGTTAGTCAAAGTTTCCTATGGAAACAATTTCAGTGTTTTTATATCATCAATATTTATGTTTGTTTATCATTTGAAGACTCAATTTAATCACTTGATGTTTCATATACCCTTATTCATTGAACATTCACTTTTGAATTCCTTATCATCATTACTAAAACTTTTTGTTCATTTAAAGCTTGCACTATTTCACTTATGCTTTGTGATTTTTACACTATATGGTATTACTCTTTTTGCATTAAAACGTTTTTACCCACGACTTAAGTTTTAAACTTTGTGTTTAACTTCGACCACATCCTGATTCTAGGATTGTTGCGTCATCATACAGTAAAAAAATGAACATGGTTTTCCCAAAACTTATTATTTAACCTATTTTATATCTTCATGGTGACAAACTACTTGATCGAAGTTACAGTATATTCCTAAATTGTGGCTTTTGTATCCACTTATGCACACACAATACTCTCAACACAAAATAGCCTCATTTACTCAATACCGATTTACCAATATAGCTACACCAGTCTCCTAAGCCATAGCCAACTACCGTTAGTTAGCACTTCTTAGTCAGACTAAACGCATACATAAATGCCTACCTACACGATACATTATTCTCTAACATGATTAATTTGGCAACTTATCCTGTATGTCTTTTCACAAAGCCTATTCATCATATTAGAACACACTTTATATACACCTTGTGCCTTGAAACAAGTAGCCGCTATGAGCCCAAAGAGATGCCTTAACGATCTTTACAAACAAACGATCTTTCAATGTATAGATTTCGTAAAAGTTGACAATTAAAAGGTTTCAAGTTTACCCAGTCCTAACGGATAACACTTGGATTTTCTCAACATTCCATAACAATTAAAAAAATTTTTTTAATGAGATTTCAACTTACAAATTAAATAAACGTTTAAATACAGAAAATTATATTTTCCAAAATTCGTCAAGGCATCTGGGATCATTCACAACCTTCACGCCATTTTAAATCTTGGTCTTTTGAAACACATTAGATTTACACATACTTCATGAAATGGTTTCACCTTGCATTTTATAAACTTGCGTTGCATATTTTACCAGTCAAATGTAAACCTTTTGTTTTCATATAACATATCCAATATATGTTTTCGGGAGAAACTTGCAACTAATAATATGCCTTATAACACTTTTCAAACTCGACTTCCCGTAAACACATGAAAATGTGCACCTACGAAATATTTCCATATGAACCTGTTTTAAATCTAAAACACACTTCGATTTCTAAAAAGTTATCCTCATACCAGTAGACTATACGTCTATTCTGCGCACTTTCATTTACAGTAAATTCCATTATTTTTACACCATTCTATTTATAGTTACGTTCGGACATTATCTTATTATTCTTGTATTATTCTTTTATTGGTGGTTATTTTCACGCGTTATTCGCAACTATTCTCGCACTAGTTTTTAGTAGTTATTCTTACAACACTGGTTTTGAGCATTAATTTAACTCGTTTACTTTCATTTTGTGCAAATTGTGCGATTTACTCGATTTACGTTATACTATTCTTTCAATCGAAATTTTATGCTATACTTATATACTTACATAAACGCATATTTGGTATGCATATTTTTTTTTGTGAGCAAAACCCTGTTATACTTTATATTATTTTGTTTATCATCATGGCCAATGAACATACTAGTTGATAACTCGTATGAGATCTAAGCCAGTGCCCACGTACGACTCGGATTAGAGTATTTCTTCAATTCGAGGGGAACGGTGTAAACCTCAGGGTCTATCAATATGAGTGTTTAGAGCCAACAATGTGAACAGAAGTTACCGGTTAAGGGTGAACCCGAAAGGGAAGAACCCCTAACGATGTCTATTACTTACATGTTACTCTCATTACGGTTAAAGGGTAAACCCGAAAGGGAAGAACCTCTAACCATGTCATTGTTTCATTGCAGTATCGATTACTTAGCATATCCAAATTGCACGCATTTGTTTATGGTATTACTTAGGTTAGGGTTATGGAAAAGCATAACACCCTAGTGTAAGGTAAAACGATGATTACGGTCCGGAACGCAATCATGGGTTTACAGGTACATGGGGGTGGTGTGTAATTCTATTTAGGTTGTTGGTAGATAATCAGTATGAGTCCAAAGTATCGGGAGTGTGGTGGGTTAGCTGCGGTACATCCTATATATAAGCATAAACGATACTGCGGGAACGGACTAGGAGTCTGACCAAGAACCTACCCATTACTTTATAGTTACCTCTTCATTAGATCGTTGACTAACAGCTAGCATTTTCGATAAAAACGTTCTTACACGAGCTTCAATTCAACTCCCTAGAGTCTTTCTCTTGACCACCCACACAGAAAACACAAACCTTGTATACTCTTACAATCTCGATTCATTGGATTCTTGTTGCATACTCTAATAACGTCCAGTCGGAAACCTTTCTAAAGTAGGGGAGACTACCTTCATCAGTGCCTCTGCCCTCACCAGTTACACATTCCCAAAACCTTTTTCATTTAAACTCTCAACTTTCTAACTATGGGTTAACTGTCAAAGATTTTGGAACTTTCACTTCGGATATTAGACAACTATTTTAAATTTTGTCAAAACATAAATGATGAAATTATCTTTAAAAATCTACTTGACTTTTACAACGCTATTTGTTCATAGAAACCTCCGCTTGAAAATGAATTTCGAGACGAAATTTATTAAAGTAAGGGAGACTGTGACAACCTACACCCTACACTTTTCATAAATATACACAATTGGTCCCTTATCTATTTTAAATTTTTTATTTTTAACTCTCGTAGTCTAAAACGATCAAAAGTCGCAATTTGATCAAAACTTATAATTATAATTTTTATAAGTAAAAGTATTCACGATTTATACTCACATTTACACCCGAGAGAAACAATCGTCTTGTTTGGATTATACATTCGTTTTGACCAAATTACATATAATTGTAACGTTATTATGAAAGTTAAAAAAAAAAACTAAACTAAAATGGTTTAACCAGTATACTTGAAACTTGAGAGGAACAATTGAAATAAGGAAATTTAATTGAAGCTTCATCTTCTTCTAGTTTTGTGGGTTGAACCAAAAGCCAAGTCTTTATGGCCATTGAAGTAGAAATTGAAGAGGCTAAACAAAACGTATGTGGTGGTCTCTAGAGTAATTGTTTTGTAACCTATAACCGTTGTAATGATTTCGTATAATCATTCTAATTAATTGTTACAACATTTTCACTAATAAAGTTCAAATCATCACAACCGAAGCTAAAACAAGATCCCTCTACTCAAAAGTATTCCTTGATCTCTCTGACCTCTTTTGAGTTCAATCTTCATCATGCATCTCTGTCACCACAACAACCGACTCTGGAACCCTTCGGACATCGTTGTGGCTTCTACTATCCGGCGATAAAAATGATAACCACCACCACCGTCGTCCATATTTCAGCCGATGTCACATAGTTTTATTCTTGTCGGCCATCTCAAAACGCTAACACCATCATCCAAAACCTAAAACATGTCGCACCCACAACGTCGTTAACCGGCGACAACCGTTTGAAGAACACCATCAGCCTACTCTCAAATGATACGCATCATAGATCGGTCTCACTCTGGGATTCATACTAAGGTAGCGAGTCCGTTACGATCTCACTCTGGGATTCACACTAAGGTAGCGACATAAACCAACATTTTGTTTCTACAAATTAATAATGTGAGTATACTTTCTATCAAATAATGATCTGAGTCACGTTTTGTTTTAATAAAATCACATTCAGTTGGCCTAAACTAAATGAAGAAGATGGAGTTAGTTAACTCACATTTTAAATTTTAATATGCCATGGGTTTAAAAAGAAAAGATGATAAGCCACGTGAAGGATACATGGCTTAAATTTAATGACTAGCAATTCTAGCAATTATACTTGGCATATTAAATGTTTAACTTTTGTAAATCTTATAGTACTTGTACTATGAGAAATGCATGATCCTAAAAGCCACATCATCAAAAGTAGATTAACAAAAAGTCAATTAACGGGTCAAAGAATCATATACTCGAATTATTGCTCATAAATTGTAATAATTAATATATAGGTTCAAGCGTAATTCATTGATTCTCATCAAGTTCTACATCAACTTAACGAATGTGAGTATATATTTCCCTCTTTTTACTGTTTTACTACTTTGGGGTGACTCATGTACCTATTAATCAAGTTTCTATTTCTTATACTTAATGCAATTCTCATGTGTGTTTGCTTTATGTTAATTGGTGTGTCTATGGCTTGTCAAAATCATTAACCGCTGGGCGGCCTAGCTTTTCAATGAATAGTACTATGGTATACCCCCTTGAGACTCTGTTGAGAGAATCTTGGTCATTGTCTTGTTAATTCATTATTCAGTTGGTTAGTCATGTGTTAGTCATTATTCTCAGGTTTGGTTTTGAACGGATATTACTTATTACATAATTGCAAATGGTACCGCACATGAGTTGCTAAACACATTTTCTGCTATATGTATTCAAACAGGGTATGCTCACCAATACAACATTTTGTATTGACATATATTATTTTCGTACATGTTTCAGGTTATTTTGAGACGCTTCTTTTAAGCTTTTGGATTTATAATTAAGCTTTGACTTTATTGTATTTTAGTTAGACTTGATGCTTTAGAATCATTGCATCGTTGTATTTCATTTCAATGTAATAAACTATTTAATCAATGTATTCAAAATTACACTTTAGTACCATGAGCTATTGAGCAATCGTCACTACGTGACACCTCGATGTTTCCGCCATCGGTTGGGGTGTTACAGATTGGTATCAGAGCCATGGTTATAGGGAATTAGGTTATTAGAATGCCTTTTAGCCTAGTCTATAACTAAGCTTACTTTCACGAGTCATCTCGTATATAATTTTCTTTATTCTTATATTTTCTTGTAAGATATTTTCGTTATGATTCTTTCACTCTTTCGGTATTTTGCTTGGCGAAAAAGACACTCGTATTTCACAAACGAAACGATATCATCAAGTTAGGAGTGGTATCCATATCTTGGTGATTAGTTTCACTCCTCTATATGTTATTTATCTTAGGAATATATCTTTGAGATAGGAGTGATATCCACACCTCAAAGAGTATGTCCTTCAAAAAGGAACTTAACCACTAAGCTGGGAGTGATATCCTTAACTTAGTGATTGGTTTCATTCCACAATCGTTTTCAATTTTGAAATACATCTTTGAGTTAGGAGTGAAATCCACATCTCAAGGATCTATTTATGCATCTCGTTTTTAACTTCGCTAAAGTTTTGGAATTCACTAGTGATGGGGCACGTACAATCTGGAAGGGTGAACGCCTCTATCCTGAGTTTTCTGTCTAAGCCTGGTATTTCGTATAAATCCCAATCAGACGAGGGACCCATATACCTACCTGGGAACTCTTGGAATGAGCATTTACTTATAGGTTAAAGTACGCCCCCACAAGTCATTAGGAAAAATTCAAATACTTGAGTTAGTCAAAGTTTCCTATGGAAACAATTTCAGTGTTTTTATATCATCAATATTTATGTTTGTTTATCATTTGAAGACTCAATTTAATCACTTGATGTTTCATATACCCTTATTCATTGAACATTCACTTTTGAATTCCTTATCATCATTACTAAAACTTTTTGTTCATTTAAAGCTTGCACTATTTCACTTATGCTTTGTGATTTTTACACTATATGGTATTACTCTTTTTGCATTAAAACGTTTTTACCCACGACTTAAGTTTTAAACTTTGTGTTTAACTTCGACCACATCCTGATTCTAGGATTGTTGCGTCATCATACAGTAAAAAAATGAACATGGTTTTCCCAAAACTTATTATTTAACCTATTTTATATCTTCATGGTGACAAACTACTTGATCGAAGTTACAGTATATTCCTAAATTGTGGCTTTTGTATCCACTTATGCACACACAATACTCTCAACACAAAATAGCCTCATTTACTCAATACCGATTTACCAATATAGCTACACCAGTCTCCTAAGCCATAGCCAACTACCGTTAGTTAGCACTTCTTAGTCAGACTAAACGCATACATAAATGCCTACCTACACGATACATTATTCTCTAACATGATTAATTTGGCAACTTATCCTGTATGTCTTTTCACAAAGCCTATTCATCATATTAGAACACACTTTATATACACCTTGTGCCTTGAAACAAGTAGCCGCTATGAGCCCAAAGAGATGCCTTAACGATCTTTACAAACAAACGATCTTTCAATGTATAGATTTCGTAAAAGTTGACAATTAAAAGGTTTCAAGTTTACCCAGTCCTAACGGATAACACTTGGATTTTCTCAACATTCCATAACAATTAAAAAAATTTTTTTAATGAGATTTCAACTTACAAATTAAATAAACGTTTAAATACAGAAAATTATATTTTCCAAAATTCGTCAAGGCATCTGGGATCATTCACAACCTTCACGCCATTTTAAATCTTGGTCTTTTGAAACACATTAGATTTACACATACTTCATGAAATGGTTTCACCTTGCATTTTATAAACTTGCGTTGCATATTTTACCAGTCAAATGTAAACCTTTTGTTTTCATATAACATATCCAATATATGTTTTCGGGAGAAACTTGCAACTAATAATATGCCTTATAACACTTTTCAAACTCGACTTCCCGTAAACACATGAAAATGTGCACCTACGAAATATTTCCATATGAACCTGTTTTAAATCTAAAACACACTTCGATTTCTAAAAAGTTATCCTCATACCAGTAGACTATACGTCTATTCTGCGCACTTTCATTTACAGTAAATTCCATTATTTTTACACCATTCTATTTATAGTTACGTTCGGACATTATCTTATTATTCTTGTATTATTCTTTTATTGGTGGTTATTTTCACGCGTTATTCGCAACTATTCTCGCACTAGTTTTTAGTAGTTATTCTTACAACACTGGTTTTGAGCATTAATTTAACTCGTTTACTTTCATTTTGTGCAAATTGTGCGATTTACTCGATTTACGTTATACTATTCTTTCAATCGAAATTTTATGCTATACTTATATACTTACATAAACGCATATTTGGTATGCATATTTTTTTTTGTGAGCAAAACCCTGTTATACTTTATATTATTTTGTTTATCATCATGGCCAATGAACATACTAGTTGATAACTCGTATGAGATCTAAGCCAGTGCCCACGTACGACTCGGATTAGAGTATTTCTTCAATTCGAGGGGAACGGTGTAAACCTCAGGGTCTATCAATATGAGTGTTTAGAGCCAACAATGTGAACAGAAGTTACCGGTTAAGGGTGAACCCGAAAGGGAAGAACCCCTAACGATGTCTATTACTTACATGTTACTCTCATTACGGTTAAAGGGTAAACCCGAAAGGGAAGAACCTCTAACCATGTCATTGTTTCATTGCAGTATCGATTACTTAGCATATCCAAATTGCACGCATTTGTTTATGGTATTACTTAGGTTAGGGTTATGGAAAAGCATAACACCCTAGTGTAAGGTAAAACGATGATTACGGTCCGGAACGCAATCATGGGTTTACAGGTACATGGGGGTGGTGTGTAATTCTATTTAGGTTGTTGGTAGATAATCAGTATGAGTCCAAAGTATCGGGAGTGTGGTGGGTTAGCTGCGGTACATCCTATATATAAGCATAAACGATACTGCGGGAACGGACTAGGAGTCTGACCAAGAACCTACCCATTACTTTATAGTTACCTCTTCATTAGATCGTTGACTAACAGCTAGCATTTTCGATAAAAACGTTCTTACACGAGCTTCAATTCAACTCCCTAGAGTCTTTCTCTTGACCACCCACACAGAAAACACAAACCTTGTATACTCTTACAATCTCGATTCATTGGATTCTTGTTGCATACTCTAATAACGTCCAGTCGGAAACCTTTCTAAAGTAGGGGAGACTACCTTCATCAGTGCCTCTGCCCTCACCAGTTACACATTCCCAAAACCTTTTTCATTTAAACTCTCAACTTTCTAACTATGGGTTAACTGTCAAAGATTTTGGAACTTTCACTTCGGATATTAGACAACTATTTTAAATTTTGTCAAAACATAAATGATGAAATTATCTTTAAAAATCTACTTGACTTTTACAACGCCATTTGTTCATAAAAACCCCCGCTTGAAAATGAATTTCGAGACGAAATTTATTAAAGTAAGGGAGACTGTGACAACCTACACCCTACACTTTTCATAAATATACACAATTGGTCCCTTATCTATTTTAAATTTTTTATTTTTAACTCTCGTAGTCTAAAACGATCAAAAGTCGCAATTTGATCAAAACTTATAATTATAATTTTTATAAGTAAAAGTATTCACGATTTATACTCACATTTACACCCGAGAGAAACAATCGTCTTGTTTGGATTATACATTCGTTTTGACCAAATTACATATAATTGTAACGTTATTATGAAAGTTAAAAAAAAAAAACTAAACTAAAATGGTTTAACCAGTATACTTGAAACTTGAGAGGAACAATTGAAATAAGGAAATTTAATTGAAGCTTCATCTTCTTCTAGTTTTGTGGGTTGAACCAAAAGCCAAGTCTTTATGGCCATTGAAGTAGAAATTGAAGAGGCTAAACAAAACGTATGTGGTGGTCTCTAGAGTAATTGTTTTGTAACCTATAACCGTTGTAATGATTTCGTATAATCATTCTAATTAATTGTTACAACATTTTCACTAATAAAGTTCAAATCATCACAACCGAAGCTAAAACAAGATCCCTCTACTCAAAAGTATTCCTTGATCTCTCTGACCTCTTTTGAGTTCAATCTTCATCATGCATCTCTGTCACCACAACAACCGACTCTGGAACCCTTCGGACATCGTTGTGGCTTCTACTATCCGGCGATAAAAATGATAACCACCACCACCGTCGTCCATATTTCAGCCGATGTCACATAGTTTTATTCTTGTCGGCCATCTCAAAACGCTAACACCATCATCCAAAACCTAAAACATGTCGCACCCACAACGTCGTTAACCGGCGACAACCGTTTGAAGAACACCATCAGCCTACTCTCAAATGATACGCATCATAGATCGGTCTCACTCTGGGATTCATACTAAGGTAGCGAGTCCGTTACGATCTCACTCTGGGATTCACACTAAGGTAGCGACATAAACCAACATTTTGTTTCTACAAATTAATAATGTGAGTATACTTTCTATCAAATAATGATCTGAGTCACGTTTTGTTTTAATAAAATCGCATTCATTTGGCCTAAACTAAATGAAGAAGATGGAGTTAGTTAACTCACATTTTAAATTTTAATATGCCATGGGTTTAAAAAGAAAAGATGATAAGCCACGTGAAGGATACATGGCTTAAATTTAATGACTAGCAATTCTAGCAATTATACTTGGCATATTAAATGTTTAACTTTTGTAAATATTATAGTACTTGTACTATGAGAAATGCATGATCCTAAAAGCCACATCATCAAAAGTAGATTAACCAAAAGTCAATTAACGGGTCAAAGAATCATATACTCGAATTATTGCTCATAAATTGTAATAATTAATATATAGGTTCAAGCGTAATTCATTGATTCTCATCAAGTTCTACATCAACTTAACGAATGTGAGTATATATTTCCCCCTTTTTACTGTTTTACTACTTTGGGGTGACTCATGTACCTATTAATCAAGTTTCTATTTCTTATACTTAATGCAATTCTCATGTGTGTTTGCTTTATGTTAATTGGTGTGTCTATGGCTTGTCAAAATCATTAACCGCTGGGCGGCCTAGCTTTTCAATGAATAGTACTATGGTATACCCCCTTGAGACTCTGTTGAGAGAATCTTGGTCATTGTCTTGTTAATTCATTATTCAGTTGGTTAGTCATGTGTTAGTCATTATTCTCAGGTTTGGTTTTGAACGGATATTACTTATTACATAATTGCAAATGGTACCGCACATGAGTTGCTAAACACTTTTTCTGCTATATGTATTCAAACAGGGTATGCTCACCAATACAACATTTTGTATTGACATATATTATTTTCGTACATGTTTCAGGTTATTTTGAGACGCTTCTTTTAAGCTTTTGGATTTATAATTAAGCTT
Organism: Ambrosia trifida; assembly: GCA_028751855.1. Classification (NCBI taxonomy): domain Eukaryota; kingdom Viridiplantae; phylum Streptophyta; class Magnoliopsida; order Asterales; family Asteraceae; genus Ambrosia; species Ambrosia trifida. The sequence goes on from CM054125.1 coordinate 11,954,942, forward strand.
TGACTTTATTGTATTTTAGTTAGACTTGATGCTTTAGAATCATTGTATCGTTGTATTTCATTTCAATATAATAAACTATTTAATCAATGTATTCAAATTTACACTTTAGTACCATGAGCTATTGAGCAATCGTCACTACGTGACACCTCGATGTTTCCGCCATCGGTTGGGGTGTTACAACTAGTATTCATTCTACATCATTCAAACATGACATCAATACATTCACCAACTAGTTCTATTCAATAAGTCTTTCCATATACTACCCGTTTGACCCGTTAGTGAAAATACTTACATGAACTAATTGGTAAGTGTTTTTAGACACTTTTTGAATGTCACATAATATGCTATTAATTCCATATAATTCGTACTCCAAGACTAATACAAGCGTGTACATTCTTACACATTTTCTTATTAAATAATACATTATAAATGTGCAACAATTTTCTGCGCAGCTGCTGTGTAGGGTCACTTTTCCACTTCTAAACCTCTAAATTAAACATTGACCATCAAATACAAAATGTGACTCATTCAAAGACCTTTCCAGGCATACAAGGAACACCTCCATACGATTTTTCTATGATCTTATATGATTTTTGAAAGACTAGGTCTGCACATAAAATGGTTCCAAACAGCATGCAGTTAAAATTGCATAGCTGCTGCAAATTGTAGATTTTGACCTGTTTAATCTATGAACTAGTTCAACATGTTCAAATATCAAACATGAAGGACTCAAAGAGCTTTTCGAGCATCTAAAGCTCATCTTCACAGGAATTTCTGTGATTTTGTACATTTTTTTACAAAACAGTCATGTAACATATTTCGATCCAAACATAAAACTAAATTTCTAACTTCCACCTTCTTCACAGGAATTTCGGTTTGGTTTTAAGGCAAAATCATAACTGAAGAGGTATAGAACATTACCTCCGAGCTATGATTCCACAAGACGCGACTCCTTACAAAGTACCACGACTCGTCAGCTTCTCCAAAAAGGTCTGAATCCACAAACATATCGTATTACACCGGAGGTTAAAGGCTCCAAGGGTTGGTACACCTGGACGTACGAAAGTACAACTATCCTGACTAGTATAAATACCCACTCACAAGTACAAATGAGACACGGTCTGACACACTCCGAACCTCTCTCTCTCTCTCTCTCTAAATACTCTTTCTCTCACTAAACAAATACTTACCCTCACGCCGGAGGGTGGTTACAGAGAGGCCCTCCCTGCCCCATGTAACGAGCCTAACGGTTTGCTAGTTTTGCAGGTACAATTCCACAAGATCTTATCAAATTAGTCATCTTCTACCTCACATACGAGGTAAGTGCTAGCTTTTGGATCTTCAATAACCGAAACCGAAATGTTTGGTTTTTGGTGTTTGAAAACTGCTCGGTTTCTGTTTTCCAGTTTCGGTAACTATTCGGTTCGGTTTTTCTGTTTTTCGGTTATTGTCAAATTTCTAATGGCGTACGAATTCATTGCCGCATCTTAGTTTACTTTTAATCATTTATGATTTACATTTATGATTTACACAAGGGGATTGATGAATTAAGTTAGTTTAGTTGTAACATATTATGCGAACAAGAAAACTGACTTAAGTTGATAAATAGTAGAAAACGAGTACTACGTTCTAAATAATCGCCGCCAATCCATCTCGCGCGCCATAAATTATTGTCGCTGCATCGCGCGGGTTCCATACTAGTGCATTTTATAAGCCTTTATGATAGATGTTAATACTAGAGTTATACATTGTTTTAGGTTAGGTATCAATATCAGTATGTTAGAGTTGTACATTTTTTAAGCCTTTTAGGATAGGTGTTAATATTAGAGTTACATTAGAGTTATACATTGTTTTAGGTTAGGTGTTAGCATTGGAGTTGTACATTATTTTAGGTTAGGTATTAATATTAAAGTTATACATTGTTTTAAGTTAGATGTTAACATTTATTTATACATATAATAAACCAAAGCCATTTTAATGACATGGCACTCAAAGAGGGTATTCTCTTCATTGAGTGTGCCATGTGTCATCCCATGTGGCAAGGGCTTTATTTTAGAAAAATAATAATTTAAAATTTAAAAACAAAATTAGATTTCCCATAACTTTTAAACGTTAATATCTTTTATATACGATATTTTTTAAAGAAATAAATTACACCAAATTAACGAGCGTTTTATTATCTTTCCAACGGGTACCATAGTGCTATATAAAAAACGGAGAAAAAAAACGGCTATTTTTTTGTGTGGTTTTGTTCATACAGGAAAAAAAACACAAATTGTTCAGGTTATTCATTAATTATGTATAGGCAAGTCATTAGTTATGTTCAAACCAGTAAATATGATTTTTATTTACAACATGTGTTAGCATTGGAGTTGTACATTGTTTTAGATTATGTTTTAATATTAGAGTTATAAAGTGTCTAAGGTTATGCACCAACATTGAAGATACATTATTAATTGTTTTAGGTTAAGTGTTACCCAAAGCTTTCCTGTATTTAACTGTAAAACGCATCAGTTTATTTCAGGTGTAAAATTGATATTTCAAATTAGATTTCTCAACCCAGGACGCTCCCAGGATATATTAGTTTAAAAAAAATTGTGGGTTTGGGTCGGGCCTGGGATTAGGTGATACCCGACCCAATTACCCTTTTTTATATTAGAATATGATAACTTATGGCAGAGATTTGTTTAAAATAATAATAATAATAATAATAATAATAATAATAATAATAATAATATTCATTAATCATATATTGGCAAATCATTAATTATGTTGTCATATTAGATATTTTATTATGTTATATTAGATATTTCAACTCGGGACGCTCTCCAACAGGTAATTGCTATGTTTTCTTTTTCTACCATATTCTGAAATAGCTCAAATCTTATTGTATGCAGTTAAAGACCTTTGACTGAATGTATTGGTGCTAAACAATCTTTGTCCCTTTAAAGTGCTTGGGATCTTAATATTCTGTTTTAGGTGTTGATGTTGTAAGGTGAAATGGATCTTTTTGTATATTTTGTTTTAAAAGTATCTAATGTAAGTTGATACATAGATGCCATTTTTATAGTTTAGATACTTCTAATTTTATTCACTTTACTTAGATTTCTCAACCCGGGATGCTCCCGGGGTATAAGCTAGTTAGAATTATACATTGTTTAAGGCTACACGTTAACATTGGAGATACATTGTTAATTGTTTAGGGTAGATGCTACCTGAAGCTTTCCTGCATGTAACTGTAAAGCGCATCAGTTTATTTCATAAGTAAAATTAATGTGTCATGTTAGATTTCTCAATCCGGGCACTCACTGGTTATAATATAGTACTAATTATATACTAATTCATTCTTAGAAAATATAGGTTTTGCTGGTGAAGATGTAAAACTCTTGAAGTTTATTATATGTGGATCTAACTCACTTGAGTTACGAGAACTTGAGAACTCATCTGGACCAATAACAAGATGACACATATGCGTATTATCATTTTAATAATTAAGGGCAACATAGTCTTTTTATCACCTCCCCTACCCCACCCCATACCCACTCACTCCATGGCCCTTTTAAAGTTACTGATTTTCTTAAAATCATAATCATCATCACACACAACTCTCTTTCTCTTTATCTCTCACACATACACCTCTTTTTCCCTCTCTCAGACGAACATATGAACCGAGGGGATGATGAACAGATGACAGGGGACGGCGGAGGAAGGTGTTTTCGTGGCTGAACCGATGGTGGGTTTCGATGATGGTGGTTTGATGGGTTCGATGGTGGTGCTTTGGTGACGGGTCGGTGATGGTGATGGTTTTGGGATCTGAAATAGATCTGAACGTGGTGGGTTTTCCAAGTTGGGGTTTCGATGGTGATTGTGGATCTGAACATGGGGTTTCGATGGTGATGAGGTAAGGGGGTAGAGGCGATGGTGAACGACGGATGACGATGGTTCGTGGTTGTGGACGGTGGTTCGGGGCTGTGGATGGTCATGTATATTATTATTATTATTATTATTATTATTATTATTATTATTATTATTATTTACATGTGGATGGAAGGATCATCGAAGATTGATAAGAGGGCATCTGCGCATCGGCACATCATACTAGAAAGTTGCCAATATTTTTTTTTAGTGTGAACACCAACCATAAAATAGTGCCTACATAATCCAAGTAGAAGGTGACATAGGATAAAAGCAAAAAGGAACACAAGATATTATAAAATGTGTTATATCAGAGAATCAGTACTAGCAACAATGTTTCAAAGTTAACCTAACCTTTTTCATTTCTCCATAAATAATGCGACCATTGGCTTGTGTTAGACACTCTTTGAAGACAATGATGATGATGATGGGTTTTTTTATAGATGTTTTATTTTTTACATTGATGTAATACAAATTTTGTTGATGTTGTGGGGCGTTACAGTCTTGGTTTAAAAAAGCGCGCCTCAGGCGTGAGGCGCCCGAGGCGATGAGAAAAACACTTTTTTTAGAGAAAAGCGCTAGAATACTTGAAGCGCCCGAGGCGGCGCCTTAGGCGAAGGGTGTGAAGCGCGCTTTATTAGCGCCTCAGCCAGAAATCACATGAAAACTTATTATGTGTGGGCCAGCAAGACATGTCAGGTCTGTTTTGTGGGTAAAACTTTGCTGCTTTGAAACAGTAGGGGATGAGGAGTTGAAGGTTCATAGTGAGTGCTGGTAAGAAGAAAAGAGAAGAAAAGAAAAAAAAAGAAAAGAAAAGAAAATAGAAGAGAAGAGATGAGAGGTGAAGTGAAGAAAATAAGATTTTAGCTAAACTAAATAGTGAAAATATAATAAAAGTAAGAGTTTATGTGCTGCAGTGGTAAAGCAAAAGCATACGTTTTCTTATTTTCTTATTTGTTTATTTCCCTCCCACCTATGTGTTGAAGGCTTTTCTGAATTTATGTTTTTTACACCATGTAATCCTTTTACTAACTTGTATTTTTGTACACTATTAATTTATGCTTTGCAGTTTTTTTTTCTTTTTTTTCAGGAATATTGGTTTTATTTCTATATTTTTATCTGTTTTACATTTTTTTTTCAAGAGTTTTATTTTTTCTAATTCTTATTATTTATTCTATTTTTCTACTCAATGATTAAAAATTATGTAAATATTATCTAAAATTAATCTATAAATATCAACAAAATACATAACTTATCGAATACGTGAAGCTCTCGCCTCGCGCTTAAAGCTCCGCGCCTCGACTTTTGTGGCCTAAGCGCCTCGGAGCGCCTCACACTTTTTTAAACCAAGGTTACAGTGGTGTAAATACGAATGAATAGATGTTTGTTTGGTTTTACACACTAGCGTATTTTTTGTAGAAGTTGTGTATGGCAGATTTACACTAGTGTAAATAATTACACTAGTGTAAATCATGGTATATTTACGCTAATGCAAATAATTGCACAAGTGTAAATCATCCTCATCAGATTTATCTTTGAATATAGTTTATTTTTGTTTTAAAAAAGTAAAGGAATTAAAAAATAAAATATAGTTAAAAAATATGATTTTTTGAATAATTAAATAAAAAATTAAAATAGTATTATATTAATTATTTATCTTTCATAGTGTTTTTATCTAATTACCTCTAAATGTATTTAATCACAACCATTAGATTGAGAAGATCAATGGCCTACAAGAGCTCCTATGGTTCAAATGAGAACATTTGGTCAAATTGAGAACTGAGAGAAACATTTTGTACAACACATTTATCTAAGACAAATTTTTTTTTTTGCTTTTAATTGTTGTTTTTATGCAATTTTTTTTTTCATTTTTTCAATATACACATATGTATAGCTGAAAATGCTATATACACATATGTATAAATGAAAAAAATTAAAAATAAATAATTTTTTTTTCTTGCGTAAAAATGCGCGATTAATTTTTTTTGCCTTTATATGAAATGTATGGTCGAAAATGGTTCTCTCAGTTCTCAAATAGGAGTTGGTTCTCTTAGGATCCATACCGTATATATATATATATATATATATATATATATATATATATATGTATGTATAGGTTCGTGTACAAAGTGCATTTTTCGTACAAAGTGTGAGAAATCTATGTAGTCATTGTGTTTTAATTTTCGGCTAGGATGTTTTCGATTTCCTTTGCATTGTATTATATAGAAAAACATCAAACGTAACAATTTAAACACCAATATAATGTATTCTATACATGAAATTTAAAACACACTGATTACTTTCTTCGCATGGTGTTTTAGATTGCATGTCTAGAAATACATTAATTAGTGTTTTAAATTGTTATGTTTTGTGTTTTTCTATATAATGCTATTCTAAAAGAATATAAAACACCATCCCAAAAATTTAAAACACATTGCCTATATAGACTTCTCACACTTTATACGAAAAATGCACTTTGTACATAAACCCCACCCTATCTCTACTACATTATAAAGAGTGAGGGATGGGCAAAGTTGTCCAAGTTGGTAAACTTAAGATGGCATATGAAAAGTCATGTGCTTTAACCCTCAAATGTCATATAAATCTTCCCTAATTTACCATTCAATGCATTAAGATACTTGTACCATGTAACCCAAATAAATCATTTCACCCCTCTTTAATTTCGTCCCTCTTTATTATAATTACTCCCTCGTTATGTTTATGTTTATCTATATCTATACTTCTATACTTATACATTATAAAAGGGGAGCCATGGCCAAAAATGTCTAAAATGTCAAAATTAAGATGGCATACCAAAAGCCTCAAGTGTAATCTTCAAATTTTTACCCTCTTTGTTCCATTTTTACCCTCTTTGTTCCATTTATACCCTTATGTATCACTTTTAATAGCAATTGTACAAAATAATAATGCAACTCATAAACTCTATCATTAGCCATCGAGACATCTATCACGGATCGATCATAGACAATGCAAAATAATAATGCAACTCATAAACTATATTATTAACCATCGATACATCTATCACGGATCGATCATGGACAATGCAAAATAATAATGCAACTCATAAACTCTATCATTAACCATCGATACATCGTGTTTAGTCAATTTCGTGCAATCACTAAAGCATAGATGAATAAAGTGATTAATTTTTTTTATTTTCTTTTTTAGATGTCATTCTGGCTATTGTAAGTGCACCTATTCGCCTTGACGACATAGTTTACAACATAAATATTTCACATTCATAACTATCATATCACTAAGCCGGAATTTTCGTCCCCTATTCTTATTAAACAAAAATATTTAGAGAACATTAACGACTTCTTAAATGTTTTAGTGTACGACTAGCATCTTATAACATGTCTTTTAGATTGTGTATAGTAGCGTTATATTAGAGGTTGTGTACTCGCCGCATCGCGCGGGCCAACCCACTAGTATATATATATATATATATATATATATTTCAAATGACTAAATCTTACATGACACTCATATAGCCATTCTCTCTTTTGAGAGTGTCATGTAGGATGCCAAGTGGCATTGAGTGATTTTAGGAAAAAAAAATTAAAAACAAAATTGGATTTTTCTCTCATGTTTCATTCCATAATTTTTAAACGTTAATATCTTTTATATACGAGATTTTTTTAAAGAATAAAATTACACCAATTAACGAGCATTTTATTATCTCTCCAACGAGTACCACAGTGCTATATAAAAAACGGAGGAAAAAAACGACTATTTTTTGTGGGGTTTTGTTCATACAGAAAAAAAACAAAAGTGTTAAGGTTATTAATTAATCATGTATGGTCAAGTCATTAATTATGTTCAAACCAGTTGAAGACACAATAGCCTAACCTTAGATTAAGGAGGTTAAACTACGTCTCTGCAAGCTTAATCATTCGCTAGATGAATGACACGTCGAACTGTAAGAGTGGTGAACCTGAAACAAACACAATAATCTGATGTGGGGCGACCGCCTTGAATCCCGAGAGATTCTACTTAGTAGACACAAAAAACGTAGTCGGCCTTATATGTGTTCTTCAAGGTTTTCTGAACGGCCTATTGAAGGAGATGAAGTGCTCCTTAAATAGGTTTCACACGGGCCTCAACATTCACCATTAACTTACCCAACGGGCCGAGGCCCAATTAAGGGCTTGCCTCCACATCGGCCCAATATTGGCCCATTGTAATGAAATGTGTAATATTATATTTATCATGGAAAGGGGTCGTACCGTTTCGGTCCGACGTGGCCTTCACTTGCTGGCTGCAGGTTTGATGTAATGTGATTGGCTGCCGAGTGTACTATTGTCCCCTCTGCAGGTATATGTTAGTGGATATCCTTGCTGAGGTGGTCCCATGTGCTCTGATTGAATGATGCGGGCAGGAGGTGTACTTTTTGTCTCCTATGGCGGTTATGTGGGTACGTGTAGCTCTCTGACAGGTGGATCGTGTAGCATGCTCTTTGCCACACGTCCTGATATTACTATTGGTTCGTGCTGGTCTGTACGGCCTAATCAGAGTCTGCCACGTGTCCATCACCAGCTCATTAGGGAATACGTGGCAGATGTTGCCAGTAATGGATGCTTGTCCAGGTCTTGCATCCGCCAGGAATGCGGTGACCGCCCAATCGGACCCGTTAAACCCGTGTCCGCCAAGGTTGGGCCCGTTATCCGCGTGGGCTTATGTCTTTGGGCCTATTTTTGGGTATGGGCCCGTCTCACTTTTAGTGTAGTTTTGGTCCCTTATCCCTTCACCACTAAATATGAATTCTATTTACAACATGTGTTAGCATTGGAGTTGTACACTGTTTTAGTTTAGGTTTTAATATTAGAGTTACACGTTGTTTAAGTTTAGGCGTTAATATTGGAGATACATTGTTGATTGTTTTATGTTAGGTGCTAACCGAAGCTTTCCTGCATGTAACTTCAAAGCGCATCAGTCTATTTCGTACGTAAAATTGATATGTCATATTATATTTCTCAACCTTGAAACGCTTCTGGGTATAAATCTAGTTGATAAATAAATCAAGCAATAATGTTTTGAGATATTTATGCGATCGTTACAAAACCCTAAATATTCGATAATTCAATAAATCACAACATTTATAAAAGAATAAAAAAAACAATACAACCATCACAACTCATAAAGCGGCATAAAAATATCTCTCCCTATAAAAGGATAATATTGCATCAGAAAAAAAATAAAAAACACAAAAAGCTGGGTGGACTCGCGGGTCAGCCTTCGTAATTGATTCTTTTTCTCCCTCCCTCTTTATCCGCTAATCAACCACAAACCCTATTTTACGATTCATCAACCTTTTTTTTTTCTTTTATTCTTCTCATCTTGCAATTATATCCTAATAATAATCTCAGGTAACTTATTATAATCATCACTCTGTTCACTTATTTCATGATTTCGATCAATTATTCACTGTTCCGATTCCTCGTGAAACGTCTTTCGATTTAGTTTTTGGATATTTTTGTTTTGTTTGGGTTTTTAGGTTTTGATTGGTTTTGATTGCCGTATATTGTTGTGGAAAAAGCCACGTCATGTGGTAAACTAGGGTTTGACTAGAATAATTGTTGGCATGGATTTTAGGGTTTTTGTAGAGGAATTGTTTGATGTTGTTTATTATTAGAATAATATGCTAATTTTAGGCTGATGATGATGGAATGGGTGATGAATATATGTTTTGTGTAGTTGCATTGAATTCCATGTGAAGTATTTACATATGCAATGTATTATTATTATTATTATTATTATTATTGAATAAGGATAAAAGGCACCGAGACGGTGAATCTAGAAATAAACAACTGATGGATAATAAATGTCATCTGAAGTCTTTGTACCATTTGAGTCTGTACAACTTGTATGCTGATAGTTCGAGTATCATACGTGTGTGTTTATTTTTTTGTTGAATGGGGTGACTCAGTTGTAATGTAGTATTTGGAATAGGGATGACGTCGACATCATTCATTTGACGTCTTCTTCACGTGTAATTAAATGATGACAGATTTTGCATTGGATTTAATTTTTAATCATTTACATAAGTGTATGTACTTGGGATGTTTTTTTTTCCGCATTCACTCTAATGTAGATATAGTATTCTATATACCTGCTAGCTAAACTTTTTGCGGCGGCTTGTATATGAAATTGCAATTTATACTTTAATGCAATTATGCTCATCCTATTATGACACTGGCTAAGTTTTTCTTTTCTGATAGATAGTTTGTTAGTGTTTCGTTTATACTTTTCTGAAGGTTTAGGGGTATAATGACGATGGCCCATATGAAGCCAATGGAATTGGATGAAGGATGGAATTTCATGCAGAGTGGGATTCAGAAGCTGAAGAAAATACTAGAAGGGCATCCAGAACAGTTTACCTCTGAAGAATACATGATGCTATACACGTATCTTTATTCTTGATTTTCCTTCGAGTTTATTTATTTGTTTCTTTGCAGAAGTTTCAGTATCAGTTGTTAAAGATTTTGACGGGCAGTGTTTTTTAAACTTTGTGTACAGCACTATCTATAACATGTGCACTCAAAAGCCTCCGCATGATTATTCTCAGCAGCTGTATGAAAAATATAAGGAAGCATTTGAAGAATATATTAGATCAACGGTAAACGCCTCTATTAATATTTGTATCAACTTCATCACAGAGCCACAGATTGCTATTTGTTTACAATTTTACATGATCAGCGTGTGTAAATCTTGAAATAAATAAGAAAGTAAAAAATTAGCATACATCATGCATATCATCTAGTGAGGGTAAGGCAGTGGTGAGATACATGCACTTTCCGCCTTAACATAGATTTCTCTATGCTATCATGCGCACCAAGTCTTTTGCTACTGCAATTGAGAGGGTTATTATTATAGATGTCGAAGTTATAAGATTCATGAGTCCCGTTGCAATTTGTTTTAAGGTTGAGTGTTGGTTATATGTAATGTGTGTGTACACACACACATGAGTGTGAGACGGCATGCATGTGTAATTCTCAACTTACATATGTTTGCTATTGATTCTCACAGCTGTATTTGACATCTTTCTTAAGGTACTGCCATCGTTGAGAGAGAAACATGACGAGTTTATGTTGCGTGAGCTTGTGAAGAGATGGTCGAATCATAAAATAATGGTTAGGTGGCTTTCAAGGTTTTTTTATTATTTGGATCGTTATTTTATCACGAGGAGGTCTCTACCGGCTTTAAATGAAGTTGGTCTGACTTGTTTTCGTGTATCGGTTAGTATTTGTATAATAATTTGAGCACATAGTTCGTCACATCACATGTTTTGCTTTTTGTATTGCTAATGATTTTTAATGCAGGTTTATGAGGAGACTAAGGGTAAAGCTAGAGATGCTGTAATTGCTCTTGTAAGTCTTTTTATTTAAACGCGTACAAATCTGTGTGTGTTATGTGAAGTTTTAATTATCATTTCTTGTGATCCAGATTGATCAAGAACGAGAAGGAGAGCAAATTGATAGGGCATTATTAAAAAATGTTCTTGGTATATATGTCGAGATTGGGATGGGACAGATGGATTGCTATGTTCAAGACTTTGAAGCTCACATGCTTGCCGATACTGCTGCTTATTATTCTCGGAAAGCATCAAACTGGATTGTTCAAGATTCTTGTCCTGATTACATGTTGAAGGTTCTTTGCTGCCATTATGCTATTATGTATTATCATTATTGATTAGTAGACGTGACAGTTTTGACCTATTAAGTGCAAATTGGCTCGATTACGGTTATGCACTTGTGTTTGTGTTTAATGGATTCGGCAGATGCATTTAATTAGAAAGGGAAAGGATTAAATGGTTGGATGGGTCAAAATGAATTCATAATAGCTTGATAAGTCACTATGCTAAATTATCATTGTAATGTTTAAAACTTTATATTTGTTAGGCATTGAGGTTTAATTGTGGATAATCGGTAGTATAGCTATTTGTGGATACTTGGTAGTATAGCTATAACTTGATGTTAAGTTAGTTATTTGCTTGATTGATCTTTTATAAATGTTGTAGTTTTTGTTTGCACAAATTTATATATAAAAGTTTCAATAATGTATTTGATTTTACTATATCAATATTCACATTATGTAGAATTGAATATAACTTGTGTCTATAATGTTTGAAGAAGCAAATAGATGGACCAGAGGGCAAAGTGCAAAGATATTGGGGATTTATTTTTTTGTTATTTTTTAGTACACAATGGAAGATGGACTATGCTTACCGAGAGCGTATGATTTAGGTGGTTTAGAGCTTGAGATTTCTTATCTTTCTGTTGCTGTGTCTTTGACTCTGATTTTATTAGTAGTGTTAAGATATTTACCTGCGTACCTATCTGCTATCTACCAGTGTAGCAAGCTACTATCGTATGTGAAAATAGATATACTATTTCGAATACGGAAACCAGACTACCAGAGTTGTCTTGTGATTGAAACAATACACACGTGAGTGATGATGAAGTGCATTTTTCTAGATGTTTTGAAACTAGACAAAGAATGGATAAACCACTAAGATATGAAAATGTTTTGAGCATCGAGGAAATTTATCAGGACAAGCTTCTTATCTATTTTTATTATTTTCTTATTGTTGGTTGATTTTAGAGTTGGGGGTCTCACTGGAAGCAGCCTCTATATCTCTTTGGGTATAGGTAAGGCTTGCCTACATCCCACCCTCCCCAGACCCTACCAATAGCTTGTGGCTATGGGTGGGATTATACTGGTACGGTTGTTGTTTGTTGTATTGAGGTTTAATTGAATGTGTTTGCAGCCGTCCAAAAAACAAAAAAAGAATGTGTTTGCACTTTGCAGGTTGGCTCAACACTTGAAACATAAAAGTTACTCATTTGGATCCAACTCATTTTACCTTAATACTACATCTATTTGATAGTAATAGTTACTGGTCACTGATTAGTAATTACTTATATCATTGTCACTGTTGGTATATTTCATATGATGCATTAGTTTCATTTTGTTTGATCTGCTTTTATGGAACACAGGCTGAGGATTGTTTGAAGAAGGAAAAAGACAGGGTCTTAAACTATTTGCACACAAGCAGTGAACCAAAGCTCTTAGAGGTTAGTTTTTTCTGGATAGTCAAAGCTCCAAAAGTTTGGGGCACATAATTTTAGGTGTTATTGCGCACTATATAATGACAGGATACAGTGTCTGGTCTTACGTTACGTAATAATTTTGTATCAGTTGTGGTATTCATTCACAATCTCCTCTAATTTTAACCATAAGAGATCAAAATTTTATAATGTTTTTCAGCCATTGATAATTCTATAAAGGTTTTGGTTGCCTAAAACTTGGTAGAGAATTTAGGTAATACTAGCGCATATAATGGCATTCGATTGCTTCAGTTTTGATTTAACAGTTTCATACTTGGTCTTATATTTGCATTGTTTATTACTGATATAGAATGTGCAAAATGAGTTGCTGGTTACATACAGCAGTCAGTTGCTAGAAAAAGAGCATTCTGGATGTCGCACCTTGCTTCAAGATGACAAGGTATATCGATTTTGATATTAAGGATTTTGCATCTGAGTATTGTTATTGGTATCATCGATTAAATTATTGTATTCACTACAAACAGGTAGAAGATCTCACGAGGATGTTTAGGCTCTTCTCTAAAATTCCTAAAGGATTGGACCCTGTTGCTAATATGTTCAAGCAGGTATAACTTTGGTCATGGGAAGTAGTCTACATATACTCCTTATTAGTTATTACAGTGTTGACACTTTGTTTCTTGGGTTACCAGCATGTTACAGCTGAAGGAATGTCATTAGTTCAGCAGGCTGAAGATGCTGCAAGTAACAAGGTAATCAAAGTCTCTAGTGATTTTAAGTTTAATAGCGTTTGCTAGGGATGCCTTATGGGGCAGGCTGGGTATCAAGTCAAAATGTGGGCGGGTTGGGGATTCCAATCTTTTGACCTGTTAAGAGGTAAAACATAACCCTAGTGGGCACATGAGTTTATAAATCAAAATGTCCACCTCAGTCTTGTGTATCATATGAATTTGGCTGTAAATTCTTACTCTTAGTTGCAATGTAAGAGTGTAATATTTTTCGAGTTTTAGGACATTAACAATGAGCTAAACACACCCATATTTAACATGTCTCTTTATAATTCTTTTTTAACCTATAAATTTGTTATTGTAGGCATTGTGCTTATTAGAATTAAGATGTAATGGGATTATCAAAGTAAGGGTGAAATGTGACCAGACTAGATATTTATATGTTGAACGTTGATACTTGATAGTTGATACCTTTATTTATATGAAAAGCCTACGCATATTGTAATTAAAGCTGCTTAAAATTAAAAACATGTCCTTGTGGTCGTAGACTCGTAGTTAATGAGTACTAGGCAATTTCATCCTATTTGCTTGTGAATCACTTTGGGTTATGGTGTGTCACTTTATCCCTAACGGGTCAAGCGGAAAAACTTAGATAAACGATAATTGGATCTAAAGTTATTAGCTTGTAGTTAGATTATTATTTCAATAACGTAGCTTTGTTGAATCATGTTTTTACGTGTTAAAAAGTTAACAAAGTGGACGGTAAATTGATTTCACGTGTGTCTGTTCATACTAAAATAACTTCAACCCATTCCGACACTCACACAACCCATATGTTGAATTTTTGAATGTTGCTTAATGGTAAATTGCTGTTTTTGCTTATTTTGATTAATCAACTACTTTTGACAATATTTCACAGGCAGAGAATGTTGGCGGTCCACAGGAGCAGGTAATAATCCAGGCTTGTGATTCAGTAGAAAAAAAATATATTTGGAGATAAGGGTGATTGTATATAAGCTAACATGGTGGACATTTCAGGTGTTTGTGAGAAAAATAATTGAGCTGCATGACAAATTCATGACATATGTTACTGATTGCTTCTCCAATCACACACTATTCCATAAGGTCAATTTGTCTTTTGTAATTTATTTTACTTACGTATTTTGTTAATTAGATTCTTACCCTTTTTTTCCTTTCTTCTCTAGGCTCTGAAAGAGGCTTTTGAGGTTTTCTGCAATAAAGTTGTTGCTGGTTTCTCTAGTGCTGAGTTACTTGCATCATATTGCGACAATATTCTCAAGAAGGGAGGTAGTGAGAAATTAAGTGATGAAGCTATTGAGGAAACCTTGGACAAGGTACATTTTATAGTGTTCATATTTTGGTCTTACACACTGTCATTTTAATCTTATGTTATATTGTGATGACCTGGTTTTGCTTTCTATAGGTGGTTAAACTCCTTGCTTATATCAGCGATAAAGATCTTTTTGCCGAATTTTATAGGTATATTCATACTACAATTTTTTCATAGAGCTGCAACCTGCAATTCAGATGACGTAAAAATTATTTTTTATTGTGCAGAAAAAAACTTTCCCGGCGTTTGCTTTTTGATAAGAGTGCAAATGATGATCATGAAAGGTTAATCCTTTCAAAGCTAAAGCAACAATGTGGTGGGCAGTTCACATCAAAGATGGAGGGCATGGTAAGTAGTTGGACTGATTTTGTGTCATATGTATAGATCCTAGCTTTTGGCCGATTTAGTTGTGGTCACTTGGTTTCTGTCGTGTTATGTTTAGGTCAAAATGTCAAATAAGAAAATTAACTAATAGGGAAACATGTTAGATGTGTCAAACATATGATTTTTTTTAAAGAACACAAAAAGGGTTAGGTCATAGTTTTTTCAAGTTGAACACGTTTGTTTAACTTGCTCATTATTTTCTAATAGGGAAACGTGTTAGATGTGTCAAACATATGATCTTTTTTAAAGAACACAAAAAGTGTTAGGTCAGAGTTTTTCAAGTTGAACACGTTTGTTTAACTTGCTCATTTTCTTACTTCTAGCAATGTAGTTGGTATCTTTTTATATGTTAATATACTTTGGTCCATTTTCACAGGTGACAGATTTGGCATTGGCAAAGGAGAATCAAAGTCACTTTAATGATTACCTTTCCAATGATACTTCAGCTAGTCCTGGGATTGATTTAACTGTTACTGTTTTAACCACGGGTTTCTGGCCGAGCTATAAATCTTCAGATCTTAGCCTACCTGAAGAGATGGTAAAGTGCTTCTGAAATGTCAATTAATACACTATTTTGCTGATATACAACTACATAATATTTTTCGGGTTTCAGGTGAAATGTGTTGAAGTATTTAAGGAGTTCTACCAGACAAGAACCAAACACAGAAAGCTTACATGGATCTACTCTTTGGGAACTTGCAACGTGAATGGTAAATTTGATCAGAAAACAATAGAGCTGGTTTTGGGAACTTATCAGGTAATATATATTTGAGTGTAAGCGTGTAAAAAACAGATTACTAAAGCACATATGTTTTAGATTTATTATTATTTTAGAAACCAGTTTTTGGGTAGGGACACAATTGGTTTTTAGGATGTTTTTATTTTAAATCTTAAAGCTCCATGTATCATTAATTCTCTTCACACTATGCATCCCTAACTTTGTAATTTACGTTCTGGTTTGGGACTGAACTGCTTCTAAACTTGAACCAGACCAGTTGGCAGTTCAGAGGTTGTCAGTTTCATTACAATTAATTTCTAGGTTTTTGTTTGGTTGGCGGTCCTCATCTATTGATGTGTGTGTGTATATATATATATAGGCTTTTGGTTTATTTTTTTCTTATTTTTTTTCCAGGCAGCTGCTCTTTTACTGTTCAATGGTTCAGATAGGCTAAGCTTTTCAGAAATCAAAACACAGTTAAATCTTGCTGATGAAGATGTAACCAGATTACTACAATCGCTATCTTGTGCCAAATATAAGATTCTCATCAAAGAGCCACCTTCAAGAACTGTTTCTGAAACTGATTATTTCCAGTTTAATTCAAAGTTCACTGATAGGATGAGGAGGATCAGGGTTTGTATCCACTTATATTGTTATTATTGATATTTTTTGTACAACTATCGTGACTTGTTTTTTTTGTTTTTTGACATCAACTAGATTCCATTGCCACCTGTGGATGAAAGGAAAAAAGTTGTTGAAGATGTTGACAAGGACCGACGCTATGCTATAGATGCTGCGATTGTGCGCATAATGAAGTCTAGGAAAACCCTCGGTCATCAACAATTAGTGTCAGAGTGCGTGGAACAGCTAGGCCGCATGTTCAAGGTTTTCCTCTTTTTTGTGTTCTTGCATTAAGCATCAACAATTTTGACCTATTTATTAGGAATTATTCATTTGGGGTCAATTTAGGTTCCAAATGGGTCAACTTGGGTCGGTTAAACGGGTTCAAATTTTTGTAGATTTGGATAATACTATTCTGTAAGCATAATCATTTAACCTAATATCTACAAATCTGAGTTAGGAAACTAAAGGAGTGGTATATTATGCGTGCAGCCTGATTTTAAAGCAATCAAGAAGAGGATTGAAGACCTGATCACAAGAGAATACTTGGAAAGAGACAAGGAGAACCCTAATGTCTTCAGGTATTTGGCATGACCATGGAAAACTGCTGCTGTGCTGCTGCTGGTATCTAGTAAAAACACATTTGGTTTCAAAGGATGAAGGATAAACAAGTTTTTATGAACCAATGATATCATGGGAGCGTTGATACCGGTCCTGTTCACCCATTTTCTCTGTGGATATATCTTTGAACACTTGTTTTCTTGTGCAGTTGGATAACAAGAATCTTCCACAATTATGTTCTCTTGGAATAATTGTTTTGGATTTTTTTTTCCTTTCAAACGAATCATCACAAAATGATTACCCAAAATTGATTTCTTGCTATTTGTATAACCAATGATCAGATAAACATAATCCTAAACACCTAATAGTAATAATTAGCTTGGTCAAGGTGTCACGAGTGGGCTTTTAGATCAATTCAAGTAAAACACCCTAGTTTCTACTTGGTCATTTTCATAGAGAAAAATATAAGGTTTTCTTTAATCTGTTCTACCTGTTCGCATCTCAAAAATAGAGAAGGTTTTAGGCATATTGCTAGTTCTTTAAGTATTAAGACTCACCATTTATTTTAATATTAATATAGTTTTTCAAAACCTGTTTTGGGTAACTTGGTACTGGTGGAACCTGGTTAGTTCTGAAATCGGCTTTTGGCGAGGGAAATGACCAATTCAGTTTTGGGTTTTGGTTTTTTTTGGATCCTGGTTAGTTCGGGTTGGGTATAACTGGGTTGAAACCAGCTTCAAATCATAAGGTCTTCAAATCATAAGGTTAACCATGTACCGGTGGGTAGAGTCGGGTGTGAAACCGATTCTTCAACACTGTTCCGGTTGTTTTGTGCATCTCTATTTATCGCCACTAGCATATCACTACCCTTTTGTTTTGGGCACATGTAGATTCTGTTTTTCACTTAACTGATTTTAACCAATCCTGTACTGCACATCACTTCATTGATTTACTTACTGAAACACTTTTTTAGAGGCAACACTCTACTGATTTTTTTATGTATTTTCATTTAAATATCTAAACTTTTTTTGTTTTTTTCATTTTCACACGGTTTAAAATTTTAAACCGGTTAATAATTAATTAATTTCATACTATTACAACCGTCCCACCAAAACGGTCAGCAAAATTAAATTGTGAATTTTTGGAAACCGTCGATTGAATTTAATTTTGACAGTGTAACCGTTCCAAATTTTGTATATAAATAGATCAAACCGTGGGGTTAAAATTCACACTTTACCACGGTTTAAAAAATTAAACAATCACAAAGATGAATCCCTAGACCGAGGAACAAGAGATGGCGTTATTGGTGTGTTACATAGACGCCACAAACGACCCGGCTATACAACAACTCCCGAGGGCCCCGTGCTCGGCCTACCCCCTAAGGGGTTCTAGGCCCGCGTATTGAGCGACTTCAACCAACATGTTGGCACCAACGATAGGGCCATCGCAAACATCCAGCTGAAGTGAGCCGATCTCAACATTTAGTGTGAGAGGTGGACCACCCTTTGCGAGCGCACGATGAGGGAGGATCCGGACTTCGATCACGAGTTGGCTATCGAGTTCACTCATGTGGGCTATGAGGCTCGATACGACAACATTGTCGACCATGTCGAGGCATGACAATTGTTGCACAATTATTTTTGTTTAATGTATTTTTATTTTATTTTTAAATATTAATGAAATTATGTTTTTATGTTCTTCTTTTTATGTTTTATGCTTTAATTAAATTTATACAATATTAAAACAAACGGTTAAATTTATACAAACAACGGTTAAAAGGACAATGTTAAAATAAACGGTTAACATTAATAAAACAATAAACAAATGGTTAAAATAATTATTTTAAATGAAAAAAAAAATACACTTTACCCGCTCGTTAAAAAGAACCAGAAAACGGTTCACGGGACCCCTACCAGCACTGGTGGCGGCGATGTTACCGTGCTGGTAATGAGGTACACGTGACCTTTTCTGGTGACGCCCCGTCCCCCTAAGTACAAGACTCTACTTTTAGTATATGAAGGCACACACTAATTTGTGTATTATACGGGATGAATAAATTTAATTTTTTATAATAAGTAATAAATAAGTTATATCTCTTAAAGACCCGTGTATTGTACGGACCGAAACCCATGTTTTATACAAGTTGAATAAATTTTATACAATCGGTTAACAGATGATGTCTTTTGATCATTTCATAACAAAAAAATGGTCAAAGTAATACAAGTTTATAGAAAAAAAAAAATTCTATAGACTTGTTTCTTTTAATTTAAATGAGCATTTTGATCATTTCATAACAAAAAATAGGCAATACCCGTACGTGGTTAGAAACTGATTGTGATACGCTTGTGAAAATCATTGGATCGAATCATAATATGTGAACCATAAGGACCTACTATGTAATTTAGTTAATTATTATTAAGTTAAAGTGTTCTATTATTATTATTATTATTATTAAATATAATACAAATTTATTTATGTTGAAAGTACAAAGAACATGAGTTTTTTCCTATAGTAGTGTTGGTAGAGAAAGTATTTACTAAAATGGTGTTGTTGTAAAAGTATTTGCCAAAATGGTGTTTTAAACAATTATGTATTTCTCACTCCTAACCTTACTGAATAAATCTAATTCATTAAATATTTATTGATTTAATCATGTCTCCCCTAACTTATTTTTTAAAAATCTTACAGAATCTTTTTTTTAATATATATAACGTACTTTGATAAAAAAAAAATCTATTACGATATGTTGTTAACTTTTTTTTTTTTTAATTTAGTTCTTAAAGTTAATTTGAGTAAACTATTTTGTAAAATATTTAAAAGTTTAAATCGTGTTTTGAGTAAAATATATTTCGTAAGAATAACCCAAAAAATATGGATTTACTTCACAAGCGAGGTCTCTGGTTCAAGTCCAGGATGACCCAGCTGCGCCAGGGAAAAGAATAGAAGAAGTGCCTGACTCCTTCATGCATGCTCCATTTGGCTCGGGGGGATATAGCTCAGTTGGTAGAGCTCCGCTCTCGCAATTGGGTCGTTGCGATTACGGGTTGGATGTCTAATTGTCCAGGCAGTAATGATAGTATCTTGTACCTGAACCGGTGGCTCACTTTTTCTAAGTGATTGGGAAGAGGACCGAAACATGCCACTGAAAGACTCTTCAAACACAAGATTTAGAGTTATTAGGTTCGAATCATCCGCTTAAAAAAACTGTTTATAAATAAAACCAACATGCAAAAATAAAACTAGCTATATGCTATACCCTCTTAAATTTGTATTTCATGGAGAAAAATAAAGTATATTTTATTTCTTTATAATATGTTTTACGATTGTGGTAAGGATTCCATTTAAATCTAGTAAGTCTTCCGATTTAGACTTACTAGATCATGTACAAAATATTTATTCCGATTTTATATTTTATTTCTTTATAATATGTATTACGATTGTGGTAAGGATTCCATTTAAATCTAGTAAGTCTTCCGATGTAACTTTAGTTCAGCTACATCATGTACAAAATATTTTACTAAAACACGATTTAGACTTTTAATTAGGGCTTTTTTGTCTTCATAAATATGTAGCAATTTTGTCAAAATTTGTGATATTTTTTCCGTAGGAAAAATATGCAGTAAAATGGGCACTTTTCTAGTAGTGTAATTATAATCTGTTGTAATTATATCCATAAACTTTGTTTCGTATAAAAAGACTATTTTATGTAGCAGTTAAATTGTAAATTTTATGTATTATTTTACTAATGGCCGGAATAAATACCACCTAAACCAAGCCTTTGAGACTCAAAGATTTCGTTTGTGTTCATGTTGGCGATTTCAGATGTCAATTCGGCGGTTCGTCCCCCCTTCCTATGGTTCCCCCACCCCCCTGAATAAGTAAGGCCCCGCTCTTTCTAAGAAAAAAAAAGAGGGGCGAAGCGCCCGTTTGAAGTGGCGAAGGCCTATGCTACAGTAAGAAAAAAAGTAGGTTTCGGTTACGAAGTCACTTAGTCGAACGAACTAAAGAAAAAGTTAACAAGGTAATGGGTAATTAAAAATCTGAACTAAAGTTACAAAGACTTAGAGCATTCACAATCCATCCCTCATTTCCTCCCATATTCTTAAAATTTAAGAAAATCTCACAAAAACTCACTCCATCCCAACCCCTTTCCCTATACCCCATTTCTTAAATTTACAAAAAACCTATGTTGAGCCCATATATGGGGTCTTCCATCCTTTCCCCATATCATTAATAATAATAAAATAATACAAATGGAAGGTGGAATGGATTGATGTTGGTTGTAAAGAAATAAAATAATAATAAAAAAAGCTTATATGGGATATGAATGGGGAATGGGATGTGAGGGAATTTGAAAAAGTGATAGACAAATTTAGAAAACTATGATTTTTCCTTAAATTATATGGTTGGGGATGGAGGACGGGTTGTGAATGCTCTAAGTTATTATATTGTGTTTCCTGTAAATAAAAAAATCGTAAACCAAAGGAATTTTAGCAATGATCGTGTATAGATTTAAGTGATTTTTTTGAATTAAATAGATAATTATAATGGTATAGCTAAAGTTAATAGATCAATCGTACGTAGTATGTTTTTTTATACTAAATACAGATTTTTAGATTAATAAAATATGTTTTTTTAAGTAAGTTTTACAAAGAAAAAAAAAATTATGGTGTAAGATTCTAAGAAAAGAACATTAGATGAGAGATAGAGTATCATGATAAATATAATATTTGTTTAATAAATTGTGTTTATTAAATGAGGTTATTAGTGAGTAACAAATAATTTTTAAAAACACTATTTTGGTAAATACTTTTTCCACCCATACCGCTATGGGTAAAAACTTCAAAGAACCTCTAATTGAGGAGTTGAGGTTTGTTTCTTAAACCCTTGTAAATTTTCATGTGCCCTAAATTGGTTTGTTTCTTAATTTATCATATGAAACTAAAAAACTAGTCTATGGCGCATTTTTTTTATTGATCACATGACGCATTTTTTTCTCTGTATATGATCAGAGATATGGACACAAAATGATTTAATTTTTTTAGAACACCAAAGATTGGATGACATTTGAGAGCCCTTTCCTTGATGCCGCCTACTTTTTTGGAACGGCTCATATCCCTCTAAATCTGCTTCTAAATACACATTTTGTCCACCACAAGACTTAATCCACCTATTTTTAACATCTTGATACCATTAGACCAAACGTCATTGGTTAACATGTTCCATTTGAGGGACAAAGCGTGATGAATAGCACAAGCTCGAACATCGCTCGAATTAAACGTTTTGAAATTAACTTAACAAATAACGTGCCGGAAGATTTGCTCATTCGATTCACATAGAACAAAGGTTTCAAAAGTAGTGTCCACCGACGTCGTTCTCTCCATACATATAAAGTTCTAAGGTCCACATGCTCGGTCCCCAATATAACATGCAACAAACAAAAAAATGACATACAAATTCATCATCATCATCATCATCATCAAGGCATTTCCCCACCATTCATCTGATAACAACCAAAAAAAAAAAGATTGAAGTCATAAGAAAACATAAATAATAATAATAGTTAAAAAGTTTATAAAAAGAAGTAGAGTATAGTTTACACTAGAGTAATTATGTAATTACTCTACAACAGTAATTAACAGTAATT
The DNA here is from genome assembly GCA_028751855.1 of Ambrosia trifida. NCBI lineage: Eukaryota > Viridiplantae > Streptophyta > Magnoliopsida > Asterales > Asteraceae > Ambrosia > Ambrosia trifida. Next base: position 11,977,956 of record CM054125.1, read on the forward strand.
ACTCTACACCAAATTTATTTATTTTTTGTTTTTTTTAGATTTCAATACTATAATACATGTTTAACAATATAGGGAAAAAAATCGAAAAATAAATAAATAAAAAAATACCCTCCTTTGATTCTCACAGTTCTTACAAAAAAAAAACACTTTGTACAGGATCTTTCCCCAAAGAAGTAATAATGCAATGAAATCTTACCTGTTAAAACCATCCTCCATGCTCTACATTAAGTATTTACTCAATGATTTCTGTCACTCTGAATCTAATCTAATCTAATCTAACTCCATTATATACAGAACAATCAACTGCAACAAAAACCGGATTGACGGTTAATACAAAAGTATTAGTAAAACATATGTTGGGTCTGTAAAACGTCGACGTACCTCAAAAGACACAAACTTGATGTCAATGCTTTTCAAATGACAATCAAGAAAACAAATTGACCTCTTCACTAATCTGATCAAAATCGTTAATCTGCAACTTTTATTTGATCAGGATTGGATGTTGGGTCCTTATTCGTATCAGAAAGTAACGCAGTTCAACTAACACTGTACACGTGTACACAAACAGTAATCCACTGGTGGTTTGGAAATCCCCAAGGTTTAATATAATCGATAAACACGTGGTTTATAGGTTGTAGATTCATTTAAGTTTCGTTTCATCCCATTTGAAATCACGTACTAATTACTTCCATTGCCACCCGTACGAGTTGTAACAATCCTTCAACGTCTTGAAAATGGAAATCAAGAGCCGGTTTGATTACTTCTTTATGGTGGGAGTGTTCTGGTTGCGAACCACAAGCTGCAAAAGCGATCTGGGATCTTCTAGAAGCTTCCATCGCAAAGTTGACATCTTGTGCCTGCCAAGAATTTAGATGTGCAGATGCTAATAAGCAAACGTTGGACAATGGGTCAAAACCATAGTTATCAAAGGCGCTAGGCGCACTCAAGGCGCATAGACCTCGCCTGGGGCCTAGGCGTGAGGCGCAAAAAAGGCGAGGGCCTGAGATAAAAAAAAGCGAACAAAGAAAATAAAGTAAAAATATATTAAAATAATACTATTTTTCAAGAGTGCACTTACAAAGTTAAGAATCCGCAAAAAGTTGGGTTTAATCCGAGCAGCAATTACATGATTTCCACCGATTTGAGGATCATTAACACCCCTAGCAAGGGCATTTTTGTCAACGGCAGCTGGGTTGTTCAAGTTATCAATATCAGAGGCAGATGAAGAAGGAGATTCACCTACAAATACATTATCCAAATTATAAATTTTCTATTTATTACAAATATATGTTTGTTACAATTCCCTCCCAGAAAGAAATTTAAAAAATAAAATAAAAGTACACATACCTGTAGGACCTATTTGAAGAGACGTTTGCAATTCCTGCCTATCTTTTGAGGCACTTGCATGTGAAGAATAAACCACCTTTAAGTATGCCACCTCGGCTAATTTGTAGGCCAGCGCTGCAGCTGCCATTTCTTTTACTTTCTCATATTCATGAGCAACATACCTATCAAGTAATCATGCATTAATATTAAAACATGTAATGATAACTTTTCCATGATTAGATTATATTATATCCATAAATAAATGACTCCATTGATAGAGATTATGAGATCGTTTAGTGTATCTGATTTTATTACTGAATTAGGGTTAACCCGAGCATCATTCAATTTATTTCAATGAAATATTATCTAGGTCTTACGACGAGCATGCTAGATGGATTACCAGCACATAACTTAGGACTCTGGAATCCAATAGAACATGGTTATACAATCTGATTAATTTTAAGATTATTTTAACCATTGAATTGGAATTAAACTACAGATGTCACTTACTCGCAGAGTTTTGCAGTGCTACCGTACATGCTCATTGACTGAATCATATCACCGTGTTTGCCATTCTCATTATAACTAGATTCTAATAAAGATGATCCATAAAGAAACTTTAGGACTGCTTGAAAATAAAGTGAATTACTCTCATGATTTTCTCCAGAATTCTGCAAAACAGATACTTTATGTCAATCATCACACAAGGTAACACAAACATGATACTTGATAAACTGGCATATTAGAAAATAGCAGTTGGATGTGCTTCTGGTAATTGAAGTTGTAAATCATTTAAATAGATGAATGTTTGGCAAATCTGTTTGTCTACAGAAGTAATAGGCAAAACAAGGTTATATAATTAAGTTTAGGTAAATATCACCAAATTGTAACCAACTTTATCATAACCAAAAAAAGGAATGCTAAAAACCTTAAGACGATCAGCCATGTGTTTAAGAGCTTTTGCCTCTTTTATAGCACTTGCAGCCTGACTCGATGATTCCCGTCTGAGTGGACTCGGTGTTCCCTTCTGTCCATTCGGTGTGGGATGTCTTACATTCACCAAATGATTTCCGTTCTGATTTTCATCTTTCTTTCTTTGTTTCACAGACTTCAACGCATCACTGCCTTCAACGGCATCACTTAATAACCTATTTCCCGCATTTTCTTTCTGAGAACCTACAACAGGTTGGGGAGGACGTGTTGACTCACTTTGACCCTTACCAGTTGGCGGTAACGAGTGCGGTTTTCCTTTCCCCGAAACATCCCGTTTTGAAATTTTGTCACTCTCCCGTTCAATTGGCATATTATTCTGCTTAACATCCTGAATCGAGATTGGTTTCCCGGAACCTTCTTTCTTTAAAGCAGACCCGTTCTCAAATTTACTAGGATTAGCTGATACTTTATTATCAACTTTATCTACAGATCTATTTCGCCCCACTTTTGACTTTTCTACATCAGAATTTTCAGTCATACGTTCAGATGTTTTAAGATTAATCTTCTCAATATCAGACTTAGAACTCCTGTGTTTTTCTTTAGATCTTGAAGAAGATCCTTTCCCTTTTTTCCTTGCACGAGATCCGTTGGAATGAGATTGATCATCATTCCTTCTTTCTCCTTGAATTGACGGTTTTGCCCCTGACAATTCAAATTCAAGAGAAGGTACACCCTTATCTAACGATTCTACAACATCTAATTCCTTCTTGAATAGGTTTGGTCGATAAATTCCTCGATCATCCTCCCAATCATTTTTAGGATCTTGAGAATTATCAACACTTCCAATATTTCTTCTAGAAGATGTAAGTTTATCGGGATTTAAAATCCTTAAAGGAGATGAAGAGACCGATTCCACAGGTGACCCTTTTGCTTCACGGTTGTTGGCTTTAGTTTTATGAGAACTAGAAACCTTAGAAGAGCTTGAGGTAGCAGCCAACAATCTACCCTTTTCTTCCTCCCGGAACTCAGGTATTTTTACCTTTTTACCCTCTCTCTGCCCATTTTCGCTTGTTTCTTCTATTTGTGCATTGTCATCAAATTCATGAGATTTCCTTTTCTTTACAAAATCTCTGTCATGGAAAGTCCCGTTTGGATGTTTGGGATTTGAACCCAAAACTTTTGAGGTAGATTTTGAATCTTTTGAGTGGTCATCATATTTCAGGTGGTCTTTTCTTGAAGGTAAATCATCGATGGAGGTGTTGTTAATTGCCTTAAAGACCGCTCCGTCATGGTCAGAAGCCCGATCTTTGTGGTTCCAGTGATTTTCATCGGTTTTCACTTTCTTGGAATCTCTAGAATGATCTTGGCTAGTCTCTCTTTTATTCCTGATCTTCAGTTGAAGAGCATTATTGCCTGTACAGGGGTAGAACCAACAAAATCGACATTATACACCCAATAATATGAAACTCAAGAAAGCATACACATACAGATGGCGAAATGGGAGGGTAAGGGGTCAAGATGAGTCATTTTTAACACGTGACAATTGGATTGGCCAAACCCACGAACCCGTTCTTTGACTTTATTAATAACCAATGTGTAAAATATGGATAGGAACTATCAACAGAATAATCTAACTTTTTAATAAAAGTTATTCAGGAGATTTTACGTGTTTAAATACACTTTGGATGGCGTTTGACCTGTTTGGCACATTTTCTTTTTACTCAAATCTTTAAGCTAAACTCATTAACTCGTTTCATATAATGGAGATAAAAAATGACCTACATCGACCCATTTGTAGGTAAAGGGTCGAAATTTCCACTTGTAACATACCAAAAAAGACCAAACTCGACGTTTTAAAAGAATACCTTCATCCACAATATTATCACGCGTTTTCTTCTTTTCTTTGTGCTTCAATCTGTGTTTTTCTGCAATCAAGCTATTAGAATGGCCTGAATCTTGAAAGTCTATTTCATTTACGACAGGGGACTGGTTTGCACCATTCAAGCTCCTAGTTTTATTCGATGCTTGAAGATTCCTTTTGGTAGAATTAGAAGACATTGAGGGTCTCTCCTGCTTCGGTTCAATTGATAAATCTTTTATCCCATGTTTTTTCTTTACACCAGATTGTGGACCAAAAGGTTGGTGCCTTTGATCAACCGCCATCGGTCCGGATTGGGGTCCACTTGGTTGAACCGGTTGAAGACCATGAGCCATATGTGCAGGGCCGGGAAAATGGGTAGTCATAGCCTTTGTTGTCTCCTCTTGACTGATACTGCACCGATTCATTCCAGGCCTTTGGATTTGACAAAATAATTATGTCAGGAAACAAAAGATAAAAGGTGCTTTCTTCCTATATAAGAAAAAATAAACTTACAGCCAATCAAGCATGCTACAGAGCCACTTCTCGGGAAGGCTGCTTGGATTTACGCCAAGTGGAAGAAGCCTCCACTTCTCACATTTGTCACAACAAACCCAATCTTCATTAACTAAGGCAGGTACTGTTGCAGCAGCTGTATCAGAGACAGGCCCACCATTTCCCATTGTATGTGGGCCCAGGCCCGTTGGGCCCACTGCTGGATAAACTAATGAAGGTGGTTTTAGATCGTTTTTCGCATTTGATCTCTCTTTCGAACAAATGTCACTTTCTAGAGTAACTTTTTCAGTATCTCTGTAGTCCTTTGGTTTGTCCCCAAGAGGCTTGTCCTTCAATGCCACATCATCACAGTCTTCAAGTTCCGGATCAAGTTCACCAAAGAAGTCTTTATATGTTTCTCTCACCTTTCCAATATTGTTTTTATGGTCTTCCGATTTCAACACGTGACTTTTATTCTTATTTTTTGATGAAGAATGATCATTCTTTAGACCATTTTCCAAACTCTGGCTTCCTTTTGATTTCTTTTTGCTTCCCGAAGATGATGTCGCCAATTTCATGCCATCTTTTTCATGTGATGTAGCTTTTTGAGCAAGCATCTGTTTTGGAGGCTTCACTGCTCCATAATCAATAATTTTACCACTTTTTGAAACATCTGAATCAGATTTTGCAGGAAAAGTCATAAACTTGTCATCAGAACTTGCATCTCCAACCAAATTATCCTTTTTAATAGGCTTCTCGACCCGAACATCATCATGGATGAAAACCGGATCCAAAGAATCTTCTTTTGGCATAACAGATGGTTCACCCGTATAGACGTCACCTTTTCTGAAATCCAAAGATTCTTCTCTTTTTACACTGCCAATGCCATTTATCGGTTCCATGAAAGCTAAATGGTCCACATTTTTTTGCATTTTCTCATTGCGGTCAGTTTTAGAATCAGACTTAGTGACTGTAAAGGTATTTTCTTGGCTTCGTTTATGTACGGACCCACAACTACTATCCTCCCGTTTTTCTTTTTCAGTCAAGTACAAGAGATCATATGGGAGGGGGGATAACAGTAAACCTCCAAGAACTGGAAATGACGTCATCATCTGTTACGGGATTAAAATAAATTACTGAATCTTGAAGCATTAATGATTAACCTAAGAATGGGTTCATTTGGGTGTCAAATGAGTAAAATTTACACTTAGAAAGTCGCCCAAAAGAAATTCAAATGCATTAAAAAAATACATTGTTGATTTAATACATAAAAATTATTGGAAAGTCAACCCAGCCCAACCCGTTTCCTCGCGAAAGGTATCTAGATATGACATATTAGTTTTGACCAGGTTACGTTTGACCCATTATTCAGACCACCCAACATAGTCCATTTCATCATCTCTAGAGAAAGGGGAAAACATAAAAACATTTACCAACCTCAAGAATACTAGTGGGAGATTCCTCACAAGGGATGTCTCTAGGCACATGACATAAATCATCACTATTTACAGGACTGGCTTCTAATGAAGATGAAGGAGATACATCAAGCCCAAGTCCACTGTAAATTTCAGCCTTCTTTCTAGTTGACAAGTTATCAGACCCAACTTTAATTCGGACCTTTAGTGACTTTGGGTCACTAGGGTTACCAAAGTAGTTGTTAATGGATTGTTGACCATTAGAAGTAAATTTGTCAGCAGCCCTAGCAGAAGACATGTGTACTTCCTGTTTCACTTTATCATTCATTGACAGGCCCCTTGGTGGTGGTGCGCCGCTAGTCGAAGCTGATCCATGTCTTGTTATTTGAGATGCAGTTGATGTGGTAACAGAGTTCGGACGACCACCCTGTGTAGTAACACAATTGAATATATAATGCACTACAAACTCACAACTCCCCTTGACAAAATAAACATCATAATGAATGTATCGACACTTCCCAATTTAGCATTTTATAACCGCACACACATATATTAAAAACGACCATAGCAAAGTGGTGAATCCAATATTTTTTATTAGGATACGCACTAACATATTTCTTTTAGAGAAACACAAGAAACCCCCTTTTTTGTTTTAGTTTTTTACACCGCAAATCTTTTTGCAGGTTACAACACAATAACATAAGATCAATGTCTTGTTACTCGTATGTTCATCGCACCTAAATGTAATCAACATCTACATTAATTTAATAATAGGATGACAATTATGGATTATCAAAAAAAATATACCTCTAGATGCAGATGATTAGGGGATGCATTATTGAAGTTAGCTTTTGGTGGAGTCTTTGAATGAGGGCCAGCAGGAGAACGCTGATAAGTAGGCAAAAACGAACCATATCCCCCAAACTTTGCCCCTGCAAATCAGTGTAAATGCTAGAATCAGCATTCCAGCACTTTTAGTTCAGGAGTTACCAACACCTCGTGATTTCTTTTAACTTACCCAAATTTTCTGCTGAAACACCACCTTCAAAATCTTTCTGAAAATGTCCCAATACATCTTGAAGTTTTTCATCCTTAAAAGATTGCAAGAAAAAAGTATATTGAGTAGAAAGCACATGTTTCGATAGACGATAGGGCAATAAGAAGAAAAGGAAAACGAATATAAAAATCATTTATTGAGAGTTCCAATATGGTAAACACAAATAAGAAAAGCAAACACAGAGTTGTCCTCAAATCCCCTATCTAGGACTCTAGGTCAAATCAACTACGCATAAACCTACCTCACATAGGTAAATACAACATTTCACGATGGCTACTAATTAGATTTGCATATCTTAATCAACATGGGAAAGCAATAAAGGATCAACCTTCCTGAAAGGAAGGACCGCCAAGTTAGAAAAGTAATATCTACGCAAAATTCTCAAATAAGATAGCAATTTGTTTTTGTCTTGACTTTGTTTAAGGGGCTTAGCCTTACCTATACTTTTGGTGGCCTTTGCATAGTACGTTATCCTTGTCTCCATGTCTATATGATGTTTTTTCTGTTAGTCGTAGCTTTCTAATACTATATTACCTTTTGTTTTCTGCCGTTTAGATCTCTATGACAAATTCATGTTTCTAATATACTATGTATCGCTGCTGTTGTTATCGCTGTTTATCAATACAATTGTCCCTGCACATATCATTGCATATAGAGGACTGTGAGTGTGTGTGTGTCAGAGCGCCTTTGTATCATAATCCACATGTCTCTGCACATGCATCCTTGCAAGTAGCAACATAGACTCACATCTAAACGTCTAGCCTAACAACAATAATGTTTATTTCTATTTTTATTACATACAACAGTCATGGTTCAAAAACCAACTCAAAAGTTAATCAGCCTAAAAACTTAACCATAACACCTCACAGCAATACAGCTTTAATCAATCAATAACACTTACCAAGCTTCAACGACCTTCGTTGAACAAAAACGTAAAAAAGCAAGAAAAAACTTCAAAGTTAGCTAGCAAAATCCAACACCACAAAACATCAAACAATAATCCAGCTTGATACAAGTTACAACATACCTAAAACATACCTAAAACCAAAGCAAATCACATACAACACATAGATCTAACCATACAGCACATAAAAACATCTTCAATACAACCCACATTCACTATTCAATCATAACACAATTAATAACATTAGTTGAAACAAAATTGACCCTTACTAGATAAGAGAGAGCAACATCAGGGTCAATTCTTGACTCATCATCATCACCATCATCATTATGATTATTATTATGATTATTATTATTATTATTCTGGAAACAAGCCTCTCCTTCTTCAAGCTCTGCCTCTAAATCCATGTCTCCACCTTCACCACCATACCTCAAACCCAACCCCTTCCTACCATCTCTCCTCCCCACAGAAATCATCCAAAACAAAAAAGGGCCCCACCCAATTCACCTTTTTCCCCAATTAAAACTAATTTCAACAAATAACACAAAAGCTTATTATATAATCTCAATCAATCAACCCAAACCTTACTTTACAAAACCGCAACAAAACTCGAAACTCTCATCGACCCATTTCAGATAATCGAAAACCCATAAAAACCCATCAAGGAATTGCCCCAAAAACAACGAGATCGGAAATTAAGAAAATCTTTACCAAACGAAATCGAAATAAAACAATTAATATTGCCGCAAAAGGAAATAATATTCGGGCAGCTTAGGACCCGATCTATGAACAAAATTGGTTAAATTTGGTTGGATCGTAGCAAAATTGTGACGATCTTCTGTTAGCTCGAATCGATGAGCGATGAAAGAAACAAAAAAACGGAGGAGACTCTGGTTTTGGTGTACAGCTGCCGCTTTTTTTTCTTTTATTTTTTTTTTCATTTCATAATTACAACTAGGATTCTATTACCCCGCGCTTCGCGGCGGGAGCTCCTGTTGCGTTGAGGGTTTGATGGACGTTAAAGACCGCGCGTCGCTGTGGGAGCTCCTGTTGCGTGGAGGGTTTCGTGGACATAAAAGATAATATTAAGTGACAATTATTCTCTCATGGGCTTCAAAAAAATACTCACAGCTAAAAGCTAAAAGTTTGGTGGTCAAACTTTGAAATCTTAAAAGCTAAAAGTTTGGCAAAAGTGCAATGAAAGTTTAAAAAAGTTGGGTGGTCAAAGTTTGAAATCCTAAAATCTAAAAGTTTGGTTCTCAAAGTTTTAAATCCTAAAAGCTAAAAGTTTAGTGATCAAATTAGAAGAAAATAAAGTTAAGCTAAAATTTAGTTGCCAAAGTTTTAAATCTTAAAAGCTAAAAATTTGGTGGTCAAATTGAAACAAAATAAAGTTAACCTAATGACCAATAGATATACATAATTGTTAGAGGGAGAGAGGCATCAAAAAGCTATACCTTATGCTTTCTGAATTGTGCATAGTATGTGCAAAGTAAAAAGAGGTAGGTCAATAGTTAATCACTATTCATCCGTCGCATCTTTAATAGATAGATATAATTATTAATATTATTATTATTATTATTATTATTGTTGTTGTTATTATTATTATTATTATTAGTTGTTTGGGAGTGGGGTTTTGTTATTATTTAATAGTTTTTTTTATTTCCATATACTTGAATGTTAATAAATGCGTATATTTTTCAATTAAAGTGATGTTTTCTTGGAATTAATTATGCCATATGCACTTGTACAACTTGGCATCAATATAATATTTTTAGTTTTTTTTTTAATTGGTATAAATTGTGTAGTTAGCAAAAATTTGATGTTTAATTTGCAAAGCTGTTAGGGTTGTGAGGCTAGATAGAGCTTTTCATAGAAGAATTGAACTTGAGATTTTGTTATGTAAATTGTTTGATAAAATCATTATTGCTATATTTGAAGATTAAATAAGAGATGATCATGACTACTAAAGGGGACATGTTGGACATGGTTATTTAAGAGTGTTTGGATGGTTTTGTACTTTTGTTATTAGAAGTCTTAGATTTTTTTCTCTCATTAATATGGGCTTTCATAGATATTAATTTAATAAAATAATTTTAAGTTTAAATTCTGAAAACTTCTTATTAAAGATGCCTAACTAAAGAGAGAAGCTATTGTACAAAGCCTCCTTAAAATACAAAGTGTAAGAAGTCATCCTGACCATCCATCTGTGTTTTAATCAAGATCATCGTACATTAATTACAATCGCGTGTTTTTAATGACAGTTAACAAGAGGAGGGCAAATTAGACAAATTGCCACTATAATAATTTGAATTTTTTTAATAATAGCGCCGAAATCATCTCATTTATGGATAGTTACATAATCAAACACTATAATCGTGAATTCACACACATAAAACACACACAAAATCAATCTCTCTGTAACAAAAAAACAGAGCATTCCATCAACGAAGAAATAACAATCGATCAAAGCAGGATTATGGCTCCAAAACACAAATCAAGTAAGTAAATGTTCATATTGTTATTTTCATTTTGATCGTATGAGAAAATAAATTAACAATTGTGTCAGTTAATTCTAAAACCCTAAAAAACGAACCAGGTGAAGGAAGAGAATGGAGAAGCAAACCGAGTCATGACAAGCTTTGGAAGAGAACTAATACAGGTATGGTTTAGATCTGTTTCTAAGAGGAAAATGTCTTTGTGGAAAGAGGAAAATGTGATACCAAAATTCAAACTTTTTTGTTAGAAACATGACTAGTTAAAAAGCCTCACGCACTCTTAGAAGGAAATGGAACCAACATATGTCACAATAAAATTGAACTTGTGAACATCTAATATGAGCACTATCATAGTGCAAACATGGTGTAAGAGGTGATAAACAATATGAAAAATGTTACCGTTATTTATTTACTTGATGATAAATTTGAAGACAATATATTTTTAGTTACAAAGTTTATTTTTTGTGGTTTTGTATCTAATAGGTGTAAAATTATTTATGTTTATATTGTTTCTAAGCTTTATTTTTTCAAGCATTAAAACGTAATAAGAAATGTCAAACAAAATCATGTAACATGCTATATTGTTGAACTATGAGAAAATTTAAGATAGTTTGAAACTTGTTTTTCCAATAAACCCTCATCCTTTACCTGAGTGTAGTTTTAGTACCGACAACAATAAACTAAAAAACAGTAGAGATGTTCTTACATTTATTCCAAAAAAACAAAAGGCAAATATAATTACATACGTGCATAACAAAAATCCGAATGACCAGTAATAAAAAGTAATGGCTATACAAGTCAAAGGAGAAACAAACAGGGGCGTAGCATTGTAGGGGCGGGAGGGGGCGGCCGACCCCCCCCCCCCCTGAATTTTCGCGCAGAAGTTCCGATTATATAGTATTCGTATAGAAAATTTTGGTAATATAGGGTTTCGACCCCCCGAAACTGGTTTTCGACCCCCCCGAAACCAGTGACTTCCAACCCCCCCCCCCCCCCCCCCCCCCGATGTCTTCCGACCCCTCAAACCTTCCCGTCAAGCTTCGCCACTGAAAACAAACCAGTCAAAACGCTCGTCTCTAAGCGACTAAGCCGCTCCTGATAATACTTATTGCAATTCTAGGCAACCCAAGAGATACATATTAAAAATATTAAAAAAAAATGGGCCCCCTGTATTTTAGGGGCCCTAAGCACAAGCTTTGGGTGTCGGCCCTGGTGTTCATATAGGTTAGATGCTCAAACAATTATCCAATATGCATATGGTAATTTTCATCTCTTTTGTATATAGGAGCACCCATTACATGTGGGTTTGTGCTTGTTCGTAATGAGGTGACATCGCATGGACTTTGACACAGAGTTTGTGCATCAGTGCATGATATGGAGCACGTCCGGTTGCAAAGTTTGTGAATATGGCCTGGATTTTCGAACGAGGCAGATGAGGCTGTTTAATGACTAGTTTGTATTAATTTTTTTTTTTTTTTTTAAATGGTGCATAACATGATAACACCGTAAATCCCAAATAATAATGTGTTAACTAACTCCACTTAAAAACATGTTACAAAAGTATGCAAAAAATTATCCATGAATTTCATTTGAATGAGTTATGGGTTAAACCGCTTGAAAGAATATTTTTGGTCATTGGTTGGACCAGAAAAGGAGTTCAACGGTACGGTCCAATCAGATAAGGTCAAAATGCTATGTCCGAACGCCTTTTGTTATGTTTCAACTAATTAATTAATCTCATTATACAACTCGTATATATGCTTTATATGGCATGATGACGTAAACCTACATTACATTACATTTTGTTTAACCGCTTCATTGCATGGGGTCCGGTCCAATTGTGCTTCTTAATTCTTATCCACGATGGAAAGCATATCCCATTTTCGTAAACCTCCACCAGTCACCATCACAACCAGATTCCAATTTTACCCTCCCCACAAACAATGGACACACTATACTAATCGAATTGTTTTTGACCATATGTAAAATCAAATAGTTATTTATATAATATGCAATCAATTTGTAAATACGAGTTTATGACTAACAAGTTTTTATAGTAACGGAAAATAGTGGGTGGATCATGTAAAACGACGAAAATTTGTGGAAAGATGAGAAGGAATATGAATATTTGATGTTGAGATTAAATGAAGTATCTCTCTAATATGTATCATGTATTTTTCTCAACCATTTTTAAACGTTAATAACTTTTTTATATTACATATTTCTGGAAAAAAAAAACAAAATTAATAAGCGTTTTATTATTAATAAAAACGAAAAACAGTGATTTTTAGTAGGTTTTTGTTTATGCAGAAAAAAAAGCACAAAGTACAGTAAAAATACACAAATCTTCATCAGAAAAAAAACCACTACGTGTTATTTTGTCTGTCTATTGTATTATTATCGTCTGTTTATTGTGTTTTTTTTGTTGTGTTCATTGTGTTTTTCAGTTCCTATCATTGTGTTTTTTGCTTGTGTTTTTTCTTTGAATATGTTGTTTTTTGTACTATCATTGTGTTTTTTCTGTTCATTGTGTTTTTAGTGCTTTAAATTTTAATTTGGCCCACGTATAAGTTTTTTAAGTTTTAAATGAGCATAAGTATAAGTTTATAAGTTTTAAGGGTTGTTTGTTTCAGCTCTTAATCAGTCAAACATAGTTCATTCAAATTGTTTGTTTCACAAGCATATGTTTGAATCAGTCAGACATTTGCCTCTGAATGGGTATGCATTATACTGAGTGTGAATGATTTAGATCTCTTACCGGTTCAACACTAACGGTTCAGATCTCTAAATGGCTCAACACTTACCGATTCAGAAGTTGCCAAACAACCCTAAGTGTCATTTACCAACTAACTATGATTTAATTTTATATTAAATGTCTGTCTTTATATTTAAGTAATTCTAATTAGCAAAGTTTCTCGGTTGTATTGTGTTGTACACATATGCTTTATTGGTGTACATGCTTATTATGTGTGTACCTTCTGCTTTGTGTGTGGTATTATTGAAAGCCGGGTTGGGTGGTGATATATGTTAAATTATACATATAAAAGTCCCCGTTTAACTCCCATTTTATTACGTTTTTTGACCTTATACACAAGAATTGGTACTTATTTGGGTATCTTTACGGTTTCAGGTCTTAAACGATGTCCCGGAAGCATAACAGAAGGAAAAACAAAGTTTTCGGCGCGCAAACAGGACCTCAGGCCCTGTGAGCGGCCGCTCACTCCCTGTGAGCCACCGCGCGCTCCCCTAGATATTATTGGAAACCTTCTGGAATGTCTACGTCACCACGGAGCAACTTGTTTGACACTTTGCAAAGTGAGCGGCCGCTCACAGAGGCCGAGCGGCCGCTCACAGCCCCCTGTCTTCTATAAAACTCCCATTCAGCTTACTGATCGATCATTGGGTCCTTGGGGAGCGATTTCAGGCAATTTTATGGGCTTTTGAAGTGCTGCACAGGCGTGGAACAAGCTCGGGAAGCCATCTGATCCATCCATCATCATCCAATCCATCACATTCGCATTTCTATGGTTTGATCTTATTATCTATTTTAGTATCAAATCTGATTTTGTATGTTCTTGTGATGTTTATTTAGTTAATTGTACGCCTACGGGCAAGAACACTAGTATGTAGTATGTTAAACAATCGTTTGTATTGTTAATCATGTCTTGTATAAATTTGGCGTTTTTCATGATTTAATCTTGATGATCATAATGCAACCTTGTTTCATTGTTATTGGATTTGTGATCGTGTTTGAATGACTTTGATGATTGTCGAATGTGTTAGGCGGATACATGTTGAAAAACCGTCCGTTTAATCGTCCGGTAGTAGACTAGTTAACTTGTTAATAAGTTTACACCATGAAACTGTAACCGGGTATTGGTTTGGTTAAAGTCAGTCGAATAACGGTTAAAAATGCTTACCGACACGTAAAAGGGGTGTCGTTACTGATCTTTGACACGATTAATGATCTTTGGTAGTTATTTTGGTAAAAATAGTGATCTTAGTAGATCTGTGTTCAAAGTTGGTAAAATGGAATGGGTTGTGAAATGCTCTACTTTATGCTAGTCTAGGTGGCTGTATTGTGTATTCGGTATCGCTTTCCCGGATTAGTGAGGTTAGAAAACTCTTAACAGATGACTAACTTATCTTTAGAAGATTTGAATGAGATCATATCAGCTGCTCGCTAATAAACGACTTGAAGTGGTTAACGTGTGTATTCGTGTTAGCTTTCTGTATAGTTGCCATGTTAGGATGCCCGAAAGGGACACTAACTGTCGGAAAATGGGAATGTTGATCACACGCATTTATTTTATATGATATGTAGATGACATGCTAGGGTTGATATATTATAGTCTATATAGATATATTTTGTATTTGGAGTCTTACATATGTTAATTAGATATTTTAGAATTAATTTAGTTTAAAACAAATTTTCACTATCTTTTCCTACTAGTAAATTGAGGACAGAGTTTAAGTACAATTGCTCCGCGCGCGTCCATGGATCGATATCTAGTTCTTATCTGTACATTACTACATATATGACAGGGTACACTTGCCCTATTGTGTGTGTTTTAATATTAAGGTCTAAGCCATTTTTATAAATATTAAAGCAGAAACGTGTGTTATTTCATTGTAGAATTATGTATATATTCGCACACGTCAAGGTGGACTGTGGTGATTGGGCCTCCTTTACCTGAACCTTGCTCATCTTGCACGTGTGAAGAAGGGCACGCGTCTGGCTTTCCTTTTCTTCTGAGAGGGTGTGTGGGATTGAGTTTGGAAATGCAAAAGTGCTTTTGGTCAGAAGTGCTTATTAGCTTATGACTTTTTGAAAAGGAGTTTTAAAAAAAGTGTTTAGATTAGCTTTTGGGATGAGAAACGTCAAAAAGTCAATAGATTGTTTTTTTAAGTGTTTCGCTTAACTTATTGTGAATATTGATTGTATTGGTGGTAGATTTGTAATTTTGTTCCAAAAAATCAAAAGCCAAAAGCCAAAATCCAGGATTTCTAACTTCTCAAAAACAGTTTTTCCATCCTTAAAAGCCAAAAGTCAAAATAGAAAGTGCTTTTGGGTTACACAAACAGTTTGTTGACTTATTGGCTTCTTGGAAAAGCCAATAAGTCAATAAGTTGCTTTTCCGAACTAAGGTACCGTTCTTTACGTGATTGTCAGTTAAGGTAGCTGCTAGACGTTTGGCCTTTTCGAGAGTAGCAGGGTTCCTTCCCCATACCGTGTCCTGGATCTGCATGGGTAAACCACCGATATATTTCTCAATGGCCACAGGTAGTGGAGTGACCTTATGGGGCAACAACAGACTGGGCTCATGGAAGCGGGTATTATAAGCAAGGTTTTCCCCACTATCCTGAGCAAGGGTGTGGAACTCGTCCTCTAATTTCTTGACCTCGTTACGTGGGCAAAATTCATCTCTCATTATCTCCTTGACTTGATCTCAGGTCATAGTAAGTGCAACTTCAGCTCCTCGGGTGCGCTTTTCCTCATTCCACCAAGTGAGTGCTCGTTTGTGAAGAACACTCATAGCATAACGGACCTTAAAGTTATCGGGACACTCACTGTTAATGAAGGTATTCTCAATACCCCTCGAACCATTGTAGGATACCAGTAGCTCCTTCATCTCCACTGAACTTAGGGGGATTACAGGAATTAAAGTGCTTAAGAGTGCAAGCTGGGAGACCATTCCCGTTTCCATTCCCGTTTTCATGGTGGTTTCCATTACCGTTTTCTTTGCCGTTGCCGTTGCCGTTTCCATTACCGTTCATCTGTATGACTTGAGCCAGTAAGTTGGGAACCAGAGTCGCGATCTGCTGCGCCATTTGTTGAGAAATGATCGCAGCTAGTTGGGCATCAACGCCATTGTTGTTGTGGTTAGTGTTGTGGTTACTACTCCCTTCATCATGATTGTCACCAGTGTTAAGGCGAGCGCTGCAACGTGGAGGCATGATCTGTAAGAGACACAATGAAATGAATGAGGTTACATAAGGAATGTAATCATTTATTCATTAATTAAAACGAATAAACGAAAACGTTGACTTATCAAAGATTCTAGATTCTAATAACATAGTGAAGACATGCTTTAGCCTATAAGTGAACACTCATCCCGAGAATTCCCAGGTAGGCATCCGGGTCCCTCGTCTGATTGGGATATATGCGCAATGCCAGCCTAGACAGAAGACTCAGAATACAGGCGTTCACCCTTCCAGATTGCACGTGTTCGTTATTAAAATCTAGAACTTCGACGAGATCCCAAAGTGGTTCAGGCTAAACCTGAGAATTGTCCTATTAGTCTAAGAGTAGATCTTGTGATGGAGAGCAATATTCTTGTAGGGATTAAAGTAGGGATAAGAAGTAGGAGGAAGATAGAGATTAGAAGCAAGTAGAGTTGCAAGTAAAAGGAGCAAGTACTGATTATAATCCAATGGTTATAGACTAAATTATTTTTCTAATAACCTAATTCCTTATAACCATGGCTCTGATACAATTTTACTTGCAACTCTACTTGTTCAGTAGAGTTGTTCAGTAGCTCATGGTGAAAAATAAATTTCATTAAATGATTTAAATAAATTATATACAATTTTTCTACAAGAATTCGTACATCAAAATGAAAAAAAATACTATGTACACATCTTCAAGCATTAACTCAAATCTTCAAGCAAGTAGAACCTGAAACATGTTAAGTTTGAAAATATTTTGGGTCAACAAAAGTTGGTGAGAATACATAGGTTTTCGAATATAATTGATAACAATAGTTTGTACAACAATCATAGTTGTATAATGATAGAGTATGAGTCCGACATGTAACAATGCGTCTTTGTACAATCAAACCTTGTGTCGACTGAGGACTAATCGCAAGTTAGTTAAATGTTGTTACTGTTATCGATCATCCCTGAATTTATGCGGGGGGATGGGTTTGTCAGACCTATAATGCTATAATCTAAACAGGCGGCTTGATCATTGTTAATGATTGTACTGTGTCTTTTTGTTACAGTCAAATGATAGAATGAGTAAATGATAGTGTAGTTGAATCACAAGTTTCAACAATCTAAGAATGAGTAAATGATAGTGTATAAAATGTTTAAACATGTTTCACCCCAAAATGTAAAACAGAAAAAGGGGCTATGTAAACGCACATTAGCAAAATGTTAGTCTCGTGAAAATAGAATATGTGTTGCCCAACGATGCCAAGTATTACCCTATAATTAAGGTAATAAATATGTCTAAGTCTTTCTAGTCTACAAATATATTCTAGGGTTTCGAATTGGGGATAAGTGTTCGTTTGATTAAAAATGTTTAATAATTAAGAGAAATTTGATAAATAAATAATCAAAAGTCTTTTTTTAAATTTTAAATTAAAGATGGTCACAATATAAAGATTTAAGTATGAAAATAATTTTTATAAAATTATTTTCTTAAAATAGAATATTAAATCTATTTATTTCAAATTGTCAAAATATAACTTTAATATTTAAAAATATCAAAATTAAAGAGTTATTAAATTAAAAATTGTATTTCTGTTCTAAATAAATAGAAATAATTTATATAAAATTTTGGTGCAAAAATATTGAAAAATGAATTTATTATGATTTATTTATGATTAAAATTATCAAAAATTGATTAAAAATATTAACTAAATGATTTTTCAGAAATAAAAATCATTTCAGAAAAGTTTAATATTATATAAACTCAGAATAATTTTTGTGGAAATTTATATAATTGTTTTGATATTTTTATAGAATTTTATAAATAAAATAGAATTATTTATTATATATATTAAATAAATAAGTTTTGAAAAACTAAAAATTGTATGTTAGACTTTACTACTAGAATGACATAAAATAATTTTTGTAGAATTTATAAAGTAGTTTTAGTATTTTAAAACGAATTTTAAAAATATATAAGAGAATATATATATAAGCTTAAATAAAAAAAAATGTTTGTTGATGCCAAGAATCGAACCCGCGTCAAACCCGGGTCGGGGTTTTAAATCAAAAGCCCAGACCAGTTGGTCTGGACCCTGAGAACGAATAGTCTTAGTTTAATTTTATTATATAGTATAAGGAAATCTGATTTATAATCTTTTTAAAAGAAAAGATAAAAATCGTTGTGAGCGGGACTCGAACCCGTATGCTTGGGTTTAACAACAACAGACACAACCACTAGATCAGGATCAGTGGTTGTGTTGAGTTTGTATCTGTTTAAAACATATAATCATATTCAGAAACGTGTTCTTCCCCAAATTGAAACATTCGAGCCCTAATTTATCAATAATACAAATTACACAACAATAACCCAATTGAACGTAGGGTTATTGTTGTGTATAGGCCGAAGATCAAAACCCATAAGAAAAAGATGACTTACAAACACGAATTCGTGTACAATGCTCGGTCAACCAAGAAAGTCAAACGCGAAGTCAATGCAGATTATAAGGAGGTTTTTAGAAGAAATTGAGGGTGAGGGTTTTGTCATTTGCGAGTATAGACTGAGGAAATGGGTTTAATTTATAGGGCTCTTGTTATTTAGGAAGGTCACGAACGTTTGACTATAATACGCGTCAATCTCCTCAATTAAGGCATGATTAGGGTGATTAGTCGTTGCAGCATTAATTCTTGGTTGTGTCGGTTCGAAAATAGTCAAAATGGTTTCCATTTTTGGTCAAAAACGCGTAGGCGCGTCGAGTTGTGGGTCGGGTTGTGCAGATTAACCGGGTAAAGGAGGAAGAGGATTTGAGGTATGGGCCGGTTTTCTTGGGTTGGGCTCTTGGGCTGGGTGATTGGGTTTGAGGTGTTGGATTTGTTTAAAGGTTTAAAATGTTGGTTTTATTATTATGATTATTATTATTATTATTATTATTATTATTATTATTATTATTATTTTTATTATTATTATCATTATATATATAAGTTTAGGCATATATAAAATTAATGATAAAGTGAGGGCTTTTAGAATTTGTAAAAATTTTGCGATGTTACAATGACAACGCTACTTCCTCCGGTTGTTTAACATCTGGTGAGGCTTTGTCTTTTTGCCATTCAAAGTTGCTACTCTTAGGGCCAGCTACCTGCTACTAATTTGTGTAATTGGAAGGCTTTCAAAAGAACCTCAATTACACGATACATTGTTTTGGATATGAAGATTTATGTGTAAATGATGGTTTGTTGGCTGCTAACTATGTGGCTAGAACTTTTTAATAAGTTGTTTCATAATAATTTTATAAACTCAAAAGGATTTTTGGTGTATACGAAAGTAATTTTAATAGATAGATATATGTTTCTAAATTTTAATACAAGGACGAGGGATCAGGTGCTTGATAATGTTCAAGTGTTTAATGATGGTTTAAGTTTGTTTGTATGAAGACAATATTTAAGATGGTTATGTAGGACTGAAGACAGTTTCCTTTTGGATGTTGGAACACCATGCTAGTGGATGTCTTATAGATCATCTTCTTCAATTTGTGATTAGCTTACAGAACTCATTATTCATCAGTTTTCCAAAAGGTCTCCATGTTCAGGTGAAAAAGCAATTTTGTCCGTACAATTTACTGTTTAGTCTATTTTATTGTATTGATTACTTGCTTCGATTTATTAGTTCAAAGAAGTGTTGGCGAACAATGGAGCCTCTGTATCTATCATTAGCATTACGATAAGAAACTGGTTGAGTTCTTAGTATTCAATCGCGAACTGTCCAGGGATTTGTGTTTGATTGTTAATGTTTAAGAATCTATGTTTGTAAAAGAATTTTGCTTGATTATGATGATGAAAGTGTTTTACTAACTTGCAACGGTTTTATGGATAAGATGTTGCATGTTTATTATATTAAGTCAATATGTGTTTTGTGAATATGTATTTTGTTGAATAGTAATGGTTAACTGCACCGAGTTTTGTTATATATCTAGGATGCTTTATGTTAGAATAAACTTATTGTCTCAAACTGTGTGTATAAACCGAATTGATGTCGCTTTGTTTATTGAAGAAATCGTCAATTTATGTTTCATTATTAAAATGTTTGTTTTGTCATAACAGTAAACACATCGTCTGACTTGCCTAACTACTTGGTCGAACAAATGTACGGCCCCATATCACAATGAAAAAAATAATAATAAATAAGTTGAACGTCCATTAGAGTGTTAAAACGTCATGAATCCTTACACTACACGGAGCAGTATGCTGGAGTTAAAGTTCGTATCCGTACCATACTACTTGCTTGGAGTTAGAAAAAGTGTTCTATCTATTTTTAGCGAGCACTGGTAGTGCGCAGGGTTCGCAATACAATAGTGAAAGCGAAACTTTATTTTTATTTTGTTACATGTTTACTTTAGTTTCTTGGTTGTATTTTAATAGGATTGTAACTAGGGCAGTCGTTATTTTGTGAAGAATCAAATTAATTTTTTTCCCATATGCATATGCTAAGCTTGGTTCTCTGTATCTGAAAATTGCAAATGTTGTCAGTGGCATTGGAGATGGGTGAAGCTTTGATAGATAAAGGGTACAATGGTACTGCTGCAAATCATGCTAATGAACTGCTACAAATTATCATCCTTGCTGCTCTGGTATTTCTAAAGATGACGTAAAAAGGTCTGTAACTTTCACCCATTTACCCATGAATGGATTGATTCGTTTTATTACCCTAAACGGGTCAAATAACTAAAAGGTTAAGCTAATAAGGGAACGTTGAAAGAAGGTTTAGATTATTATCATATCATGTATTAAAGTTTTTGTAACCAAATTCGTTTTACTTACAAGTGTAATTTTACTTGGCCATTAAAAATGAAACTACATAGTCATGTACATAAAAATGTTATGTTATATACAGCGCAATGTTATAATTGATTTACTTAATGGGTCAGAATTTATTTTTATTAAGTGGTTTATTGTAATGAAATCCAAATATGGCTAGCATCTTAATAACTATAAGTTTTGGTTCCAAAACTTTAAAAAAATAATGGATTTTCAAAGTCATGTATAGAAGGATACTAATTTCTTTCATATATAGTGCCAAGGAAATTTCATTTTACTAGCTATAGTTGATTTATTAAATGGGTCAAAATTCCAAGCGTTTGAATAACTTAAATATTTGGTTCCAAAGGTTCAAGTTTCGTTTCGTTGCTGTTATTGAAGGCTTTCTGGCGTTTAGAGATAAGATGAAAGACATTGACAATAGAAGTCTGTTTCCATCATGGGTCGCAAAAGAAAGGAAGGTTACTAACTACTTGCGATGTCCTAGGCGTTTGTATAGAACGGTATTAGTTTTGACGACTTTCATTACTGTATTATGGTTTTTCTATTCTTCTATACTGATAGGTAGTGTGGACTTTGTGTTATGTTCGTGTACATAGTAGAAGTATTGTTTGCTTATGATGTTCTTATGGGTCATCATTGTATTGATTTGGATATTATGTGTAGACTTTGGTGGTTTTGTTTAGGATGTGATGATACTTGACTATCTAAGCATGCAATCAAATTCTATACAGTTTAATATGTGATAGATGGTATATAATATCCAACTACTCATTAACAAAAAATCGATCATCAAATTTCCCCCGCCGCAACGCGTGGGGACGCCATCTAGTTAGAACATAAATACAACATGTAATTATAGCAGCATTTACCAATTAAGTGTGATTTAATTTTATATTAAATGTTGTTAAATTAAAATTAATAGGAGAGTATGTAAATTAAAATCAAGTCACATTAATGAATTTATTGATTAATCTTAAATTAAATGTTTTTTAATTTTTTTTGAACGACGAATTTCTTGCTCCTTATGAGATTTGAACCGAAGACTTACACTTAAGTGTATTAAAGTGTTGAACCACCAACCCCAATGATCAATGTTTTTTTAATTAAAAATAGTTTTGTATAGTTTAGGGTATCATAAAGCGATTGCGAATGCTTACATCCATTGTAACTGACATTTATTGCAATTCACTTAAATTGTCAATAATTATTTAACAAAACATAAAGGACATTACCAATCATGTAACTTGATCCATCCTTTTGGAAACGGATAAAGTTTCTCGGCCAAATAAAAGCCATCTTCTCTAACCATCCAATAGCATGTTCGTATTTTGAAAAATTTCCATTGTGTGCAATACCTCTTGCTTGTTTTATCATCGAAAACATCAAAAAAAGCTGTCTTTGACTTCCAATAGAAATGTGCATAAAATCGCGTCCTGAGCGTGAAATCTTCGCAAAAGCCCCAATTCTCATTATCATTGAACGCGAGTGTATGATTTCCAAGATCATCATCACCTGACTGTACATGAACAGTGACAGGATCATTGATTTTGTTGTAGATAAAAACCATCCAATAATCATACCAACAAACTTTAGCGGTTGTGTTAGCCATGGGAGATGTTATCTGAGTGTTTGTAATTGAAGATGCATTTGTTTTGATCGCAAGGATAAAAAACAAAAAGAATAAAGTCTTCATAGGTGCTTGAATATCGTCTAAGTATGTGAGCATGTAAGAATGCATCTACATCTACATTATATATACATCATAGGTTGGTTAATTTATTTAAAATAAAAAAATAGCATTAATAATAGTACTTTTAAATATTAATTTGAAAAAAACAAACAAGTTAATTTAACTTTTTACTAAAATATTTTTAGTATTTCTCTAATTTATTTGGTACTTTTGTATTAGTTAAATAGAAAGTATGACAAACTATTATCTAGCCCATTAAACTATCTTTAATGTTACGTGCGTCCTTAAGCACCCTTAGCTGACAAGTCATCTGCCACATCATATCCTTACAAATCTTTAAAAAACCCATATTTCATCTCCAACCCTATAAATATCCTTACCCTTCATAATTTCCACCTCATCACCTAATAACTACACACAATATTCATATAAAATGTTTTTTTTTTTTTTTACTATGGGCCCATCACATTTGAAAGAACCAATAAAAACAAAGCCCTTGTGAAAGGGCATGGAGGCTAAGGGCACATGATGGACAAACTTCCCCAATGGTAAGGGCTTGCAAGGGCCTCCAAGGGCATCACTCCTAAGGATGCATTGGAGGTAGTCTTAGTAGCACTGTATCCATATGAATTGTGTTAGGGTGTCAGGCGCCACCTAATTTTGGTATCGGTACTTCACCACCCTTATAAAATAAACATTAATATCAATCAAAATACTTCAAACTACAAAACATACAATTAAACTAGAAAAAACATAATTAATCTAATGTACACCGCAACGTTTGCCATGCCGTAACATGGTCAAACTGTTGCTCCTAAAACACCATGTGAAGACATATAATCAATGTGTTCTAAAGATAATTAGTGTATTTTACCATTTAATGCTTAGAATACATTTGATTGTGTTTTAAATTGTTACTTTGTTGTTTTTCTATATAACACAATACCAAAAGAATGTAAAACGTTTCTATAAAAATTTAAAACACAATGCTTACATAGACTTCTTACACTTCTTAGGAAAAATGGTTTTTGTACACTAACCCTACCCTTTATACCCTTTTATCTAAGAAATCAATTAATCTAATTTAAATACTACTAATTACCAAGGCATTGGTGCATTGGTGGTTTGTACCGTGAGCCTTGGGAGTTTTTTTTTTTTTAAATTGATGTCACACTTTTAACCCAAAAGTTTTCCTTTTTTAGTTTTAACACAAATATTTGTATGATTTACAATTTAATAATAACAATTTTGATTTTCTATTTCTAACCCAAAATTTCTCATTTCTTTTACTTTTAACCCAAATATTTTCATCTTTCACAAGTTAACCCTAACACTTTTTTGCTTTCAACTTTGATCCCACATAATTTACATCTTTCGCAAATTTTTTAACTTTTGTTCCTTTTGTTTTAAATTTTGTTCTAAATTTTGTGAGTTAACATGCTACAACGTGCATGTGTAGTTTAACGTATTTTCGTCTATTTTTCCCGTTTGACAGATACATCGCAATGCGTTTATTTTTCCCCGTTTGACAAGTTCGTCGCAACGCACGGGTCCTAGGCCGACGCAGTTACTTCACATTAACTGTAGTTGATAAAAGTCATCGATTTCGCGCCTTTGGCATTAAGACATTGTAACGGGCGTGCGTGGTTCAACGATTTTACGCCTTCTTTTCATTCATTGTTATTATTTTCTTTATTTATTTATTTTACTTTTACGAGCTTTTTGGTGTTTGTGGTTGTTAGCGGTGATGTGGCATTAATGCTACTTGGCATGGTTTTGCGTCCCCGCCACAACGCGCAGGGGCTTAATACTAGTTAAAATACTATTTACAAAATGTCATTTCTTTAATCTCTACCATTAAAATTCTAATCTAAAGGCCATAAACACTCTTTAGAGTTTTTAGTAAAGCACCACTTTCTAGAGGAACATTAGGGGCGGACATAATTGAAGAGGAGTGGTTGCGAACGTTGCGGCTCAACTTCACGAGCGTAGTGGAAAATTAGTGAAAAATTTGTTTTTTTTTACGAAATTTGGAAAACGTTTCTACTAAAATGAAAAAAATAAAAAACGTTACCACTAATTTTGTGGCCTAGATCCGCCACTTAGAAACATCACCTTATATACGTATGTTTGTGTCGAGGAAAGTTATCTTGTGAACACTACATATCGTGAGAAAAAAATTAAAAAGTCAATAAAAAACAAATAGAATAATACAAACCTTATTTTAATCACATTTAAAAATGTATTTTCTTTACAAATAATTCATCCTTTCGTGCAAAATCAATCTAAAATAAACTTTTTACACACGTGTAAAATCAATTTATTTTTGTATACGTTTAAATTTTTACACGTAAATCGTGTTTTTGATATTGTATTTATTTTAATAATAATTATAAGTGTAAAAATAAATTTTGAATTTGAGTGATTTTCGACGGCGTTCTCGCGGTTCGCACGAAATATATTTGTTCTCAAAATAAAATTCCCATAATATATATATATATATATATATATATATATATATATATATATATACGGCTGGGATCCGTTGAGAACTCGATGAGTTGCGAGAACTCGATGTAAAATACGAAAAAAATTGTTTTTTTGCACATTGCTGTAAAAACACGAAGACCCCGCTGTAAAAAAATAAAAAAAAATACATGAATTTACTCCGAATTACACCGATGTAAAGGATTTTTACCCCTATGTAACTATATTAATATTTTATTCAATATTTTTTTGTTGTTTAATTTTGGACCACATATTCATTTTTTTATTAAAATAAGTGTGTGGTTATAAAATGAGTTCCTATGGTTCTTATAACTCAATGGAGTTCTCAAAGGATCCCAATTCTCTCTCTCTCTCTCTCTCTATATATATATATATATATATATATATATATATTATATAGTGAAAGGTTCAATAGGGAATCACAAAAAGTACGAAACCAGGGAACCATGCATTTAACATATTAAATATATCATAAAAATTCAATATAACATGTAAAAAGTTATATTTTTCAAAAATTTTAAAGCTTTTACATATAAAAATATGAAGAAAAAATAAATTTTTGTAAAAAAAAAAACCGTTTTTACCCTTTTTAACTCATTTTAAGCATTTTTTTATTTTTTTTATATTAAAAGGGATTACACTTCCATTTAGAGTTAATAGCCATTTTCGTCCCTGAGGTTTGGTCGAGTTTGCCACTCCAGTACAAAAGTTTTTTTTTTTTTGCAATCACTTACATGTGGTTTGGATTTTTTTGCCAAATTCGTCCTTTTCACTAACCCAGTTAAAAAATCTCGTTAGTGTCAAGGGTAGGGTTGTCTTTTTACCAGTCAGGGACGAATTTGGCATTTAAAATTCAACCTTACCTCAGGGACGAATTTGGCATTTAACTCTTAATTTAAAATAATTGTTAATTAAATAATTTATTATGAATTTTTAAATATATTTTATTATGAATTTTTAAATAATTTATTATGAATCGTTAGTGACGAATTTGCTTACCTGTGCCAGAAAGTCGGAGGAGCTACCGGATTATCCTCGCAGGTAAGTGAAATGGTGTACTACCGTAGCATCTGTTTTTATAAACAAACAAGCTGTTAGGATGAAAGTTGATTGTTGTTATATGTTTGTTTAGGGTCTGGGGAATCATATGTTGAGGTTAAGACCTGTAACATCATCTATGAGAAGTTACTCATCTGCAACCAAAGAGGTGATTGGAGTTTTGCTTTGTATGCTTTTTTTATTATCATATTTTCTATTTGTTTCTGCTACCTAATTACCCTAGAGGATGTCTGACTGTTGGTTGATTAATGTGCTAAGGTTGATATGAATAGCACTTTGTGAACTATATTAATTTCTTATTAGCAAAGTTTGACACTTATGAAAAATTGAAAAGAAATTATTTAAAAAAAAGTTTTGATTTGTTGTTCAATCTTAGTATATCGTGGTAGAAATAAACATTACAAATACATTGTATAAATGCTTTTTATCATGTTCAAGAACCATCTGGCTTATTTGTATAGGGACAGATTGGAAAGCAATAGGATCACTGATTCAGTAAACAGGGACCAATTGAAACCCACATAATAATTTGTTCGGATTTATATGGGCAGAGGAGTTGCTTGCTTTTAGTCTTATATGTATAGTGTATTGTACATATCAATCTAGAGCTTCATGTCTGATTTAGTTACTGAAATCCAAGAGAATTTAGAGAACCTTATTTAAGATAAATAACATACTCAAGTTTGAGAGCTAATTTGAGAAAAACGCTTTATTTACATCAAGTTTAACAGATGACAGTATGAGATGCTCTGAACTCTGCTCTTGATGAGGAAATGGTTGCTGGTCCTAGTGTTTTTGTTATGGGCGAAGAGGTAGAAATATACTTATAAAAGGGTGCCGAGAGCTCTTTTTACATTTATTTGATGGTCATCTTTTTTAATGTGCAGGTAGGAGAATACCAGGGTGCATACAAGGTTAGAATTATTTGCTTTTCAGTTCTCTTAGATTCTACAAATCAAATAACTAAAGGTGGTATCTCAGCGGGTTTGGTAATGCCGCAACGGGTCAAAAGTAGTAATTTGTTACTGACTAAAATGAGTTGAGTCGTCTCAAAGTGTTTTGTACCATTTTAGGCTTTTTTAAATAGGTTTGTTTCGTCACTAACGATTCATAATAAATTATTTAAAAATTCATAATAAAATATATTTAAAAATTCATAATAAATTATTTAATTAACAATTATTTTAAATTAAGAGTTAAATGCCAAATTCGTCCCTGAGGTAAGGTTGAATTTTAAATGCCAAATTCGTCCCTGACTGGTAAAAAGACAACCCTACCCCTGACACTAACGAGATTTTTTAACTGGGTTAGTGAAAAGGACGAATTTGGCAAAAAAAATCCAAACCACAGGTAAGAGATTGCAAAAAAAAAAAACTTTTGTACTGGAGTGGCAAACTGGACCAAACCTCAGGGACGAAAATGGCTATTAACTCCTTCCATTTATATGCAAAAGCTACAATTTTTTTTTTTAAAAAAAATTGATTATTTAAATGGTAAATTATTTTTTATGATATATTTAACATGTTAAATGCATAATTTCCAAATTCCTTACTGAACCCACCCCTATATATATATATATATATATATATTTGGAGGATAAATTGAAAACCCCATTGAGTTAAGAAAATCCATGAAAACACAAGTTACAAAAGGCTTTTTTTTTGTTTGAAAAAATTACA
The DNA here is from genome assembly GCA_028751855.1 of Ambrosia trifida. Taxonomy (NCBI): domain Eukaryota; kingdom Viridiplantae; phylum Streptophyta; class Magnoliopsida; order Asterales; family Asteraceae; genus Ambrosia; species Ambrosia trifida. The sequence continues at coordinate 12,006,130 of CM054125.1, forward strand.
CAATGTAACAAACATATTTTTAAGCATTTTGAGTAAAAAAATTTAAAAAAACGCTCAAGAAATAAAAAAAAACAAAATTGTTGTGTTACATATATTACAACAAAGTTACAAATTTTTTAAACAAACATCTAGTTGGCGTTTTTTTTTGATTTTTTTTTGCTCAAAACTCTTAAAAACATGTTTGTTACATTGTGTAATTTTTTCAAAAAGAAAAAAAGTTTTGTAACTTAAGTTTTCATGGTTTTTTTTTTTAACTCAAGAAGAGTTTCAATTTATACTTTCTCTCTCTCTCTCTCTCTATATATATATATATATTAAACAGTAAGCTTTATAGTGGACAGTTAAAGTATTTAATGATTATAATTGTCTTTACAGTGATTTCTACAAGTTTTAAATATTAATGTAGTTGGATAGTAAGAATAGTAAAAATACAATATGTTAAAAAAAATATGTGACATTAAAAAACTCAAAATTAATACCTAGATGAAAGAAATAATGTTGTAAAAACTTAACTTAACAAAATTTATAACTGTCACGTAAATGTTCATTTTTTTAAATACATATCTTGACGACTGTATATATTAACAAACTATGTTGTATATTATATTAGTACATTACACAAGTTTATTATAGTATAAATACACAGGTTTATTCAAGTATGCAATGTATATATTTTTTGGGTATAATTTTACTGCTAATTATATAACGTTACATTTATCAACCCGTGTAACATACGAAATTGTAATCTAGTTTATCAATAAACATAAAACATTCAAAAAATATAAATGATGGTGACAAACACACCGAGGAGCATTCGATCATGAGCCGTACCCCGGTTTTCACCCGACTGTTAGTCCAACGAGGAAACTCGTGTGGAGGCAGTACGGTTTCTGGGGGAACGCTGTAACCAAGTCTGATACACCAACGCGGGCCCGGTTAAGACAACGTAGTTTGGGGCAGACCTTAGCTAGGACTACCGATTAGGCAACATGACATTAAGGTTTTTTTTTTGTTGAAAGGAAAAATCATTCAACCAAAACACCGCCACAAGCGTCCTCAAAGCAAGGACCCTCGAGCACAAACGAAAATTACATCAAGTCCAACGGATATTTAAACCATTTATTCCAATCTATACCTTTAAATCTAGTTCTATTTTGAATAAAAAAAACGTCGTGACTTTGATATGTTTAACCAACTCCACCGCTCTCCGCGACTTGTTATTGAATATTCTAGCATTCCTTTCATTCCATATCGACCACAACGCCGTATACACAATACCTTGAAGGATACAGACCTCTCTTTTATTCTCCGCTTGACTTTCAGCCATCCGGATTAAATCGACCATATCAAACGCGTACACAGGACTAAGCCTGCACCACATCTCCATTCTAGACCAAACTTCTGTCGAGTATGACATCAGGGGCTGTTTGGTTGATTAAGTGCTGAATCATTAAGATGGTCTGAATGGTTAAGAGGCTCTGAATGGTTAAGAGCTGAATTATTCAGCATCTCTTATTAGCTTAGTGGTTCAGCACTTAATCATTCCATTCAGATGCTGAAACAAACAGTCTGAATGTTAAATGATTCAGACATGAATGGTTAAGAGGCTAATTAAGAGGCTACCAAACAACCTCTCGTCACTCATATGAAAGTAACAATTAAAAAAACACATTAAAAAATTATAAATGATGCATTTAATATAGTAATAGACTATTCATGGCCATTTCTTATTTTTTTATTTTTGCTTACTAATAATATTAAATTGACGTTACATAAAAGAGAAATAAATTGTCACTAACCCGTTCAGAAGTTAATAACAACCAAATATACTATCAATAAATAGAAAGCATTCTAACATTTTAAACGTGACATTAATAAACTTAAATTACCACTGACAATATCTCATTCTCATTCTTGTTGTATACTTATTAATCGCTAGCGGTGTTCCTTTCTTAGACGGTGGGGTGTGGATCGGTGGAGGCCTCCCCTTGGGAAACACCCCCCTGATGAAGCTTCGGCACAAACGGGGAGAATCTACCGTCTGCCCTGATGTGTTTTTTATTATTATTATTATATTATGTGTATGCGTGAAAAGGAGGGAAAGGGTGAAGGGAGAAGGGGAAACACCACCCTGTTGTCCGTCGATTAGTTCTGTAAATTTATTCATTAAGACAATGGAACCATCACCACTAAAACTTATCATGTTTTTTTTTTTTAAACAGTAAACACCCCTACTAAAATCTACTCATAAAATCTATCCATTGCCCCTCTATGTGAAACTTGGAACATGTACCATTTTTATGAAGTTAGGCCATTGTACACTTGTAATGTTAATACATGTATTATTAACTAGTATTTTGCCCGTCGCGCGTTGCGGCGGCGTGCAGCGGGTTTAACCGTGCAGTAACATCTGAAGTGTAAAACACAATGCGTAAGATACAATACGCTACACACAATTTGTAAAACACAACGCTTAAAAGACAATTATTAAGCATCTAACCGTTGTGTAATCATTAAAAACACCAAATGCGGTAAGCAATAGCTAATCAAGGTCGTGCCTTATGCGATATGTTTATGCAGTTGGGATTCATGACATATTCGAGCATAATCTTTTAACTCAGCTCAAAAACAAACTTACGTTGAATGTGGACCAACTGGATGTGCACATAAAATAAGCAAGAAAACGTATTATATTTGAAATAACTCGTTTTCCAAAAGAAAAGGAAGAAGTTCGCACGTAAAAAATAGTTTCTTTTCAAGTAGAGGCATGAAAAAAGGTAAGCTCGAATTTTTTCAAAAGAAAACAAAATTTAAGTCGAAACATAGACCAACTCGTATTTATATAGACACATATATGAAAATTCATATGTAAAAAGATAGTTTTCCCAAGTAAAGGTACGAAAAGGGGTAACTCGTTGGGTCAAAATTTTTAAGCTTGTCGATAAATTAATTTTTAAAAAGAAATTAGCTATAGTAAAAGTTGAAGGGTGTAAAACCAAAGTGATATGACTGCTTTTTTTTACCCGTCGCGCTTTGTAACGACCCCATATGCGACATGATTACGTATGGAGTACAATCAACCAAACTGATTTCTGAACTAAATTTGCTTGGAAATGTAAGGTGATCATTAAATATATCCTTTAAGAAATTGGATGCACTAGTAATTATTTTACGGTTAAATAAAACTAATAAATAGGAAAGAACTAAAACATTAATAAATTTATTTACTAAGAAAAAGAAAGGTAGCCTGATTATTACCGGTAAAATTCTAAGAAAGAGGTAATAATAACTTGTGATAAGTTGAAAATGGTCTTCCCTCTGTCTCTCACACCCAGCACAAACAACCCAGTCTCTCTCTCTCTCTCTCTCTTCACATTGCTAAACAAAAAATCTGCAAACACAACCCATTTATCTCTCTCTGCACACCGCTTCAAACCCCAAGCTCGAATCTCTTAACCCTAGATCCGAACTATCTTTAAAACGCCCACTCAACAATGAGCCAGATCCGGTGTCGACGCCGCTCACCCTAATCGTTAATTAAAGTCATCACCACCACACCCGTTTATCTCCGGTAGCGGAGGTGGTGGGTCATCGGACTTTTGCATGTCCAGACCTACAACCGATCTATTAACGGAGGATGTTTTGGAGCTCCGTTCAAAGTTCCGGCGAGGCGCAACCAAGCAATCCTTCATCATGCATGCTTTTGATTCGTGTATATCAGAAATAGTGAAGGTTAAACCCATCCATTGCACGTTTCCGGCCAGCCAACTTCTGGCGAGTGGTTAAGGTGCACACAGAAGGTGAATATTGTAATTTGGCTTTGTATTTAGGATTATGCACCGCAACCACCATCACAACCATCCTCACCTCCGACCAACAACCACCATCGCACCTGTAACCCTCCAATCTTCACCAGATATCTCCGCCCGAAGAAGACAAAGGGGAAAAGAAGAGCAAAATGGCGATACTGTAATTAGAAGTAGTCGAGTTTTTTGGACACCAAAACAGTAAACGAACCTTGCTTATTATCACCGTTGACTTGGTTTGATGTGGAAGTAGTGGTTGAGACCTGGTGGGTTTTTACCAACGTGGTGGGCCGCTTTGCAAAGGGTTGCTGTGGGAAACGAAGTTCACCAACGTTGACCAAGAAAAGCAGGAGAGACGGAAATAACCCTGAAATGAAAGGATATTACAAAGTTGCCATGGAATACTGTAGCTGATTTGATGTTTAGCTACAGTATTCGGCTCTCACATAGAAATTTAGCAAATGTATATATATATAATGAGTTAATGTAAGTGTTTATAATGATTCTCAAATATTGGTGATTCATATTTGAAGTTATCATTACACATATAGAGGAGGGATTTATATTCTTTTTGAACGATGAACTCCCTTCTTACCACTAGATCCCTGTGTTCCTGAGCTAACTTAACGAGAGAAAAGAAAAAAAATGAAAGGAAAAAAAATTGATTGTGTTCCCAAGTTCATTTAAGAAACGAAAACAAAACATGTTGTGTTCCTGAGTTTCACTCAAGAAAGGAAAAGAAAGGAAATAAAAGGAAAGCTAAGCCAAATCCTTTAGTTTAGTTATCCTTCCGATTCGGAAGGAAACGGAAGGAAAAGACATGTATCCTTTCTTTTCTTTTCCTTTCTTTCGATTCTTTTCGTTTCTTTTCCCTCCTCAAGTAAACTTGGGAACGAAAGAAATTTATATACGCCGACAATCATACACCAAAATTAGTGTGATTACCTCCTTGATCTCTCTTCCTAAATTTGATTAAATCATATTCCTTCATAAATTTATCCAATTCGGTTATAGGACTTTTATGCAATAAGAACCGAAAATAGGATAAAAACAAAGCTAGATAGTTGACCCGATTTCTACCCCACTCATCCACCTTCTAAACAAAAGTACAAAACATTAGTGAAAGAAAAATAGGAAGTCGTAGAAAGGGTATCAAACGGATTCTGATTGAACTCGTTTAAGCAGCATTGGAACCGTCTCATCGAATCCTACGAACTTAGTTTTTGGGTTTTTGTTTTTGTTTTTATTTTTAGCTTGTAGTTTTTAGAATTTACGTTATATCATTGTGTCTTTTATATAGTATTGTGTCTTTTTCTTATTTTCATCATTGTGTCATTTTTGCGATTCATTGTTTCTTTTTTCTTAAGCATTGTGTTATATTCGTGGCTCATTGTGTCATATTTCGTGATCTATTTTGTTTTCTGTATCCTTCTCATCTTTCTCATTTTTGTTACACTGTGTATTCTAGAAAAGCTAAACTAAACTAAATTACTCGAGGTTTTCCACTCCTCCACCACCTAAATTCAAGACCTTTTACTCACTCTCTGATTTCTTGGTCTGTTTCCCACCACTTAGCATGTAATGAGTTTGTCTCATCCCATGTGGACGGCCTGACTTGGTTTGACCCAACAGTGACCTCAAACTCGTATCAATACCGCCAGTCTTGAAAAATGACTTGTCCACAAGTCGTCCCAAATGAAGTATTTGTGTAGTTGGTATCTTTAAAATTCCCTAATTTGGTTTAAGTTGTAGGTGGCAAAAAGTAGCACAAAAGGTATTGTTGTAGTTGGTATCTTTGAAAAATGCTTTGTTTCTTATCATTATTGTTTACGATCTTGACATTTGATTTCTTCTAGAAACAAATCTATACATAATAATAATATAATGAAAACTTATTGTTACGAGTTGAAATTGTAAGAACTAGTAGTGTGCAAACGTGCTATGCACGGGTTGCGGGGCTATTCTACTGCGCGTTGCGCGAAGGTTGCTGGAACTGGCTGCAATGCAACTTTAAAAAAGTTGGGTGAAATTCTAAAAGGTAAAAGTTTGGTGGTCAAAGTTTGAAATCCTAATAGCTCAAAGTTTGGTGGTCAAAGTTTGGTGGTCAAATTGGAAGAAAAGAAAGTACATAAGTTAGTGGCCAAATTGTTTAGTGGCGAAACTGTAAAAAAATAAAGTACCAAATTGGGAAAGCAGAAAGTAAGAAAGTTAGTGGCCAAAGTGCGAAGAATCTAAAAGCTAAAAGTTTGGTGATCAAAGTTTGGTGGTTAAATTGGAAGAAAAGAAAGTACATAAGCTAGTGGCCTAATTGTTTAGTGGCCAAACTGTAAAAACAATAAAGTGTTAAATTGAGAAAACAAAAATAAAAAAGTTAGGGGCCAAAGTGTAAAAAATAAAAAGTAACTATTGCCTAACGTGTTGTAAATTAATATATAGAGTAATAGGTGAAATTGTAAGAATAACATAGACGTTTTCTCACAAAGTAAACTCTTTCCCTCTTTGTATATAATCTTTGTATTGCTACATATTAACCGAAGGGATATGGTATCAAAACATCATAAATACCATATCATCGCTCAACTAAAACCGGCATCGCCTGACGTCCTTCCGCCCGTTTTACGTCAGCGGATCGTCTAGCGTCCATCCGCCCGTTTTACGTCAGCGGAACGTCTGGCGTCCACCCGCCCGTTTTACGTCGGCGATACACCCGGCGTCCACCTGACGCCAGACGCAACTTCACCCGCCCGTTTTACGTCGGCAATACACCTGGCGTCCAATCGACGCCAGGCGCAAGGTCGTCCACCCGTTTTACGTCGGCGGGCCCAACACGCTTCAAAGCTTCCTCAGCAAGCCAGTTGAAGCTTCGTCAACACAACTGGAAGATGCCTTCCGGGGCAGCTTTGGGACCAACACCCCTGCCCCAAGCAACTGTCTCTAACGCAACAGGTTGCCCGTCAGAGTTCCTCTCCAATCAGAGACTGCTCCCAATCTAACACGTAGAAAGGACGACGATGTGGCAGCCTCCGAGCCAAGATATCTTCCTGACAGCAGGCTTTCTCAAACTGTCTCAAGGTTCAAGGAAAAGAATGATTAACCACCGTCCTCGGTCTACCAATAGGCGGACGCCACGTGTCCGCCGCCCACCAGCGTCCATTCAACGGACGCCACGGGTACTACCGTCAGGACGGTAACATCTACCCTTGCATTTTACTTTCTCCTTTTTACCAAAACCCACTTGCACCAAATGGGCTTAAGGACTTGGTCCGGAATCTTTGAGACACCTCTACCTGGGCCGGGCCCCATCAAGGGTAGAGGATGGGTTGATATCCACATACACTTTCACTCAAAAAGACTACGAACTCCTTCATACCTTTTTCAACCCCTTGTTTATTACGCTAACCTTTAGAGGCTCGGCTCTTCTAATCGGCAGTCTTCTAAACTCCTTGGTCTTGTCCTTAGACCCTCACGTATTTTATAAACACTCCTCTTTACAAAATACAGTAGCATCACTACCAGGATTAGCGTCTATCCGGTAATCCAGGATTCGTGTTTCTTCACTAACATTGTGAGTAGCGAGTATAATTTACTTTTCCTAGGTAAATTAACATTGTATAACTAATTAATCTTGTTTTGATATTATCTTTAAAACACAAACCGTATTATAAATTTATAATTTAGAAAGTATATGGTATAAAGTCTCATTAACCTACAAAGTGTAAGAAGGATTAAGAGAGCGCCACATGTAATGACAGTTTGTTTTTGGAAAATGCGTTTGTTAGATTCTGTTAGGGGTTGATTAAACATTTTATCAATCCCTGCAATCACGATCAAATCTCCAAGTGATTCTAATTTACTGGAATCACGTAATTGAATTTGAATTCAATTCAAGTTTATAACTGACGAATTTGTCTGAATTCAAATCCAAATTCTTAAACCGATCACAGACACTGTTCTTCTTCTCTCGTAACTCGTCGTCTGGTCATATTCAGAACGACGTACGTGACTTGTGTTTTTACACCTTTATCATTACCTTTTTTATCTCCTTCACTCACAGCCACAATTACTTTCAAAAAATATTAAAAAATAAATGCATGAGAACGTCTTCCCAAATATACAGATAAACAATAACAATTTTTCTCCCATCCACTCATAACCACTTCCTAAAATATGCAGAGCTCACTCACAATATATGCAACCTGCTCTGAATGCTATTACAATACAGTTTTAACATGATCCATGTTCCATATTATAGTTTTTGTAATTTAGGTTTGAGTCAAGAGTTTCTTTGTTATCTCTTTAAAATAAATAAACGAGAGAATCACATGGTTGGTCTCTGTGGTTTATAAATATTGCACTGTTGGTCCAAAGGCTTCATTATTAATACCGTTGGTCCTTGAATTTAACAAATTTGCACTCTTGTTGTTCTTAACCCAAACTGTCGTCAATTTCCTCCGTTAAAAACATGTAAATTGCATTTTTGCCCTCAATTATACACCTAAACAATTAAAAAACATAATAAAAGTAATATTACACCCATCCACCATCTTCTTCTACTCCCACCATCTCCCCCAAATAGTTGTAGGTGTGTGGTTTAGGGCTCCCAGCTGCATTTTACAAAAAAAAAAAAAAAAAAAAAAAAAAAAAAAAAATGAAGTTAGGCACGAAGTGATTCTCGTAAACAACATAGCTAAAAATGTGAAATTGTGGTTACATTACCTTAGAATTGAAGAAACTCATCGTCACTTTGTGATTCTCATAAGTACCATCCCTCACATTCTATCTCAATTTCCACCAGTGATCATCAGAGTTTTCAAAGAGGGTTTTCAATGGAGGGAAACCTAAAGGATTGAATGGAGAACATATTGGGTAGATGTAGGTTTTATCAGGTGGGAAGTGAAAAGGATGGTGTAAAGGCAAAAATACCTTCACGCGGGACCCACGTGATCAAGGTTAAGGGGGAAGGGGCCCTTAACTGATTTGTTTTTCACTTCACTGATTTCTACCAATCCTGCACTGTCACATCATTTCATTGATTTCTTTCACTGAAACACTTTTTTGCAATGTTTTAAAAACCGGTTTTTAAATCATACCGGATTTGGCCTAAAAATGGTTCAACCGGTTGAACCGGGTTGTATCGGGTGGTTCAACCGATTGGCTTGTTAACTCTACGAATTCATAAATTACAACATGAACTCAAAATATAATCTAAAAGTGAATGATTACATATTAAAAGATAATCCAAAAGTTATTCCACATAAAAAAATAATCTAAAAGTATTAATTTTTTTTAACAAAGTTCTTTTAAATGAAAGTGTACAATATATTTAAGCTAATGGAGTATTGAATACATCAAGTTCACAATTGCTTAAAACATAAAATTCACTACCATCGCCTTTCTCAAAATCTAGAGCATAACCATTTTCATCCTACATTATTACCTAAGTTTTAGTATAAATAACAATCATGATATACTTAAATTACGAAAAATAAGTAACATATATAACAAGTAAAAGTGTGTTTGAGGAACCGATTCGTGCTTTTCCTCACTAAACATGTTATCTATATCATTATTATGAAGTTCTCCTTCTTGCTTTTCGTGAACCACAAAAAAATCAATAGTTGAAAACACAAAAAATTACCTTGTGCCGGGTACCGGTATAAAGGTTCAAACCGGTATACCGTATTTTACCGGCGGTACGAATTTGATACCGTTTCGGGTTTATACCGGGGTGTTTCGTACCGGGCTCACCTCCGAAAAATGGTATTACCGGTATAACCGGCCGGTACGTACCGGTTTTTAAAACATTGCTTTTTTTGAGACAGCACTCCACTGATTCTTTACTCAACTATCAATTATTTTCTCTCATAATAATAATAATAATAAAATAGAAATATTAAAATCAGAGTACATCCTTTTAAAATGTGGTAGGTGATGAAAAGAAAAGTAAATGAAAAAGACAAAAACCCATCTCCAATATTCATATTCATTTTTAAGTATTTAACCACCATCTCCTTCAGGCCTTCTTTTTTAGGCCTTCTTTTTTACTCTGTATAACTCACCAAAGATCTTCGCCGGCACGCATGAAAAGTTCGACTGGAAAACTTCAAATTGTTTGCGATCTTTTCTTTTAACTTTAAATGCTTTAGAAAGACAATAAGAGGGTCAAAATACAAGAAACCTTCTCCCCTCAAGTACTCCGGTTAATACAAACCTCAGACTACCGGAGGGTCAGTGGACCCTCCTGTAGTTCCGCCACCGATTAAAGGTGACTTTATTGAAGTAAAGAAAAACAATTAATTAATTTTGTGTGAAAGTTTGTGCCACAGTCTGTTAACCAGCACGGTAACTAGAACCTGAATTTGGTTCACGGGACCACTACCAGCATGGATGGCGGCGGTGTTACCGTGCTGATAGCGCCCCGTCCCCCTAACACAAAAAATAAAGCAAATTTGGGGTAAGGGACATAACGTGGTTCAAACATATAAAGTATGATTTAAATAGTTATGTTTCTAAAAGGACATGATTTGTAAACCGCTATAAACATAAACGACGATTTATGTAATTTACTTTTATAATTATCTTGTCATGATTTTCTTTCAAGCATAAATCATATTGTAACTTTATAACTTATAGGTCAAACAAAAACTATAATCAGTGTCATTATCTTGATTCTTTTTAAATAAAAAGAAACGACTTCCATGGTTTCACTATAATCTTAGATGTTGCTAATAGGTCGTTATTCACAAGATTGTCTAACGCTTCTTTTTTACATTTACACAAGAAAACGAATTGGTTGCAATATAATAAAAATTATTTGGAAGAAGCTCCTTCAAATTGATCTCGCAGCATCTCATATTTTTTAAGCTCTGCTAGAGAAAGTGAGGGGGAGAGCTCTCTCAATACCTGCAAAACCAATAAGAAATTTCGACCCGCAACAATAACAGTCAAACGATTTACATATTAACTTATATCAGTAATAAATAGTGATTTGGGGGCATTTCTTGTGGAAAGTGGTGCATTTCACAAACAAAAGGTTGGGAGCTCAAATCTTGTATAGTGCTGAATATTACAAGCGCCCCTCTGATCAAAGTGAGTCGATTTGGCGTATCCTTGTTCTCAAATGGGTCAAAAAGATTATTTTAACAAAAGGTTGAAACAGGTTATAAGTCACCAACTTCCTGAATATTCTATCTAAAAGATTCATATTGTCGTAATGAACATCGTTTGCTAATCATAATTAGAAGATTTATTCATTTATTGAATGGCTCAACACTTGGACATAAAAGTGATTTGGGCCCAACCCGCCGAGTGTGTTTTGACCACTACCATAAATGACATGCTTAAATTGACCCCGTTTTGACCCATTATCAAGCCCGAGTATTAGTATGACATGATTTCTTTTTACTACTGAGAGGTATCTGAGATATGCATCACCTATGAACTAACTCAACAAGTTGATATGAAATTTGTCTAAATTGATGATAAACTTACCATCACAAAATCTTCGTATTCAACAACCACAGAATCAACTTCATCCTTCATGTTAGTTGGATCTGCATCGGCGGCTAAAACCTATAACAATCAACAAAATAGGAAAGTTAGCAACATACTTGAAATAACAGAAACTTAAATTCAGGTAACTCGTCTAACCTTGCGCTTTGCAGCATGGAACCAAGCGTCTGCACACAAAGCATACATGTCTGCACCAGTAAAGTTTGGGGGACATTTTTTGGCTATTGAATAAAGAGATACGTCTTCGTGTAGTTTAAATTTACGGGTTAGTGCTTTCAATACTCTACAAAATTAAAGAAATTTGTCAAGTATTAGAACAAACAAACATCTCATGGTGCAGTATTTAGGAATTGAGATACATGTCATATATCCATATTGCACTATTTATGGAACATATTTAACTATAACCGTGGTTTAGAAAAAAATATGACCTTTCCCTATAAGATGGGTCAGTAGTGACTCCGACGTAAAGTAGCTTATCAAACCGACCAGGCCTTAGAAGTGCTGCATCTATAAGATCTGGCCTATTGCTTGCTCCTATTATAAACAAATCCTAAAAAAAAGGTCAGAATTTAATAAAACACAACATAAAAACAATATAAACAAAGGGGAAAGCGCTATTTTTAAAGGGGCATACCTGGGAAGAATCATTCAGGCCATCAATCTCTGCAAGCATCTGATAAGTGATACCACAATACCGAAATAAGCATTCACAGACAAAATGAAAATGATCATGATGGGCAGGTCAGACGGTGGTCAATACAGCGTTGTGTTGGCCCAGAAAACGCTTTTTGTCAATCTTTGACTTTATTATAAGTAATTACTCATCAGTTATTTATGATTACAAAAGTAGTAGTATTGCAGTAATCTTCTGAATCTTCAAATAAATTATTCGAGATATTGTACGCATTTAGAATAAACTTGGGTTGACTTTCAGCGGTTCAACCCGTTTGAACTGCTTCCGCTTTAGGCTATTTATTTTGATTTTTACCCATTTCAGACAAGACACTACCCAAATCCAAGCATTCCTAAGTAGACCTTCGAAGTTGCAACTCTAATGAATATCAAAGAATGATACCTGAGAAACCACACGGTCCATAACTCCCCCAGAATCACCAGAAGCACCTCGGGCTGGAGCTAGAGAATCCAGCTCATCAAAGAAGATGACACATGGGCGGGCTGCTCGGGCCTGCAAATCACAGCCCATTCTCATCCATGAACATTTTAACACACCAAGAAAATGATGGCACGGTGGATGGGATATGATAGGAAATGACACGACAACTTACCTTCTGAAATATGTCTCTTACATTTTTCTCTGATTCTCCTATGTACATGTTGATCAATTCAGGCCCTTTAACACTTAGAAAATTAAGAGAACACTCGGTTGCAACAGCTTTTGCCAACAAAGTCTATGAAAGCAACATATTTTTAAATACTAGTAACAGAGAATTTAGCAATAAAGACAATGCTGAGAATCACTACAAAATTTAAATGATATGATATACCTTCCCGGTACCAGGAGGACCATATAAAAGAACACCAGAGCGCTTACGTAGCCCAGATGAAAACAAATCCTTGTGCAGAAGGGGGAGCTGTAAAGCAGTTATGCCAAATGATAAGCAGAATTTTAATAACGATTTATCTTGTTTTGAAAGTTTTTGCTCTAGTGAAAGAAAACAAGTGAATGTATATGGAAGAAAATAAGAGTATAATATCCCAAATGAAACATGGATTTATAATATCAATTATTAAACACATACCTGAACTGTATCCAGAATAGATTTTTTCACATCTTCTAGTCCACCAACATCCTCCCATTTGACATTTGGGACCTACAACCCATTGACCAAACAACTAACACTTGCTACACATTTCAACAAAAAAGACGAGCAATTCTGACTTATTATCTTATTAATGGGTCCATCTGGGTTGGTATCTCAAACGGTTCAAACGAGTTGAGAGTTTTCCACAGTCTATTTTAACGCAAAGAACTTCCTAAACTTTTTTCAGCCAAAGGTTTGTAACATTATTGTAACAAATGTGTTTTTGTGATCATAATTAGAACATTGATAATTTAATAGAACAAATACTTCTTATATAAACATGAAAGTGTTCGCGGGTCAACCCAACCCAACCCAACCTGGGCGTGTTTTGACATGTACTACAAGATGTCCCGTTTCAACCAGAATCGGTGACCCAACCCCAACCCATGTTGTCCGCCCATTGCCCCATTCTGCCACCCCTACAAAATATCACCCTACACAATCAGCTTAGTACAACCTTGGGAGTCCCAAGAGCAGATGCATTTCTTTTCTTGGATCGCTCCAAAGCTTTGTTCATAAATTCTTTGCTAGAAGGCTGAATATCCTTTGGCGGTTTAGGTTCATGTGAACTGCTTTCACCCAACTTTTGGGTCTCTTTGCTCTCAAAGCTAACACCATTAGTAGGAACCAAACTTGAACTAGCATCAGCAATTAAAGCCCTGATATCCCTTGGCATGAAACCAGATGTCTGTCCAACCATATCTTTTGCAAGATCCTCTGGAGACGTCTGGAGCAATAATACGACCCAAATTTTTTTTTTTGATAAAAATATATTTAATAATTCTAAACTCTGTAAGCAGAAATTGATTATACATGTCTTACTTACATCTGGAAGCAGTTCAGGAATACATTGAAGTGACTGAGATAGCATTTCAACTCTTTGCTCTTCAGTCAAAGGTCCCATCTTCATTTCATGACTGAAACAACGCCTAATTGTAGGTGGTAACCCTTCAGAATTGTCAGCAGCTGCTACGAGCAGCACTGGATGAGTGTATATGGCTTGAGTGCTGTTCATATGCTGCATGAGAAAAATTAAACAGTGTGCATTATTCATCTCCATAATTATTTTCATCTTCAATTCAATACCGAACCTATAATGAGTTTTAAGGTAAAGAATGGATGGTCAAAATTCATAATGAAAAAAATCATTATCTTGTAAAATCAACCTCAGCTTCATCTTCATCTTCATAATCATCTTCATTATGAGGCTCAGTAAACTCCCTGATGACAGATGCAACTTCAGAATTAACACCGATTTGATCATTTGGAGAACCATCATTGGAGCTCAAATTGCTAAAAGCATCAAAGTGACGGAGAAGAAGAATCGTTGGCGAGTATCTGCAATGACATCGCATCAGGTATACGAACAGCACAAAAGTGTATGTTACAATATGACCTGAATTGTTAACGATAAAAAATAACACTACAATAATCCAAGATAAGTAAGTAAGCAAAATTTATAATCATAATTATGGTAAATACCTACGAGCTGCAGTGAAAGCTTGAGTCAACATGACAGAAGTTTTCCTCTCAGAAGATGCAACTAAATCGTGACAGCTATATTCAACCACATGCAGTCCAAGTTGATGCGCAACATGCCTCACCACATTCCTCTTCCCACATCCTGAAAAAACACCGCATCATCATTAAAAAAATGTTGATAAATGACATCTGACCAAGTTGAAGCAGCACCAACATTTTCTAATATTGTACAAAGTCCAAAAACATAACGTACCAGGTAAACCAAATAATAGAACAGCAACCCGGAATTTTGATGAAAGTGCTGATGGGCATAAAGTTGGAGTGATAATGGAGGCTAGGGTTTTTATTGTATCTTGATGTAAAGGTGGAAAACCTTTTTTGTTATTCAGTATAAGGTTTGGGGGAATGGCAGACGGAGTACTTGCAGAAAGCACAAGAGCTGTTTCTATGCGATTGATTCTAAGAATAGGTTCCTCAGACGGTTCTGCTGCAACCACCTTTGGACATGCTAAATATATTAATAAGCAATTAAGCATCTCAACCAGATATACAACAGTGAAATGAAATACCTTAAAGTATAGATTGGTGTCACTTGAATTTTGATTATTTTGGCTACAAGCAATGCACATAGCCGATTTGCAATTCCAATTGATGCAGACACTGAATACATCACCTCTGGAAAGATATCTATCTATAGTAAAGTACTCATTTAAGGCAATATCAATCTTTTGTTGACGGTCTTCAGCTTCAATAGATGAATTTCCTTTAAGAGATCCAATGGTACCACATTCGGGTACTTTTACAAATGATACCCTTAAATGTGAGGCATACCGTGGTAATTTTGTCAAAGGCTTAATATCCAGATTAACAGAGAAGCCTTCATTTGCTTCAAGATCAGATTCCGTCTCCCCTTTTACTTCAAACAGAGAAGCTAGTTTCTCTTCCCCATGATGAAGAAGCAGTTTCAAGCACGAAGTATGCAAACCAAGATTAAACGCCAAAAGAGGAGAAACATATGCAACTTCTGAAACCAACGGGACATGGTGAATCAGAGGGAAAGTAACTGAAGGAAACACAACCATCGCATTTGAAGCATTGCATGAGAATGGTTCACTGTTTGACGAAACATCATGAACATTGGGAGGATCAAGAGCCACAATCTGGCTGACTCTTTGTATCTGGGAATCCACATTTTTTACAATCACCTGAAAGAAACATTACACAAAAAACTAAGGAGGAGACACCAATACATAACTGCAGAAACAGTTCTTAAGAACCTAGAAGCAGCACCATAATAACAAGTCTATAAACTAGACATCTGATAAAAGCCTTCTGAACAGTGTACACCCTATCTGAAGTACCACGGGAAAAATACTTCATGACGCAATTTATGGTACTGAAAAGCTAGACCTAGAACAGAACACTAACTTCTATCTTAAAAAATATGATGTAGGTTTTATAATTCATAGGCCTAGATATCTCTCCGAATCCCTGCCAAGGCGAAGATGGCACCGCACCCTTTAACCCCCGGATTCGTTGGTTCCTATGTCAAGATATCTAATGAAATTCTATTGATCAGTTTACACCCCTAGGTCCCTTATCCGTATCCATACAACTATCTGAATTACCACAAAATACATCACGACTCAATTCATGGTTCCATATTACTAAATACTAGACCTAGAATAGAGCACAGAGCACTAACTTCCATATTAAAGAGTATGATGTCGGTTTCATAACCCGTAGAGCCTTGATATCTCCCATAACCCCTCCCAGACCCATTGACTCCTGAATCTACAATAACCTCCAACAAACAAGCCTATATTCCACATACACTAACTCGTATCAAATGCATACTATGATTTCACTTTGCTCTTAATTTAACAACACTAAAATGACCGTCTACCTTCTATTTCGATGTATTAGTCTGCTATTAAAAGCTTAATGAAAATTGAAACGGACTTCTATTTCGATTATTAGCTATCATATATATATTTCCTTAATCCTAATTAAAATATTAAAAGGTTGATGAAACGGACGAACGAGAGAACAATTGGATAAGATTACTACCAATGAACCTGAGGTAATGGAGAGCCTTTTGAGTAGGGAAGTAGAGAGTCCAATTAAAGCAGCTTCGTCGAGATGAATCACCTTCAATTTATCATCTGATAATTTGAGAATACCAGCACGTAACTGCAACGTCGTCGTTTCATCGCTGGAGGAGAGGTTGTTGATCGGAGTAGCATCAGTTCCGTTTATGTTTAGCTTATTGGATGGATTGAGTACGGAATTGATTAGTGACTTTGTGGAAGAAAGCACCAGAGGCTTCCTTCTTCCCACCATTGAAGATCCTGCAAAAACCTAACGGATACAGAATTGGACTGTTGTGAGAACAGAGACAGAGGAGCACTGAACACATCCATAAACAAGGAGGTATTCAGCAAATCAAGAAATTTTGTTCTCAGGACGCTGACGTCATAATTCTATGATTTACACGTCATCAACACTATTTTTTTTAACCGCAAAATTCACTCATTGTGAGACATGAACCCATGACCTTCCCCTTAGGTGTTCCTATAAGCTTTGCTTCTATCATTGGGCGCCCCAACCCCAATGGCAACGTCACTATAAGGCTATGTTTTTCAAAGGGTGACTTTCTATTTACCGGACCGAATTGGTCACCGGGTCTTCGTCAAAGACGATTACTCGTTAGCCCCGCTCCTGCATATGTGATGTTCTATCGGGCCCCGGCCACCGCGCAAGCTGACCTTCGCCCGAAAACCATATTGTCCCCACACGCGAACGCTGGGTAACAGCTGGGTAAAATCGGGTTGCCCTCAGGATCGAACCATGATAAGGTTATGTGTTCTGGGTAGAGATAGTGATAGCTTTATCCTCTAATATTAAGCCACGTAAGCGTTGACATGACAGGGTGATAAAGCTGCAACTCACTAGCCTGATCATGTTGTAGCTAGAGGTGAGCAGCACCTTTATCCATTTTTTTAATTATTATTTTTTAAATTTTGTTAATTTAAATTTATATAATATTTAAATTTGTAACATAAATTAAATAATAAACATAAAATATTCATTAATAAAAAAAATTGAAAAGACATAATTATATTAATATAACAAAAGAGGGCGCTTAGGAACAATATACTAATAGGACAACTTTACCATGGTATTCACGCTTATGCCATTGGTTCATATAAGACAGCTTTACCATGGTATTTACGGTTATGCCATCACACACTGATAAGTTTATAGATAGAGAAAGAGGGAGAGAGCAAAGAGAGAGCAACAAGCAGAAAAGAGGCAAGACGCGGAGAGATAGATGGGGAACAACCGCTCAATAACCACTATTCGACGGTGGACCTGCTTCTTATTTGTTTGGGTTCACTAAACATCAGCAATAAAGGGCCAGGTTGGGTGGTTGTGTAGCAGTTGTAGTAGGGTGATGGATTGGAGACGTTGCAACCGGCAAGGCGAGGTTCCGGAGGGGGGTGGCGTGACGACGGTTAAGTTATGGGTTCAAACAGAAGGGGGTGGTTCAGGGTTAGGGTTCGACTGGAACCTTAGAACAACGGACAGGGGTGGCTTCGGCAGGGAGGGAGCGATGGCGCCGAGGTGGTGTGCTATAGCTGAACGACGGTGACTGGCGGTGACAGTATGGTTGGTATGTTCTTCTTTTCCTTCTTTGTTCATAGATAACTGTGGTCAATTGTTTGTCGGTATAAATTCGAGTTATTGTTTTCCGCGGCGAAGTGCATGGTACAAAACTAGTTAATAAAAAAAACATGAAAAACTAGTAACACAAAGCTTAAAACAAATTCAATATACTTGCAACATATATTTACTTAAAAAAAATTATACCGGCTTTTCGATCTTCCGAAACTTCCACCCACGCCCGACAAAGGGCTATTTTCTCCTCTTTTGTCCAAGGCGTCACTTGCCGCTTTGGTTGTACATCTTGTTCGGGCGGTTCACCACCCCTACCACCACTTCGGGCAGCGCAACCGATTGGCTTCCCATTGTGCACCTGAGCCTATTGATTGTGTTAAATGCAGCCTCCCTTTTCTATGATGTCAGCATTCGTGATGTGCCGGCCTATTGTCATGGCGCAGTCGTGGTGCAACCGATTGTGTTTTCGTTGTTCGGCTAAAACCTAGTTATCAACAATCATTAGCTTTTTTAAACTTCAAATAAACTACTGATATCTAAAAAAAACAAAACAAATACATCAATTTAAAATGTCAACCAGCTGCAATAGTTTGTCACTTCCCAAAATCACAGTAACAATTTGGTTGAAAATTTCCAAAAATTGCAGCTAGCAAATTCGCTGAATTTTCATCGAACCCGACTGGTGAATACCTCCTGGTTTTGAACAAAGGGAAGCTGAAGCACGTTTTTAATGTGGAGATCGACGACATTCAACCAATAAAGTTTTCATACTCTAAAAAGATGAAAAATATTTAAAGTCATTAATCTTACATTACAAATCCATATACGAAAAAGGTGAAATATATTTGAAGTTAACTAGAATAAAGAAAAAAGCTTCCGGTATTCATCTGCCTCTTGAGCCATTTCCTCCATGCTTCTATCTTTCCTTTCCTTGTCCAAGTCAAGTGTGTTCTTCAGTTCTTTCTCCTTCTCATCAATCTGCAAAACCAGTAATCGAATTTTTCAAATCTTTCTACAGCAGACGTTGCAGAAGCAGCCAAATGTATATAAAATCTCAAAGTATGACGAAATTTTTACACTCGTAAATTCATCAAAAACCGCTGAATCTTGCAAAATATGACGTGTTTTTTTTTCTCTTTTGGGGATGATGTATAAGGCCATCCAATATTTGGAGTTGGGGACTCACTAGAAGTAGCCTCTCTATCCTTGCGACAAAGGCATGGGCGTAGCTTTTAAGGGGCGGACCCCCCCCCCCCCCCTCCCCCCGAATTTTCTTTCAGAAGTTCCGATTATATAGTATTCGTATAGAAAAATTTTGGTATATACGGTTTCGACCCCCCGAAACTAGTGATTTCCGCCCCCCCCCCCCCCCCCCCCCCCCCCCCCGAAGTCTCGGGTCAAGCTTCGCCACGGGACAGAGGTAAGGCTTGGCTTGTCTACATCCCACCCTCCCATACGTCACTAATGGCTTGGCTATGGGTGAGATTATGCTAAGTATGAGTCTTGTTGTATAAGTCCATCCAATGTTTTATAGGTCACCATTAGTATATGTTTTCCTTTATACCAAATCCAACAAAAACTAGCTGAATAATATGTATAACCTGAAATTACTGAATTAAAGAAATAAACGTTTGGTCACTTTTCTTATTATGTAAAGAAAAATAAAATTTCTACATTCAGCATGTTTTTGGTAAGAAAAGACACAAACGAAGCATGAAAATTAGGTTCAGTGGTTAGGTTGGGTCATGGGTGACCTAACCGATAAATAACAAAGATATTATTAATCTTGTTTAGCTCTACATTTTTTTCAATGAAAGTAAAAGATGCATGAGCTTACAGCATCGTAGATTTCATCATTGTTCTCGAAATCCCCGCCTTTCCGAGGGACAATATGGATGTGAACATGAGGAACTGTTTGTCCTGCTTGGGGACCATCCTGTAGAAAGATGATCATAAATTTCATAGCAAGAATTAAATTTGTCACTAGCTACTTAAATATGATCTTATATATATCCTTTATACACATCTTCCAGGTAGTCAAAGGCACAATGCACATAAGAAGAGCATGCCAAAAAAAAAAAACACAATAATAAAAAATATATAACATCCATTGATATTAAATAATTTAATACTATTCTACATTACATATATAAGGGAAAGATCCTGTACAAAGTGTTTTTTTTGTAAGAACTATCAGAATCAAAGGAGTGTATTTTTTTTTTTTTATTTTTTTTTTTCGAATTTTTTTCCATACTGTTAAACATGTATTATAGTATTGAAATCTAAAAAAAACAAAAAATAAATAAATTTTGGTGTAGAGTAATTACGTAATTACTGTTGTAGAGTAATTACATAATTACTCTAGTGTAAACTAATGTATTTACTTTAATGACGTAATTACACTAAAATTTTTTTATTTTTTTTGTATTATTCATCTAGAAAGTATGTTTAAGAACATGGGGAAAAAAAATTCTAAAAAAATAAATAAATTTTCCCCCCTTTGATTTTCACAGTTCTCACAAAAATAACACTTTGTATTTGATCTTTACTCTACATATATACAATAAGAAAAAGCCGCGTGCCCGCGTGTGTTCGAGGAGCCTAAGCACAAGGAAGAAAAAGCAAGTTATGTAGTCAGCTTACTTGAATTGCAAATGTAAGTGAAGACGCTTTGTGGTAGTTCTCAAGTTGCTTCCCAATTTTTTGGGCTGAAATCCACAGGTCACTAGTCTCCTCTGCAGTGAGGTCAACAAAGCGCTTCACTTGACGCTTTGGGCAAACAAGCACATGTGATTTATTATTGTCAAGGCAACCAAAAACTGATAACGGGCCGAAACAGATATAGCTTATAGTAAGAGACAGACCCACATAGGGTTTTTGAATTTTGCAACTAGCCAATGTTGTAATATTAATAAGAAAAAAGAAAACGATACAGTTGCAAACTTACAATGATAATTGATAATCCTACATTTGAAATATTAAAGATTTAGAAGAAGAATAATGCTTAACATGTCACCTCTTGGGATTAAAATGATTAAGAAAACTGTATAAATATAAGGATATGACCTGCAGAAGAAAATGAGAATGTGTGAAAATCATATTCTTTTTTTTATTATTATTATTAATTAAACCTACCACATTAACATAACAAATCATATTACTAGGGCTGCAAACGAACCGAACGAACACGAACAAGGCCTTGTTCGTGTTTGTTTGTTAAGAAAATCATGTGTTCACGAACAGTTCATGAACACTTGCCGAACGAGATTTTTTGTTCATGTTCGTTCGTTAAGAAAACACTTGTGTTCGTGTTCGTTTGTGTTCGTTTGTTAATTTTGTTCATGAACGCATACGAACACAAACGAACATATATTAACTTTGGAATAAAATATAATTCTTAAGATATCAGCTAGATCCACCCAAAAATATAACTAAATTATCCAAACATATTTACCTCACATATATTATTTATTTGGGTAAATAAAAGATAAAAAAATTTATAAAAATTATAAACCCTATTAAACTATCGAATATAAACGAACACGTTACCGAACGTTCACGAACATAAACGAATGAACGCGGCCTCTGTTCATTTCCGTTCGTTTAACTAAACGAACAAATAAACGAACGAACACAAACGAACTTCCCGCCGAACGGTTCATGAACGTTCGCTGAAAGTTCAGTTCGTTTGCAGCCCTACATATTACTGCTCAAACAAAAGCAAAATTTTGGGGGTGGCTGTGTAAACCGAAGTGATGGGTTATCTTTTATAGTGTAGTTTATAAGTTTGTTTTTCATTTAAAGTATAATAATATTAAAATTTGTTAAACATAAGATATAAAGGAAAGAAAAAAGGAAACCCTAGAAAAGAATGAGGAATGAGGAATTAATAAATTATTATTACCAGGAAGAAGGGGGCGGAGATTGACCAATGCATAAGAAAGAGGAGTGGAGTAAAAGACTTCCCTTTGATGGATATTATAGGGTCCGAATTTGTAATGTTCAGCCTCCATCTACACACACTAATTTCATTTCAATTTCAAATTAAGGAACAAAAGTAATTAAAGTGTGTTGTTGTTGTTAATAATAAAATACAGTAGATGAGAATACCTTTGTTGATAAAGCTCTTGTGACTGGAATACGGGCGGCGGCGGCCACAGGGCGGACTACCAGTGCTGAACCAAAACAGGAGCAGGAGGAGATTGCTAAAACTGAAACTAGCCTTGCCATTTTTGCCTTTTCACCTCCCCTTTCATCGATCTTGGCTCTCCTTCCTTATTTTCCCCTCATTATTTATTACTTTTACAAAAAGTTAAACTGGTGAATTTTCAAAAATACTTAGGGGAAGGGGCGCTTATTTCTACCAATCCTGCACTGTCACATCACTTCACTTATTTCCTTTCGTGAAACACTTTTTTTGAAGGCAGCACTCCACTGATTCTTTACCCAACTATCAATTATTTTCACACATAATAATAATAATAATAATAATAAAAAAACTCGAATTAAATAAATTAGATAATATACTGAAAACAAAATTCACATTGATTATTAAATTAAACTAAAATAATAAAATCTTAAAAAAAATATATGTATTAGAAATGTGTGGATGTGAAGCAATAAATCACATTCATTTTTAGGGATACAATTGTAAATTAATAATATCACATTCATCATCTACTTTAAACTTCATCTTCTTCGATGATAGTCTTTTCCAACCAAAAGAAAAATAAAGCTATTTGTAAATTACACCTCTTAGCTATTCTTAATTTTTTATTTTCTTCTCTACTTGAAAACTTCTTGTTGGACGCCTTAGATGTTTTCTAGAGGTGCCTTTTACGTTCTTCTATCTTCTTCCCCAGATTTCCGGCTACCGATTCGACCACCGAAAGTGGTTGTTCATTAAAAAACATTGAAGGTACTGTTGATTATTGAAGTAAAAGAAAAAAAAAACACTGAAAGTTTGTGTGAACGTTTGTGCTTCACGGTCAGTTAGCAGCACGGTAACTAAAACCCGAATTTGGTTCACGGGACCACTACCAGCATGGGTGGCGGCGGTGTTACCGTGCTGGTAGTGGGTTACCCGTGACTAAATCGGTAGGTGCCCCGTCCTCCCTTATAACTTTTTGTGAAAATTCACAAGAAGGTTTCAAAAAGTTTACCCAAACACCCTCTTATTCAAATATTCTCTTTCCTTCACTAAAATGCCCACAATCTTTATTGTTTTAATAAAATAACACCTTTAGTTACATTTTCGTTCTAGGTGTTTTTGGCAAATTATTACTCAAATAGTCCCTAAATTCAACGGTCGTTAATTTTTTCAGTTAACTCCATGTAAAATGACGAAAATGCCTTTAATATTAAAAATACATTATTAAAATAATAGAAAAATCTAATTGTGAGTGTGAACATTGATTGTTGGTTATATTGGTGGACTTTGCATCTGATTTCAAGCTCTAATTGTTGCTTCTTATTTAAAATTTGATTTTAACAAGAAAACCATCTGGCAAACCTATACATCAACCATGGTTGGTTTCTTCTAGCCATAACACAAGTTACAGCCCCTTTCAACAGTCTTAACACCGAACCGAACATTGTACACAGACATTTTATTAACATATATGCACGAATCACGAGGCTAGCCACTCAACCGACAAAACATTAGTCGCTCGCTGACTTAAGCTTTCCCTGATACAAGCAAAGCTTCAAGAGATTTAGGGTCCATGACTGGCGCTTTACATGCAAAATCCCGACACACAAGAGCCACCACATTGTCGGTTACAAAGTTGCTCTTCGCCATTGCAGCAACATTTGGGTTCTTCTCCTTCCAGAATCCCATCTCTTCTTCATCACTCGGGTCTATGTGTATAACCTGATTCAACAAGAAGGCACCCGTTACGGAGTTTTTGCTTACTAAATAAAATGTTTGACCTTAATAGTCTTGAGCCAAAGATATGACTTACAATTTTGTTGGGATCATATGATGCATGAACTGAAACAAGCATGTGTTCCATCTGGGGAGATGATTTCATTCCCACTAACACAACTTGCTTCTTTGAGGGAACGGCAAGCATATCAGCCGCACAACACATTAATGGAACAGCCACGGGTGCTTCTTTCAACCGCTTCTCAAAGACTGCCTGAACAAAACGTAACGTGTGGTTTTCAACATGATGATATTGGCAAAATGGGTGGTTGGATAAAAAGCAAATGAATTTGGGTCTAGACCAATAAAGTTTAGGGTAAGTCAAAGCGGGATGAGTCGAGTCGTTTGGCATGCAACACCTTTTGTCTACTTTTCTATTTTATGAAAAATATAAATCAAATACGGTTATAAAAAATTATTACAATAGTGAGACAAATGCCCAAATCAACCCCTCTCGACCCATTTCCCTTGCAACTGTTTATAAAATTTCACTCCTTTGACCCATTAGAATTAGACGAATGCCACAAATCAGCCTGTTTTTACATAAGCAAGTTGAAATACTCGTCCCTAAAATGATCAATTAAATAACCCCTTAAAATAAATTTGAGTAAAGTATCGAACCAGAAGGTGCTCTGCATTCTGTCTGTAACGATCAGATTTCGTGCCTGTAAACATAGACGCGAGCCTCACAAGATTAATTGCTGAAACCGAGTTGCCAGATGGTTCAGCTCCATCATGGTCTTCTTTCACACGAAGAAGAACCGACTCATCTTCTCCTGTGGTATTGAAATAACCACCCCCGGTTTTATCAAGAAACACCTCATCCTAAAAGCCCGTTAGAAGGTTAAAATTTTAATACAAATCCATAAAATACAAAAAGCTAGAAGGGTCAAGAGCTCAAATACTTGTATATCTTGAAGTTCAACCGCCCAAAATAACCAAGCAATTTCACCACCATACTCATACACATCAAGTAACGCTGATATTAAAAATGCATAGTCATCCAAGAATCCCGGAGCTTTTGAAGGCCCATTTCTGAAACTATGTTGCAGTCTTCGAGATTGTGAGTTGTACAGATTTTCCTTTATGAAATTCAATGCTTTCTTGGCAACTTCCATGTATTCTTGTGGCTAAATAAAAAAGAAGATAATCTAATATAAGATCAGGGTATTTAATTGTTCTTTTTATTAAAAAATTAAATCATACGTTAGTTCCAGAAACAGGAAAGTTGAATTTTGTGTCCTCAGGTTCGGTCTTGAGGATTTTAGATGCTCTAGCAAATGATGAAATTGCAAGTCCGTTCCAGGATACGATGACCTGCATATTTAGCATATATGTTAGCAGAAATGACAATAGAATTTTACGCATAATGGGTTAAACATGTCAAATGTGGAAAATTGACTAAAAATGGAATGTGTTAAACGGTCAAAAGTAGCCTAGCGTGTTTCGAAATGCTTACAATGTACTAACTCGTTCTATTAAAAATAAGTTATCTGAATAGTCTATTAGTATAGTTTTGTTGTCATATTGAATACATCACTTATCTACAATTACAAAAGAACTGATAGAAGTGTTCGCCGATCGGCTCAACGCGGCCCGACCGGCTTTGAACCGCACATACCCATTTTGACCAGTTATTGACCCACTCACCCCCTGTTTCGTCAAATCTACATACAAGTAATAAAGATGAACTTTTAAGAAACTTATACTACCTTATCATCAAGATGAGGTCGAGGGTGCTTCGATCTTGCTTCAAAAAGTTTTTTACGGCTTACACCAAGAATTTCTTGATACTTCTCCAGTGGCATACCAAGTTTTGATGCCAGTTCATCGGTGGTTTTCCTTTCAATTAATACATTTTTCCCTTTAAATTCATTATGTGGATCACTCATAGAAGAAAGATCACAGTTTCCTGATTTCTTGATGTAATAGTGCTCCTTAAAAAGACTTGCGTGCTCACCAACTATGTCTTCAATCTTAAAAACATAAATCGAACCCATTCCAGGAGTTAGAAGTCAACAAAATTTATCAGTTTAACTTGAGAGTCATCCATTACTTTTTACTTTTATTTTGAAATTGATATAAACAATTAGTTTGACTGGATAAGTCAAAAGCGCTGACCACTATCAATATTGAAACACATCAAGTTGGCTTATGAAGTACAGATGATCGACTTTTATGAACCATAGTACTTCACGTTTTATAAAGAAGTAATCATGTTCTCATTTAAATCCCACAAACAACAGTAATATGAAAGAAAGATTGATTTTGGACTAAATTTGTAAACATTAACCCTATAAACACATCATCATCATCATCATCATACTTAGTTAATCCCACCAATAGAAAAGCTAAGGTAAGGTCTGAGGAGGGTAAGATGTAGACAGCCTTACCTCTACCCCGTTGGAATAGAGAGGCTGCTTCCAGTGAGACCCTCGGCTCGATAGTGGTTTTGTATCAAGCCTTGGACATAAGGCACATAACACTTAGCAATCGGGACAAGCCCGATTGGTGCATGTAACCCCTTGTCTTTTGGCTATCAATGCCACCACATGATGCATGATTAACCATCCGTCGTTTTTAACGTTATTTTCACGAAATTAGTAAAATAACGTTAAAATTAGTGTAACATCAGTTGAGAATTTTATTATGGCAAGATGGGTTTTTTTTTTTTTTTTTTTTTTTTTTTGCAGTTTGGTTCTTGGTTAAAGTTAGTTTTAAACAAGTTTAAACCAATTTGGTTTTCAGTTCCAATACTTCATATTATTTGGTTTTGGTATGGATCCAACCAAATGAACATGCATAAAGTCAGTTCACCATGACTAGTGTAAATACCGCATAAAGTCAATTAACCATGCCTAGTGTAAAAAGTGCTTGTAAGTTACTCAAGGAAAACAATGTCAGCATATAGTTGCACACCTCACTGGTGGTCCACACATAAAAAGCACCTTCCTTTTTCTTTGTAGGGTTTTCGGGTTCAGCACTATCAGCATCCTCAGCAGAAAAGATTTCACCATTATGCCCAATCATGTCCCTCTTCAAATAATCGAGAATATCACGAGCCACGCACGAGTAAAATACATCTTTTGTGATAGAGAAAACATCAAGATACACATTGACAAGTTGACCCTGATCGTATAACATCTTCTCAAAATGTGGAACTGTCAAGAATTAGCATTTATCAAAATCTTGATCAGAATGAACAAACATGCCAATCAGAATTAATTAAAAAAAAAAAAAAGTTATGCACTACGGGGTGTTTGGCTGTGTTTTATAGTTAAAAAAGGTTAAAACCGATTATGTGAAGTCGATCACAATTAAAATATCAGTTGCAGGTTCTGGATGCGCTTCTGCAGATTTGAAGGTTCAATAATCAAATGGTCTTGTTGAGTGTTGTAAATTCATGTTACTTAAGGGCCTAACTGATGAGATGACCAAAACAAACATTCTTATATAATATTAAAGTATTCATATTTAATATACAACAATTAATTTCTAAGTAGTATTATTAAAAAGCAGACGTTTCTATAATAATATATGACCACAAAAACTAAACATGGGTACAAAAGAGGGGTAAATAAGTAATTAAGTGATGTAGTTTTTTTTCTTTAACTATTTAAGTGATCAAATAATCATAATAATGCATCCGTAGTCACTTCTAACAGTAGAATCTTACTATTACGACATGAAACTGCAATAATAAAATAATTTGTTGTATAAAGAAAATATTAACACCCTTCATGTTTCTGTAAATTACTTACCATGCCAGCACTCATCCACACTGTAACGGTGAAAACCACCACCAAGATGATCATGGACCCCACCTCTTGCCATGCATTGCAGGCTAAATGACACCATTTTTAGATGTTTTTCAGCTTCGTCTGTTTTTCCCAAACCCATTAATTTCTTTGACTGATATATCATTGCTTGTGGCTCTGATGGGCGTGGAAACTTGGGGGCTGAGCCAAATCCACCGTATTCTGGATCATAACTTTCGGCAAGCTACATAAAATATAAAAAGAATAAACAAATAGAAGACCTGTTTACTTAATAATGGGTTGATTACCAGATTAGCTCTTAAATCAAACCATTCTTATACAAGAAATAGTTGAAAAAACATACAGCTCTCCGTTAAATCTCCATATAAGCACATGGACTTTATTTTTGCATGATAAAATCCCCTAACTTTTAACACTTAATAATAAAGTCACTTTTACCCAAAAAAACATAAACAAATAATCCATCTCATCTCTCAAAAAATAACCAAAAGGTTTTTTCTGAATGTCCAAGGATTTAATCATGCCAATATAAACTCCAAGGACTTATGTGTGAATTAAACAAAAGTCCCGGTTAACGTTACATTAGCCTGAGTATTGACTTGTGCAGTGTTGTAGCTAATGTGTTAAACAAAAGTCCCAACAAAAAACAAAGCAGGATTAGTTGTTTACGGATTTTGTGCATTTGTGTAATGCACTCTGGGCAATTTCTTCTGATAGTTTGTCAGATAACTTGCTAATAGACAATGCTTCTGACAATTGTTCGATAGCAAATGTGCCACTTTTAACAAGCACGTCTTTCTTACTCTCCCAGGCTTCTTTCACTTTTCTGCACGAACAATAAATAGAATCTATAGTCAAATTTCATTTCTATTTATTATTTGCATCCACAAAATAGAGAAAACATGATCAATTTTTTGAACAATTGTGCTGCCAGTGTTGCAAATAGACCATTCTTGCACAAATGCAAAAAACGAAAACATGCGTACACGTTGCAAACCATTGGAAATAACGGATTCTTAGTGATTTGAATTTTGCTCAATACATGCATAAGTAAATGTAGGTCATTTGGCCAAAAAAAGTCAAAAGTCTATGTAAGTTTTTTTTCTTCTACAGCAAAATAAACTTACAAACCCAAGGTTGACAAAGTAATGTTTACAAAAACTGGCACGAAATTTTCTTCTATAGTCGAAGGTTTTCTGGCTACTCAAGACATGTGATTCATAATATCAAGTTCCAATTAGTCTTATGACTAAAAAGGTAAAGTGCACCTAGGTTTTCTGGAAGACATCGAGTAGACAACTAAAAAACGTGCAAACCTGAGGATGGTTTTAAACCCTGGCCTCCCATACTTATCATCAGGGGGGAAGTAAGTTCCACCCATCAAAGGCTTCAAGTCAGGAGAAAGAAAGACGCTCAACGGCCATCCTCCACCACCATATAGAGCTTGGACATAGGTCATGTACACCTAGAAAAATATAAACATGATTTTCAAACAGTTTGGTTGTCTAATGAAAATTGCAACCTTTCAATTTTTGGAAAGTTCACATTACAATTATATATTGGTCAAACAGAACGAAAAGGAAATGAACTTTAGATTTTTCTTTTTCTGATTTTAGCAAGCACTTTAGAGTTGGGCATAATATAGGAACCAACTACTAATTTATTATGGATTTAAGCAACCAACAATATTACATGGCATTGCTCATGCTAGATGCCACATCTGCAAGCCATGCTTATGTGTGAACACAAACCAAAACATTAATTATATCACATGTTTTTAAAACATGCATCCATCTTTTTATTTAAAATAATAATTAAATGCAACATGGCCTATACATATGCGCTAAAATGCAAATAATATCACACGTAAATATTGGTAATGACCTGTGAGTTGTTTTCTATTTTGCACCTACTTTGGGGATGGTTGCTTAAATCTGGAAAATGTGTAAAGCTCATTTCTATCTCATGCACTTTTTCCTAATCTATTTTAACTGTCATTGTTACTTGAAAGTCACACGATTCCATTGCCGCTATTGTATGGTAGGCATTTCCCTGAAAGTCGAAAACTATATGCATGATCAAACATGGTTGTCGAAAACTATTTGTGTTTTTCAAGCAAATGTGACCGATTAACCGGTAACAACATCTTCATTGATCCTCATCCCATAGAAATAGGACCCACAAAATGTGGTAAAGTAGGATTGAACATAAGCATGCAAAAGAGTTGGGTTTATAGTCAAACTCATAGTCAACTCCCATATCACATTTTCTTTTATCACCATTACTCATAAAACAATGTTTCATAATGAAAACGGCACATGATAGGAAGGAATGAATGCCAAAATATGGGCGCCATAGTAAAGTTCATAGGAAACTCCATTACCTTGTCTACATCTGGTCGTTCTTCGCGATCCACCTGTTTGGAAGAAACATAAAATTTTAAAAAACTTTAGCTATTTCAAATGTAATTAGCAGTCAAAAGTGCAAGTTAAAAAGAGAAGTACAAAGTATCATTCATTCTTATTAAGCTCTATATTACTCACCTTGATGCTAACAAACCAGTCGTTAAGCAATTTTGCAACCCCGTCATCTTCAAAAGATTCTACCTCCATTACATGACACCTTAAGCAACAAACACACACAAATTATCAGCCATATCAACCCCTAAATTTCCGTAAAACAATAATAATCTCTTTTCAATAGTTAGTAACATACAAAAAGTTATTGCAAGGTTCATTCTAAGATTAGAACTATGCAACTTAGATACTTTCGTACTCCCTCTATTTAAACCCACTATTTTAATTAAAATTTGCCATTATATTGTTTCCCTTTTGATTTTTATAACTATACTCTTATCCTTTATATTACTAAATCTACAAATTAAAAGTATATACATAGCAAATCATAGTTGGCACTTATATTTGACGATTGGTTAAATAGCTAAAATATGCAATCTTGTGAACTAAAATTAATGATACTAATATTGTAACGGTTATGAAAGGGAAAATGCTTAAATGTGGTTTAAAGCTTACCAAGAAATAATTGTTACCCACTTATCTTAGGAGCTTTGGAGAAAAGAACTTTTTGGGTTGACATTATGCTTAGAAAAAAAAAAAAAGTTTGCATTTATTTCAAGACGCTAGTAAAAGTGTTACCCTTGCTTAACCTTAACGTATGATAATTTACGAACAAAAGGAGCAATAATATAACAATTTACGAGAGCATAAGTGACTCACCAGTGGCAGGTGCTGTATCCAACTTCCAAGAAATAACAATCCATGACCAAATTACATAAAAGCATTATATGTTAGTTCCTCAAATTGATAAAATTTGAATTCGTGGAAAAGGTATTGAACAAACGACAACATACTTGATAAGAAAATGGGAACATCCCTCTTGCGAGCTTCTTCAAATGCCTCGTCACCCCATGGATACCAATTAACCTTCAAATTTGGAATGAACATAAAATCTTTTCAAACAAATACAATATCCCAGTATAGCTATTATTAAACAAAACATAAAACCTAAATTAACCCATGATGAAAGCAAGCTGTTACTGAGATTTAAAAAAAAAAAAAAAACAAAAAAAAAAACAAAAAAAAAAATATCCAAACTTTGTTGCAATATAAGCAAGATATTATGATTTCAAACAAAACCCTAAAAAAATCTTGAACAGCAAAACAATTATGCACAATCTCTTGAATGAAATGCGAATAAAACACGATCCGAACAGCCCATTAACAAAATTCAGCAAAGTTACATATCAGTAACAAAATTATGCATACATGAATACCAGATGACAAGATAGTTGTAAATTGTAATACTGATATGAGACTGTTGATTTAAAGTTTAGGTTTTAAAGGGGTCTGATCATCCTCAAAACAGTTTAATTGGTAGATTAAGAACCAACAAAAACATGGAACAACAATAACCCAATATCCCAAACCCCCATCAATAAAAACCGCAGTCACTATAGTATCTAAACATTAAACATTAATCCAAAATATATAAAGAGCTGTGTTATAATAAACAATTCCATAAATTATATATAAAAATATGAAGATAGTGATTGATACAGGGTTATGAGCATGCTGAAGAAGATAAGGGCTATGTTCTGAAGCAAGACGATTAGTGTGGTTGTGTTGACTGGAAGTTGAGGTTGTAAAGGTATGATCTTTTGCAGCCATGGAAGAGACTCTGGTTGGTTTATTATTATTATTATTAAAAGATGATGATGATGATAATATTGGACGAAATTTATGAGGTGAAATAGGGCGAAAATGGGTGAAAGGTTTTAGAGACGAAAAGAAGAATGTTGTGAGCATAGGTTTGGGAAGAGTGTGTAGGTGAGAGATGGCAGAAGAAGCAGCTACAACAAGACTTGTTCTTGTTGGTGTTGCCATGTGATGCTTGTTGTGTGTTAAATGAATCTAACTGCCACGTGAGGGGGCAGCCCAAACTATTGAAGTCACCAAAATGAGTTTTTTTTTTTTGAACGATCAACTAAAGTATTGCCGGGTACTCTGTACGCGGCCCTCAATGGCCGAAAGGGGCTCCAGACGGCCTCTAGTCCGTACGGACAGAGCCCTTCGGCCCACCCGTCTCCAGTTCCAGGGAAAACCCGGCCCACAAACCCGCCCGAAGGCACGACGGTAGTGAACCGGTAAAACCTGGAGGGATCAGGAGTCGAACCCATGACCACAAGGGTCAAGGGTCTCTCCATCACTTCCCAACCACCTACCCCACCACAAGGGTGGGGGTATCCATCACATGCCTCCTGTGGGAATTGAACCCAGCTCCCCCAAAGAGAGAACCAGCCCTTTTACCACTAGGCCACATGATCAGGATCACCAAAATGAGTTATCTTTCTTTTTTTTTCGTTGGTCCAAAAATTCTTGTATATTTGTATTTCTATTTTTTATTTTTTTTTATACTTTTCTTGTATTTTGTTGGTCCAACAAAATCTTGTATATCTATATTTTAGACGTCGATTCAAGAGTGAACTCGTCAGAAAATGTAGACTCTCCGGTATAGCTCTGCTCACCAGCCCCAACTTGTAACCTGCAAAACAGACGTCGTTAGTCTCGCCACGGAGGACCTTGTGGGGTGACTTCGTGACCACCATCTGGCGTGAGGGTAAGTGTCTTGCTTGGACGACGTAAAATTTTATTAGACGAGAGCTCCAATGAGAGGTCTCGGTGAGTAGTGTGGGTATTCAATGTGTCTTTTACTTGAACCTTACATATATGGGGAGGAATGAGCCTCCCCCCTGGTCTCTCTCTCTCTCTCTCTCTCTCTCTCTCACACACACACATCATGACCGTTGGATCAATCAGATATTCCTGATGGGTGTCGGCGCACCAACCATTTGCTACCTAATAAGAGGAGACCCCTTTTTTAATGTTTGTGTCCTTCCCTTGTTAAGAGGCATGTCTGCATTTAATGCAAACATGATTGGGCGACAGAATGTTCTTTGGCTCTTTTCACGAACTTAGGTAATACAGTAGCCACAACTTCTCCTGCATTGGGCCTAGTTTAAGCTACTCTAGTCAGTAGAGCAAACAAATGTATCTATATTTGCACGATTATTTGTGTCATTGAATCCAACTACCACGTGAAGGGCCATCCCAAACCTTTTTATTGCATTAAAGTCATCAATTTTGTGTAGTTATCGTGCTTTTTGTTTTTTACCTTTCCTTTTGGTTCAGAAAATCTTGTGTATATCTATTTTTTTTTTAATTTTAGTTGCAGGGACAAACGATAGTGTCTGCATAAGGGTGATAAAAAAAGTTCAAACCCAACACAAATACCCGAAACCTAAAACATCATGGTCAGATGATGTTGGGATAGGTATTCGAGTATGGGCTAGAAAAAAAATTG
Source organism: Ambrosia trifida (assembly GCA_028751855.1). Taxonomy (NCBI): domain Eukaryota; kingdom Viridiplantae; phylum Streptophyta; class Magnoliopsida; order Asterales; family Asteraceae; genus Ambrosia; species Ambrosia trifida. The sequence goes on from CM054125.1 coordinate 12,040,022, forward strand.
TGTATGAGATTGTATGACACTAGTAAGTGATACTCGACCGGTTACTCAAAACTATATACACCCGTTTACCCTAATTTTATAACCCACATCATATACCCAAAATTTTGTAATATCAAATTTTATTTTCTCTTAATCATTGGTTATTTAGGCCAAGAGGGACACAACCTTAGAGTAACCTGATCCCCTTTAACCTTACGGTGTCACCTCACTACCCCAGTTCGGTACCCTAAAACACCAACCCGAATGAAAATCAGGGGTGGCCTTAGTAGTATTAGGGGTTGTTTGGTTGATTAAGTGTTGAATCATTAAGAGGTTTGAATGGTTAAGAGGTCTGAATGGTTAAGTGCTGAATCATTAAGTTGGACCTCTTAATGGTTAGTATTATTGTCCTACATTGGTAGGAGAGCCTCATTAAGGTTCAGCATAGTTCAATGCTTAATGGTTTAGTGCTTAATGGTTCATCAACATCTCAAGTCTTAATGGTTCAGCCTTAACCATTCAATTCAGAAGCTGAAACAAACACGCTGAAGTTGAATCATTCAGCACTGAATGATTAAGAGGCTCACCAAACAGCCCCTTACATTTTAGTAAATTCATATGACACCGGGAAATTAACTATCATTTATTTTGGGCCTGGGCTGAAATCCAATATGAGGTTAGGGCAATATTTTTGGGCCGTCTTACAATAAACATAAATAAATGTGGGGCTGACAGTTGACAGCTTGCCAGCAAGAACAGCCGATGCCTCAATACTTTGATCGGTAAAATTACTCCTTTGATCAGATCATATTATTCCAATAATAATAATATGCCGCCAATTTCTTTATCCAGGCTCGGAAGCTCGCTTCCATTCTCTAGATTTTTCAGGTACTCCCTCAATTGTTATTATTATTATTATTATTTACAATGTGTGTTTTACTCTTATCTCCATCAATATTCGTTTCTAGTTTGTACAATGTGTGTTTTACTCATGGTTATTATTATTATTATTATTATTATTATTATTATTATTATTTACAATGTGTGTTTTACTCATGGTTATAGTTCATTTGGAGGTTATTAGGCGGTTACATAAATATAATAACTATATCAATTCACAACTGAAATTTCTAGGGCTTTTGTTGTTGTTGTTGAAATACCATTCTTATATCCATTGATAAAATAGACAAAATTACATTAGGATGGCAGGTAAGTGGGCAACAAGCTGTGCCGCTACCACCTTCTGAAGTGCACATCCGATTCTGCTAAATACATACCCTTGGTTTTTAGAGCCCAGTGAGGTACCGGGAACCATCTTCTGCACTCGATCAAGGAACTGTACTGCCTCAGGGGCAATGGAGCCAAACGTATCGAAAGCGAAATGCAACGCGTGTTGGTTAACAGGCTACTTCGTTCTTACTAAGATACCATACCGGTACCGTACCGATACCGATAATACCGAAACCGAAAACCTCTAAATGTGGGTACCGCACCGATACTGGTACCGAATACCCTCGGTTTGGTATCGGTTCGGTACGGGATCGGGATTGGGACGGGACGGGATCGGTATTCGGCTGCTCATCCCTAGTTCTTAGTGACCTTCTTGCCTCCACCCTCAAAACTGTCTGCCCTGGCACAAACCCCGTTTCCAGTTGAATGGAACTCATAGGCATACCTTTGATTCTGACGGTGATTAGCTAAAAGTATGGTTGACAAACTGCAATTTCATAGTTTTGTCTTTAGTAGGATCGGTTTTGCTATCCATATGGGGTTGCGGCGCAGCTTGTTGCTCGTTTACCTGCCACTTTATTGTAATTTGAGTTGAAGAGTCTTTTAATTGCTTTTAATCCAAAAATTATGAAAAAATAATAATTAGAATTAAAAAAATAAAGCTGAAGATTCTTTTTTTTAACAGGCAGGCTGAGCAGGAGATGGAGACAGTGGTGAAAGTACTTCAACCTGGACCTTTGGGTATCGTGGAGCATAAGTTTTCTGCTGAGGAGATTGAGAAAGCGAATGCTACAGTTAAGAGAGCAGTACAGAATTGGAAGAGGAATGCAATCATAGAACGAAATCGACCCATCTTGAAAGATTATATTAGTTAACCACATCTTGTTTGTTACTACTTTCTTTGAAAAAATCGGACATAAAGAATAATTTTGTACAATTTGAGGCTCTCACAACCCTTCATTGTGGCTGTAGCTGATCTTCGTTTCTTGATGTATGACTTTCTTCACTATTTTATATGATTTTTCGTGATTGGCGACACACCTTTTTCAAGATATTATTTATATAGTTGTTTATGTGTAGTGTAGTATAGTATTGTTGCTGACTGTTTTTGATAATATCATTGAGTCTTGATTTTTTTTTTATTATTATTACTATTTTTTTTTTTTGGGCACAAGCTGATTGGCATGCGACTAAGACTCAGCTTAGTAAGGATATGATCATCATATATACTTATTATTAGATTAGATTAGCAGACATACATTTCTTTCGTAACTCTTTGTTGGTGGATACCTGCATCTACTTGATAGACTACACTTACTCTCGACTACTAAAAATATTCGTTTGTATTTTACAGTTAGTAATTTGCTTATCTTGTATAGTATGATAAACTACAGGCACTCCCAATTACTAAAATCTGTATGAGTGCATTTTCCAGGTTCTTATATGAAAAAATGTCCGAAATTGCTCATTAAAGACTGCATGATTAATTTGGATCACAACAAAGGATTGGATGAAAAGAGTTGAAAAGGCCAGGTGAGGATAGGACTTGAAGATGGCATGGCGATCTGCTGGTGAATGGCTTTACATTAACCTTTTTTTTACAACACACATAAGTTCCTGACTGTTCTTTATATCAGTTATTTAACATAAAGCTGATGCATATACTCTGATAGTGGATAAACTGTATATGCCACTGGGATACAATGTTTTTCTGAGTTTAAAACAACGCACTTTTATTTGATATGTCTGTTACTGTCTTGAGAGGTTAAGTTATGCACCTACATGGCATTTACCTTCTCAGTAGCTTGGCTAGCTTTCCATTAACATGGAGCGATATGATCTCTTTTGTCCCACCAATCAGATCTTGACCTATAAATACAGCTGGTACACTTGGCCTACATCCTAGTGCATTCAGCTCTCTTTCCAGTTGCTGTCCATTAGGATATTCATCTAGCTCATAAACTCTAGGGTTTACCCCAAAGCTATATATCAGAGCCTTAATCGTGTGGCACATACAACAAGAACTTTTGCTAAATATCACCACTTCCTTTTTAGCAACCGCCCTTGTAACCATAGCCATTATCTTAAGAACAACACCATAATAAGAGGTTTAGAAGAAAAGCTATAAATAATGATTCTCAAAATATCTATAATCTATAATCGATAACTTATAATATAAGAATTGAGTTTGTATGAGGTGGCATTCAATGGAGGCCGCCACGTGGCATCATGTGAAACTTTCTTTTAAATTTATTTATTTTGTATTTTTAAATAAAATCTGTATCTATATTATCTTAAAATCTATATCTATATATATATATATATATATATATATATATATTGCAAAGGGATTAATCTTACATGTCATACTCTTATGCAATCTCTCCTTTGAGAGATGCCACATAGGATGTGATGTGGCAAGTGTAAACCAATTAAAAAAAAATATGATTTAACCTAATCTATATCTATATCTATATCTATATCTATATCTATCTATATCTATATATATTGCAAAGGGATTAATCCTACATGTCATGCTCTTATGCAATCTCTCCTTTGAAAGATGCCACATATGATGTGATGTGGCAACTCTAAGGGTGTGTTTGGTATGAAGTAATGGAATGGAGGGGGAATGGAATGGATGAGGTAATGGAATGGACAAGGTAATGGAATGGATCATTACCATTCCATGTCTTGTTTGGTTGCCATGTGGGAATGAAACAAAACATTACTTTGTGTTGTTAGATAGGCAGGAAAAGACGAAGGAATAAAATCGGAGGTGAGTGGTTGTAGTGGGTGGTGGGTGGTGGTCGGTGGCGGTGACGGTGGGTGGTGATATGTGGCGATAGCGACAGTGGTGGGTGGTGGTGACGGTGGTAGCGGCGGTGGAAGGTGGAGGTGGACGGTCGTGATGGTGGGTGGGCGACGATGGTGAGTAGTGGCAGTGGTGGTTGGTGGCGGTGTGTGGTGGTAGCATGGTGGTGGGTGGCGACGGCGATGGTGGGTGGTGGCGACGACGGTGGTGGTGGTGGCAACAATGGCGATGGGTGGAGGTGGAGGTGGATGGAGGTGATGGTGGATGGGTGACGATGGTGAATAGTGGCGGTGATGGGTGGTGGTGGGTAAAGGAAATTATGGTGAGTGGCGGTGGCAAGTGGTGGAGGCGGCGGTGGGTGGGTGACGGTGGTGGCCAGCGTTGGGTGGTGTTGGATAGCGGCGGTGGTGGGTGGTAGTGGGTGGTAGCGGTGGTTCGTGGCAGCGACGACGATGACGGTGGTAAGTGGTGACGACGGTGGTGGGTGGTAGCGGCATCGGTGGTGGGCGACGGAGGTGGGTGGTGACGGCGGTGGTGGGTGGTGGCAGCATCGGTGGTGGGTGGTGGCAGCATCGGTGGTGGGTGGTGATGATGGTGGAGGGTGGTGGTGGTGGTGGTGGTGGTGGTGGGTGGTGGGTTATGGTGTTGTTAGTAAAATGTGAATGAGGGATGGAATGAAAAAAAAACATGGGGGGTGGATGGAATGGTTTTGAGGGAATGAAATGCCTTGTGGAATGAGTGATTCCATTCCTTTAACCAACCAAACACACTATTTTTCATTACCTTGTAATGGTCCATTCCATTCCATCATACCAAACGCTACCTAAACCAATTAAAAAAAAGAAATAAATATGATTTAACCTAATTTATTATAATCTTTAACCTAATCTACTAAATCTAAATATTAAACCTTTATTATCTTATCTCTCGTGTTTCCTCCCATAACTTTTAAACGTTAATATCTTTTATATACGAGATTTTTTTAAGAAAAAATTTACACCAAATTAACGAGCGTTTTATTATCTTTCCAACGAGTACCATAGTGCTATATAAAAATCGGAGAAAAAAATGACTATTTTTTGTAACCCGACAGGTATTGTGTCGGGCTTGGGATTAGTTTAAAAAAAGTGTGTGTTTGGGTCGAGTATGGGATTAGGTGATACCCGACCCGATTACCCGAAACAACATACCCAAATACCTGAACTACATACCCGATCATATACCCATGAATTTTTTAACGCATCACATAACCCTTAGACTAATGCGTTTGATTTTTCAATAATTAACTTTTTTTTTTTCTTATTTCATGTTAGTTCTTTTTAGAATGATCGATTACAAACTTCCGAATTCATTTGTAATGGCATTAGATTTATACCCCGGCGCAGAGATTCGTTTTTTTTTTATATTTGAATATGATAACTTATGGCAGATATTTGTTTAAAATAATAATAATAATATATTTTATTATGCTATATTAAATATTTCAACCCGGGACGCTGCCGGGATAAAAACTAGTCTATTATAATCTTTAACCTAATCTATTAAATACCTAATATACTAAATCTAAATATTTTTTTCTTTCTCATGTTTCCTCCCATAACTTTTAAACGTTAATATCTTTTATATACGAGATTTTTTAAAGAAAAAAATTACACCAAATTAACGAGCGTTTTATTATCTTTCCAACGAGTACCATAGTGCTATATAAAAATGGAGAAAAAAATGACTATTTTTTGTAACCCTACAGGTATTGTGTTGGGTTTAGGATTAGTTTAAAAAAATGTGGGTTTGGGTCGGGTTTGGGATTAGGTGATACCCGACCCGATTACCCGAAACAACATACCCAAATACCCGAACTATATACCCGATCATATACCCATGAATTTTTTAACGCATCACATAACCCTTAGATTAATGCGTTTGATATTTCAATAATTAACTTTTTTTTTTAATTTCATGTTAGTTCTTTTTAGAATCATTGATTACAAACTTCCGAATTCATTTGTAATGGCACTAGATTTATACCCCGGCGCAGAGATTCATTTTTTTAATATTTGAATATGATAACTTATGGCAGAGATTTGTTTAAAATAATAATAATAATAATAATAATAATAATAATATATTTTATTATGTCATATTAGATATTTAAACCCGGGACGCTCCCGGAATAAAAACTAGTTTCAAATATGTTTATTAATAATATCTTTTCCTTATTTTCCTCTCACATTTTTTAAATGTTAGTGAACTATTAATTATTTTAAAATTTCAAATATGTTGATTAATATTTTTATCTTTATTTTTTTTTTATTTTCCGCTCACAATTTTTAAACGTTAGTAACTTTTATGTATGACATTTTTTTGAAAACAAAAATTACACCAAATTAACGATCGCTTTATTATCTTTCCAACAAGCATCATATATAGTGCTATACAAAAACAAAAAAAATGTTTTTTTAGTGAGTTTTTGTTCATGCAGAAAAAAACACAATGTATTTAGGTAATTTCTTATATAGGCAAGTCACTAATCATGTTATGATAATATATATGTTTTTGAACCTACTATTACATATATGAATTGCCTATGTTCATGTGCTATAACGATATGCTTAGCATTAAAAGAGGTTGAGATTTTTTAATCTGTTGGGAACGTAGCATGAGAACCCTTTTGATAGTATAAACATTAGAAAAATTTTCTTTTAACATTAAAAGAGGTTGAGACTGTTTACTTCTTTTATTCTTTTTTATTAAGTAATATTAGATTTTTTAACCCCAAAACACTCCCGAAGTAATCAGCTAGTTTATTATATGAAATTTGAGACTCCAACGGGCACTATATATAGAGTTCTAAATGAGTTTCATTAGATGATAAGATGTTCTTAGAGAAGACATTTTCAAAATTATTCTTATCAGCTGATATGTGACGGCATGTGTTATATATGTTTAGTAAAATTATTTTACACTATGGAGTAGGAATATAGATTAGCACACAATAGAGAATAAGATTCATTTTGCATTTTTAACCTTTAAAGCCTTTTCAGACATTATCGCTTAGTACTCACCAACTTGATCCCCTATTCCAATATGCCATCGATGCTATAGTCACACGCCTACTTGAGATGATATGTGAGAGAGTTATATATGATTACCTTGGAATCTTCTTCACCACGTGATGGGAAATCCATTCCACTTTCATTGACAATTTTAGACATTTCTGCGATCTTGTAAAACAGCTCCTGTTTGTTTTCGATAAATAAGGTTATTAAAATATATCAAGTCGTAAAGACAAAACCAGACTGTATCTCTTCACTTATCTTAACTCGTATTATATAGAAAGGAAAAAAAAGCACGTTTCCGTCGAACTTGAAGTATCATATGAGAAATGCTAAGGGTTAGTGATTTGGAAAAAAAAAAAAAAACATACATTGTATTTGGTCACAAAAAGATTATGCTAACCCCTTGAGTTTGCAATGGTAGAGAGTTTCAGAACATTATAGTTTGCTCCCTAGCATTCTCGTAACACCAACAAGCTAAAATAACAGACGTTTTATAGTACTTGCAATCAGATTCCTTATCTAATATCAATTGCATATGTATGGGGTGATCTCATCCGATTCAGGTAACAAATTCATGCCTAAAAAGAAAATTACAAAGCACATTTACCGATTCAGGACCATGGATGATGCATCTGATAGTTTTCAATTCCGTAAAAGATTGATCTGATGGTTGAGGTCTCCCAGTCTTTCTCCATCCTCGTACCTCTGTAATAATGTGTGATACGAGCTTAAATTCAGTTAAAAACACAAAAAATAATTTACAAGAAAGCATACCTGTATGGTCAATGGTATGCCCAACTAAAACACTAAACCAACCAGGAATTCCTTTGCCAGCCTCCACTAACTCAAAGAAATCACGGCGACAAAGATAGTACGCTCCTGTGGTCAGTTGAAATCTAGACACACCTCCTTCAAGAATATCCACTAATTCAATGTCATCAAACACTACTTCATCATCAGTGTACACAAGGTTAGCACCACACTCTAAAATTTCTAATCCGTTAACCACAATGATAGACACGTTAACTTTATCTCCAACTTTCAATGTGTTTCCAATGGGCCAGTAGCTTAACCATATAGCAACTTCACCAAACGCAGGTCTACCAGAAACTCTGGGGTTGTACATCAAGTCAACGCCATTGGTTGTACTGATTTTAACAAACCATGCCCAATCCTCGTCAAATGTTGTATATTTAAGACTTATGTTTAACCCTTTAAGTCTCTTATTCTTGGGACACAAAGGCACATCAAAGGATAGAAATGGGGATTCTGAAATATACTTAGGCATCAGGTTTGCATCCTTTATGTTGGGCAGAGATATGCTAATTATGTTAAATTCATACAACATCTGCACCAAATAAGCAACAAAGATCAATCATTCGCATAGAAACAGATTTACAGGTAATACACATAATAGCATATCAGAAAACCTGAAGTTGTCGACTTCTGCCTATTGTGAGCTCATCATCTCCAACCAGGCACACCTCATGGTTTTGATATTCTTTTAGCCACTTCATATGTCCCAAATCAGCTTCGTCAAGTTTGGCTAGTGGCATCAACTTGATGAAGCCTTCAATTTCACACAAACTGGTACATCCTTCATAACTAAACTCTTGCAATGTGAATTGACCTGATTGGAAAGATATTTTCTCCAGAGAGATACAGTAATACACATATAACTCCGCAAGTGTACTTGGCAGACATAAAAGCTGTTTAAGATTAAAGCACAAAGTCAAGTCAAGGACCCTAAGACTTTTGAGATGACTGTAATCAGGCAAGAATTCGAAGAGACTGTTGCCTAAACTCAAGTACTGTAAAAATGATTGGGCACTGAATCTAAGAGGAAAAGAATCGGCACACTCAATATAGCAGTCCTTGAGGAATAACCGTTGTACTGTATGGGGTAATGAAAAGTTAGTAATCTTCCCTGAAATCTTGCAGAAGTTTTCACACCCTATCATGTTTAAAAGAAGAAGATTCTTGAGGCCTCCAATGGTTTCACATACATAAGACAAATTGTGGCAGTTCCAAAGAATCAAAGTCTCCAGATTAGGGAGGAACAAAAAGTTGCGGATACTACGTAGATTGTGCGAGTCTTTGAGATTCAGAACCTGTAGTGATTGAAGAACCTGTTGCAAAACAAACATAAAGACCATAAAAAAACTGATAACATAAAAGGCCATGTAATATAAAGATAATGAATCTCCTACCGTGGGCAGTTCAAATATTTCCAAGAAGCTGTAGCTCATATCTAAAGCAACCAAGTTTCCCAGGCATAAGTCACGAGGTATGGTTCTTAAATGGGACCCAAGCCAGCAGATCCATCTTAAATTTTTTGAAAAATTCTCGTAGGATCCGGTGAGTTCCACATATTTGAGCTGGAGGAGTTTTAGTTCATCCATATTTTTAAGTGAATCCGTCCGAAAAGTTGATGCCTGCAAAATTAGCATTTATAAGACTGGCAATTAGCATGCTTCACCCATACAGATACAGCTAAATGAACCAAATATACCCTGAGAAAAGATTCAATGTCCCAGAGTGTCGCTAAAATGGCATATAATGTGGGAAAAAAAACAGACGTATCAAAAAGTTTCAAGTACTTTTTAAAATTAAAAACAAACTTGTATTTTGAGTACAACCACAATATCAAAAATACACGCTCAATTAAAAATGTTGAACAAAAGCACATATATATTGGAGAATTTAACCCTTGAAAATGTAGCTATTGAAATAAGAAAGTTACAATTTACACAAAAGATCATTTTTTCTTTCTCCACAAAATTCAAACATCATAGCAGGCATTAGTTTTTACTTTTTCTACATTACCTCGAGTGCATACTTGCTTTCCCTCAGTATTTTCATGTCAAGTGCTAGACCTTCTATTGTCTTTGAACCCTAAATAAAAAAAAAAGTACCAAAATAAAGAGCTAAAGATGAAATAATAGACTGTGAAAGGGAATATAAGCTTCAAGGTATAATAAAACATCTTACTTTCCCTTTACTCAGCAAATCATAAGATTCCTTATTGCACCAGACTCTACTACGTTTAGTGGGATCTTTGGGTGATTCTTGATAAACTATTGTTCTCCCCATTTCTTGAAGTAATGGATGCATCAACAGTTTTTTGTTTGGTGAAATAGAAAGAAGGCATCTCTTAGTTAATGTCTTGATCCTTGACATTGCCAAGTAATCATGCTCCAATATCTTTACCACATAATCCATGTCTTCGCCAATAAAGAAACAAGCAATATGCAGAAACAACTCTCTATCAATGTCATATGGTAACAAATTGTAGCTCCTTATGAGTACACGATGAATTCCGGGATGTATATCTTTTCCCAACATATTTAGTGCACTTTTCCAAGATGCGATGCTATTATCTCCTTGTAAAGAGGACCCCAACACTTCAAGAGCTAGTGGATTTCCTTCACAATACTTCAATACCTTTTTTGCAAGCTCCTCATAACCTTCCATCACAATTTTGGATCTAAAGGCATGAAGACTGAAAAGCTCTAATGATTCATCATCATTTAGTAATTCCATTTTGTACTCTTGACACCTCCAAGGTCTAGATTCAAACCACTGGCATGTACTATTTTCCCTTGTTGTTATTACAATCTTGCTTTCTTTATTTATATCTCCGCTTCCCAATAAAGCAAATAACTGGCTTTGTTCAACAATGTCGTCAAGAACAATAAGTGCTTTTCTCTTTTGTAAGGCCTCTTCAATCTTAAATGTACCCTGACAAACACTTGGTATTTTTCTTTTCTTGCCCCCTAAAATATCTCCAAAAAGTTTTTCTTGTAGCAGACGCAAATCATGAGGTTCTTTGCACCTACTACCAATGTCTTCGACGATACTAATGTTATCAAAATTTTTCCAATTTGAGTAGACAATGTACCGGGCCAACGTTGTCTTGCCACTTCCTCCCATGCCACAAATTACAAGAAAACCCCTACCCGGTTGCTTTAACCATGAATTGATCTCTTTAAGTCGAGCATCCATCCCTATTAGATTAGGTGGAAGATAAACTTGTTTGCGATCAAGCTTATTGTAAATTGTATCTACAATTTTCTTTATAAATATCGTTTCAGGCCTGTAGCAACAAGGAAGATGAGCAAATTCAGCAGATGGCAATTTAGGATTGATTGTAAAATTTGATGATGTGGAAAATTTTCCAAATGTAAAGTACAATCAACAAAAAAAATATATACAAGGTGATTATGATTAGTTTTTCTATTAAATTGTAATTGTTTAGACATAAATTGTTCTAATCTACTTACACACTTTTTTAGACATGAATTTGACCAAAAAAAAAAAAAAGAATAGTGTAACAGAGTTACCAATATGTTAATGTTGTCAAACTTTTCTTTGTTTTATCATCTTATCTCAAATGAACACATTATTTAGTTAACTTGATTAAAAATTTAAGATTAGACAAGAGTTGTGTATACTAGAATTATCCTTGTAAGTAAATTATTGACAAAAATGTTGGGAATTCCTAATCATACTCATGGTGTTATAAACTTATATGTGGACGCGATTAGAAGATAATCATCAGCCCGTGATCAGGAGTTGATAGATATAAAACAATATATTAATTAGTTTGTATTATCTAAGTAATACTAATTGAGTTACAATAGGATGTGTACGTGTTAGATAACTAATCTGGAATGTTTAGCTATATACATCAATTCGATTACTGTTGTTAGTTCCCTTTTGATTGTTCTGTTCGTGTCATACATATACCAAATCTGGTACCAATTCTCTAAGGTATTTCACTAAGGATCAAAATTTATGCAGTAAAAAGGAAACATACCCAGAGAGAACCAGGCCGGTCAAATCGGCAACCTCCGTGAGGGCTGCCTTCCACATGCTCACATTATGAACACTCCACCTTCCACAGGATTTGACTTGGATCATGAACTCTTTACTTTGCTTCCTAACATCTGATGGATCGACATGATAGAACACCGGCAGAACAAAATGATTACGTGTCCTCCTTTCCTCAAGGATGAACCGGAGCTCATCGAGGCACCACGTTGACCCTGCATAGTTGGCCGATAACACAACTATTGAAGCATCGGATGCTTCTATTGCTCTCATGATTGCTACCTTCACTTCTTCGCCTCTTTCAATATCATCATCATCCCTAAAAGTGTGAAATCCTGCTCGTACTAAAGCATCATATAGATGATCAGTAAAAGAGTTACGAGTATCTTCGCCTCTAAAGCTTAGAAACACATCATATCTAGTGGAATTATCAGTAGCAGGAGAAGTTGTGCTGCTACAGGAAGAACTGGAAGCCATTGAAGTCAAACGAAGGAGTGGTATGATTGAAGGAAAAAAAAATACGTAAATTACTCAATAGTGAGAGATATTAAAGGAAACCTTAATGATATGACCCATGATATTAAAAGGGGTGGTATTTCCTATGATATTAAAAAGGGTGGTATTTCCTAGATATCCCCAAATTATTTTTTACATCCTATACGAGACGTAAAGGGTTAACTTACACCCATATACGGCTCTGGATGCCTATACAGGTCGTATAATGTACGATGGTGTTTAGTCTGAAAAAAACAACTCTTTTACAAGTCGTATAGCTCATAGTTATCAAAAGTCAACGCCTAGGCGGCCAATTTCCCAAAAGACACCAGATCTCGCTTTTCTCTTCAAGATAAAAAAAAAGCCACGGTCTGATTTTTAAAACCTAATCCCCTGACTAATATAATCGACCAATACTTACCAATTTATGGAGATATATCTAAATCTCAAATTCTCAATCAAATATTTTTTTTGGGTGAATTGCTGAAATCGTCCCTCGGGTTTGTTGAAAGTTGTCATAATCGTACAAATTTGGAATTTTTTGTCATAACCGTACATAGGTTCCAATTACTTGTGACAATCGTCCCTGGCACTAACGACGTCAACTTAGTCCAGTTAAGTCAGGGGTATAATGGTCATTTCCCGTTTTAAAGTTTTTTTTTGCCAAAATCGTCCTTCCTCTAAAATTAAAAATTAAAAATAAAAGAAATATAAATATTATTAAAAAATTCAAATGGGTCCCACCACTACCCCACCTAATTCATCTTCTTCACTTTAACCCACCCACCACCTATCTCCACCTTTCACCACCACTACCCCACCCATTTCATCTTCTTCACTTCAACCCACCCACCACCCATCTCCACCTTTCACCACCACCTTTCACCGTCACTACCCCACCCAATTCATCTTCTCCACTTCAACCCTCCCACCACCCATCTCCACCAACTTAATGGGTATGCTTCTGAAGATGACAGTGGCTGAGTCAAACTAGTCGGTAAAACCGAACCAGATACAGGCAGATGTCGTGTTGTGGACCCAATAGGACCACCGACATATAACGGGGTCTTGTTTAGCTGTGAGTTGTCAGTCAAAGGTCCAGAAAAAGGCATATCTTTTGATTTTCTTTGCACTAGAGGTTGAGTGTGGATCGATTGGAGGCGAGGAGTGTACTGCAGAAGTGAAGAAGATGAATTGGGTGGGGTAGTGGGTAGTGAAAGCAGTGGCGAAGCTTGGTTCTCGAATCGGAGGGGTCCGGACTTAATTTTTTTCAATCGGTAGTGGCCGGAAGATCAAATCGGCGGGGGCCGGACTCAACCCGTACTTAATTTACTTACGAAAACCGCAAATTTCTACCACTGCGCCAAAAAACAGGGGGGCTGGGGCACCCCCTGGCCCTTCAAAACCTCCGCCCCTGAGTGAAAGGTGGAGATGGGTGGTGGGTGGGTTGAAGTGAAGAAGATGAATTGGGTGAGGTAGTGGGTGGGACCCACTTGAATTTTTTAATAAAATTTATATTTCTTTTATTTTTAATTTTTAATTTTAGAGGAAGAATGATTTTGGCAACAAAAAAAAACTTTAAAACGTGAATTGACCATTATACCCCTGTCTTAACTGGACTAAGTTGACGTCGTTAGCGCCAGGGACGATTGTCACAATTAATTGGAACCTATGTACGGTTATGACAAAAATCTCAAGTTTGTACGATTATGACAACATTCAACAAACCTAAGGGACGATTTCAACAATTCACCCATTTTTTTTTTTAAATCTATCTGATTTTTAAAACACTTATAGATATGGAACTATTCTTCATTATTTATATAAACACATCAACTTATTGATCAACTGATTTTGTCTACTACATAGTTATCAAAGGCGTGTTAATCTTTTTAGCAGGTATGGCTAATTCAGTCAGTTTATATTTATATTATTTTATAAGATGGTTGTTATTTGTAACGATTTGGTGATTTTTTTAAATTTTTTTATTTGCGCTTTTTTTTCTCGGGCCCACGCTTATTTTGCGCTTCTCACCTAGGCCACAAGCGGAGCCTAAGCCCTTGAGTGCGCCTCACGCCTTTGATAACTATGGTATAGCTCTATACTGCTCGTAGAAAAACTGGTAGTTGGGAAAATTTAACCCTGCATGACTCGTAAAAAAACAACATTTGCCAGCTCGGGCCCGATAGAACATGGTCTGGCTAGCCTTGGCGGGCTGTCAATTTGCATGGATCGGCGAGGCGATGTAACATTGGATCACTTATATGAAAGTCACCGTTAAAAAAACAAACCAAAAAAAAAAAAAACAACAACATTTTATAATGACAAAAAAAAAAGCAAGTTAAATAAATAACAAAAAAACAACATTTTATCGAACCCATCCGACACACCTATACAACCCACCCCATTCTAGCCAAATTGAAGTTGAAAAAAACCTGGGGACCTCTACGACTGGTATAAGAGTTGTTTTTTCAGACAATGCAGGGTGTTCAGTCTAAACCTAGCACTCGTACCCTTCTACCACCCATAAAGGTCTCCACGGGTTGTATATGGGTTATTTTTATTCATATACGACTTGTTGAGCCCTCTACGTGTCGTAAAGGGTTGTGCAAATAAACTTAGGGGATGTATAAATAACCAGAGCCATTAAAAATCAATTAATTTAAGGGGTATTGGATTTAAATAATCCAAAGTTTGGCCTATTGGCCAATAATAATCCGAACTGGACTTCAACATCCCACCGGTTATCTTCTCGTCCAACAACAACAACCCCAACACCGTCCCTCAACGCCGTCCCACCGCCCCGTTCCAACCACCCAGATCCTCCATCCCCTTCATGTCCTTCGAAAAAGGCTCTCCTCCAGCCCCGTCTTCCCAATTCTACTCAACCATCGGCTCTTCCATTGGCTCCGCCTCCACAAACTTCGACGACGAGCTCTGTAACACCCCAACCAATGGCGGAAACATCGAGGTGTCACGTAGTGACGATTGTTCAATAGCTCATGGACTAAAAGTGTAAATATTGATACATTGATTAAATAGTTTGCTACATTGAAATGAAATACAACGATTCTAAATGCCAACTAAATTAAAATACAATGAATCAAAATCTAAATATAAATCCGAAAGCTTAAAGGATGCATCTCAAAATACCTAAAACATGTACGAAATTAATTTTGTCAATACAAGATGTATTGGTGAGCATATCTGCTTGATATATATAGTAAGGTAAAATTTAGCAATCATATGTAACATAGTGTTTGCAAAATGTAGTAATTGGTATCCGGGTCAAATCAACCCCGTGAAAGGAAAGAAGATATATATAGTATGCGCTAGTAGTAATGAAATACATAGCAATGACAAGGACTCTCAACAGAGTCACAAGGGTATATACCATAGATCTATTCATTGAAATGCTAGGCCGCAACGGTTAATAATTTGACAAGTCATAGATACACATAATGACACAAACAACACACATAAGATTTGCTATTTTAGTAAAATGAAATAGGACTTGATAGTAAGTACATGAGTAGCCCCAAAAGTAAAATGAAAAAGGGGAAAGATATACTCACAGTTTTGCTAAGCATGATGAATCCAAATAAACTTGTCACGAGTTAAGACTAGGAATTCTGAAGAACTCAACCTATACGTATAAGAATACTAATAAAGGATATTTCTTAAAAGTCTAAGGCGTTAAGGTTCACTAAATTATTTGGGAAAATAATATTTTTATGAAAAATATGTATTTAGCGATAATATGTATCACGAAGGTATATTATGTTTTAAGTTTCAAAAAATGACTAAGTAAACTAATTGTTATCAAAACATGATAAATATCAGATTACTTAAACTAATAAAAAAACGATTTAAATAATTGATTCATTATATGAATTGGAATGTGAACTTAGAAACTTTACGTTGACTTTTTGTAGTAAACCAAACAAAATAAATATTAAATAGTAGTAATATTAGTTTAGAAAACGTTTTTATGCAAACTATAAAATTCCATAATTTAAAGATCAAGTTTCATGTATTGAAAACCCATTTTTAATCATTCAAGTCATACTTAGTGTCCATTTTAACAATGTTAATCAGGAAAATCCCATTTATATACATACAAACATATACACGGCATACATATATGTATGTATAATTAGTTTTTGTTTTCCATTTTTAAACCCATACATTATCATTTTTTTTAACATTTAAAAATCATGTTTAGTAACTTGGATCTTGTTAATCATGGATTAGATCATACATGCAATGGTAGATTTAGAGTTAAAATTTAACATAAACATATATATATATATATATATATATATATACATACATACGTACGGCCACACACACGTGTATATATATAAACTCATGCACACACACCTACATATCCAATCTCTCTTTTATTTTTATAAAAACCATATGTTTATAAGTTTAGTTGTGTGAATCATCCAAGTTAGAGATGAAAAAGATTAAAATGAGATGAACAAAGTTAGGGTTTTTACCTCTAAGAAAAATGTTGATAATAGCTTTGAAAACCCTAAGTTATCTTGTTCAAATCTTCAGTTCTCTAAGCTTTCTTGGATATTTTTAGTGAAAATATTGTGACATCCGTCACTTTTTCATTATATATATATATATATATATATAATATATATATATATATATATATATATTTATAATAATAATAATAATAATAATAATAATAATAGAGCTAGTTCAACACACTTGAAACACCATAACCAAACCTTAAGCCCAAACCCTTTATTTAATAATTCTGATCCGGCCCACCAGACAACCATCCAGCCCAAAGCTGAGCCCACACCCCCTTATCAGCTTTATTTAAAAAAATGGGGGCATTGCTTATGCCGGGTCTCGAACCGGGATCAATCCACACACACACGCGTCTATCACCACCCGGGCTATGCCCTTTAGTTGGTATTAACCCAACTTTAAATTTATTTAAACACACTTTTATTTTCTTTTTCTTTCTTCCCTGTGTCACGAACAGCAGCAGTAGCAGATATGGTAACATGTTTAAGGCCTTTGACCAGATCTTTTGGCTCAATTGACGAATAATCAACCATGGTTGACTTGGAACCGTGATTATCGGCCGATCTATCATCAAATACACGCATAATTGCCATCAATTATACCCAATTTCAATTATTACACGCGTATAACATTAATCGTGGTCAACTTTCCAATTAACCCAACCCATCAATCCCCACTATAAATTGATCACCTACGAACCTTCACAACTCGCTCACATCTCTCTCTCAACCTCCAATTGCTTCTGAAAACACTCTAATAATTATCTCTCTACGCTGTTTGACTTTTGGCTTTGACCGAGCAATCAAACATAAAACATCACTGTGAGTTCTATTTCTTTTGGTGGGTTTTGTTAACCGAAACCTACACAACATTAACCCCATGATTAATTGGGTTAATGTTGTGTAATTCAATTGATTGTGAAATCTAGGGCTCGTTCTTGATTATTTGGGGAAGATGACAACTCCTCAGCTATGTATTAATAATTTTCAAAAACAAAACTAAACAACCATCTGGTCTAGACCAGATGGTCACGAAGACTGTTGTCCAACAAGGGGCTGCGGGTTCGAGTCCCAGCAGCAGCCTTTTTGTTCTTTTTTTTTTTTTTTTTTTGTTGTTTATTTGTTCAAACCATATATGTATATATATATATATATATTACATTTAATCTTGTAAATTCATTTTTAATTATTAAAACCTTTTTATAAATTCTAAAAAAATTATATTTATCAAATCTGATGTAAAAGATTTGTTTACAATTTTTATTTTTCTGAAATTCATTTATTTAATATTTATAATAATTAAATCAATTTTATGCTAATATACTTATAAAAATCCATTAAAATATCAAAACAATTTTATTAAATTCTACAAAAATTATCCTGAGTTCTTATAACATTAAGCTTTTCAGAAATGATTTTTATTTCTGAAAAATCATTTATTTAATATTTTTAATCAATTTTTGTTAGTTTTAATCATAATTAAATCATAATAAATTCATTTTTCAATATTTTTGCACCAAAATTTTACATAAATTATTTCTATACATTTGGAACAGAAATACAACTTTTAATTCAGAAATTCTTTGATTTTAATATTTTTAGATATTAAAGTCATATTTTGACAATTTGAAATAATTAGATTAATTATTCTATTTTCAAGAAAATAATTTTATAAAAATTATTTTCATACTCAAAACCTTATGTTATGATTATATTCAACTTAAGATTTTACAAAGAGACTTTTATTTATTTATTTATTAAATTTCATATATTTAATAAACAATTCATTAATTAATCAAATAAGCATTTATCCCCAATTCGAAGCCCTAGAAATACATGTATCCTAGAGTTATTTCACTTACACATTATCAATTACTTTAGGTTAATCATTTGGGAGTAATCTCAATTCATAATTCGTTGTCCAAGTTCAAATTCAAGTTATTACGTGAACTGTGAGTACTTCCTATCCCCTTTTTACTTTTATACATTTTTGGGGTGATTCATGTACACTATTACAAATTTCAAATACAAGTTTACATTTTCACAATACAATTCTAGTACTATGTGCATTGCTTACAACGTGCTTTATGCTTAGACAATACATGTGGAATACATTTGTACTTAGTGAAATCATTAACATGGTACAAGCCGACCTTAACATTGGATAGCGCTATTTGGATTGACAACCCGCCTAAATTGATTCTCCCCCTTTTTCATCGGAGAATCCGTGGCCAGTGTTAAGTTATCATCCATTTATTGGTCGAGTACACTACAGTTCATACAGTACATTATACAGTCACAGGGTTGATTTCGCTCATTTGTATGATACATAGTTTACATATTTGCACAGTAGCTTGCACTTGAATTGTATAACTTTTTAACCTACTATATATATCAAAACTAGGAATGCTCACCAACATTTCATATGTTGACCAAACCTATTTTTGTACATGTTTCAGGTGCAGTTTGATCTAGTGCTTTAGCAAGAGATATTTAGTGCTTTATTTCAATTCAGTTATTTCAATATTTACATTTCATTTAGACAATGTAATTTCCATTTCCATGTAAGACAAATTTTGGATTATTCAATAATATTTTACATTTTAGTACCATGAGCTTTTGAACAATCGTCACTACGTGGCACCTCGATGATTCCGCCATCGGTTGGGGTGTTACAAATATGGCTGAATTATTTGTGGTTTCGAGGGATGGGTGGCGGATGTGAGAGAGGAAGAGGAAAGGGTTGTGTGTTGAAGTGGTGATGGAAGGTGAATGGTCTAGGCTTTATAATCATCATCATCATACTACATGAGTCACTCATATAGGTATATGTGGCAACCTCCCCATCTCGACACACACACATATAGATGTAGATGAGTCATTTTAACAATAACAATATATTATTAGTGGGTATTGGGTGTAGATTAGCGGGTATACTACTAGTTAACACGGTACAGACCTTTAACCGTTTAAATATCCGACACACAAAAAAAAAATATTTTTGACTCAAGACATAATATTATACAAGCTAAGTTAATATTAGGTGATATCCAGTGTAAAAATGGCGAATTTTCATAGTATAGGCTTGCAGATTGCGCGGTATCGTGCGTTGTGACTAAAATCACAATTTTTATACTCTAAATTTATTTCTCCCTATTTTTTGATGTATTGTAAAATACATCTATTTCCAGTGTAAAATTTGTATAGTTTTCGAGTCGTTTAAATAATATTTTTGTTAGTTTTAGGCTTGTACCGGTCTATTTTATTTAGTATAGGTTTTTATAGATTTTTATTAGTTTTGTGTCTTTTTATACTTATTTATTTATTTTATATTTTGGTAGGTGTTCGAATGGACGTTGGAGCGTAAACGAGCAACTTTTGTCAAGTCAAGAACACCCAAGTCGAGATCACGGTGTCATAATAATAATAATAATAATAATAATAATAATAATAATAATAATAAAATGAAAATAAAATACCATGACTTTGAAAGTCATGGGCCACGGCCCATTGTGAATATGGCAAGAAATATTATTAAGGGCGGCGATTAATATCTTGGGAAAAAGAGCTGCATATAAGAATTCTTGAGGGGCGACGCAGAAGTGAATTGGACAGGAGCCACATCGAGGTCAAGGAAAGATATATTATTTGGAAGAGAGGTCGCACACAGGAGCAAAGATATTTAGAGAGGCAAGCCAGGGATCAAAGGTTTTAAGCCAGAGAGTGATTATTCGGGTGTTAATCATTCGGTTTTTTCGTTCCTTTATTATCTTTGTTCTATACAATGATTGCTGAATTTTTATTTGGCTTTGTTTCTCTTTTCAAGATGATTTGTGGCTAAAACTTTTTATAGCTACCTAGACCAAGACAAATAACTATGTTTTGATTTGATTTTTCTATGGTGTTTGGAACGTGTTTTGGATTTATGATTCAGTAAAGATTTTGATTTCTTTAGATCTAGTGTATGTGCGTATTTATTATTTTCTTATTGTCACTTATTCACTCCACTTGCACTTTTGTGAATGTCTTTCATGTATGAGTGCTAGTTAGGTCGCAGACTTTGTGTAGCAACTAGTTTATGGTCAATAGTCGCGAGTTTACCATAGGAGTGATATTTGGTGGTTAGAAGATTTTAGGTATTCTTCCAAGTTCAATAGCTGTGAGGTGAGGGCTTGTTGGTATGTCTAGGTTGTTAGATTGCTAGGTTAGAGGCTTTGTGAGAAGATCTGCCTAGTTTCCCTTTCAACTCCTGCATATCAAGTTAGATCTAGGCTTCAATAATTACCCCTTGCACCTAGTGTAGTGAGGCTTTCGCGCTGTGAGGTAGATTGTCTAGCGGGTACTCGATCATAAGAGTTAGATAACCTGTGAGGGTTTGTACTCCAACCGGTAGTTTAACAGCACAACAATATTCTAGGGTTTCCCCTTGAGAAGGGTCGAGGGTGTCTAGTTTATTCTTGATGTTTAGTATTTTAAGATCCCGATTCCAAATCAGTTCCATAACCATAGAAGCTTATCAGGCATAGTTAGGAGTCTGGTCTAGGTAGTGTCTTGTCATCATCTGAATTCAGCTCAGCAAAGTTCGTGTCTCTAGTTCAGTTTAGTTTTTTTTAGTTAACCTTTATTTTTCTTGAATTTAGTTTTTAGTAAACCCCCCTTTAAAATAATAGATAGTTTTATTTCAGTTTTAGATAAGTAATCGAGTCTAGTTTTCGTTTTCCATTAGAGTCTCGTGGGTTCGATATCCGGACTTACTTTAGCTATACTAGAGTCGATAGGTTCACTTGCCTGTCAGTAGTTTAGTTTTAGAGAGTCTAGAGTATTACTAGGTGTCTAGTTTTAGGTTTAATTTAGTTATTTTTATTAAACTACTTTTAGCACATCAAGTTTTTGGCGCCGTTGCCGGGGACTCTTGGCGATTGCGTTTACTAGCTTTGATTACACTTATCTGCCATATCTGTGCTACTTGTGTTTTGTTTTGAGTCTGTCTTTTTGTATTATGAGTCGTAGGAGTCTAATTTTATGTGTCTTTAGTTTCTTTTGAGTCTGTAAATATGTGTGAGATTTGTGGAGGACCCCATTTTACCATTTTATGTCCACAATATGAGGGGTCCTCTGCACATTATTGTGCTAATTCCTTTGTGCAGTCGCAGCCATATTATTCACAAGGTTGTCGTACATATTATTATGATGACTCGTATCAGCAGCCACGTTTTAATCAATATCCTGGTCAATTTTCTGGAAGCAATTCTCGTGAGGATAGTGGCAATGATTGGAGTGAAATCAAGAGTCTGTTGACATTACTAGTTGCTAAGGATGCCAATACCTAGAACATGTTAGCAGAGCAGGACACCCTCCTAAAAAACCACAACATCCTCATAAAAGACCGACAGGCTGCTCTTTTAGATCTTCAACGAACAGTAGAAGACATTGCTAGAAGGTTAAAAGAAGAAGAAGAAATAGAAAAGGTTCAGCAAGAGCAGCTGCCGAAAGTCGGTTATACATATGATAAGGAGGGCAACTACCTTGGGTACATGAATGCTCGAGTGGAGTTGTTTCCAACGTTTCCAGAAGAAGGGAAAGAGCCAATCATGGAATACGCAGATGAGTCAGATGAAGAGATCATCCCAATCACGGAGACGAAAATGGACGTTGAAGTCCCACCTCCGGTGCCACAGGTTACTATATATGATTTTGGGAGTGACTCTGATGAAGAGGACGGCGAAGAAGAATGGGCGGCGTATCAGAGGTCGTTAGTGCAAAGGGAAGTGACTAAAGAAGAAGTGGAATTGGGAGATTCCATTGATATGATGTTTGGTGTAGAGGAAGACAATGAGGTTAGTGAAACGTTGTTGTCTGAAGAGGATGAGTTTTTAGATCTAGAGTTAGATGGTTTACCTGTTTTTGAAGAAGTAGGGGAGTCTGATCCCGATGGAGATATGGCATACCTGGATGCCCTACTTGAAGGTGAACCGACAGACATGACTGAACCTGCACCAGATGAAAGAAATAAGTGTGGGGATCATCCTATGGAAATGGTGGTAGAAGAAGCGCACCATAGCTGGCCCGTGGTAATAGAAGGAACTTCAAAATCAACAACACCACGGGAGAGGGCAAGGAAGAGAAAAAGAAAGGACCGGAACCGAAAGAAGATCAAAGGATGGCACGATTTGGAGAAGAAGAAGCCAGTGAAAGTCAAACACGATCAGTCTTCTTGCTATATGCCACGTATCCGGTTCATTCCAGGTAAGTTTAAATTCTGGTGGTTTGACCCATTAAAAATGCTTAAATTATTTTTCACTCCCACCAATAAATCTTCAATTTTTAATAAGAACCGGGTGGAATTAAACGGGTTAGATCGGGTCCAGATAAAAGAGAAGCCCCCTGATTAAGTTTAAGTGTGGGGACGCTCTGTAGAGTTTGTAAACTTATTTTTATATTTTTTTTTCTAGCTGTTCATTTTTTTATTTGTGGTCCGTCTTTCGATAGTTGTTCATAGGTTTTTATCTTTCTATTTTATTTTATCTTTGTGTCTTTGAGTATGTTCGCAGGTTTGCGTGTTTGCTTAGGTAGAGGAAATTTCACTATGAGCGGATCCCATGTATCATCTTTATATATATTTTATGAGTGGGAGTTTTGGTAAAGGTTTGGGTAATAAAAGAGAATTTTTCTTAAAATAAATAAATAAATTAACTTTCTGTGAAAAAAGGCTTTTCACGTAATGTGAGGAGTCTGGGCCGACCTGTTCGCCTCATGCGACCAGCTATTACCCCGGAAAGTTATATTTTTTTTTCCGCTTGCAACGCGTGTTGTGATCACCAGTGTCCTTCACGTTGAGCGAGAACCAGATTTTTTTTCTTATACCCATTTGGTTCTACCACCATTCACCGCCATTTTGCCAAGCAGGTACGTCTTCTTGTTTGTTGTTATATTATAAGTCTAAGTTAGTAGTTGTGTCTTTTTATTTTTGTGTGGTTCGGTATTATGCTCGGGTTTTGTCTGTTTCGTTTTGCGCAGGTTTGGATTGCACCACCCGTACCCAATCTCCATTCGGGTGATTCCGAAGCTGTTTATCATTTATCAAGGCAAGCCCAGAGTTTACCATTGTGTCAGAGCCGATCGCGAATGAAATTCTATACGATCGATGTAACATCGTGGAATTTTCTCCAATCTTTGGATTTGTAAAACCACCACTCTACCTATATCTTGTTTCTTTTATACAAATATACTAACCTTGTCTAATAATATTTTTTTATATAATAATAATAATAAGTTACAATACTTAAAAACGAAACTCCAAAAAAAATGTATAGTAATAATATTAGTTATCATCTTGAATAATTTGATGGTTGTTAAATATATGTAAAAATATGAGAATTTCAGAATTCTGAAGCGTAATTTTTTTTAGATGTAATCAAATATTCAATTAAAATTTAATCAACATGTGGATGAAAATCAAATTAGATTTTAAATTAATTAACTGGTTATGTATATTCTAAAATTCCTTTTATATAATTTGTTGCCAATGTAAAATTCATAAAAAAAACACATCTCGTTTAAGAAGGAATAAATAAATATTCCATGTGTATTAGAAACTTGATAAACTAAAAGATTTAAATGTTTTTTTTACTATGTGGACAGATTGAAAGGATTTTACTAATCAAATCAATTAGGTGCCACCTTGAATTCAATCACCGACTTCCTCGTTTATAATTTATATAGATTAGACGTTATTTTATTTTATTTTTTTCAATCGTTATCTTCTTCAACAAAACTGACGAAAATTAAGGAATGTGATTACTATTATAGTCAATCTTTCATTCTTTTTCTAAAGCCCCTATAACCTTCCAATCAAGGAACTCTTTTCAAATCAATTTATGATATTGTTCTCCCTTGTCCAAGTTACTCCGTTGAAAGCACCACTGCACCACTCGCAATCTGTTTAGTCACGGTTGCGCATCCGCATACTTCTACCGCTCTAGCTCTCTGATTCGTTTAGTCATATTCGACTTTTGAGGTAATAATTCTAATCGTCGGCTAAATATTTATATATGCGTGTGCACACGTGCACGCACGCTCCTACCTGGTTAAAACATAACTTCTTAAACATGATTTGTCCTGGCGATTAAAACCTTTATAAATCTAGGATTCTAATCTTAATGAATATATTCATACAACAATGTTTTGCTCATGAATTACAAGTATGCCTATTAATTTGTGGCTGTTACTTTACATACGAATTAGTCATAACATTGAGAACTTGAATAAGGTAATATAGTATGTGAGGAACAAGAATTAAATATCAACAGCTAAATACACAATAGATGATATTCATGGAATTGGCTTATTCTTTTGTACACCTAATGAAATTGGTTATTTTCGATACTACATGATATATGACTATTTAGTTTTACAATTCATATAAAATACTTTTTATTATTAGGATCGTTGGCAAAAAAAAAAAAAAAAAGCTATGTAAAGGTTTTAGTGTATAAATTGATTTTGAAGCAAACATATATACATCTAAATAATATTGCTTTTCAAATGTGTTAGTAATTAGAATACATGTATTAATAATAATTTTTTTTGTACGTGTCGTTTAAATCATACTTCTATTAAGAAAAGTGCTTAAGAGTTGTAAAGGTCTCTATCGCCGGACAATCAATGACTCAATGAATCATATAGTCGATTAATGTTCTTAAATTTTAATAATAAAATATATAGGATCAAGCGAAATTCATCGATTCTCGTCGATTTATTACGAGTTCATCATCACAGTCAAGGTGAGTATTCCTACCCCCTTTTTGCTTTTATACATTTTTGGGGTGTTACATGTACACTATTACAATTTCAAATACAAGTTTACATTTTTACAATACAATTCTAGTACTATGTGCATTGCTTACAACGTGCTTTATGCTTAGACAATACATGTGGATTACATTTGTACTTAGTGAAATCATTAACATGGTACAAGCCGACCTTAACATTGGATAGCGCTATTTGGATTGACAACCCGCCTAGATTGATTCTCCCCCTTTTTCATCGGAGAATCCGTGGCCATTGTTAAGTTATCACCCATTTATTGGATGAGTACACCACCGTTCATACAGTACATTATACAGTCACAGGGTTGATTTCGCTCATTTGTATGATACATAGTTTACATATTTGCACTGTAGCTCGCACTTGAATTGTATACCATTTTTTCCAACTTACTATATGTATTAAAACTATGAATGCTCACCAACATTTCTTATGTTGACAAAACCTATTTTGTACATGTTTCAGGTGCAGTTTGATCTTAGTTCCATAGCATTGGATTTTAGTGCTTGCTTTTAATAAGTTATTTCAATTTTCATGTTTCGTTCAGACTTTTGTATTTTTCCCATTTTATCTATGTAAGACAATTTAAGTTATTCAATAATATATTTACATTTTAGTACCATGTGCTTTTGAACAATCGTCACTACGTGACACCTCGATGATTCCGCCATCGGTTGGGGTGTTACAATCGAGCTGGGTTGGACTAGATTTTTTGGAGCTTACGCGTTAATAAACCAGCTAAGTCCTTTCCAATTTGCCCTTGTCTTTTTATTTTTGTATTCGGAATTTAGTTTTTTGTTTTGAGTCGTTTTCGATTCCTACATTGAGGGCAATGTAGAGTTTAAGTGTGGGGATGGAAATTGTCGTGTAGTCTGTATATAGAGTCGTTTTGATTTCTTTAAAAAAAAAATCGAATTTTTTTTTTTTAAAAAAAAAGTCCCTGATTTTGAAGTTTGCATTATATAAAATATGGAAAATGATAGGTAAAGTTAGGTGTCCGGTTTTCAAATAGTATGTATAATAAGAGATTAAAATTGATTGAAAACGTGTCTGATTTGGGATATGTGGGTAGGCTCGGCCGGTAGAAAGGTTTCCTTTGAAAAGTAATAAATTAATTATGTTAGTCTATTTTGTGGGTTCTCATCTAGGAGAAACGGGGAGACCGAAACCGCCAAAAATAGTATAAGAAGCACCGTTATAAGTAGAAAACCGTTAGAATTTCTAATCACTAAAAAAATAGAAATCAAAGCAAAAATGCTGAAGCTTAAGGTGCCTGGCCACTGGGATAGCGACTTGGATTGGTCACACCCTCTGAGTTAAGTATGCTGAGATGAAAGAAAAAAAAATGCTGAAGCTTAAGGTGCCTGGCCACTGGGATAGCGACTTGGATTGGTCACACCCTCTGAGTTAAGTATGCAAAAAAAAAAAAAAAAAGTGATTTTAAATTCTCTTGGTTTTCTACATAAGACGGTTGTAAAATGGTCAATTGGTCGTTCCTTTAGCTTCATAAGCTTGAGGCGGGATTAGGAGGAACTGTGGCTTCCTTCGAGTGAGACCCTAGATAGACTAATCAGCATGAACTTAACATAAATAAAAAGGGGCTTGGAAACCGGTGTGGGTTTAAGAGGATCAATATACCTGCAATCGCAATCAACACGTTAGTAGATTATTAATTAAGTAACCTATGTTTTGAAACTGGATGTAAATCTAACTGTGATTCCATAGCATGATTCTTTTTCAGGGACGAAAAAAAGACAAGTGTGGGGATATTTGATGTATTGTAAAATACATCTATTTCCAGTGTAAAATTTGTATAGTTTTTCGAGTCGTTTAAATAATATTTTTGTTAGTTTTAGGCTTGTACCGGTCTATTTTATTTAGTATAGGTTTTTATAGATTTTTATTAGTTTTGTGTCTTTTTATACTTATTTATTTATTTTATATTTTGGTAGGTGTTCGAATGGACGTTGGAGCGTAAACGAGCAACTTTTGTCAAGTCAAGAACACCCAAGTCGAGATCACGGTGTCATAATAATAATAATAATAATAATAATAATAATAATAATAATATGAAAATAAAATACCATGACTTTGAAAGTCATGGGCCACGGCCCATTGTGAATATGGCAAGAAATATTATTAAGGGCGGCGATTAATATCTTGGGAAAAAGAGCTGCATATAAGAATTCTTGAGGGGCGACGCAGAAGTGAATTGGACAGGAGCCACATCGAGGTCAAGGAAAGATATATTATTTGGAAGAGAGGTCGCACACAGGAGCAAAGATATTTAGAGAGGCAAGCCAGGGATCAAAGGTTTTAAGCCAGAGAGTGATTATTCGGGTGTTAATCATTCGGTTTTTTCGTTCCTTTATTATCTTTGTTCTATACAATGATTGCTGAATTTTTATTTGGCTTTGTTTCTCTTTTCAAGATGATTTGTGGCTAAAACTTTTTATAGCTACCTAGACCAAGACAAATAACTATGTTTTGATTTGATTTTTCTATGGTGTTTGGAACGTGTTTTGGATTTATGATTCAGTAAAGATTTTGATTTCTTTAGATCTAGTGTATGTGCGTATTTATTATTTTCTTATTGTCACTTATTCACTCCACTTGCACTTTTGTGAATGTCTTTCATGTATGAGTGCTAGTTAGGTCGCAGACTTTGTGTAGCAACTAGTTTATGGTCAATAGTCGCGAGTTTACCATAGGAGTGATATTTGGTGGTTAGAAGATTTTAGGTATTCTTCCAAGTTCAATAGCTGTGAGGTGAGGGCTTGTTGGTATGTCTAGGTTGTTAGATTGCTAGGTTAGAGGCTTTGTGAGAAGATCTGCCTAGTTTCCCTTTCAACTCCTGCATATCAAGTTAGATCTAGGCTTCAATAATTACCCCTTGCACCTAGTGTAGTGAGGATTTCGCGCTGTGAGGTAGATTGTCTAGCGGGTACTCGATCATAAGAGTTAGATAACCTGTGAGGGTTTGTACTCCAACCGGTAGTTTAACAGCACAACAATATTCTAGGGTTTCCCCTTGAGAAGGGTCGAGGGTGTCTAGTTTATTCTTGATGTTTAGTATTTTAAGATCCCGGTTCCAAATCAGTTCCATAACCATAGAAGCTTATCAGGCATAGTTAGGAGTCTGGTCTAGGTAGTGTCTTGTCATCATCTGAATTCAGCTCAGCAAAGTTCGTGTCTCTAGTTCAGTTTAGTTTGTTTTAGTTAACCTTTATTTTTCTTGAATTTAGTTTTTAGTAAACCCCCCTTTAAAATAATAGATAGTTTTATTTCAGTTTTAGATAAGTAATCGAGTCTAGTTTTCGTTTTCCATTAGAGTCTCGTGGGTTCGATATCCGGACTTACTTTAGCTATACTAGAGTCGATAGGTTCACTTGCCTGTCAGTAGTTTAGTTTTAGAGAGTCTAGAGTATTACTAGGTGTCTAGTTTTAGGTTTAATTTAGTTATTTTTATTAAACTACTTTTAGCACATCATTTTTCAACTAAATATGTTTAGAAATATCGTTCCAAGCATAAATTTCGAATTTCGGACTTAAGCGTGAGTATAAAACGTGATTTCATAATATTTAAGTTTCAAAGAAAAATACGAACAAAATGCCATCGTTGTTGAAGAACGCCAAAACACCTCTCGATGTCCTTTCTTGCATATTCATGAACTCTCTTAAAATATTTCCTTTTTTGATCTTGTGTCTGACTAAACGTTTTGACGAGCATTGAATACTCCGGATATATACCATCCCCCAAGTAGTATCCATGCTCGTAGTAATTATTATTTGCATAAAACCCAGCTTTCGGTATTGTTCCGCCAATGTAAGACTCTAGCAATGGCGAAAACTGAAAAGTATTTATGTCGTTCATACACCCGGCGAGACCAAAGAAGGCTGACCAAACCCACAGGTCTTGTGAGGCAACTGCTTGTAAAACCAACGTTGGTCCCTTTTGGTCACCGCGTGTATGTTGACCTCGCCATGCGGTTGGACAACTATACCAACGCCATTGACGACAGTCTATACTACCAATCATGCCGGGTAATCCATGTTTTTCTAAATGCGCTTCGTATAGTTGTTGAAGGTCGCTCCAAGTCGGGTTTCTCAAGTATCGTTTTCCATATAATTGGCATATACCTAAAATAATCAAATGTATATATAAAATGTAACTACTAATTAAAAATATATGTATATTTGTAAATCAAATGTAAATACCGTAGCATAAATACTCCAAGGTATCGCGTGTGGTTTTCACCGCCATCTTCAAATACTCGTCATTGATATCGTATGTGTTCCCGTAGGCGAGTACACGTAATGCGGAAGTGACCTTTTGAATTGCGATGAATCCTAAACACCCTCTAGCGTCGGGTTTTTGCTTAAAGTAGTCATATGTGGACTCTAAATCTTGGGTAATGCGCAAAAATAACCTTTTACTCATCCGAAATCTTCGCCTAAACATATCAGGGCCATAAATCGGATTCTCAATGAAATAATCATTCATTAAACGCTCATTGGCGGATACACGGTCTCGCTCTATATATTGCCTAGACAATATCGGCCGTGGGGCGGAATTATTTATATGATGCATCGCGCTCAACGCTAGCATAACCTTACTCGTAACGGCTTCTTCCTCTTCCGCGCTGTCATCGTGAAAAAACTGGTTATATAGATCGACAAACGAGTCTTCGGAGGGAGGAGACGACATTTTGGTGACTTGTTTGTGTGTTGAATTTGTTTGTGGGTTGAAGGATGTATGTGTGTATTGTATGTGTGTGTTGTATGTGTGAAGGTATGTAATATATATATATATATATATATATTGTGAATTTTTTTTATTAAAGAACATGACCGTTCAACGGTCATATACACATTTCCAATTTGAAAACGCCCGTCAAAATCATAACGCCATCAAGTCAAACCGCCCTATAGCGCCCGGGCGGCGGTGTTCCCCGGCGCTATAGGGCCACAAAACGACCTAAAACGGGCCACTACGGGTGGTCTAATATTGGACGAAATTTATGTGGTGAACTAGGGCGAAAATGGGTGAATTTTTTTAGAGAAGAAAAGAAGAATGTTGTCAGCATAGATTTGGGAAGAGTGTTTTGATACAGGGTTATGAGCATGCTCAAGAAGATAAGGGTTGTGTTCTGAAGCAAGACGATTAGTGTGGTTGTTTTGACTAGAAGTTGAGGTTGTAAAGGTGTGATCTTTTGCAGCCATGGAAGAGACTCTGGTTGGTTGATTATTATCTATACTATTATATAATGCATCCTAGATGGACAAGAATGTAATTTCATAAACATTTTAAGATGGCATATCAAGAGACTCTTCACAAAATTGTAATCTTTGGTCATTTTTTTCCATTTATGCCCTTATGTACAATATGTAATACCCATTGTATATGTGTACTACATACTTTTTATTCTCCCACAACCAACCCCTTTCATAAATTTCATTAAACCACAATTTAAAACCCACTAGCTTGTCCTTTTACGGAACTTGAGACAAATTTATATCAAAACATAATTAATCAATTTCTATTAATAACTTTAGTTATGTTTTAATGTATCCGTATATATGTTACAAGCTCTAATATTTTGTTAATTTATGTTTTAGTTTTCACAAAAAGAAACAAAAATGTTATGTACGTGATACCATCAATGTGTGTTGTTTTAATTATTGTATGATGTGAATAGATTATCGATATGACGAGTGTAAAATAATTTTGATGATGTTTAAATCACTTTCCATTCATACAAGTAAAAAGAGGTAAATTAATTACTTAAAATTAGTGAGTATTAGAATTTAACATATTTAAGATAAAAGTTTTCTTAAAACAAATGACAGTCGATAAGTTGGTAGCACCAACCTAAGTTCACAAGCACATACTACATCCTCCCTCCAACGGGCTTAAGACACATCTTTAGAGATTCTTTAAGACGCCAATTTTTTGTTACAGCTCAGAAAGCTTTAATTCCTGATTTAATGAGCAATTAAAGGTGATTAATTTAAGAAATCAAGCACTGTCGGTTACGTTGATGGTTTCTTTTCTTTGAACGGTGTGTTCTTTATATATAGACTCAACTCTCAAGAATTGAACACCCTCTGTGCTACAAATTGAACAGCCTCAAGAATCGATTGGATGAAGATATCAGGTCCCCTTCTTCCTCCCTCTAATTTGGTATCCATTTTGTTTGATTTTTGATGATGTTAGTTAATTTTAATTTCTCTGGAACTCCTTTGGATCTTCATGTTTAAATGCTATATGTTAGGGTGTTTTACAAGGTTTGTTTGTGTGGTTACGGCTTGTGGGAAGTCGTGTAGGTTGAAAGAGGGGAGGTCTGATCATGGAGCGATGTGTGACATCCGTCACCCTCGTCTTTCGTCAAATTTACAGTATTAACCCTTCAAATATTTCCATTATAATCCCTGTCAGTTTCGTCGTTTTCAAAATTTATTTTAGAGTAAACTAAACTCTTATCATTTATTATGGATCGGGTATAAGTTTTAATCAAATGCGAATGTTTAAACGTAGTCGTAAAAGATTCTATAAAAATATATAATTTAGTTTAAAAAGTTTAAAGTTAAAAGGGTTAAAGTTTAGTTAGTATGGTTAAGTTTTTATAAAGAAAAACTAACGTAGTTATGTAATAAACTAACCTAGTTAAACCTGAGGCGCTAGTTTTGTCAATTTTCAAAGTTTTTAAAAAAAAAACAAAGCTGCTTCTTCTTTTGTTTCCTACCGTCGCTTTTCCGGTGGCCAATGGCCGGAACCGGCAACCTTCCGGCGAGACATAAATCTTTTCTAAAGGCCCGTTGCAATCATTAATCGGTTGCCAAACGTTTTCCCCTATTAATTCCTACAAATTACAATCATTTAAACGAGTTATAACATCCTTTTTATGGTGATTTAATCCGGGTTCTTTCATGTAACCGCCGGAAATTAAGTTTTCAATCAAAGCTTCGTTTTAATCTCCCACTATATAAATCGAAGGCCTCATTCAGTTTCTGCAGTGATTCTCTTCGAAACTCACAACAAAAAACACATAATAATCATATAAAAGCGAGGTAATCGACCCCAAGACGCGGATATGTATTCTTCTCTTTTCGACTCTTAATCATTATTGTAAGTTTATGTTTCTAATGCCGTTTTGCTTCCTGTTCATGTCCGACTAATAGCCCTACAAACATAGGCGTTATTATCTCGTTATCGGATCAGTTGGGTTGAAGGTTAGGGTTAGGGTTCTAAGCCATTTGGGGAAGAAGATGAACCTTAGGAATGTTTTAAATACATTAAAGTTTCAACCATATCAACAATGTCATACTTTGGAGGAGTGGTTAATGTGGTGTGATGTGTTGAAGGGTACCTGGGTTCGAGCCTTGGCTGCTCTTGGTCTTTTTGTTTATATTTTCTTTTACTTTTTATTATATTGATGCATTTATTTCATTAAATCTTATATATTATACATAAACTTAGAATATTCATAATAAATCAAATTTTTACCCAAAAATTATGAAATTTTAGGTGTAGCTTCTTGACACCTCATAGAAAATTGTCATAATTTTTATTTCTGGAAAATATTTTATTTTCGTAAATTTTACTATTTAAATTGTTTTAATCATATTTAATTGATTAAAAATTTATTTTTAATGATTTTAATCTCAAACTTTTTGAGAAATTATTTCTAGTCATTATGAACTGAAATAAAAATATTTGGATCAGAAAACACTTATTTTTATTAATTTTCCTAATTTTAATCATTTAAACACGATTTAATCTCATTAAATCAGTTTTAAATATAAATAATGTTATAAAATTATGGGAAAATTATCTTCATTGATTTACATCAGAAAGCATCCATTTTTTCAATAAAAATAGCAATTTTTGAATCATGTCTTGTAATATTAGATTTAGTTATGTTTAAGTAGACATGATTAATCATTTAATTATTTATACTATTTAATATCTATTTTTTTTAAATATTTTTAAATAGAAACATTCTTATAATTAAAAGTCTTTATTATCATTGTTGAATCTTTGTGTAACTCATAATTACTTATTTCAATATTTATGATTATTGTATTTATTTACAATGATTAGTTAAAGTAATTAATTAAATTATTTTGTATTAATTATTCAAATATAAGTTTCATCTAAATATTCAATTGGTAACAGTTATACCACTTAAACCACATTTACAAACGTTGGTATTAATATACAACTTTTATATTAATTCAACTTGTCATAAACACTTTAGTTCCCCAAATCGACTTAGCAAACCCTAATGCCTTAGACCCTAGATACCTTAGACTTTTTAGACACTTCCTTATTAGTATTCCTACACATTATAGGTTGAATTCCTCGGAATTCCCATTACTTAGCTCACGACCGCTTAAGTGGATTTTGGTCGCTTTCGCAAACTGTGAGTATATCTTTCCCCTTTTTACTGTTTTACACTTTTGGGGTGACTCATGTACGCTTATTACTTCATTCACTTAATCATGGTTTATTCTATATTCACAATCGCAATTCTTGTATGTGTTTTACTTGTTGATTCGTTGATAGTGTGTACTTATGACCTTAATCATTAACCGCTGGGCGGCCTAGCATAGCAATAAATAGTACTTAATTATTGTTATGTGTGAACGATTATTCATCGCCTACTATGAGCGAATACTATATATATGTGACTCTTGATTCATTGAACGAAAGGTTTGATTTTGGGTAGTATTTGTACACAGCTTGAACACTAAATTGTAGACAGTATAACACGTGAATTGCGAAACACTTTTTCTACTATATGTATTCAAAACAGGGTATGCTCACCAATACGATTTTTGTATTGACCAAATTATTTTGTACATGTTTCAGGTTATTTTGAGATGCATTCTTTAAGCTTTCGGATTTATATTTAGATTTTGATTCATTGTAATTCAGATTAGTTAGCATTTAGAATCGTTGTATTTCATTTCATTGTAATAAACTATTTAATCAATGTATCAAAATTTACACTTTTAGTCCATGAGCTATTGAACAATCGTCACTACGTGACACCTCGATGTTTCCGCCATCGGTTGGGGTGTTACACGATGATTCGAATGTCGGTGAATGTGAGTTTGATTATTGGCACGACTTTAATCCATATGTATTGTAAGTGTGGGAGACCGGATGTTGGTCAGGTTATTTTTGATAGAATGTCGATTAGCAATTCAGTGTGTTGGAATGCGATGATTTCGGGGTAGTCGATACATGGGGACCCAAAACATGGGCTTAGGCTATTTGAAAACATTAATGTAATAATCAACATCTAAACTTTTGTAGTGTTTATGAATGTTTCGTAGGTGGACTATATTCTTGGAGACAACCCAATAGCATGGTATAGCTGAAAAGCAAGCGACCGAATTCTTCTAACCGTGCTATTGTTGGTGGGCAGGATGCATACGACAATTTTGCTGATCAAAGAGACAACTATCAGCAGACTGAGCCTGCTACATAAAACATTGCACCGCCTCTTAGAGTATTGGCTAGACTGCATGCTGGTCATAATGGTTATAACCAGCTTCTTCCTGGTACATTATTAGTTTAGTTTAATTTTTTTTAATTGACATGTTTGTTAATGTTTTCAATCTTTTCTTAATCTTATAGTTAACTTGTTTTGCAGTTGAAATCCCTCATGCTAATAGAGACCTGACCATTTGACTTTTTACCCAATATCCATTTCATTTACGCTAATAAAAAATGAAAATGGTGAAGAAATTGCGTAGGGTGTTCCTAATGACTTGAATCGTGTACAAAAATACTTATTTATAATCTCATCTGTTACTTGCGTTGTGATCTTCCCTTTCCTTATTATCACATATGCCGAATACTACACACAACCACACTTCGACAACCAAATTTCGGTTAACGGTTAAGGTTTACTCACCCCTACAACATAGTATGTATCCTCGGTCTCTCTTTCTAACATAGCACAACCACAATCTGACAACCAAATCAAAACACTCGCAACTTAGCTAACCCCGCTGCAACGCGCGGGTTCCTGCTAGTCTTATTAAGGAGGAGTGATGTATAACATGGTAATTTGCATTTCTATACAACTTAACAAGCAACATGTACAACATATTTAAGCAAAAAAATTATGGGTATTATTGGCATAGTTGTGACAACTAAGACACTTAGGAGGGTAGATTAGTAAATTTAACATAATCTAATACCTCACATCCTAAAATCTTATCCCAATTGTGCCCTTATCTCCAACTTTTAAAACACAAAACACAACTTAACTTATGATGCATCTTAAATGTGAGACCTTTCAACCCCTCATCTATATTATTATATACTAGTGGGAATACCCGCGCGTTGCTGCGGGTGCGTTGTCTCCTCGTAGTTGTTGGGTTTGTGGTGTGTGTATGACGTTTATGTGTGTATGTCATCCATACGTTGCATGGATTTTGCGGCGAAGTGTACAACTTACGACGTTGTTATCATCTACGTAAAACACTATATATTTAAGATTAACACCGTTGATGCCCGACGCAACACTTAAATGCCCTCCTAGCCACGTAACTGAGTGTAGGCACCAACAGTTTGAGATGCACAGAGTCACAGATAATTAGCCGATGTTATTCTTTGTTTTCCTGTACTGAAAGTATCGGATGTTGAGACAACTGTTGTTTTCTTCCGTAGCATGCTTTGTATTTTTTTCCATCCCTTTATTTAAAATGAGAAAGAAAGTGTCACAAAACTTTTCAACGAACATATAGACATGTTCAATTCGCAAGTAGAAGGCAACCAAAGTATATACAATATACTCATCTAAAAGTTGATTTTTTTTCCAGAAATTATTTAGAGGAAAGAGAGTAAGAAACTATACATCAAGAAAACTAAGGTGTAACATGAAAGGTTTATACATAGATGAAAACTGAAGCATTGAATTACATTGCAACAACTTTGGAGCCATCGCATCCGAGTATAATCAAAACGCGAGTAGGTTGGTACTAAAGTTAACAAAGATAAAACATTGTATCTATTCAGTAGAACGTAAGATTACAAATTTTTTATTTAAATGATATATCAAAGAAAATATTAACAGAAACAAAATGCTTAACATTGGTTAAATAAAAATGAAGGACCAAAACCAAGATACTTTATTAGTACAAAATAGACATTTAACAAATACACATCCTTAATCATGTGCTGCAGTTTGGAAAATTAATTACACATGCATGCTTTAATTACATTTTTGGTTTTTGTGAAAAGATTTGTTTATTTGTGAAAATTAGTAACACTTTTCTATGGGTTTCTGTTTCTCATCTCCCAGTTCAGTCTATTCACAGAAAATGTATAAAAGAATAAAATAATTTTGACTTTTATGGTCAACTCAGCAAAACTAATTGACAGGACAATTTCAAAATGTTTGCACATGATTAGATCTATTTATGCTATGTGATTAGGTTGAATTAGGCTATGATTTATCTCTTGCAGGTACCAAAAGGACTTGTTTGACCCTATAACCCAACCTATCCAGCCCGCTCATATGTTGAGAATAAATGCAACAGTAGAAAGATTGATATCACTTACTTTGGTTAGCATTCTTTTAGCTATTATGTAATAACGGTATTGCCAAATCCTTTGGCCAACCATCGTGGCCATAAGCACGTTGCATATGCTTATAAATATTAATGGTACGTCAGCTTCACCCGAACCTCCTTAACAACCACATCACCGGTTGCACTCGTGCAACTTTCAAGACAAGTGGTACACTCCGACCACACAGAAAGGGTACCTGGTAAATGGAAATCTACATTAACTCTGCAATCATATCCACAAAAACTATCCCCAAGACAATATAAATATACCAAAAATGTTAAAAAAAAATCTAGATGGTAAAGCTTTGTAAGAAAAATTGGTGTGTAGCGGAAAAAAACCATTTCTAATGATCAATAATATGTTATATGTTAAAAAAATAATGAAACTTTACACAGGTTGACACCAACAAATACATAATTCTCGATAAGGCTGAGCAAGATCATTATGAACTGTTCAATCATAACATGTTATTAAATAAAATGAAACAAAAAAGATATAGTTTATTATCTGAGAAAGGAAGCATACGTGATATACATAGTGAAAGTGCCACAAAATTTTTCAGCGAACATATAGACATGTTCAATTCGCAAGTAGAAGGCAAGCAAAGTATAAACTCATCTAAAAGTTGATTTTTTTTTCCAGAAATTATTTAGAGGAAAGAGACTAAGAAACTATACATCAAGAAAACTAAGGTGTGATATGAAAGGTTTATACATAGATGAAAACTGAAGCATTGAATTACATTGCAACAACTTTGGAGCCATCGCATCCGAGTATAATCAAAATGCGAGTAGGTTGATACTAAAGTTAACAAAGATAAAACATTGTATTGACCTTTTTACACCATGTATAATCAATGAAGCAGTTGAACTAACCTAGAAGTGGATTTGAACAAAGGAATTCTCACGGCTTAACTCAGGCTGATAAATGTTTTCATGATTAATCTAATTCTCCAAAATAAATTCAAGTGTACAATGCTTTTCTTTATAAATGTTTAGGGTAAGTATGATTAACTAATGTGACCTTGTGTTTTATTATTTATATGAGAAGGGTGATTTATTTCTCTATGAATCAACTTTGCGATGTTGTCAAGTTGAATACTCTTGACCAGTTTAAATTCTTAGGTAAAGGTATTAAAACTAATTCTTTTAAAAAATGACGCAAATGTAAGTAGGCAAAATTTGGGTTACACCTAGTCTCATTGCTAAGGGATCAAATGCGACATACCTAGAGAGAAGCCTGTCTCAGATACGTCATTCAGTGTATGCTGCTAATGATGATATATTTTCTAGCAGTATTTATTGTTTGATCAAACCTTCAAAAAAAAAACTTATTGTTTGATCAATTTTATTATATATTTGTTTTTATTTATTTTTTTTTTTTACTTATATTTTGCAATACTATCTAGGTGTTGTTCACAAAATGGCTGTAAATTTCAACTTATAGCTATGAATGAGCATCAACAAAATTAAATGTTTTATTTTACACAAGTAAAGTAACATACCCATGAACCCATTTGTAATATACATTTTTTTTTCACTTATAGCATCAAACTATGCAAGTATCACAAATGCCAATTGTTTTTCTACCAGTTTTTTACACAACAAATAAGTTAACAAAGTGATGGTCACTTTATTTGGTATCTTTCGTTATCACCGTATGACTTTCTAAATAAATTTTACTCAAGGAATCAGATTACTGTAGAAATAATAAATGGATTTTCCTAATCAAATTTGTGCTGACCCATTTCAATCTGTTACCCATCACCTGACACCCAAATCTTTGTTGTTGATTGTTCTAATATTGCTTTGTTGGTCAGCCTCCTAGGACAGGTGCCACTCACCTCTAGTGGTGGTGTTGGTAACATTTCAGTTTCTACAAATCTATTCACATTGATTTATTAACTTTCCCAAAGTGAACAACCATGTGTAGTTTCAAAAATCAATATGTAACATGTGTTTAGGGTAGGGCATGTTTCTGCATATTTAGTTAAAACCGAACATATTAATACATACACACACCTAAATTCTTATAACTAAAAATCATAGCAATTTGAGAGGAAACAGGTCAAATAGCTTAAAAAATTTACAATAGGTCAAATAGGTTAAAAAAAATTCCAAGAAACGGGTCAAAAAGGTCGAAAGCCACCAAATGTGTATTTCTAATGCATAAAATTCCCAAACGATTTTATTCACAAAACTATATTAATACTAAAATGATATGATTTTTTGCAATTGTACCTCACACACTATTTTTTGGTTGATTCAGGTTTGGGGTATCTCGATGGGTCAAACAAGTAACATGGAAAACGGTCACAAGTACGTGTCAAAGGGGTCGAAGCAAGGTTGCAAAAGTCAGCCTCCAAGGCCTTGGAATCGCCGAGTACTCGCTCCTCGTTAGGTCACCGAGTTGGCTGAATACTCCGGGTACTCCCCGCATAGGCCGGTTTGACCCCCCGAGTACTCGCCCGATTAGGCTAAGTACTCGCAACTCCCCAGTCAGCCGAGTACAAGCCCAAACCGAGTTCTGCAACCAAGGGTCGAATTCTCTCCTAAGGTTAACTTTAATGAATAAAATTTTCTAAAAGCAATTTATTCACACGTTCCGATTAGATCATATAAGACATGTTAATAATTATTTATAATAAATATTACATTATTAGACAAAATAAGTTATAGGTCAATACAATATTTATTACAACCCAACCTGGATTGTTCGACCTATACCAATAATGCATGTTTTAATCCCAACCCATGTTGGCTCACTACCCAATTCTCCTAATTGTGCCATTTCGTCAACTTGAGGTGAATTAGTGGTTTAGACATATTTAAACTATAGTGGCTTGCAGTTAGAATATCATGATGGCCAAAGATATATTAGCTGCCAATTAAATGGCCATCTATCAACTAAAAGCAACAAAAAAAAAAGTGAGATAACCATAGAACTTACGTGGGAGGTATGGTGAGATCTTCCAAGTGACCTGCCATTTTTATGATAGAAACCTTAGTGAGTTAAGCTTTGTCCTGTCCTAAGAGTAGACAATATGAATTAAAGAAAATTAATCTTCAAAACCATCAGCAAATTCTTGCCATGAGGTACCTAAACACAATTTAAGATTGAGAGAGATGAGACATTTTACTTCAGTAACCATCAGCTGCATAAATAACATTAATATTCTTAAATCAGAAAAATAATAAAAGGGGAACGTTCCAGATTACAAAGAGAATTAAGATTATTAAATTAAGCGAATGAAAATCAATGAATGTTTATCAGCCGTAAATTTATGGTGCAGATGGGGCAAATTTCAGATTACAGGGTAGTAATTCAACCGTAAAATTACTATTTAATTGCCTAAATCGCAGACCACTTATTAGAAATCGAGATCAGTTACAAAGTTGAGAGAATCGGAGAAGCAAATCTATCAAGGGGAATGACCCAAATTATGTTTAAAAGATACATGAATAAACTAACCTACCTTCAAATAAAAAAGACAACTACGAAAACAACATAAAAAAGGTAAAAACAAACTTCGTTAGATGCATCTAATTAAATAAAGCTCATCAACACATACCAGACCTTGGGGCTGTATCATCAGCAATACCGTTTAATTCAGCAGAAGATGACATCTCACCACCTTTAATCCTATGCCATCAAGGTGAAATAAACAGCCAGATAAGAGGAATATTTGGAACTCCATCCTCAGTGTGTCGATCTTAATCTTGAGGTTTTTTAGAATTATTCCTGAAACAATAACTCAAATTCCTTAAAATAGGTTGAAATCGAAAACAGATGAGAACATAATTAACCTTGCAACAAGTACTTCATGTGACAGTGGAACAGCAACTCGAGATTGATCAAAGATCTGTCATCATCTTCTTTCTCAGGAGAAGAAGGAAAGCCCCAAATAGTATAATATTGTATATATACATATAAGGATATTTGGATTTTCAGTGTTGAAACTGAAAGAGAGACGATTCAATTGCAGAGAAATTGATTATTGCATTCAATTGCATTGAATCAGGACTCATGAATGGCTTTGGCAAATGATTAAAATGTGTTTGCCTGTAGAAGAAGAGGGGTAGCGAGGGAAATGAAGGGTGTTATTGTAAATTTGTTTTGATATTACAAAGGAGGAGGTGGGTAAAATGTCTACATTACCCTTCTAAGTGTCTTAATTGTCCCCAATATTCCTATAATACCCTTATGAAATAAGCTTTATTCTCTTATACTTGTTGCTTTAAAAATTGTACCCATGTCAAAATTTCAATATGGTACATCACTCCTCCTTTATAATGTATATAGATACTTCATTATAATCAATTTCTTGAATGCTTATAGTCTTTTCATAACCCCAAACAAAATCTTAGAGCTAATTTCATACTTTGAAACAATGTTTTATCCAAAAATTT
This sequence comes from Ambrosia trifida, assembly GCA_028751855.1. Lineage (NCBI taxonomy): Eukaryota > Viridiplantae > Streptophyta > Magnoliopsida > Asterales > Asteraceae > Ambrosia > Ambrosia trifida. Next base: position 12,081,811 of record CM054125.1, read on the forward strand.
TATGTCTTCATTAGATGAGAAGAGAAAAAAATTAATGAGAAGTTAAAACGCTTGCAAGATACGGTTCCCGGATGCTACAAGGTATAAAGATATGAGTTAATCTTTATATACATATATACATCTTTTTCTACTTGTTCATATGTTCTTTGACAATTATAAAAATTTATCTTCATATCATTGTTTTGCTCCATTTAAATTTAGTTATATGCTATAGACAATGGGAATGCCAATGATGTTGGATGTAATAATCAACTATGTTGAATCGTTGGAGAATCAAATTGAGGTAATTTAATTGTGCAACTAACAATTAAAACAATAAAAAACAATATTCAAAATTATTGATGAGAAAATATTTTTCAAAATTAATTAGTATATTTTTTCTCTTATTTGTGATTTTTTAGTTTCTCTCCATGAAGCTTTCAGAAGCCAGCATGTTCTATGACCTGTTGACCTCAACTCTACTGAATTGGATGATATGGACCCTATGAAGGTACGCTCACGCTAATGAATCAACTCGAATCTTTATCTTCTGTACTATATTATAAAGCATCAGTGAAGGATACCCGTGAAATTTAAGTAAATACAACCTTTATTGCTAATATAGTACAATGCTTATTGAAGTGATTTAAGGGGTAAAATTTTCTTTCTACCTAAATATTAAATTGTTGAAGAAATTAATTTAAACATAATTATAAAATTGATGAGGAAATTAACAATAATGGGGTGACTCTTTACATTCATAACCTCCATGTCTTTATTATGTTTGTATCAATGTTATAGTCTTATAAATAGTGGTCATGTATTTGGTATATAAATAATGTGGTGACTCTTTACATAACTTACATATCTTTCAATGTTTATAGTAAATAAATTAGATCATATATTATGTATTTATATCTTCCTTTTAAATTTATGTGGTTGCAGGATGGTATGATGTGACACTTCTGCACACAAATGAATATGTAGGCTTGAAGTTTGCCAACATACCCAACCCATGACACGTTTCAACCCATTAAAGTGAGCGATATATGTAGGCTTGACGTTTGTACAAGCAAATATTGTAGAGATACCTCATGAGCAATGTCATCATATTCCTCGATGGTTTTTTGTTTTCTCTGCTACTATAAGCTTCTAGGAATAGAATAGAATTTAAGTTTTTGATCTCACGAAGTCACCAACTGTTTACATATCCAAAAGAAGACAAGTTCTTATCAATCGATTTGGTAGTTTTAACTATATTGATTACTAATTTGTTTGGTCCAATATATTTGTTACCGCGCTTGTCAAACTAACATAAAACGAGAGTATCTATGCAAATCATTGACTCCGCTGCATCTCACAGGTGCCCTAAAATAATAGAAATATGTTGCACACTACAAATTGCATTTTAGTAATTACATTACTTCCACTGCAATCTTATGGTCATTAAGAAATACAACGCCACTTCACTACGCTAAGCACCGCTCTACCATGGCATACTAACTGCCTTCGAGATACATAAAAGGGTCCCACCAAAGGACGTGGGCCAATCTATGGGTGTTGCAAGGAATAGTACGGCCTATTGTGATGTACCCATTTAAAATATTCAGAAGGAATACTTATGAGTTTCAGTTTTTAATAACATATATTTATACATCGTTGTTTTCTACTTCATCATAACGAATAACCAACAAACACGATGCACGAGGGGCAAAACAGATGCACCCGCTGCAACGCGCGGGCATTCCTACTAGTTATTATTAAAAGATGATGATGAGAATAATATTGGACGAAATTTATATGGTGAAATAGGGCGAAAATGGGTGAAATGTTTTAGAGAAGAAAAGAATAATGTTGTGAGCATAGGTTTATGAAGAGTGTGTAGGTGAGAGATGGCAGAAGAAGCTACAAGAAGACTTGTTAGGCTGAGGGGTGTGGTACCGACCACCCCCAACCACCGATGCCACCTCAGCAGAATGGAGAAGAGAGAGAGAAAGGAGAGAGAGAGAGAGAGAGAGAGAGAGAGGAATGAAGAGAGAGTTAGAGAGGAGGGATCGGGGAGAACGGTGGAAATCCACCGGTTGCACCGAGCAATGATCGGGGGGCGGTGTACACCCTCGGCAAAACGATCCACGTCACCCCACCGATGGCTTTTCCCGACCCACACCCTTTAGCCTTATTGTTGTAGTTGTCATTTGGGAGATTGAGAAGTGTGTTGTGTGTCAAATGAATCCAACTGCCACGTGAGGGGGCAGCTGAGCCAATACTATAAAAGTCATGGCATAAGGGGCACTACTAGAATGCTATTTTTCTTTAATTGATTTTAATAAATCCTGTACTGTCACATCACTTCACTGATTTACTTCACTGATTCACTTTTTGTTGGCAGCACTTAACTGATTCACTTCACTGAAATCTTTATTTTTTAGTTTTTTTAAGAAACATTAATTAACATATTATTTATAGAAAAAATAAACTTACAATATTAAAAGCAAATATAAATAGAAATACAAATACATATAAATTAAAAATAAACTAAATAAAAGAAAAACTATTCGGAGTCCTCCACGTCGAGATGCGGTAGATCAAGTCCGTCTAGATGTTCCACGAGATCATTTCGAAGTCGGAAATGCGTATCGGACTCTGTCAACTCCACAAGTGCTTCCTCGTCGAAGAACGGTTGGATTGGGGGATCGTGTATGTGGATCGGTGATATCGCACGCCCCTCGTCTTTAATTATCATGTTGTGCAATATCATGCACGTATAGACGATGACGCTACACCTAGAAACGGTTTTGGGCCTCAAGGGTCGTGCGGTAATTCCCCATTTCCCCTTTAATACTCCAAACGCTCGCTCAACATCCTTCCTTGCCGACTCTTGCGCCTTAACGGATTTTTTTTCCTTAGGGTCGGTGGGATATCAAAACGCTTTCACAAACGTTCATCAAGTTGGGTAGATGCCATCGGTAAGATAATATCCACGTTTATATAAGTGTCCATTTAAAGTAAATGGACACTGTGGAGCCGTTCCGTTTTGTTGGGTAAGAAAAAACGGGGATTGTTGGAGGACATTTATGTCGTTTAGTGAACCGGGGGGGGCAAAAAATCCATGCCAAAACCAAAGATCTTGCAAAGCAACCGCTTCTAGCATGATCGTAGGGTATTGGTGATCGCCTCGCATATATTGTCCTCGTAATTCTCTAGGACATGCTCGCTACACTAAATGAGTGAAGTCAATGCTACCGATCATGCCGGGAAGGTGATGTCTTTCTTCGTGTGCTTGATACAAACATGCAATGTCGTGGCTTGTTGGTCTTCGTAAAAACTCGTCCCGTATAACTTAATGACGACATTGCAAAAAAACTGTAAACATTCACGCGACGTCCTCTCAGACATACATCAAATACTCATCGTATTCGTCTGGAGGATTACCGGTTGCGAGTTCTTTCACTGCTGAAGATACTTTTTGTATGGGCGTAAAACTCTTTCTAAACCGACCGTCCATGCTGTAACACCCCAACCGATGGCGGAAACATCGGGGTGCCACGTATTGATGATTGTTTAGTAGCTCATGGTGAATATCAGATTTCATTAAATGATTTAATTAATTTACATACAATGATTCTACAAGACTTCATACATCAAATTGAATGAAACTATGCACGTATCTTCAAGCAAATCTTCCAAACAAGTAGAACCTGAAACATGTTAAGTTGAAAATATTTTGGGTCAACAATTGTTGGTGAGAATTACATAGGTTTTTGAGAAATAGTTGATAACAATAGTTTGTACAACACTCAGGGTTGTATAATGATAAAGTATGATACCGACATGCAACAATGCGTCTATGTACAACCAAACCTTGTGTCGACTGATGACTAACTCGCAAGTTAGTTAAATGTTATTACTGTTATCGATCATCCCTGAGTCTATGCGGGGGATGGGTTTGTCAGACCTATAGCGCTATAATCTAAACAGGCGGCTTGATCAATGTTAATGATTGTACTGTGTCTTTTTGTTACAGTCAAATGATAGAATGAGTAAATGATAGTGTAATTGAATCACAAATAAGAATGAGTAAATGATAGTATAAAATGTTTAAACATGTTTCACCCCAAAAATGTAAAAGAGAAAAGGGGCTATGTAAACTCACCTTGGTAAAATGTTATATCTGTTGAGAAATGTGTTGACCAAATGTATCAAGTATCACCCTAAAATGAGGTAATAAATATGTCTAAGTCTATCAAGTCTACAAATGTATAAGTTCTAGGGCTTCGAATTGGGGATAATTGCTCGTTTGATTAATATTAAAAATATTCGCCAATTGAGAGAAATTTAGTAAATAATTAACTAAAAATCTTTTTATGAAATTTAAACTTAAGATGGTTACAAGAATGTGTTTAAAGTGTAAAAATAATTTTTATAAAATTATTTTCTTTAAAATAGATTATTTAATCTATTTATAGCAAATTGTCAAAATCTAACTTTAATATTTAAAAATATTAAAATTTAAATAATTTTTAGTTTAAAATTCATATTTCTGTTCTAAATGATTAAAAATAATTTGTATAAAATTTTGGTGCAAAAATGATGAAAATTGGATTTATTATGAATTAAATATGATTAAATCTAACAAAAATTGATTAAAAATAATAAATAAATGATTTTACTGAATTAAAAATTATTTCAGTAAAGTTTAACTTTATAAAAAGTTAGGATAAATTTTGGGAAATTTAATAAAACTGTTTTGATATAATAATGGATTTTTATAATTATAATAGTATAAAAATGATTTAATTATTATAAATATTAAATAAAAGAATTTCTGAAAAATAAAAATTGTAAATAACACTTTTATATCAGATTAAGTAATTATAATTTTTTTAGAGTTTATAAAATAGTTTTGGTATTTAAAAAGAATTTTAAAAGATTTAAAGGATTTAATATATGTATAATTGAAATTTGTTTGTTTAAAAAAAGAAAAGGAAAGAAAAGCATAAAAGCCGGTCAGAGCCGGGACTCGAACCCGGGTGACCCATGTGGAAGGCTAGCGTCACAACCACTTGGCCTAGGCCGGTGGTTGTGAGATTTCTGATTAAAATTAATTATAAACACTATGCTAAAACGGTTTATCCCCAATTCAAATCATACGAACCCTAGGATTACAATTGATTGATTCAGGCAACTATAGCCCGATTAATGTTAGGGCTATTGTTGCCTGTACGCCGATGAATAAACCCCACAATTAAAATAGGACTCACAGTGTATGTTTGAAGCTAGAAGTCGGGTCAAAGGGAAAAGTCAACCACGAGTAGAAACTCAATAATTAGTGTAAAATTGAAAGAATTGGAGGTGAAGAGAGTGGTATGAGCGAGTTGTTAAGCTACGTAGACCCTCAATTTATACTAAGGGATTAGGGTTAGGGTTAATTAGAAGGTTTGACTTTCCTTATAATAATACGCGTTCAATTTGATGATTAGGGCAACAATGCTGTGTAATTGTTGTGCAATATGGTTGTATTGGGCCGGATTATGCACGAACTTACCAAAGATACATCAATTACGCGTTAAATCTAAGGATTGCTCACCAAGGAATCCCACAGTTGACTTTTCCTTGTCAACTGTGAGGATCTAGTTCGCGTTTAAGATTAATATCAATCCGGGTTATTACAAAACAGAAGTCCAGCCCAGTTGGTTTGTGGTGTGCTTGTGAGTGTGTTGACTCGGGTTCGAAACCCGGCACAATCACTCTTTTTTTCTTGTTTTATATGCAGGCACAAAGGGGAGGAGGTTGGGCTGGATGGTTGGGCCGCCCCTCCTGGGCTCAGCAAGGCCCAAATCAGTAATAATAAGGAGAAAGGGAAGGGTGGTTGGGCTCAAGACTTTAAAAGAAGTGGGCTACTAAAGCTGATTTTTTTTTAACTAATAGTTATTATTATTATTATTATTATTATTATTATTATTATTATTATTATTATTATTATATATATGTATAAATAATGATAAAATTCGTCGTTTAAATCCAAATTATTGGTAACGTATCATTATTAAATGCGTGATGTTACAGTCTCCCCTACTTTTAGGAACTTCGTCCCGAAGTTAAGAGAAACACTAGATTTACAATTGGCTAATTACCGAAAACCTTGATAAAATTTCACACTACCTTAACGTACCTGTAAATTCATGATTACGTTCCGGACCGTAATTACCAATTTACCTTACATTAGGGTTTTGCGTCTTTTTATGACTTTACCGATTGTTAAGCAGGTCTGATAGTCTCCGCCAGTCGTTCAGGTGGTAGGGCCTCTCCTGACTGTTGGAGTGACATGATGACCTCTACCAACCGTTAAGCTGGTCGTTTGGTAGTTAACTAATTGTTGTACAAGCAAGTATGACTATAGATATAGCAATTAGTTCACATTCAGACAAACATGCACACAGATGTTATGATAATACTTGAATTTATTATTTGAATCCAAAAAGTGTCAATACATAGAATTAAAGGTAGACAACATTTAAATGGTGGAACTTGCTGTTAAGTAGCTGGAGGGTCTTGATCTCTGTTCAATTTAGGGCATCGGTTACGGAAGTGATTTGGGTCTCCACATTCATAGCATTGACCATAGTTGTATTGATTATGGTTAGCAGCTTGAGCAGGGTTGGTGGGTTGGTTGGCATTTGGATTTGGGGTCTCGCGACATGTATTAACTAGATGGCCATACCTACCACAATTGGTGCACAAGCGACATGCTGAAGCAGTGGGATGATGTCGGTTGCATGTGTTGCACAATGGATGGTTTCCTGTATAGGGTTTCTTGTTAGAAGCCTGTGGAGTGAGGTTTGCAGCAGGATCCCTGGTCTTACGTTTCTGGTTCTCAGTGGTTATCGCGGTTACAATACTTGTTTTATTGCTTTTCCGAACTAAGGTCCCGTTCTTTACGTGATTATCAGTAAGAGTGGCCGCAAGACGTTTGGCCTCTTCCAGAGTTGCAGGATTTCTACCCCAAACAGTGTCCTGGATTTGCATGGGCAGACCACCGATGTACTTCTCGATGGCTACCGGCAGAGGAGTAACCTTGTGTGGCAACAATAAGCTAAGCTCATGAAAGCGGGTGTTGTAGGCGAGATTTTCCCCACTATCTTGAGCCAAGGTGTGGAACTCATCCTCAAGCTTTTTAACTTCATTTCGAGGACAGAACTCCTCCTTCATGATCTCTTTGACCTGGTCCCAAGTCATAGCAAGAGCAACCTCGGCCCCACGAGTACGCTTTTCTTCATTCCACCATGTGAGTGCTCGTTTATGGAGAACACTCATGGCGTAACGAACCTTGAAATTGTTGGGGCACTCACTGTTGATGAAGGTATTTTCAATACCCTCAAACCATTGGAGAAGTCCAGTAGCTCCTTCTTCACCGCTGAACTTTGGAGGGTTACAAGAGTTGAAATGTTTGAGGGTGCAAGCTTGGGGTCCATTACCATTGCCATTGCCATTGCCATTCCCGTTCCCGTTGTTGTGACCATTCCCATTCAATTGGATGACCTGAGCAAGTAAGTTGGGAACCAGAGTTGCGATTTGCTGCGCCATTTGTTGAGAAATGATCGCAGCCAGTTGAGCATCGACCCCATTGTTGTTGTGGTTAGGAACTTGGTCATGGTTGTGGTTATGGTTATCACCACCTTCTTCGTGGTTCTCACCATTGTTGTTGCGAGTGCTGCGACGAGGAGGCATGATCTGTAATAGACACAATGAAATGAATGAGAGTTCATATAAGGAATGTAATCATTTATTCATTAATTAAAACGAATAAACGAAAACGTTGACTTATCAAAGATTCTAAATTCTAATAACATATGAAGACATGCTTTAGCCTATAAGTGAACACTCATCCCGAGAATTCCCAGGTAGGCATCCGGGTCCCTCGTCTGATTGGGATATATGCGCAATGCCAGCCTAGACAGAAGACTCAGAATACAGGCGTTCACCCTTCCAGATTGCACGTGTTCGTTATTAAAATCTAGAACTTCGACGAGATCTCAAGGGGGTTCAGGTTAAACCTGAGGATTTTGCCTTATTAGTCTAAGAGTGAATCCAGTGATGGAAAGCAACCTTCTTGTAGGGATGAGAGTAGGGATATGAAGTAGGAGGGAGATAGAGAATAGCAAACAAAAGAAGCAAGTACTGGTTAAATCCTATGGTTATAGACTAGATTATTTCTCTAATAACCTAATTCCCTATAACCATGGCTCTGATACCAATCTGTAACACCCCAACCGATGGCGGAAACATCGGGGTGCCACGTATTGATGATTGTTTAGTAGCTCATGGTGAATATCAGATTTCATTAAATGATTTAATTAATTTACATACAATGATTCTACAAGACTTCATACATCAAATTGAATGAAACTATGCACGTATCTTCAAGCAAATCTTCCAAACAAGTAGAACCTGAAACATGTTAAGTTGAAAATATTTTGGGTCAACAATTGTTGGTGAGAATTACATAGGTTTTTGAGAAATAGTTGATAACAATAGTTTGTACAACACTCAGGGTTGTATAATGATAAAGTATGATACCGACATGCAACAATGCGTCTATGTACAACCAAACCTTGTGTCGACTGATGACTAACTCGCAAGTTAGTTAAATGTTATTACTGTTATCGATCATCCCTGAGTCTATGCGGGGGATGGGTTTGTCAGACCTATAGCGCTATAATCTAAACAGGCGGCTTGATCAATGTTAATGATTGTACTGTGTCTTTTTGTTACAGTCAAATGATAGAATGAGTAAATGATAGTGTAATTGAATCACAAATAAGAATGAGTAAATGATAGTATAAAATGTTTAAACATGTTTCACCCCAAAAATGTAAAAGAGAAAAGGGGCTATGTAAACTCACCTTGGTAAAATGTTATATCTGTTGAGAAATGTGTTGACCAAATGTATCAAGTATCACCCTAAAATGAGGTAATAAATATGTCTAAGTCTATCAAGTCTACAAATGTATAAGTTCTAGGGCTTCGAATTGGGGATAATTGCTCGTTTGATTAATATTAAAAATATTCGCCAATTGAGAGAAATTTAGTAAATAATTAACTAAAAATCTTTTTATGAAATTTAAACTTAAGATGGTTACAAGAATGTGTTTAAAGTGTAAAAATAATTTTTATAAAATTATTTTCTTTAAAATAGATTATTTAATCTATTTATAGCAAATTGTCAAAATCTAACTTTAATATTTAAAAATATTAAAATTTAAATAATTTTTAGTTTAAAATTCATATTTCTGTTCTAAATGATTAAAAATAATTTGTATAAAATTTTGGTGCAAAAATGATGAAAATTGGATTTATTATGAATTAAATATGATTAAATCTAACAAAAATTGATTAAAAATAATAAATAAATGATTTTACTGAATTAAAAATTATTTCAGTAAAGTTTAACTTTATAAAAAGTTAGGATAAATTTTGGGAAATTTAATAAAACTGTTTTGATATAATAATGGATTTTTATAATTATAATAGTATAAAAATGATTTAATTATTATAAATATTAAATAAAAGAATTTCTGAAAAATAAAAATTGTAAATAACACTTTTATATCAGATTAAGTAATTATAATTTTTTTAGAGTTTATAAAATAGTTTTGGTATTTAAAAAGAATTTTAAAAGATTTAAAGGATTTAATATATGTATAATTGAAATTTGTTTGTTTAAAAAAAGAAAAGGAAAGAAAAGCATAAAAGCCGGTCAGAGCCGGGACTCGAACCCGGGTGACCCATGTGGAAGGCTAGCGTCACAACCACTTGGCCTAGGCCGGTGGTTGTGAGATTTCTGATTAAAATTAATTATAAACACTATGCTAAAACGGTTTATCCCCAATTCAAATCATACGAACCCTAGGATTACAATTGATTGATTCAGGCAACTATAGCCCGATTAATGTTAGGGCTATTGTTGCCTGTACGCCGATGAATAAACCCCACAATTAAAATAGGACTCACAGTGTATGTTTGAAGCTAGAAGTCGGGTCAAAGGGAAAAGTCAACCACGAGTAGAAACTCAATAATTAGTGTAAAATTGAAAGAATTGGAGGTGAAGAGAGTGGTATGAGCGAGTTGTTAAGCTACGTAGACCCTCAATTTATACTAAGGGATTAGGGTTAGGGTTAATTAGAAGGTTTGACTTTCCTTATAATAATACGCGTTCAATTTGATGATTAGGGCAACAATGCTGTGTAATTGTTGTGCAATATGGTTGTATTGGGCCGGATTATGCACGAACTTACCAAAGATACATCAATTACGCGTTAAATCTAAGGATTGCTCACCAAGGAATCCCACAGTTGACTTTTCCTTGTCAACTGTGAGGATCTAGTTCGCGTTTAAGATTAATATCAATCCGGGTTATTACAAAACAGAAGTCCAGCCCAGTTGGTTTGTGGTGTGCTTGTGAGTGTGTTGACTCGGGTTCGAAACCCGGCACAATCACTCTTTTTTTCTTGTTTTATATGCAGGCACAAAGGGGAGGAGGTTGGGCTGGATGGTTGGGCCGCCCCTCCTGGGCTCAGCAAGGCCCAAATCAGTAATAATAAGGAGAAAGGGAAGGGTGGTTGGGCTCAAGACTTTAAAAGAAGTGGGCTACTAAAGCTGATTTTTTTTTAACTAATAGTTATTATTATTATTATTATTATTATTATTATATATATGTATAAATAATGATAAAATTCGTCGTTTAAATCCAAATTATTGGTAACGTATCATTATTAAATGCGTGATGTTACACATGCTCTCTTTGAACCATGGGAAGTTTGCTTCAACATCTGCTACAATTTTCAGAAATAGACGTCTCGACATGCGATATCTTTGTTTAAACTGTGCGTCGGTGTATTTTGGTACTTCAGCAAAGTAGTCATTCATTAACCGGGCATGGCCTCCCTCGCGATCACGTGGTACGTATCGTTTCTTAGATGTTGCTGTGTCTTCCTCTGCCCGCCGTGCAAGGTTCGTCAGAAACTCAAGGCTACTTTCGCCTGAGTGGAAAATCGGGTGGACTTTGAGTGGGGGAACGATTACTTGAACATCTTCTACGACATTGTCACTCATTTTTTAGAAGTATTGATATGATTTCTATGTTTTTGATTCAAAACCGTGGGAATGTATTGTGTTTTTATAAACTAAAGATTTAAACGGTAACAAAATATGACCGTTTGAAATTCAAAAACAATTAATAAACATTAAAACGGTCAAAAAACGAATTAAAAACACCTAAAAGTTTGGACCGTGCCACACTACCAGCCCGTTAGACGGAACCAGAAATTAGTTCACGGGACCCCTACCAGCACGGGTGGCGGCGGTGTTACCGTGCCGGTAGTGTGGTACCCGTGGCCAATTCTGATAGCGCCTCGTCCCCCCTCACAAAATTTGTGTAGTTATCTATTTTTTTTTTCGTTGGTCCAAAAGTTCTTGTATATTTCTATTTTAATTAGTTTTCTTGTATTTTGTTGGTCCAAAACATCTTGTATATCTCTACTTTAATTTGTTTTGCTTTTATCATATGTTATTATGTATCACTCCGATCATTAGATACGACTTTTACCATGCAAAACAGACGTTGCTAGCCTCGCCATGGAGGACCCTGTGGGGTGTCTTTGTTACCATATTCTGACGTGAGGACAAGTGTCTTACTTGGACGAAATAAATTGATACTGGACGAGAGTTCTCGGTGAGTAGTATAGGTATTCGATGTGTCTTTTACATGATAAGGGGCCTTACATATATGAGGAAGAATGATCCTCTTCTCTGTCTACTCGTCATGACTGTTGGTTCAATCGGAAGTCCCTGAGGGTGCCAGCATACCAACCATCTGCCACCTGACAAGAGGACACCCCTTTTTCACTGTTTGTGTCCTTTTGGCTATTGTATCAAAGTCACCAATTGTGTGTAGTTATTTTGTTTTGTGTTTTTGTTTTCCTATCTTTTGGTTAAAAAAATCTTGTGTATTTATATACTAGTTTATACCCCGGGAGCTTCCCGGGTTGAGAAATTTAATATGACGTAATAAATCTTCAATATATCGGGTTGAGAAATCTAAGTAAAGTAAATAACATTAGAAGTATCTAAACTATAAAAATGGCATCTATATAACAACTCACATTAGATACTTTTTTAAAAAGAAAATACCAAAAGATCTGTTTCACCTTACAATATCAACACCTAAAACATAATATTAAGATCCCAAGCACTTCAAGGGGACAGAGATTGTTTAGCACTAATACATTCAGCCAAAGATCTTTAACTGCATACAATAAGATTTGAGCTATATCAGAATATGGTAGAAAAAGAAAACATAACAATTACGTGTTAGAGTTTTATAAGCCCCAAAAATTTGCAAGGTCTTTACCTGTTGTTCCTTCTATCCCCTAACACATTCCTAAGCTCAACATCATTCTTTGCAGCATCTTCCAACACTCTGTAACCAATAAACTCACTTAATCCTCCTTTGACCTAAGACCCACTTAATCCTCCTTTAACCTAAAATCCTCTTTCATCACCTTCAACAAACTCACGAATCAAAACTAAAAGGTGTTTTTATTTTTTTTTATTTTATAAAATGAATATGCAAGTGGGAGATGAATGAACACAACATAAACAATCTCTTTAATCCTCATAACCTCACCAAAAGTCTCCGATTCTTGTTCGATTTCATCGGTCAGAGCTTTTGTAGCATCATAACTATAATTGCTAACTTGAAGCTTAGTTTCATTAAGCTTCACATCATGATTATCATAATCCACTTCATCATCATGACTATGATTATTATTTCTAGAACAACTTATTTTTTTGTTAAACAAATCTACTACTGATGGAATATCAATTAAATGTAATTTTGTTTAAAAAAAACATGATAAGAGTTATGCTAGGGTATAGGTATCAGTGAGTGTACATGGCAATGAACCACAATTTATCTTACCTTTTATTTTTACTTTCATATTATACTTTATCAATCATCTTCTCCATTACATAGAAAGAAACAGATTCAACATATTCAATTATAATATCAAATTATCAATCTTAAAGAAGCAAATACTAACAAAAATAACCAAATTAACAAAAAACCAAAAATAAAAATTAATCACAGATCATCGTCAATATAACCAAAATCAAAACATACCACAGAGAACATAGGAGATAATTCAGAGGAACACTACGGATGACGTCCAAGGAAGACGAAAGATCGAAAGATGCCGGCGGAGACAATCAAGACGAACAACACTTATGAACAGGAATACAATTACTTCATAATAATCGACGACAGAGGACGTCCGTTGAACAGGAAGGTAGAAGAGGAAGTCGAAGGAAGACGAAAGAAGACGGCGGCGACAATCGTTGAACAGGAAGGTAGAAGAATTAGGTGAGAATAATAATAGAGGAGGTGACTTGACTCTGAGAAGCCCTTCAGTGTCATCGAGGAGTTTAACAACAGGAGGAAACAGCCTGATCTGGCTGAAGCTGTGGCGGCTATTAGGGCTTTGGCTTCTGTTATTAGGTCTAGTGAGGCTAATACTATTGCTGAGCTCCAATCCGAACTCAAGTCTGCTTCTGATTCTCTCAAGGTTAAATTTTTTTATAACTTATATACCCCTTCCACCTAGGATGACACATGGCACACTCAAGGGGGAGATTGCCTCCTTGAGTGCCATGTCACAAAAAAGGCTTTGGTTTATTATAGTTATAGATGTTTTTCTTTTATATTTTGGTTGTAGGACAAATGATAGTGTCTACATAAGGGTGATAAAAAAAAATTCAAACCCAACGTGAATACCTAAAACCTAAAACATCATGGCCATATGATGGGACAGGTGTTCGAGTATAAGATTGAAAAAAAAACTAGTATGAGACGGCATGGGATTGAGTGTTACTCGGTCCGATTACTTAAACTATATACCGTTTACCCGAACTTTATACCCACATCATATATAAGAGAATGATCAACCACACTTTATTCATAATTCATATACTATATATATATATATATACACACACAATGCAGAAACACATAACCTACAAATATTAAATAGTAATAACAACTTTGACTATGACATTGACCAAGACTTTGACTATAACTTTGACATGGAATTACATATCCAAAATTTACAATTATAACAATGAGAATTTGGTGCATCTCTAATATCATATACCCAAAAATTTGTAATTTTTTCTCTCTCTCAATCCTTGGTTATTTAGGCCAAGGGGACGCAACCCTAGATTACCATGTTCCCCTCCAATTTTGCGGTGTCACCTCACTATCCCAATCCACTACCATAAAAACACCTTATTTGAGGACACCACTACTCCCGAAACACCTTTTTATTGTTAAATTTAAACTCTTCCCACAACCCACTACCCATCCCCTCGGACTCGGCAACTAGCACCCGTAAACGTTAGCCAAAACCCACTATTAGAAACACTAACGACGATGTTCCCAGTCGAGTAATGGGTACCCGAAATAAAATCAATGAGTATCATTTCATTTTCGCTGTGTTCCCGAGTTTCATTTAACGAAGGAAAAGAAAGGATTTGAAAGGATTTTAAGGAAATATCGTGTTCCACATTTTTTTTAAGAAAAGAAAGGAATGGAAATGAATGGAAAATTTTGGTTTATTTCCTTCAAATCTTATTCTTCCAAATTCGAGAGATTTAAAATGAAAAGATTTTTTAACATAAAATATATATATTTGTTTCCTTCAAACTCATAAACACTATAGCTAATTAAATCAATTAAATCTTTCATTTTCATTCCCTTGATTTTCTCTTCTTATTAATTCTCATTTCCATTCTTTTTTTTTTTGAACGATCAACAAAGTATTTTATTCCACCACGCTAGCGGGAAACTAGCATACACCTTACATATTGCCACCGTATATACAATCATCGACGAATTACCACCCTATTCTAGATAAGTTAAAGCTATTCCAAACGTTCCAATCTAAATCGGATTTTTTCGCCCTAGCTCTAATCCAAAACAAAGATAGAGCCTTAATGTCGCCAAGCACCTTATGGATGAGAACCTGTTTTTGATTAAAGACCGCTTCGTTCCTATGCTTCCAAATGCACCAAATAGTCGTTATGAATATCGCATTTAGTACCTTTTTCTTATTCTTTGATCCGCCCATATAATCATGTAGTTGCAAGACATCCTTGA
This sequence comes from Ambrosia trifida, assembly GCA_028751855.1. NCBI lineage: Eukaryota > Viridiplantae > Streptophyta > Magnoliopsida > Asterales > Asteraceae > Ambrosia > Ambrosia trifida. The sequence goes on from CM054125.1 coordinate 12,097,001, forward strand.
TGTGAAACAAGATAGCCGGCCCCATTTTGCACCATTGACAGACGAGACACCAAAGATTTTGTGAGAAGCCGCACGCAATGAACAAGTGTTCCGACGTTTCCGGATATTCCCCACAGAATGGGCACAGCTCAGACCCAACAGAAACATTCCCTTGCCGAAGAGCATAACGCGTAGGTAGACGATTCATTTCAGCGCGCCACGCCACGATTGCCACCTTCATAGGGATCCGCGAATTCCATTTCATCACAAAGGGAACCTGAATAGAGCTGATCGATCGCAGAAATCTCTTGAAGTCACCCACCGAGAACTCGCACCCAGCCCCCAATCCCCAAACCCATCTATCCGCATCCGCTGAAAGTTGAGGGACAACAATCAGTAGCTGCAGCTGCTGTAATTCAGCGGCCTCCTCAGCAGAAAAAACTGACCTTTTCCAATCCCAACCCCACCCCAGACCCGACTGCAGAACCCGCTCACTAACAGAAGCAGATTTTTGACTCTCTAAAGCAAACAAGGCTGGAAATGCTGCAGCCAATGGGATGTCGATCGCCAAGCTTTCTAACCAAAAAGAAATACCCAACCCATTAGCCACAATCCCCTTAATGGCCCAACCCACATCCACCCTGACCCCTTTAATCACCTGCATAGCCGAATGTACCTGCTTCCACGATCCAGAAATGGAGAGTTTAGTCGGAATTGGATTCCAATCCCTAGACGAGCTATGAATAGACCAAATGATGTTACACCAAAGGGCGGTGGGATCGATTTTAAATCGCCACCACCACTTTGCTAACATAGATAAATTCGCATCGAGGAGAGAACCGAAGCCTAAACCACCCGAATCAACCGGGGCACACACCCTTTGCCATGCAACCCAATTCATGTTCGCCTTTTCCTCGGAGACACCCCAAAAGAACACACGACGCAGCTTATCTAATTGTTCAATAACCCCCCTAGGAGCTTTGAATAGGGAAAAATAGTGAGAAGGCAAGGCATTGAGAACCGACTTGATGAGTGTAACCCGACCACCGAACGAAAGTGTCCTTGCCTTCCAACTAGATAATTTGTTCCGGAACGCATCAACCACCGGCTTCCAATGCTTACAAAGATTCATGTTAGCTCCAACTTGCAACCCAAGATAAGTAAACGGAAAGGAGCCGGCACTACATCTAAGGATCTCGGCCAACCTTTGTGCGTCCGAATTACTAACACCAATACCGAAGACACTACACTTTCCCAAATTTATTTTAAGACCCGAGACAAGGTAAAAACACCTTAGTATCCTCTTGAGGTTCAATGCATTAGACACGGACCATTCCCCAAGGAAAACCACGTCATCCGCATACAACAAGTGTGACATGTGAAGCTCACCCGAGCCGCACGATATCCCCCTAAAAAGACCCACATTCACTGCCCTCCTCATGACCCCCGAAAGTGCCTCCATCGCAATTAAAAATAAAAAGGGTGATAGGGGATCGCCTTGTGGTAGCCCTCAGGAACACACAAACTCATGAGTAGGTGAGCCGTTGACTAAAACAGAGGCTCGCGCCGAAGTAACAATAGCCATGACCCACTTACACCATCTCGGCGGAAAATTCATTTGAGTCATTACGGACTCCAAGAATTCCCAATGCAACGAATCGTATGCCTTTTCTATGTCCACCTTAAATAACATACCTTGTCTTTTAACCTTCTTCATCCACCCAATCACTTCATTTAAGATGAGCGGCCCGTCCGTGATGTTCCTACCCGCTAAGAAGGCGGACTGCTCAGGAGATATTAGCTTCCCAATGACCGCCTTAAGTCTTGCAACCAACACCTTGGACAATACCTTATTTACACACCCCACCAAGCTGATAGGTCGATAATCCTTAAAATCCAAAGGATCATTCTTTTTCGGAGTGAGAGCGATAAAAGACGAGGCACAACCCGGTCCCACGGCTGACCCCGCATAAAACTCCTCAAAAAGGCGCATGAAATCACTTTGAAAGCCGTCCCAAAACCTCTTAATAAACTTAAAATTGAACCCATCCGACCCAGGCGCTTTGTCCCCGTCACAAGACCACACCGCATCTTTAATTTCACGCAATGAAAAAGGTCTGCATAATGACTCCGCCTCCGAATCCGAGAGCTTATTAATATTAGAACAAATGAGTTTAGGTCTAACCGGCAACGGTTCTTTCAATTTATCTTCGAAAAAGGAGAACGCCCTATCCTTAATAAAGGTTGGATTGGAAATCCATTCACCATCCAACATCACCCCATGAATTCTTCTATTGGACATATTTGCGTTTATCACCCCATGAAAAAAATTAGAATTTTCATCGCCCTCCAACGCCCATCTAACTCTAGATTTTTGTCTTAAATCCATGTGCTTCCTTCTTTTAAAATCTAAAACGAATGTCTTGGCTTCCATACGGGTTCCTAATTCCACATCGTTTAAGGCTCTAGTATTAGCCACCCTATCCAAAGACTTCATGACAGACTTGTTCCTTTGAAATAACTCATCTAGCTTCCTTCTCTCCATACCAATCCACCACTTAATTTTCTTTTTTAAAAACTTGAATTTTGTGATAATCGCTAAATCAGCAGATCCAATGAAAGAGAACTTGTCACACAATTCGGCTACATACTCAATAAAACCGGGGATCTCGAGCCAGGAGTTAAAGAACCTAAAAGGAATGTGTCCAAAGTCGGAAGCAACCAAGGATAAAGTAACCGGACTATGATCGGACAAAAATCTGGACAATGCGGTAACCGACGCCTCCCCCCATTTGCTTTTAAAGCCACTACAAACCAACAACCGGTCTAACTTACTCAACTTCCTACCATCGTCTGACATATACGTGAATTTGTGTCCCCCCATGTTAAAGAACCTAAAAGGAAGCCCTCGACCAAACGAGTATTTCACAGAGATTCTTCTTCTAACTCTGCCCTAGTGATAAAGTCATTGAAAGCGTCAGCATTAGTAGCCACAAACTCCGAATGCAACCTCTCCGTATGATATCGTACATCTTTAAAATCCCCGAAGAAAACCCACATCCCGGATCTCGAATTCCTGAACCAAATTAACTCCTCCCATAACCCACGCCTCAACACTGGATCATTTGGTGCATAGACATTAACTACATTTACCTGCTCCCCGGTTGCGATAACAACACCCGATGTAACAAGATAATATCTGTTTTTACTGACAGAAAGTACCTGAAATACAGATGGATATCATTTGGTGCATATTTTCTATTCTTTTGCTTGCTTATTTTCTCTCCTTAGTAATTTGATTATCGGGAAAGTAAACTTCCTTTTCTTTTGGGCATGGGCTGAAATCCAATATGAAGTCAGGGCAATACTTTTGGGCCGTCTTACGATAAACATAAATGTGGGGCTGACAGCCTGCCAACAAGGACAACCGATGCATCATCATATTGAAGGCGTCGGTGGGTTCTCCTTTGATCGGTAAAATTGAAGGCGGTGGTTCTACAGCATTATTACTCCTTTGATCAGATCATATTATTCCAATAATAATAATAATATGCCGCCAATTTCTTTATCCAGGCTCGGAAGCTCGCTTCCATTCTCTAGATTTTTCAGGTACTCCCTCAATTGTTATTATTACTATTATTATTTACAATGTGTGTTTTACTCTTTCTCCATCAATATTCCTTTGTAGTTTGTACCATGCTTATAGTTCATTTGGAGGTTAATAGGCGGTTACATAAATATAATAACTATATGAATTCACAACTGAAAATTCTAGGTTTTTTTTAAATACCATTATTTGATAAAATAGACAAAATTACATTAGGATATGGCAGGTAAGCAGACAATAAGCTGCACCGCTACCGCCTTTTGAATTGGGGTTGCAGCGCAGCTTGTTGCCTGCCACTTTATTGTAATTTGAGTTGATGAGTCTTTTAATTGGTTTTAATCCAATAATTGTGAAAAAAATAATACTTACAATTAAAAAAAAAAGCTGAAGATTCTTTCTTTCTTTTAACAGGCAGGCTGAACAGGAGATGGAGACAGTGGTGAAAGTACTTCAACCTGGACCTTTGGGAATCGTGGAGCATAAGTTTTCTGCTGAGGAGATTGAGAAAGCGAATGCTACAGTTAAGAGAGCAGTAGAGAATTGGAAGAGGAATGCAATCATAGAACGAAATCGACCCATCTTGAAAGATTATATTAGTTAACCGCATCTTGTTTGTTACTAGAAAAAATCTGACGTAAAGAATAATTTTGTACAATTTGAGGCTCTCACAATCCTTCATTGTGGCTGTAGCTGATCTTGCTAGAAATGATATTCGTTTCTTAATGTATGACTTTCTTCACTATTTTATATGATTTTTCGTGATTGGTGAAACGCCTTTTTCAAGATATTATATTTATATAGTTGTTTATGTGTGGTGTAGTATAGTCTTGTTGCTGACTGTTTTTGATAATATCATGGAGAACAAGCTGATCGGCATGCAACTAAGACTCAGCTTAGTAAGGATATGATCATCATATATACTTATTATTTAGATTAGATTAGCAGCCATACATTTCTTCCGTAGCTCTTTGTTGGTGGATACCTGCATCTACTTGATAGACTACACTTACTCCCGGCTACTAAAAATATTTGTTTGTATTTTACAGTTATTAATTTGCTTATCTTAGTATGATAAACTACAGGTACTCCCAATTACTAAAATCTGTTTGAGTGCATTTTCCAGGTTCTTATATGAAAAAATGTCCGAAAGTGCTCATTAAAGACTGCATGATTAATTTGGATCACAACAAAGGATTGGATGAAAAGAGTTGAAAAGGCCAGGTGAGGATAGGACTTGAAGATGGCATGACGATCTACTGGTGAATGGCTTTACATTAACCCTTTTTTTACAACACACATAAGTTCCTGACTGCTCTTTATATCAGTTATTTAACATAAAGCTGATGCATATACTCTGATAGTGGATAAACTGTATATGCCACTGGGATACAATGTTTTTCTGAGTTTACAACAACGCGCTTTTATTTGATATATCTGTTATTGTCTTGAGAGGTTAAGTTATACACCCACATGGCATTTACCTTCTCAGTAGCTTGGCTAGTTTTCCCTTAAGATGGAGCTGCATGATCTCATTTGACCCACCTATCAGATCTTGACCTATAAATACAGCTGGCACACTTGGATTACATCCTAGTGCATTAAGCTCTCTTTCCAGTTGCTGCCCAATAGGATATTCATCTAGCTCATAAACTCTAGGGTTTACCCCAAAGCTATATATCAGAGCCTTAATCGAGTGGCACATACAACAAGAACTTTTACTAAATATCACTACTTCCTTTTCAGCAACCGCCCTTGTAACCATAGCCATTATCTTAAGAACAACACCGTAACAAGAGGTTTAGAAGCGAAGCTATAAATAATGATTCTCAAAATATTTATTATATGAAATTTGAGACTCCAGCGGGCACTATATATAGAGTTCTAAATGAGTTTCAGCTGATATGTGACGGCATGTGTTATATGTGTTTAGTAAAATTATTTTACACTATGGAGTAGGAATATAGATTAGCACACAATAGAGAATAAGATTCATTTTGCATTTTTAACCTTTAATGCCTTTTCAGACATTATCGCTTAGTAGTCACCAACTTGATCCCCTATTCTAATATGCCATCAATGCTATAGTCACACGCCTACTTGAGACGACATGTGAGAGACTTAGGGTGTGGTATATATACGCACACACCCATGCCGAAATCTGTTGACATAAGAATGTGTAAATCTTTAGGCTAGTGATGGATTCCATTTTTGTGAATCTTAAGATGTGGAGAACATGTAGCCTTTTGTTCCCTATACCGAAATTCCCAACGTTATAGTTTAATAAACCGAAAGTAATAGATTAACAAAGAAAAGTAGAATTTTGTGATATCTAGATGCTTATTTGAGCATCATTGCTTCATTATATATACATAAATTGATTCTTGTTGTTTAAAGCGTCAAATGGCCGGTTATCCAATTAAAAGAAGAATAAAAGTATATTACTATGTTAGGTTTTTTATATGATAGACATCAATCTTTTTAGGGGTACCGAAGATATTATTATGACTAAATACAAAGATTATAAGCTTTAACGGTATCTTATCTTTGCGCCGCATACATTAGATTAGACAAATTGCTCATTGATATATGCCTTGAAGATATTTTGCTTCTATTAAAGAGTTATAGGCAACCTTGTGGGCTGTGGCCTAAGTTCTAGTTTATATTGGTCCAAAGAAGATTATGCAGATAAAGCAATATGTCAATTGGGTCAATTTAGGTTGTTTATTATTTGAACGGGTCAAATGAGTAGACTTCTAAAATAGTTTAGTTTTTGTAATCATATTAGTACAATAAATATTTAGGAAATTCCTATGAACGGAGAAAAAGCCTGACCCGTCCGTTTAGACTCGTCTTAAGAATTATGGCTTCCAAACCATTACCTGCAGCCCATCCATTCTTCCACCTCTAAAGTTTATCTGGAATTTGTCAAAACCTGAATAATTGTACTGTGATTCTATTTGATATCAATTGCCTAACTAAAGTAAAAAAAGTTGCATCCAGATTCTTCATAATGGCGTACTATCACCTGTTAATTCATGATTTTAACCCATTTCTGATTTCCGTTATTTCTACAGGCTTTTGCAGAAGGTTTACACGTTGGCCAACTAAAAGTCTGTAGGGCTCTGATTTTTGCCACTGAAAACATTATTTTCTGCACTAAGCCGAAGAATATATTCTCCACCTACTTGATGAATACGAAGGTATAACATACGTGTCAATTTGTTTATTGCACAAATCATCGCCTTAAAGCAAATCATCACATAACCATTCTTATCCAAATAAAAATATCTGAAAAGAACTTATCTTTTTCGTTCTTCCCATGCATGTATATTCCCTCTGGTGTCACCTATAAAAGACGAACCATAACTTCATAGTTCAGCAACTTAACATTCAAGTGTTAGAGATATAAATCAAATAGTTTAAGCAAGTAAATGGATAGAGTGAAGGATTTAGCATCAAAGAGTGCTGCAGTTATCTTCACCAAAAGCACATGTTGTATGTGCCATAGTATCAAGGCTCTGTTCTATGATCTTGGTGCAAGTCCTGCTATTCATGAAGTTGACCATGATGCGGATATGGAGCGGGCGCTACGGCGGTTAGGATGTAATCCTGCGTTTCCAGCCGTGTTTGTAGGTGGTAAATATGTAGGTTCTGCTAAAGATGTCATTTCCCTTCATGTTGACGGGACGTTGAAACAAAAGCTGATTGAAGCAAAGGCTATCTGGTTCTAGCACTTGTCGTCGTGTGCTTCCTAACTAGGTTTAATGTTGTCTTAGAATAATAGAAACCAAGTCTAAGAGCTGCTCTTTTATGACGGCCTTATTGACTTTGTTGTACTAGAGTCAAACTTTGAAAAGTTTCTCATCTTTTTTGCCTTTTTATAAATAATAATTGTCTTTGTGTAATGCCTATATGTCTTGTACATTACAACCATCTTTGATACTCCTAAGTGCACGTTTCATGTTTGGTTGGTTCATATATCATCCCACGGCCCCCACCTTATGATCCTAACACGGATCCTCTACGTGTGGAGACAAAATAGACGTAGTTAGCCCCGATGAATAAGAGTGTTTGATGATGGTAGACTCAGGACTTGCCGACCTAGACCCAAGCGAGACGACTAGTGGAGCTAAGCTATTTGAGACGACCGATATAACTTTGTATTTTTAATTGTTTATAAAAAGTATTTTAAACCTAAAAAAGCATATATTCCATTCTCCTAAATCTAACTGTTTACAATATCTAATTAAGTATATTAAAAAAAAAACTCGCACAAAGTTATGACTCAGAGATAACTATATTTCGATAACCAAATTGCATATGAGTACCAAAAAGTCCATAGGAAAAAAAACTCCCGAGTCCCAACAATGCTCACACTCGTGTAAATTGTGTATTATAATGTTTTTGAAAATAATATAACGCTTTAGCAATTACCATTACGCCTAACATGTACAGTACACTCAGTTATTTGGCTCTGCTAAATCCGATAAGAAGTCAGGGGCGATATTGTTGGGCCGCCCAACAATGGATGGAAAGATGGGCTGATGTGGGTGTGTGCATGGGTGGACCTAGGTATAGCTAAAGGGGGGCGGGCGCCTCCCTTGAAAAACAATTTTTAGTTTAATTTGTAGGCAAAAATCCCGACCGTAGACCTTAAAAGTTCGGTTAAACCCCCCGATCGTACCCCTTAAAAATAATTCCTCGGTCCGCCACTGTGCGTGTGTTTGGGGGGGTTGGTTCTGTTGTATTACTCGTTTGAATATGCCGCCAACCAGGGTTCAATTCTCCATTTGCTCCCTCATTACAATGTGTGTGTTACTATATGATCAGCATTATTTTCCCTTAAATTAATGTCTCTTTTTGCTGCAAATCTGCTTAATAATCATGGCGACTATGAGCATTCACCTTAGCCTCCTTTGTGACTTCATTTGACCCACCAAATAGATCATGACCTATATTTTCGCTAGTATATTCATCTAACTCATAAACTGTAGGGTATATATCAGAGCCTTAATGGCGTGGCGCATACAGCAACCACACCTGTAACTTTGGGCCATTATATTAGAAAGCAACACAGTGACAAAGAAAAGCAGAATTTTGTCATACCTAGATGCTTATTTGAGCATCATAGCTAAATTATATATACATAAATTGATTCTTTCTGTTTAAAGCATCAAATGACCGGTTACTAATTCAGATAAGATTAGAAGCATATTACCATATTAGGTTTATTTAATTTCATATGATAGACATCAATCTTTTTAGAGGCATCCAAGATATTATTATGAATTCAGACTAATTACACAGATTATAAACTTTAATGGTATCGTAGTTTTGTGCGCTTTAAGATTTATGCTACTATAGATATATTTAAATGTCATTATAGGCAACTTTGTAGCCTTGGTTCTATTCTGAATCGATACAAAGAAGATAATGCAGATTAAGAAACAGGTCAAACGGGTCAATTTAGATTATATTTATCTCAACGGGTCAAAAGAGTAGAATTCAAAAATAGTGTAGTTTTTGTAATCGTATTGATACAATAAAATTCAGGAAATTCATATAAACGGAGAAAACCTGCCTGGTCCGTCCGTTTAGACCTGTCCTGAGAATTATCGCACCCAAAGCGCTATTTGACGATGGCCCATTACCTTAACCATCCGTTCTCCCACCTCTAAAATTTATCTAGAACTTGGATCAAACCATGAATAATTGTACTATGATTCTAACTGATATCAACCGCATAACTAAAGTCAAAAAGAGTTCCTTCCAGATTCTGATTGCGTAACATCGCCTGCTAATTCATAATCTTAGCCCATTTCTGATTTCTGTTATATCTACAGGTTTTGCAGAATGTTTACACGTCAGCCAACTAAAAGTTTGCAGGGCTCTATTTTTTGCCACTAAAAACATTATTTTCTGCACTAAACCGAAGAATATATTCTCCACCTACTCGATGAATACGAAGATATGTCATACGTGTCAACTTGTTTATAGCACAAAATATCGCATTAAAGCAAATCATAACAACCACTCTTATCCAAATAAAAAATATCTGAAAGGAACTTATCTTTTAAATCCTTCCCATGCATTTATATTCCCTTTGGTGTCACCTATTTAAGGCTGTGCATAACTTCATATTTCAGCAAGTTAACATTCAAGTGTTTAGATTCGATCAAGTAGTTAAAGAAAGTAAATGGATAGGGTGAAAAATTTAGCGTCTAAGAGTGCTGCAGTTATCTTCACCAAAAGCACGTGCTGTATGTGCCATAGTATCAAGGCGTTGTTCTATGATCTTGGTGCAAGTCCTGCAGTTTATGAAGTTGACCATGATGCCGATATGGAGTGGGCCCTACGGCGCTTAGGTTGTAATCCTGCGTTTCCAGCAGTGTTTATAGGCGGCAAGTATATTGGTTCTGCTAAAGATGTCATTTCCCTTCATGTTGATGGGACGTTGAAACAAAAGCTGATCGAAGCAAAGGCTATCTGGTTCTAGCACTTGTCATCCTGTGCTTCCTAACTAGGTTTAATGTTGTTTTAGAATAATAGAAACCAAGTCTAAGAGCTGCTCTTTTTATGACGGCCTTATTGACTTTGTTGTGCTAGAGTCAAACTTTAAACAAGTTTCTCATCTTTTTGTTATAAATGTCTCTGTGTAATGCTTATATATCTTGTCATTAACAACCATCTTTCCTACTTATAAGCGCATGTTTGGTCAGTCGGGGACAAAATATGTTGTAATGTGGCCGGAAAACGGTAGATTGAAAGAAAAACTATGGATATCAACTTAGAATCATGGTGAAAGTGAAATTTATCGGTGTTGTTTGGTTCACCCCTTTTAACTACAATCTTAAGACCTAAATAGCACCTAACCTTCTGCAGTCTCTTTATTAAGAAAGTTCCTTTCTTTCTGATGTACTGTAATCATATACAACTGTTCAGAAGATCATAAAAATAGACATATTGATTTACAATTGAACGTTATCGCTGATGTTGCCTTTAGGCTTTAATTCATGATGCAATTCAAGTTGTCAAGTGATGGTGATAAGCTATAAGTATGATTGAGAAACTGCAGTATCATATACTGGAACTGAAGATAAAGCTGAAGATTCTTTCTTTTTTTATTTTTAAAAATATTTTTATGTAATTTCCTAACTAGCTTCATTTTTTTTAACAGGCAGGATGAGCAGGGGATGGAAACTGTGGTCAAAGCACTTCAATCTGGACCGTTGGGAATCGTGGTGCACATATTTTCTTGTGGCGAAAATTGAAAAGGCAAACATTGCAGTTTAAAATAGAACGAAATCGACCCATCTAAAACTTGGATTTCTACGCAAATCATGTAATCACTGTTTGGTTTCTGCCCTGTTTGCGTTTATATGACTTGATTATATATGATGAACATTGTTTGACTGTTGAGTATGCACATCGCTGATGTGCAGGGACTCGGTTATAGAACAGAGGGTGGAGGATTTGATATGCACAAGACAATATTATTATCCACACACAATAATTTTGTACACATAGGAGGGGTATTTATACACAACATATTGACGGTTAAATAACTAACTATAATAACTGACGTGTCCTAAAACTGAACCAACATAACTGCTGCGTTTTGGCGCCTTTTATTTGTGCAGTTGACTTTTTTCGTTGACTTTCGTTTCTTGATTATAATCTTCTAACAATCACTATCATATTAACCGGATAAGATGTGTAGAACACTCGAGAATGAATTTGGTGTTGTTTAAGAAGAAAAGTGAAAAGTACCCTCTATTTGTTCAACTAAAGTCTGTTTTTCAATATGTCACTTTGACCAAAAAATATGTTTTTCATATATGTTTTCGCCGGAAGAAGCCATTCGATTGCTTGACCATGCCGGGGGTGTGACGGCGGTGAGCGCCCCTCTCTTCTCTCTCCCATTTCCTTCTCTCTTCTGGAAGCAGTGGAGATGAAACATGCGTTACATGGGGTAACGCATGTTTTTGTATATCTATCAACAATACATCAAGGCATTTATATAGGCTTACATATGACTAACTCTAGCTAAGATTATGTAGTCAATGGTTGACTAAGTATAATGTACAATATAAGAGATTTGACTTGACTTGACTCGATTTATGTTGTTAATAAAGATAGCACAACAGTATGATGACACGGGTGGAATTGAGAACAGGACACATGTAAATGTCGGTCCACTATTTAAGTATGTCAACGATGCTCTTGCCACACGTCTATTTGAGATAATATATGAAAAAAAACCAAGAGTTTTTAATGTTTACTTTTCATATTTTTGGGTGCATACCCATCCCGAAATCTGTTGACATAATGATGTGTAAGTCTTTAGGCTAGTGACGGATTCCATTTTTGGGCATCCTAAGATGTGTAGAACAAGTAGCCTTTTGTGTCCATATCAAGATTCCCGAAAGTAATACATCGAGAAAGAAAGGTGGAATTTGACACATCAAGATGCTTATTTGAGCATCATTGCTTCATTATATATACATAAATTGATTCTTGCTGTTTAAAGCATCAAATTGGTGGTTATCAATTCATATGAGATTTGATGCATATTACTATATTAGATTATTTTAGATGATAGAAATCAATCTTTTTACTATTTTAGGGAGTTGGCAAGATATTATTATGAATTCAGACTAAATGCGCAGATTATAAGCTTTAATGCTATATTATCTTTGTGCCGCATACCTTAAGATATTCTTAAAAGTAGTTGCAGGCAACCTTATGGGCTATGGTCTAAGTTCTATTTTATATTGGTCCAAAGAAGATGATGCAAATGAAGAAATAGGTCAAACGGGTCAAGTTAGGCGATATTTTATTAGCACGGGTTAAATGAGTAGAATTCAAAAATAGTTTAGTAAACAATAAATATTTTTGAAATTCATATAAATGGATAAAAGTATTGCGTCTGACCTATCTGTTTAGGCCTGCCCTAAGAATTATGGCACCGAAAACCATTTGACCCGCGACCTGTTACCTGTCTCATCCATTCTCCCACCTCTAATATTTTTCTAGAACTTGCATCAATACCTGAATAATCTTTGTATTGTGATTCTTGTTTATATCAACTGCCTAACTAAGATTCTTCATGATGGCGTAAGATCACCTGCTATATCGTAATTCCATTTCTGATTTACATTATTTCTGCAGGTTTTTCAGAAGGTTTTACACGTCAGCAAACTCAAAGATTGTATGGCTCTGATTTTTGCCACTTAGAAGTTAGAACATTATTTACTACACTTAACCGAAGAATATATTCTACACCTACTCGAAGAATATGAAGATATAGCATATGTGTCAACTTGTTTATAGCACATATAATGGCCTTGAAGCAAATTATTACAACCATTCTTATCCAAATAAAAAACTTATCAGAAAGGAACTTAGCTTTTTCATCGTTCCCATACGTGTATATTCCCTTTGGCGTCACCTATTTAAGACTGTCCATAACTTCATATTTCAGCAAGTTAACATTCAAGTGTGCAGATTTGATCAAGTAGTTAAAGAAAGTAAATGGATAGGGTGCAAAATTTAGCCTCTAAGAACGCTGCGGTTATCTTCACCAAAAGCACATGCTGTATGTGCCATAGTATCAAGGCGCTGTTCTATGATCTTGGTGCAAGTCCAGCAGTTCATGAAGTTGACCATGATGCCGATATGGAGTGGGCCCTACGGCGCTTAGGTTGTAATCCTGCGTTTCCAGCAGTGTTTATAGGCGGCAAGTATATTGGTTCTGCTAAAGATGTCATTTCCCTTCATGTTGACGGGACGTTGAAGCAAAAGCTGATTGAAGCAAAGGCTATTTGGTTCTAGCACCTGTCATCGTGTGCTTACTAGGTTTAATGTTGTCTTAGAATAATAGAAACCAAGTCTAAGAGCTGCTCTTTTATGACGGCCTCATTGACTTTGTTGTACTAAAGTCAAACTTTAAACAAGTTTCTCATCTTTTCGTTATAAAGATGAGAAACCAATGTAATTTCGAGCAACATTTCTCTCATTAGTTCTGGAATCTTCGCGTTTGATTTTATTGTTCAGCAAATCAATCAAGTCCTGATCGATAAGAAGTACGAAAAGTTGTGAATAACTGTCGCGTATATTAATTAGAAAAAGTACACAAAAACTGGTTACAATTCTCTTGATGTAATCTTTTGCGGTTATGTGTTAATAAAAAATATAAAAATGACTTGTCTATTAAAAAAAAAAATTATCTTGATGATTTTATAACTCGAACCATGTATATATACTAACCAAACTTGCTAGCCAAGCTATTTGAGCACAAATCAAATAAACCTACTTGTTTAATCCTAATCCCTTAATCTAACCAACTTGTTGACTAAGTTACATTAAGCCGATCCACTAATTAATCAACCCACTTGTTGAGTTAATCCGACCCAACCCACTTCGGTTTAAGTGTAACCCAATGGGTCAACAATCAGTAGATATATCTTGAGTGCAATGGGATAAAGAGTTCTTCACCTCAAATATAATCTAACGCGTTTTGTGGCATTGGCTGTGGATGAGAGCAGAACTCCATAAAGATTAAGATCATAGTCTGTCTTTATAGGCATTTTGCTGACTTTTGTGGGTTTATAAGAAAAAGAGATATTGGATTTTATTAACCTGAACTTTGACAAATTGGCCAATATTAATCCCAACTTTAAAAATTGCCTGTGCCGGTCCCAACTTGTAAAATATTTTCCTTCACTGGTCCTTTACTAATTTCGTGAAAATAACGTTAAAACGACGGACGAATAATCATGCATCATGTGGTGGCGTTGATAGCCAAAAGACAAAGGGGTACATGCACCGATCGGGTTTGTCCCGATTGCTAAATGTTTTGTGCCTTATGTCCAAGGCTTGATACCAAACCACATCGAGCCGGGGGTCTCACTGGAAGCAGCCTCTCTATTCTTAGGGGTAGAGGTAAGACTGTCTACATCTTACCCTCCTCAGACCCTACCGTAGCTTTGCTATAGGTGGGATTAACTGAGTATGATGATGATGATGTATTGGGTATCCTGGATTGCAAGTTCAAGTTCTTGAATAGTTTTCTTGATCTAATAATATTGTGGGAGTAAACCATAATTTTATGTTTGTTTGATTATCGATTGGGACGTGATATATTCTGTTGCCACTGCTGATAGTACTTCTGGTGTTTACGATATGTTTCGAGGCATTTTGATCCTTGCCTACTTCCTCAAGTATCAACCATATTTCTGTAAATGATTTTTCATCTCTTGATTTCTGGTTGCTTCTGCCATCTGTTGCTACTATAAGTTGGTTGGCCATTATTACAAGTTGGTTAAAAAGGTAGTTAGCTAAAGTAGTTATGGTAGTTAACCAGATCATATTCTAAGTTTCTAACCCTTTATACTTAGGAAATGTGCATATTTGTCCGTCACAGTTAATGACCGGAACATATATGCTATAATTTTGAAAATTACTCTTGACTACTTTGATTGTATCTTCCGGTTATTAATTTGTTATGCGTTCAGTAAAAAATATATGTTAAAATATGGAGTTATAGGATTATAGATTGGCATCTTTAACCTATAAAGCCTTTCTAAACATACTCTCAGTAGTCACTTACTGGTCCCCTCTTTAAACATGTCAACGATACTCTTGCCACGCGCCTATTTGAGATAATATATGAAAAAGCCCATAGTATTTGACGTTTACTTTCTATATTTTTTGGTGCATACCCATGCCGAAATCTGTTGACATAGTGATGTGTAAACTTTCTAGGCTAGTGAGAGATACCATTTTTGGGCATCTTAAGATGTGGAGATCATGTAGCCTTTACTTTCCTATATCAAGATTCCGAACATTTTGGTATAAGAAACCTAAAGTAATACATTGATAGCGATAAGTGGAATTCGACATCTCTAGATGCTTATTCGAGAATTGTAGCTAATTATATATGCATAAATTATTCTTGTTGTTTAAAGCATCAAATGGGCGGTTATCAATTTATATCAGAATAGAAGTATATTACCGTTTTAGATTATTTTATACGATAGACATCAATCTTTTTAGTATTTTAGAGTAACCAAGTTGGCAAGATATTGTTATGATTTCAGACTAAATACGCAGATTATAAGCTTTAATGGTATCTTATCTTTGTGCCGCATACCTTAGATTAGTCAAATGGCCGGTTGATATATGCATATCCTAAAAAGTAGTTATAGGCAACCTTGTGGACTGTGGCCTAAGTTCTAGTTTATATTGGTTCAAAGAAGATGATATAAATACGAAACAGGCCAAATGGGTCAATTTAGGTAATATTTTGTTTCAAGTTTCAACGGGTTAGATGAGTGGAATTCGAAGTTAGTTTAGTTTTGGTAATCATATTAATACAATAAATATTAAGAAATTCATATAAATGGAGAAAAGTCGTGCGCCTGACCTGTCCGTTTAGACCTGTTCTAAGAATTATGGCACCCAGACCCAATTTGACCCGCGGCCTGTTACCTGTACTATCCATTCTCCCACCTCTTAAGATTTATCTAGAACTTGGATCAAAACCTGAATGATAATTGTGCTGTGATTCTTGTAGATATCAACTGCCAAACTAAAGTGATAAAGCGTTCCTTTCAGATTCTTCATGATGGCGTAACATCACCTGCTAATTTGTAGTTTCAACCCATTTCTGATTTCCGTTATTTCTACAGGTTTTACACGTCAGCAAACTAAAAGATTGTATGGTTCCGGTTTTTACCACTTAAAACATTATTTTCTTCACTAAACCGAAGAATATATTCTCCACCTACTCGAAGAATATGAAGATATAGCATACGCGTCACCTTGTTTATAGCACAAATAATGGCCTTGAAGCAAATTATACAACCACTCTGACTCCACTCTTATCTGAATAAATAATATCCGAAAGGAACTTATCTTTTTCATTCTTCCCATACATGTATAATGTATATTCCCTTTGGTGTCACCTATTTAAGACTGACCATAACTTCATAGTTCAGCAAGTTAACATTCAAGTGTTGAGATATAAATCAAGTAGTTTAAGCAAGTAAATGGATAGAGTGAAGAATTTAGCATCAAAGAGTGCTGCAGTCATCTTCACCAAAAGCACATGTTGTATGTGCCATAGTATCAAGGCATTGTTCTATGATCTTGGTGCAAGTCCTGCAGTTTATGAAGTTGACCATGATGCCGATATGGAGTGGGCTCTACGGCGCTTAGGTTGTAATCCTGCGTTTCCAGCAGTGTTTATAGGTGGAAAGTATATTGGTTCTGCTAAAGATGTCATTTCCCTTCATGTTGATGGGACTTTGAAGCAAAAGCTGATTGAAGCTAAGGCTATTTGGTTCTAGCACTTGTCATGGTGTGCTTACTATGTTAAATATTGTCTTAGAATGCTAAAAAAAAAGTCTTAAGAGCTGCTGTTTTATGTTGGCCTTATTGACTTTGTTGTACACTTGTACTAGAGTCAAGCTCTAATCAAGTTTCTCATCTTTTTTGCTATAGTGTTGCTTATAATTGTTGTCCACTACACCCATCATTCGTACTTCTAAGTGCCAAGTGGATGCACTTAGAAGCACGAATGATGGTTGTTGACAGAATATGATGGCAGGGTGGTCGGAAAACGACGGATTAAAGATAGAATATGGAATGGTAGGCTAGAGCATATTATCCCATTCTATAGTAAGCCTATAGCAAAATGCTGATGGTTTGTGTAATTCTTGAATGAAATTCGTATTCCGGTTGGTTTAGCTTATTCATGTAGTTTTTATCCAAAAGTTAAAAAAAAAGATATGAAAGCATAATCGTTAGTTTTTATGATAACGGAGTTAGTGTTTTGTAAGTTTAGGGGTGACATAACAAACAAAATGTAAAGTTAGGATTGGTAGTCAAAGTGATAGTTGGATGTGATATTGATCAACGAGCAATAGTTTAGAGTATTTAAATCCAATTTCCGTTAAAACATGCATTCAAGTATCAATTAAAATTCATTAGAAAGAACTTATGAAACAATAAATGTGTCTTTTGAGTTTGATAGCATCCATCATGTCTTGAGCAATCAACTAAAAAACACTAAAATAGTAAAATGAGATGTTTTTTAGGTTAAAGAACAATTAACAGTTAGCCTTATATACAGTGGCGAATCTTGGTTCTTGAAACGGTGGGAGCCGAACTCAATTTTTTTTATCAGTAGTGGCCGGAAGATCAAATCAGTAGGGGACGGACTTAACCCGGACTCAATTTACCTACAAAAATCGCAAAATTTCACCACTGCGCTAAGATTCCCCTTAGGCCCTAAGGAAGCTGCGCCTCTGCTTATAAAACAAGTGAGACAATGAAGCATAAGAACAAAGTCTAAGGACCAAATTAATTTCCAAAACATAGACCAAGGACCAAATTGGATAACTTTCTTTATATAATAAAGCCTTATCCACTGATGAGCTGTATCACTATGTCACCGTTAACTTCACGTCTTCACCAATAAAACCCTGTAACTGTCCCTAACTTTCCCGCCATTAAATTACCAAACTACGAACCCTAATTTTGTATCTCATGGGTTCTTTATCCTTCACATTCCAAGCTGTAATTGCTTCAAACATCGATTCAGTTCGTCATTCGAAAATTCATAGTAGATCAGTCACAATCGGTGGTGCAATTGCCCGTCATGCTCGCGTCAATTCTAAGGTAAACAATCGTCGGTTTGTATCTGTTCAAACGCGTGGTTCGTTTTCACCTCCAGAGACACAAGAAGACGAAGATGAAGGATCGGTTGAAGAAGTTAGGATTCCAAAAGCCTGGTTTAATCCTTCTAAAGCTTTGGAGGTAATTTGATTGGACTATATTATTATTATTATTATTATTATTATTATTATTATTATTATTATTATTATTATTATTATTGTTGTTGTTGTTGTTGTTGTTGTTGTTGTTAAGGTTTATTAGTTTTTTCTGTGTAATTTTGTAATACTAAGATTGATATAATTTTTTGTAAAGCAATTACAAATCCGGTAGTAATGATTGAAATAAGTGCTTAAAATGAATGCAATCAAGGATTTACGCGTATTTATGGAGAAAGGAAAGAACTGAAAATAGCTAAAAATTAGGTAATGTTTTCTGTGATGAAATCAGAGCCTTGAATGAAAGAATTTGGGTCTGACTATGGCAGTTTGCCGCGTGATCCTGCTCATCGAGACCTTTCTGATCGCTGGTCGCTGGTTATGGGTCCCGTTATTCCATTTCTATCCTAAGTTAAGCCTGTTTGAAGTTTGGGTCAATTATATATGTCATGTTTCCCGCTGTCCAACTGGTCCAAGTAAGAGTGCCAACTCTTGTGTCAAGTCCTTATCAAATACTTTTAACCGAAGAGTTGCAAAGTCCTAAACTCATAGCAGATTATTGTGGTCATGTAGCTTTCGGTGGAGAGTGTTTAAAGTATGCAGTGTAGAGAGGCTTGTGGGGCCTTGCAGAGGGCATCTAATCCGTTAAAGACAAAAACAGATGATGCATTTTATTCTTTATAGTTGTTCACTGTCACCGATGATAACACGTAACTTAAAGCAGGAGTATGCGATTTTTAGACTTTATTATAGAAGCTCCTGTACTTGAATTCATTCGTCTCTGACAGAGCAAGTAAGGTAGATGTAGAAACCACTTGATCATTAACCTATCCAGATTGTTTGGTGTCATTGTGAAGTTGTAGTTACTGTAGCATTAACACATATCTAGGTAACTATTAAAAAATAGTACTTACTTTGTCCACTGATACAGAGCTTATCCGAGAGTTTAGGAGATGTGTCATATGCATATGGGACTTTGGAGCATCTATAATACGTATAAGGAAAGTGGGTCATTAAAGGGTTTAACTTAAAACGAGCATAACTTTTGATCTGTCTAGAGTTACGGGGTCATAAGATATGAATGTGATAAATACCATAGGTGGCTTGGCCGGCTTCTGGACCTACTTTTCATACAGAGCTCAATTTCACTTTTGACCGTTTTCCCATAGTTTAGTCATTCTGATTGATTTTGTCCCCATAGTAAAAACGTGGGTGCTTCATGTAACGGTTTCTTATTCAGAAATTTTTTCAACTTTTTTTTGCATCATATAACCTATCAACTCAAACTTTATGATTGCATAGGCTACTACTATGATCCCCAGCAGTATTTATGCGTTTTATTTAGATGGTATGCTTGGTAAACGGTAATACCTTACTATAGAAAACAATATAATATAAATATTTATTGTAAAGTATAAACACTAGAATCCGACAGGCTACCGCTATTCTTTTGACTAAACTACTAAAGATCTATCTCCCAACAATCAACGTGTGTGCATTTGCTTATTGGTAACTGCATGCTAAAACTTTTTTAGCATAATGCAGGAATCAGAATGGTTAAGAGCAACTCTGCACAAGTGGTTGGATGATGAATACTGTCCAGAGCCAACTAATGTTGACATCAGCAAAGTTGCAGCACAATCATACTATAAATCTTTGATTGATAACCAAACAGACTTAGGTGACATTTTGCTCAGGATGGCAATGGACCTAGAAACCATATCTTATCAAGAAAGCTTTCATGGAGCATTCTCATCAGCAAATGCAGCTGTAAACCTCATACTTCAGCGAATACTGCTTGAGTAAATGCTTAGCCATTACCAGGTTTGACGTAATTTTTGGTATGTTTGGATCATTGGATGGTGAATCTGAAACTTGTGATTATTTGTTCAGGAATTGTGGGTCATGTTTACTAACTGACGTATGGTTTTAAGGTCAGTCAGTGTAGGTTACTTCAGTTAATATTTTTATTTATTAAAGGAAGTTTTTCAACCTTGGTTCCAAATTTTGATTTGTGATGGGAGGAGTGATATGACTTATATCAAATTACCAATTTATTTTATTTGTTTACATGGGTTATTATCTTTATCTTATGTGTCTCATTTTATAGAATAATTTTTAACATATATACACACACACACACATATATATAGTGCGTGTGTGGTAGTTTTCTGAATCTTTTTGTAGATATTTCTTTTAATGACATGTCTACTATGTGACTTCTAAATTATTGGTAAGTTTTAGTTATGTTAGTTTAATCTTACTTATTCACCTTCTTTTGTGGTAATTTTATCATCTTGTTACCAACCTTTTATTAACGGCGAAACTTCTATAGAAAATATAGAAACCGGGTCAGCAAGAAACTAGAACCTGACAGTTACAGGATGAACCACGAATGTTAAATCACACCATCTAGACCAACTGATATTACAATATTTAGATCTATTCGTAATCTACATAAACAAATTTTCTTTAATGATGTTTGTTGTCTTGTTGAAATGAGCATGATGATTATTGAAGGTCTTCCCATTCCTCGCCTTTTGTATCTCTCCGGCCACTACCATCAAGACTGCTCCAGTGATCTTCCAGTCCTTTGCCCCTCTCAATTCCCTGGCCATGCCAAGTATTTGTTAAATGGACATATCTCTATAGAAAGGGAAGTTTAAGACACCAAAACTGACCACCATATGGATTTCGCTATCCAACAATCCCACATAATATGATCCACCAACTCCTAGCTTAACCCACATCGAGAGCACATCTGATTTGCCATGGACACACCCGGATGAGAAAGGTTTATTTTAGATGGGATACGGTTCAAAGAGGCCCTCCAATTAAAAATATTAATTGTTGGC
Source organism: Ambrosia trifida (assembly GCA_028751855.1). Lineage (NCBI taxonomy): Eukaryota > Viridiplantae > Streptophyta > Magnoliopsida > Asterales > Asteraceae > Ambrosia > Ambrosia trifida. Next base: position 12,118,279 of record CM054125.1, read on the forward strand.
GGAACCCCATTATTCCAAAAGGCCACGGCTCACGTTCATTCGACTTGATGGCTTCATCAATCTTATACCTCAACCCAGCCAACGAAAGGCACTCTTGATCCACATCCTTCCATATCCAAAAATCTTTTTTACCCTCCAAGATTATGTTGCTAAGAACATTATTTAGACTAGACAATTGTTAAGTTTTTACACCCTCTGTAGGATCACGAACCCAATTACACACCCAATGCAGAGGAGGCCCCATAGCCATATAATCCTTCACCTCCGCTTCCTTATTTTAAACAATCTTAAATAAATCCTTGAAATGATCTTTGAGCGGCCCAATGCCAAGCCTATTATCAATCCAAAAATAAATGTTATCACCTGATCCAACAATGCCCATTAAGTTGGTACATAAAGGAGACTAGATTATACCCCGGGAGCGTTCCGGGTTGAGAAATTTAATATGATACATTAATTTTACATATGAAATAGACTGATGTATAACTCTAATATTAATATCTAACCTAAAACAAATTAACAATGTATAACTCCAATGCTAACACCTAACCTAAAAGAATGTAAAACTTTAATGTAACTCTAATATTAACACCTATCCTAAAGACTAAACAAATGTACAACTCTAACATACTAATATTGATACCTAACTTAAAACAACGTATAACTTTATTAACCTATTCGGCTCTGGTTGAAAAAAAAAATCATATTTACTGATTTAAACATAATTAGTGACTTGTCTATACATAATTAATGATTTACCTGGACATTTTGTGTTTTTTTTCCTGTATGAACAAAACCGCACAAAAAAAATTTCTCTGTTTTTTATATAGCACTATGGTACTCGTTGGAAATATAATAAAACGCTCGTTAATTTGGTGTAATTTTTTTCTTTAAAAAATCTCGTATATTATTAACGTTTAAAAATTATGGGGGAAACATGAGGGTGAAAAATCTATTTTTGTTATGATTTACCTGAACACTTTGTGTTTTTTTTTCTTGTATGAACAAAACCGCACAAAAAAATTTCTCTGTATTTTATATAGCACTATGGTATTCGTTGGAAAGATAATAAAACGCTCGTTAATTTGATGTAATTTTTTTCTTTAAAAAATCTCGTATATTAAAGATATTAACGTTTAAAAATTATGGGGGGAAACATGAGGGTGAAAAATCCAATTTTGTTTTTAAATTATTTTTTTCCTAAAATATTTTAATGCCACATGGGATGACACATGACACACTCAAGGAAGAGAATGCCTCTTTGAGTGTCATGTCATTAAAATAGTTTTGGTTTATTATATGTATAGATGTTAAAATTAGAAAAGTCCTTATCCACCGAACCAATATCTTTCCAAATACCCACAAGGCACATATTGTAGGTGATTTCTTGTTACCAACTGAAGAGCCATACCAAGTTTAGGTGTTTGCATGTAATCAAGGATGTAACAGTTAGGTCTACATATTTTTGTTTTAAATTTATGAAATTACTTAAGACATTTTTAACAATACCATCTAATCAACATGCATTTGTTGTGATTAGAACCCACACTACATTTGTTAGAGGCAATCACAAACCCATACAAGATATAAAACATCAAGGTGGGTAGGGCGTCACCCGAACTACCCTGATTTCCTTCAATCTTGCACTGTCACATCACTCTACTAATTCACTGCTCTAAAATACAAATTTGAAGGCAACACTACCCTAAAATGTTTTTTTTTTTTTCAGTAAAGTGTTTAATTAAAAATAACATCCAATTAAATAAAAAAAGGTACTTTAATTTAAACTAAAAATAGAAGAAACATAAATTAAAAATAAAACATACATATAAAAGTAAACTACTCATCATCTTCGTCTTCCTCATCTTTGTCTTCCTCGTTTTCCCAATAGCACTCCCAACCATATTTCACGGCGATTTCATGTTTTCGTTGTAAAAACAATTCCAACCTTTTACCCTTGAGTTTTTCGTGTGGTTTCGAATAAATGTTCAATTCATAGTCATGCTATATTTGCTTCAAAGATCTGTGTTGTTCATCCAAACATGTTATAGCTTTTTCTTCTTGTTTAGTTTGTATTTCCATCAACTTGAACTTATTTTCTTTCATCGCTCAGTATGACAAATTCGTCAACTAAGGAGTTTTTCCTTGAAGATTCGATGGCTTTCTTATTATTTTTCCGTTTTGGTCGTGTTGGTTGGTTATCTTCATTGAGATCCAACATCTTGCTATTGGAGGTGACGCCGTCCAATGTACTAGATACATGATAGTTTCGGGCTTCCGATGACTTTCGTCTCTTATCAGAATGACTATCAGACGGTTCTTTACCGATTAATGCTTGTCGTTTCCATTTTCGCATGTTTTTACAATATCCCATGCGGGAACAAGATTAAAACCAGACTGATGCGATTTTTTGTAATCATGCATCTCCTTATTCATCACATTAAGATCGCTACATCCACTATCTTGTATATGGTCCTATATTCAAGTAAGTAAAAAAATACTTTAAGTATAATTTCAGCAAAAAAAATATAAGTATAATTTAACTAAAAAATTAATGCTTGTTGATTAAGTCCGCTTTATTCATTTATTCTTGCGTTCATGGAGCCCCCACTTTGAAGTTATTCGATCGATGGTTTGGTCGATTCCTTCCAATAATTCATTGTAATGTTTAAGAACTGCATTCCAAAAAAATATCTTTGCTTCGTTGATTACGTTTCTCCCTATTTTTCGAGCAATAACACCAAACTTTTACAAAAGCAATCTATTGCTCAGTTGTCCATTTTGTAGCCTTTGATCGCCCGACGAATGTTTTTCCTCGGTTGTCATCTTCATGTTCATCTTCTACAACATGCATATCTTCAACATCATCGCCCAAATTATATCCTTCATCATGTGGCTCATATTGTGTCTTTGGCACGAGTTCGTCAGTTTCATTGTATCCACGGATCGGGAGGTTTCGCTCATGCTCCTCACGTACTTGACAAACATTTGGATTCCTCATTGCAAACGTGTCGAAGGCATCCATATGTTGTTGTACTTGAGGTGGTATAGAATATTGTACCTCGACTTGTAGATAAAATTGAGGTTATTATTGTTGGTATTGAAATGGTGGTTGTGAATAAAATTGTGGTTGTGGGAATGGCTGTGTTTGTAGTGAAAAAATCAACACCGACCTATACCCTTTTTCGTAATTGAATTTGCCCTTGAACCCGATCCTCTTCCCTTAGAACCCACTCCTTTTGATTTAGAGGATTTTTTGTTTGCAGTAGGGGTGTTCATCGAATCGAATAACGAATTTTCTAATTAATCGAATAATGATTTTTTGAATAATTTATTGTTTTTACTGAATTCGTATTCGAATAAAAAACTCAATTCAAATTCGTATTAGAAACTTGAATTCGAAGCGAATTCGAATAAATTCGTTTAAGGTTAAGACTTAAGTTATGGGCTTTAGTTAGGCTTGTGCTTGGTAATGGGCTAATTTATGATGTAGATCAAATTCATAGATTAACCCATGTTTTAAAGTTATAGATGTGTATATACTATATATATATAATAAATATGTATTCTTTTTATTCGAATTTCGAATCGAATTTAAAATCATAAATTCGTATTCGATTTACTGAACTCGAATTGAATCGAATTCGAATTATTGATCATCAAATCGAATTCTTGATAATCAAATCAAATTAAGTAGAATTTTGAATTTTTCGAATCGAATTCTGAACACCCCTAGTTTGCAGCACCCTTTAATTTTCTTGGATCAATTGAGTTTGAAAGTATTCGATTTTGGATGAGATTAAAGTGTTTGTTGTTGAAGGTGTATGATTTCGATATTAGAGTGTTTATGATTGAAAGTGTGTGTATGTTAATTTGAAAAAGTTTTTTTTTAATATTAATCAAACGGTCATATGACCGTTGAAATTAAGTAACACAATTCACTCAATCCCTTGCCAAACAGCCGTAAAAGGTACACAAACCCACTACCCCTTCCACCGACGACAATGTTGTCGTGAGGGAAATGGGGCACCCGTGCCAAAATGGGGTGCCCCCCCCCCCCCCCCAATATGGCCCTGGGTACTCCACTACCCCCACTGGTTCACCACCGTTGAGTAGTGGGTTCCGGGTTCTAGCTCACGCCTGCAAAAGTGCGTGCAATTGAGAGGGGTTGCAAAAGGATCTCGCTTACCTTCCCCTTCTGGAGAAGTCACGGGTTAGCATTGGAGAAGGAGCAGCTTTTTGGCCGGTTATAAATACCACCATTGGGCTGCATCATTCAATACACCGGTCACAAACATCAACCTTAGAACTTGTGATATGCACTTTCTCTCTCTTACTTCTCTTGTACTAGTTAATTACTTGCCCTGTTGTAATCTTATTTATATCCCCTATTGTAATGTGTTTACTTCCCCACTTAAGATTAGTGTACTTCCCTTTTATAATCATTTAACCTTGAACCTTCCAATATTAAGTACGTCTTTATCTATATCTATACTATATTATAAAACATTTTTCAATGACTTCTTAAATTTTAAGAGGTATAAGTTTTGTTGCTCATAATACAACACACAATGCATAAAATAACTATTTTTAGGGGGACAAATATGTCTTCAGAACACTATATTTAATCAAAAGAAACTCAAGAGTCTAGAGATCTTTTATAATCTGTTATATAGAATTAGGTACTTTATAAAAGTTAAAGTTTTATAAACTTGATCATACGATATATAAATCGAGAAATCAATAGCGAAAGTTGTGTTTTTAATCATGAGGTAACATTTTGAATTCTAAAAGTATTACGTGCATGAATATTCATACACATCAACATGCCTAATCTGATCTAAACTATATGATCACCGGATCACTGAATATTCATACACGTAAACATGCCTAATCTGGCTTATGGTGCACCCCACTATCTTACTAATCGTTTTTAAAAGATGAGAATGCAGAGAAGATTTTAATGAATACATATTGTTTGATGCATTTATTCTTTACTTGACATGAGAATACTTATATCATGTTGTTACACGTATTCTTTATTTAATATATCATTTAAATCAAAAGTTATGGATGTATTTTACATCGCAATGAATGAATACATTTTAATGCAATTTTTAGTTCTGCTGCAACGTGCGAGTTACCCACTAGTATTAATCAAAGAAAACTTATTTATTCCCATTCCAAATATTGTTGTATCAACCGTGTAAAATTGTAAAATGTTATTTTTACATAAAGATGATTAATGTTGATTTTTTTTTTTTTTTTTTGGGAAGATCTAATTCAATGGTGAAATCCTAGTCCTAACAACCTCCAAATCACAAGTTCGAGTCCTCTCAAACGCCGGGCTCTTTCAACCTTAATGGGTATGATTTTTTGATGGACGAGAATCGAACTTGTGACCAACCCCGGGTGAGAACTCTCTGAATAGGTAAACCCTCTCACCTCAAACCAGCTGGGCTGAATATCATAGCTGAACACAATCTTAAAGATTGTTTTGGGACACGTGACAAATTTAGTAAAATATTACTTGTAAATTTTAAAGACTACGTTTTTTTTAAGTTGTATTTACAAGAGAGGTATAAATCTATAATAGGAAAGAATTCCATCAAAATCTGGAATAATTGATCTACAATCAACAAATGATGCTAAAAAGCAATAATTAGTCAAGTAGACACATGTTGATAGAATGGTGGTAGACAAGTCAGACCAGCTGACCAGGGTGGCACATGTGACTCTAGAAAATGTCCAAAAATATCATATTTGTTGGTTGAATAAAGTGAATCTCGATTGTAATCTTGTGGTAACCACCTTCATGTACCCTTGGTGAAAGTAGCCAATTATCACATGCAATTATCAGTTGAAACCAAAAGAAATCAGTTCTAAGAGGGTACTGATTGTTAGTTTGATGCCAAGTTTCTATGTTTGTGGCCATCGAGAATTTTAGTTGATCTTGTTTGTGCCCCCTATGCTAAATTGCTAACACTAGGTACGAGAAAGTATTGGATACAAAGTCCTTTAACCTACAAAGTGTAGGAAGCCATCAAAATCTGTCATGTGTAACATGACGGTTATAACATATAAACTGATTGTCAATAATGAGAGGGGTATTATAGACTTTTGCATCGATCAATTAATCATGTTCATAATTATGTTTTTTCACAATCCCTGTTTTATCATTAAATCAGAATTCAAATTTTTATAACTGATTGCACAATCTTCGATCATCAATTCTTACCTTATTCAAAAACTCTAATCACATTGCATATGTCGAACAAAATTTTTACCAAAATCATACTCAATTACAGAGTTGATCATCATGTTCGGTAGGTTACTCTGTTTTTTAATTTCACATAATCGTAATCTTATTTTGATTTTTAATTGTTTATCAGACCTAAACAACGAACCTGAAATCATAATCGGAGAAGAAGATGATGTCGTCGATGCTCATAATCTAAATTTTGAAGGTTAGTTTTTACTGTTTTGAGGTATATTAGCATATCACAAAAGTTAGAGATGAGCAGAGGTTGATCGATAAGTGTTTAATTTTGTATGTAGATATTATACAGGAAGATGTTAATAACACTGATGAACAAGGTGGTGAGAGGTTTGATTTCATGGTTGAACACGGAAGGATGCAAGGTAATTGTTGTTTTCTGTATATGATAATAAGCAACTGCGTTTTATGATGTCTAACATGCGTTTTGAGGTAACTGGTGGTTTTTATGTAATTGATAATGGTCAAATGCGTTTTATTATGTTTAACATGCGTTTTGAGGTAACTGGTGGTTTTTATGTAATTGATATTGGTCAAATGCGTTTTTATGATGTTTTAACATGCGTTTTGAGATTGTTAAATAAATCCTTTTCATATGCATGTGATAGCTTACTATTAGGTGCGTTTTTATAGTATGGTCATGTCAATTTGTCATTAAAATTAGATTTTGTAGTTGTATGTTATGTGTTTTATGACAGATCTATCTAACAAAAATGTTCCCATTGATGATCAAACTCCAATATTCAAACCTGCTGTTGCATCTTCAATGAAACCAGAAGTTGGGATGGTTTTTCCAAGTATTTGTCATGCTTTTAAGTTTTATCAGCGGTATGCGAAGGCTTCTGGATTTACAGCTAGGAAGAGTACCTAATATGTTCATATGAATGTTCTTCATATCAAATATTTTGTATGTTACAAAGAGGGTGAGAAGCCATATAAATTCAGTTCAGGTAATGACAATAAAAAAAAGTTAAACAAAGGAAAAGACCTTAAATCCGTACAGGATGTAAGGCTCATATTAGATTTGGTTCAGAGAATGGAAAAGAGTTTAGGGTATGTGATTTTGTAGAAGGACATAATCATCCGTTGGTTTCTTTAGAGGACATTCACTTGTTAGCAGCCAATAGAAAGCTTACCCATATTCAGGAAGAAATGATATGTGAATTGTCTTCCTTAAACATGGGTCCTGTTAAAGCTTTTAATGTGGTTATAGGCGGGTGTGGAGTTGTAGAGTAGTTCAGTTGGTGTTTTGTTTTTAGTGTTTTTATTTGGGAGAATGTTTAGTAGGTAGGTGGCCGTTTCTAGAGCAAAATGCCAAAGGTGAGTAAGTAGAGATGCATGGGCCATGATTATTCAAATAATATTATTTATGGTTCGAATTTTTCTTTCAGCTTTACCATTTTGTGAGGATGTGTAAGGACATGATAAACGATATAGTATGCCATTGGTCGTGAAAAAGTTTTGAAAAGCGGTGTTAACATACTCATGATCATTGTCACACTGAAAAGTTTTGATTGTTCGTTCAAATTGGGTTTTTATGTTAGATGCAAATTGGGTAAAGGCAGGGAAGAAATTGGACTTATGGGTGAGTCGTGAGTGGGTATGTCGATAAAAAATTATAATAGTCATCTAAAAACAAAACATAATATTTATGACCGGATAAGCTAATGATAGGAGATGTCCATACATCACTATGAACTATATCAAAAGGTTGAATAGTATAAGTAGTAGAAGCAAAGAAAGGAAGTCTAATACTTTTACCAAAAACACAAAAGTCACACACATTATTATGAAAATTATCAAAAGAAACAGAACTAGTAGCTTTTATTGAATGCAAAGATTGACGTCCCGGGTGGCTAAGACGTTGGTGCCAAAGGTCAGCGGATATGGCGGCAAGAGCAGTGGGTTGAGTGGAGGACCCGAGCACTAGAGGGTAGAGATCGCCGCTGTTGTTGCATCGCAGGAGCAGAGTCCGCGTCTTGAGGTCCTTCACAAGAAAACCAAATGGGTCAAATTAAACAGACACAGAATTATCCCTAGTGAATCAACGAACATAAATAAGATTGTTAACTAATTTTGCTGAGTAAATGACATTTTTAAGGACAAAGGGTGGGAATGGTTTGGAAAGGTATTTTGTGCCTTGTCCTATAACCGGAATTGTATTACCATTACCTACAATAATATGTTGAGGAATGCAAGAGTTAGAAAAGGAATGGAAATCACCTTGTTCATGAGACATTGTGGAAGATGTGCTAGTATCCATGTATTGTGTCGGGTCGGGCTACTGAAGTGACATTGTGTATAGAGCATGTTCGATGTCCGTTGGGCTATACGCTGCGAAATTATTCTGTGATGGTTTTGGGCCTAAAAGGCCAGCCTGCTGGGCCGAGAGTTGGTTATTGTTTCTGTTGGTCGTGGGGTAAGGGCAGGGTGGGCTAGTCCAAGGCATCTGTTGTTGGGCCGAGAAGTGGGACTGTTGGGCCGGTCCATGTGGGGAAGCAGGAGGCCATTGAGAGTACCATGGATAATATGGAGATGGCAAGAAAGGGAAGGTAGGGGTCTGTGAACGACCATAGGATCCTCGTCCACGTCCATGACGGCCTGGGCGGCCGCGGCCGAAGAAACTAGCAGACGTTCGGGTATTGTCGGTGGAGGTGGGTCGATGTGTGGTGGTAGCAGTTAAGGCAGAAGAGGTTGTTTTGGATGATTGCAAGGCTCTCTCGGCTTTGGTGGTCTTGGCTTGAATAAGTTTCGAACGTGCAGCATAGAACGATGGTAGGGGTGATGTGTTATGGATGATTGTCGATATCCCTTCATATTGTTCATTTAAACCCGCAAGTAATTGTAACACTAAGCGATCACCATCAACAGGAGCATCAACGTTTGCAAGTTGATCGGCTATAACTTTTATAGCTTGACAATAAGCCGACATGTTGGGAAATCCGTCCAACCGAGTGTTGGAAAACTTATGCATGAGATGGATTGCGCGGGCACTCTTGTTGTCATGGAAAAGATCTTCTATGGCGACCCAAGCCTCATGAGCGTTCGAGGTGTTGTTAATGATGGTATGAAGGAGGTCATTAGAGATCGTACTGTACAGCCATTGTAGGACAATAACATCAATACGTTCCCATTCATCGGAGGGTTTAGAGGAGGATTCGGCCGAAACCGGTTCAGTTGGTGGTTGTCGTGGTATTAAGTGATCATCGACCATAAAGGCTTTGCATTGTATCTTGAAAAGAGTAGCCCAAGATGCATATTGAGAGGATTCGATTTTGAGTGTGATGGGTATAAAGTTCTTAATGTTGGATACGGTTGTGGCTAGGTGTAGTTTGGATTCGACGGTTATGGAAGGGATGATAGAGTAAGAAGTGGCAGGGGAAGTCATGGTGAATAAGGGTGGTCGAGAAGGCAGGAAAAGTGATCGGCTGAAGACTGCCGATCGAAAATAGTGAGGAGATGAGGTGGGACGGCAATAGTGAAAAGGAAGGAGAATTAGGGTTTAGGCTATATGGTCTCTTGATACTATGATAGAATAGGCTCCTTGCCTCCTCTCTATTCATTCACATATATTTATAATAATTACCATGAGACATCTATATATGGATAGAGATAATGTTACAATTATATTTACAATCATACTATAATTATATCTCTCTCTCTCTCTCTCTCTATATATATATATATATATATATATTGCAAAGGGATTAATCCTACATGTCATACTCTTATGCAATCTCTCTTTTGAGAGATGCCACATAGGATGTGATGTGGCAACTCTAAACCAATTAAAAAAAAGAAATAGATATGATTTAACCTAATCTATTATAATTTTTAACCTAATCTATTAAATACCTAATCTACCAAATCTAAATGTTAAACCTTTATTATTATATCTCTCGTGTTTCCTCCCATAACTTTTAAACGTTAATATCTTTTATATACGAGATTTTTTAAAGAAAAAAATTACACCAAATTTACGAGCGTTTTATTATCTTTCCAACGAGTACCATAGTGCTAAATAAAAATCGGAGAAAAAAATGACTATTTTTTGTAACCCGATAGGTATTGTGTCGGTTTGGGATTAGTTTAAAATAAATTGTGGGTTTGGGTCGGGTTTGGGATTAGGTGATACCCGACCCGATTACCCGAAACAACATACCAAAATACCCGAACTACATACCTGATCATATACCCATGAATTTTTTAACGCATCACATAACCCTTAGACTAATGCGTTCGATATTTCAATAATTAACTTTTTTTTCTTATTTCATGTTAGTTCTTTTTAGAATGATCGATTACAAACTTCCGAATTCATTTGTAATTGCACTAGATTTATACCCCGGCGCAGAGATTCATTTTTTTTATATTTGAATATGACAACTTATGGCAGCTATTTGTTTAAAATAATAATAATATTTTTAATATATTTTATTATTTTATATTAGATATTTCAACCCGGGACGCTTCTGGAATAAAAACTAGTTATGCTATATTACGTATAAAAATCTGGATGACAAAACTCTAAAAAATTTGTGTTTGAGTGAGCTAACTCAAAACTAGAGTAATTAAAAATAAATTTGTAAGTCATTTATGTTTGAAAGAAAACAATATCTATATCTATAACTAGCTGATTACCCCGGGATGGTCCCAGGGTTGAAATAATTTTACGTGATAACCTATTGCAAATGGTTCAAGTTAACTAATCACAAAATCTCTCAATTATTGCATGTTCATAGTATTCTAATTAGTAATAACTCATATTCCCCACAAAATCTAATTTTACGTGATAACATGAACACTTTGTGTGTTTTTTTCCTGTATGAACGAAACCCCACAAAAAATAGTCGATTTTTTCTCCGTTTTTTATATAGCACTATGGTACTTGCTGGAAAGATAATAAAACGCTCGTTAATTTGGTGTAATTTTTTTCTTTAAAAAATCCAGTATATAAAAGATATAAACGTTTAAAAATTATAGAAGGAAATATGAGAAAGAAAATTTTAAATTTATTTTTAAATTCTTTTTTCCTAAAATAAATCAATTTAATTAAAAAAGGAAACAATTCAAAAACACAAAAAACTCTCCATTATGATGCCACGTGGCACTCTCAAGGGAAGGTTGAGACCTCTATTGCACGCCACGTCAGCATATACGTTTTCTTTTATATAGATAGATAGATAATAAACAAAGCATTTTTAATGACATGTCATAATATTATTCAATCTCTCTTTTGAAAGATGCCACATAGGATGTGATGTGGCAACTCTAGACCAATTAAAAAAAGGAATAAATATGGTTTAAATATAATTTAACATAATCTATTAAATACCTAATATACTAAACTAGCTGATTACCCCGGGAAGGTCCCGAGGTTGAAAAATTTAATATGATTTAATAAAAAATGATAAAAGAAGAAAACTCAAATCACGAAAAAAGTAAATAACTTAAACATAATCAATCTTTGTTAAAAAAAACATTTATTTAAAAAGTTAAAAAAAATCATCATCATCATCATCATCATACTCATTTAATCCCGCCTATAGCAATGCTAAGGTAGGGTCTGAGGAGAGTAAGATGTAGACAGCCTTACCTCTATCCCTAAGAATAGAGAGGCTGCTTCTAGTGAGACCCCCGGCTCGATGTGGTTTGGTATCAAGCCTTGGACATAAGGCACAAAACACTTAGCAATCGGGACAAACCCGATCGGTGCATGTACCCCTTTGTCTTTTTGCTATCAACGCCACCACATGATGCATGATTAACCGTCCGTCGTTTTTAACGTTATTTTCACGAAAAAAAGTAAAATAACGTTAAAATTAGTGCAACTTTACTTTTGCCCCCCAATGGCCACACCGTAAGTGGGGCGTTACAATTTGAAATATGTATTAAAAGAATAACATTCAACATATAATCATCTTCACGTAATTTAAAATATGTTACAATTTGACTTTGACTTATATAGATGTAGAATTCATGATGGGGGTTGAAAATTATAACCATTCTAATAATACTAATACCAATAGTAATAATTATTACTCTTGTAATTAAAAAAAATAAAAAAAATAACCTTGTTATAAGGTGGCATCATGTGTTGTAGTGTTGCACGATTCTTTCTCCTAGCTTTTCTTGATGAAGTATACCTATCCATCTTTAAAAGAGTAAAATTCCAATGATAGCATGGCGATTGGGCTGAATTTCAACATCGTAGATAAGAACCTAATTTAAAAGAAAAAATATGATTAATGAATAACCTGAACACTTTGTGTTTTTTTTTTCTGTATGAACATAACCCCACAAAAAATAGTCGTTTTTTTCTCCGTTTTTTTATATAGCACTATGGTACTCGTTGGAAAGATAATAAAACGCTCGTTAATTTGGTGTAATTTTTTTATTAAAAAAATCTCGAATATAAAAGATATTAACGTTTAAAAATAATGGGAGGAACATAAGAGAGAAAAATTTAAATTTGTTTTTAAATTCTTTTTTCCTAAAATAACTCAATTTAATTTTAGTAATTGAGAATTGAGAGATAGAGAGATAGATTTAGGGTTTTATGTTTATCTTTTTTTTTAATTAAAAAAGGAAATAATTCAAAAACACTAAAATCTTTCAATTATGATGCCACGTGGCAGTTTCATGGAGAGGTTGAAGGCACCATTGCACGCCACGTCAGCAATGTTCAATTCTTTTATATATATTAATAGATAATAGATGTAAATATTAAAACTTTATTATTTCCTCAAACATGTTTCCTCTCATAATTTTTAAATGTTAATATCTTTTATATACAAGATTTTTTAAAGAAAAAAATTACACCAAATTAACGAGCGTTTTATTATCTTTAAAACGAGTACCATAGTGCTATATAAAAAACGGAGAAAAAAAACGACTATTTTTTGTAAGCCGACATGTATTGTGTCAGGTTTGGAATTAGTTTAAAAAAAATTGTGGGTTTGGATCGGGCCTGGGATTAGGTGATACCCGACCCAATTACCTTTTTTTTTATATTAGAATATGATAACTTATGGCAGAGATTTGTTTAAAATAATAATAATAATAATAATAATAATAATAATAATAATAATATTTATTAATCATATATTGGCATATGCCATTTTTATAGTTTAGATACTTCTAATTTTATTCACTTCTATACATATAATAAACCAAAGCCATTTTAATGACATGGCACTCAAAGAGGGTATTCTCTTCATTAAGTGTGCCATGTGTCATCTCATGTGGCAAGGGCTTTATTTAGGAAAATAATAATTTAAAATTTAAAAACAAAATTAGATTTTTATCTCTAATGTTTTCTCCCTAATCTACTAAATATAAATATTAAACCTTTATTATTTTATCTCTCGTGTTTCCCCCCATAACTTTTTAACGTTAATATCTTTTATATACGAGATTTTTTAAAGAAAAAAATTACACCAAATTAACGAGCGTTTTATTATCTTTCCAACGAGTACCATAGTGTTATATATAAATCAGAGAAAAAAATGACTATTTTTTGTAACCCGACAGGTATTGTATCGAGTTTGGGATTAGTTTAAAACAAATTGTGGGTTTGGGTCGGGTCTGGGATTAGGTGATACCCGACCCGATTACCCGAAACAACATACCCAAATACCCGAACTACATACCCGATCATATACCCATTAATTTTTTAACGCATCACATAACCTTTAGACTAATGCGTTCGATATTTCAATAATTAACTTTTTTTTTCTTATTTCATGTTAGTTCTTTTTAGAATGATCGATTACAAACTTCCGAATTCATTTGTAATGGCACTAGATTTATACCCCGGTGCAGAGATTCTTTTTTTTTTTTTTATCTATACATATAATAAACCAAAGCCATTTTAATGACATGACACTCAAAGATGGTATTCTCTTCATTGAGTGTGCCATGTGTCATCCCATGTGGCAAGACCTTTATTTTAGGAAAATAATAATTTAAAATTTAAAAACAAAATTAGATTTTTATCTCTAATGTTTCCTCCCATAATTTTTAAACGTTAATATTTTTTATATACGAGATTTTTTAAAGAAAAAAATTACACCAAATTAACGAGCGTTTTATTATCTTTCCAACGGGTACCATAGTGCTATATAAAAAACGGAGAAAAAAACGACTATTTTTTTGTGTGGTTTTGTTCATACAGGAAAAAAACACAAAGTGTTCAGGTTATTTATTAATCATGTATAGGCAAGTCATTAGTTATGTTCAAACCAGTAAATATGAATTTTATTTACAACATGTCTTAGCATTGGAGTTGTACATTGTTTTAGGTTAGGTTTAATATTAGAGTTATACATTGTTTAAGGTTATGCACTAACATTGGAGATACATTGTTAATTGTTTTAGGTTAAGTGCTACCCGAAGCTTTCCTGTATGTAACTGTAAAACGTATCAGTCTATTTCAGATGTAAAATTGATATTTTAAATTAGATTTCTCAACCCGGGACGTTCCCGGGATATAATCTAGTTACTTATATATCTCAAACCGGGACGCTCCCGGTGTATAAACTAGTTGATTCATATAAAGGATCAAATATCATAATATTGCGCATGTTGATGGGATTTTTGTTTAGCATATTGAGAGTTTTGTTAATTTAAATCGAGATTTGGATGTCATTTAAGAAATATTGTTATTGATGTGAAAGATGCTAGAAAGACATTTTTTTTATTATTAGATGGTCGTTTCAAGATTGTGCTGTTTAAATAGTTTATGTTATCTCTCTAGTCCTCGATCACTACGAGCTAATCCATAACTAGTTAGTGTTTAATTTTTTAATACTTGCAAAAATCTTATTAAGAATGATAGTCATGTGGGTCCATACACGTCCAAGATCCCATCAATTATTATTTTAGAATGCTTTAAACTTTATATTATATTATTTTAAGAGAATTTCTTTGTGTGATGACTCATTAGATTGTCATAGTCATTAGATATTTTTTGTAAATTGTTAAAGAGTCCAAGTTCTTTGTAATATTTATCAATAATTAAAAATAAAATAATAATCACTGACTCTTGAATTGTTTAGGCTGTTTTTGTCCCAAATAATGTTTTTAAAGGTAAAGATGCATTATAGTGTCCAGTGGATCCATGATTTTTTTTCTATGGATTGTTGTTTTTCAGTGATAAAATTTCTAACAATCCTAGTCAAGTTGAGCTTGTTTACTCTCTTTTCAATAGTTGGTCCATTAGCCCTAAAATTCATTTTTTTTTAACAAAACTAAGTCACAAATGCTAAATTCATATTCATAAATTGCAAATATCAAGTACGAGATTCAAATATTTAAATATTGGATTCAATTCTTCAATAAAGTTATAAACGGAAAATAAAAAAAAGGTTTACTGATTTGCGAACATCAAAGGGGAGACAAAGATGAAGAAGGGTGATTGACGCATTGCAGTGAGAGGTAGAGTCTGTGAGGTCAACGGAGGGGGAGGCGGGGAGGGCTGTGAAGTTGTCGGATGGGAAGAGGGTTCTGTGTTGGCAACAGTGCCAACGTTTTTTAGTTGTGTTTTTATAAAACGCTAACAAGCGAGGTGATGCTTTGTTTAAGAAAAAATGAAGACCTTAAAAACAAGGCTATCCGGATTTGAAATGGTGACCTTTCACTAAGGGGGAAAAAGGGTTTATCACTACAACATTCCTAAACTATAAGATTTCTTGTTGTTTCACTCAAAAAATCAATTCATCGTCTCTACTAAAATATGTAAATTTAATGGGTTCATCATTCATGTATACTTGACCCATTCAAGATGGATATGTCCCTGGTGTCAAGTGTTACACCCTTTACGGGTTACACTATAATAAATTATTTATAATTGCTTAGTCATACAACAATTTCAAGACTTGTTTTTATCATGTAACAACCTTTTAAAACTTACACTTGCATGCAAAATGTATAAGCTTAATGCCATTTATAAATTTCATATAGAATTAAAGTTTTAAAGTTTAATAATAATAATAATAATAATAATAATAATAATAATAATAATAATAATAATAATAATAATAATAAACACATGTTTTAAAACTAATTCGGTGAAAAGATAAGTTATGTTATATTAAGACAAGTAACCACAAATATATTGGTTATACAATGACATTCCTATCTTTCACAATGAGGACAAATTATGATAAGAAGCTGAAAGGAAAGAGGCAAGCTTAGTACACCAGGGGGTAGGTAGCAAATGGCCATTTAATCAATTTATTGAGGCCATAAGAAATTGCAATCTTCAATTTTATTTTGGATTCTATAAATTATTGTCACACATACACATACACATAATATAAGTCTTACTTCTATAAGGCTGCCCATTTATTCCCTGCCTTATTGACCACCAACCCACCAACCAACCACCACCCTCCAAGTTACAAACACAAAGCTAGATGGGTTTCAAGAACAAACTGTTAGTATGTGCTGCAATTGAATGTGAAACCATAGAAGATATGGTTAAGTCAATAGAGAAAGCAAAAGAAGAAGGTGCAGATCTTGTTGAGCTTTGTATGGACTCTGTTTCTCATGTCATCCATATTGCAGATGTTGAGCTACTCTTCAAACAAACAACTCTTCCTGCAATTGTTTCATTCAGGTACCTCATCTTTCTTCGGTTTACGTTTTCGGGGTTTAATTCATTTATTATGTTCATGAACGTTAACTTGGTTATTTACTTTGATCGCTACGTTAGACCATCTCCAACGCACATTCGAACACAACCAGAAACTAGACACGCCACGTAAGCTATCACATCAGATTTTCACTCGTATTCATTTCTTTCCCAATGTTACTAATGCCACATCCATTTTTAAACACCCTTTTAAAAATATATTAAAAAAAAAGTGCCGTTCAAAAAAATATATATATTAAAATAATATATTACATATGAGTGAGTGACGTGAGAGAGGGTCCCACCTTTTTCTCGAGATGTCAAACGCCCCGTGGGACGCATCTCCAATAGAGATGTCCAAATCCGGACCCTACTTGGCATGCATCGCGTGTCCATTCATATTATTGCATTGGAGATAGTCTTATAGCATCCGTAACTTTGTATTGTTTTAAACGTTCAACTTACTTTATAAGCACCCAAATTACCTCTTTTACCCTTTTACTTTGTTCGTATTCGGTCCATAGAGTTATATAGAGAGAAACAAAAAAATTGAGATGGGGTTAAATATATAATAATAATATTTAAGTTGTAGAAGACGACGATAGTCTAGGTACAGATGCACATGGAGAAACTGGTCCATCGGTAGGTGGCTATGCATCCATGTCACGTATAAACATTATTATCTTTTCTGTTGTTGAATATTAGAATGAAAATATTTTAACTTATGTATTTTATTATTATTTTATATAAATTGTATAAATTCTTTGCATTGAATGTTTCACTTCGAATCATGTGATTTGAGGTGAATCAAATTTTGATTACAAAATTATATTTACTTGTTATTGGAACCATTATAAAATGTATCGTAGTTACTACTTAAGTGGAGTCACAACACATAAAAATGTAAGATACTGTTGTAAGATATTCTAAGGATTCAATCTAACAATCTTAGTTTTTCTAAATATAAAACATTCCTTAAAATAAGATCCGAATCTTAACATAATCCATTAGTTGGTTGAAGAAAAAAAAAATGGCATCATTTAATATTTTAATTTAAACATGGTAGATCACGAAAGGTATGGGGTGTTACAGAAGATATTTTTTTTTCTTATTTTTTTCTTTTCTTATTATTTTTTTTTTGAAGACGATAACTTTGTGGCCTCAAAGCAATTTCGACTTTCTATGTTTATCTACGTCACTCATCATCAGATTAATAATTACTATTGGTTCTCGAGGTGTTTGATATTTTTATATTGTTTCAGCATGGCATATTTTTGTCCCCAAGTCCCAACCTAGCTATACACCCATACTTCGTAAATTAAGAAAACATAATGGCTTCAATTAGGGGACGGGACTGGCGCCATCCCAAACTTTGAATAACCAAAACCTGTTAATATTCCTCTTTATACACAAAGGGTGACCTATTAATATAAGGATTCAAGAAAACCTCTAGTCTTTGGTTTGAATAAGGGGGCGGGGCACTACCAGCAAATGGAACTGGTAACCCACTACTCCCACGGCAATACCGTCGTTGATGACAGAGGTAGTGGGTTCGAGTAGTGAAATTATGAAGTAACATTCGTGAACTTTGGAGGCTTTTGTTAGGAATTTTTTTTCAGGGTGGTGCTACATTTAAATTTGTGTTTCGATGTAATGAATCAGTGAAGTGATATGACAAATTTTGTATTGTCATATCACTTCACTGATTCATTACATCGAAACACAAATTTAAATGTAGCACCACCCTGAAAAAAAATTCCTAACAAAAGCCTCCAAAGTTCACGAATGTTACTTCATAATTTCACTACTCGAACCCACTACCTCTGTCATCAACGACGGTATTGCCGTGGGAGTAGTGGGTTACCAGTTCCATTTGCTGGTAGTGCCCCGCCCCCTTATTCAAACCAAAGACTAGAGGTTTTCTTGAATCCTTATATTAATAGGTCACCCTTTGTGTATAAAGAGGAATATTAACAGGTTTTGGTTATTCAACCCCCCCCTCCCCCCCCAATATAATGGGAATATTTTGTCAAACTATTCACCACATGTAGATTTATACGTTGCGCATATACACCGTGTATAGACTTATATGTTCTTTATAGGTCTGTGACGTATAAGGGGGTGTGTAAATACCATAACCCTGTTAAACTCTTGTTTGAATCAACAATAGAAAACGTTTTGAAATCACATACAGTTGTATACCTTTTTTTAAAATCAACATTCAGTTGTATACCTAACAGTCAAAGTAGAGCTTGAAGAATGTCAACTTTTCTTAGAGGGTGTTTGGGATTGAGTTTCAAAACAACTTATTGACTTATTGGCTATTCTAAAAAACCAATAAGTCAATAAGCTTTGGTGTAATCCAAAAAAAACTTTCTGTTTGACTTTTAAGGGTGGAATAGCTGTTTTTTAAAAGTTAGAAGGGTGTTTGGGATTGAGTTTTAAAAACAATTTATTAACTTATTGGTTTTTTCAAGAAGTCAATAAGTCAATAAGTTGTTTGTGTAACCCAAAACACTTTCTGTTTTGACTTTTGGCTTTTAAGGGTGGAAAAACTGTTTTTGAGAAGTTAGAAATCATGGCTTTTGGCTTTTGAAAAAAAATTACAAATCTACCACCCATATAACCAATATTCACAATAAGTTAAAAAAAACAGTCGGTTGACTTTTTAACATTTTTCATCCCAAAAGCTAATCCAAACATTTTTTTTAAAAACTCTTTTTAAAAAAAGTGATAACCCAATGTACTTCAAAACTTAATCCCAAACACCCTCTTAGTTCTGTTTCAATATCATAATCGGTTCGATCCGTATTCATGGTGGATGATCCAGTAACGTCTGTTCATCGTTTACAGGTTAAATTCACAGAACAAATCAAGCAAAGGAGATTTAAAGCACAAATGCCTGCAAATTCTGAGGCTCGCCATCCAATTAAACGTTGAATTCGTTGAACTCGACTTTGAGGTTAGTCTACGTTTTCCATATCTCATAACAATTATAACCTTGTTTTGTGTACCTAAATGCGATTATTATTATTATTATTAAATTTGTGGTGGTTTCAGTTAGGTTCAGATGTGATTAATGAAGTTATGCAAAAACGAGAGAATAGCAAGATAATTGTATCAGGTTACGTGAAGAGTGGAGTTTGTTGCAAAGAAAGCGTAGGGAATTTGCTTGTAGGGTTACAGGCTACTGGAGCAGATATTGTGAAAGTTGTGACTGAGGTTGCTTATATCACAGATGTTGCGCCTGTCTTTCATGTCCTTACTCATTCTCAGGTATCAGTTTTTTATAGAAATTTTCACCTCTCAATACTGTTAAGATTGTAGGTCTTTTAAAGTGTTTTTGAAGTAGAGATGAGCCCGTAAATCGGCAAAACTTGTACCGGTACCGAAAATATACGGCATCGTTATTTAAGGTACAATACCGTACCGGAAATACCAATACTGAAAATCGCCAAAACTTGGTAGAGAAATGGTACCGAAGATGGACCGATACTGGTTTTTTTGGTAGCGGTACCGAAATGCTCATCCCTAGTTTGAAGTAGGGGTGTGAATTTCCGACATGACACAGACCTAAGTACCTAACATGAAATTTTTAGATTTAGGTTAGTCTAGATGGGTTCGGGTTAGTTTCAGGTTGAACCTGCCAACCTGTTTAGCTAAACAGGTCGGGTTCGGGTCAAAGATAATAAGAATATAACTTTTTTTTTTATATACATTTGTATTTTGTTTTTGTAAAATTTTAATTTCAAAATAATATTATATGCGGAAGAAATAAAAACCTTAAAACTTTGGGGTCAAAATGGGTAGCCGCGAATATTCGGGTGGGTTCATATGTCTGACACAGTTTTCGGGTCCGGTCGTGTGTTCGGGCTCATGTAAAATTTTCAGGTTCAGGTTGGGTTGGACCAACGATCACGACCTGTTTAACATCCCTAAATGGAGTATTTCTAAACTGATTTTGACACAATGTGCTGACTTTTGATTATTTTGGCTTAATGAATCTTATTAAGATAACTTATATTAGCTTTAATAAACTGATTATCTGGTTGTTGCAATGATCAGTTTCAACACACACATCCAAAAACCCGGTTGAAACATTATTGATGTGTGCTGATTTTGGTTAATCTTGATTAAGATTCAGTTGTGTTCAAATCATCGTAGGCGACTGTTTGTCTTAATCATTTACGAAGAAGGTAAGCTTTAAATGGTGAGTAATGCTGATGTGTGCGATTTGTTGAATTTGTAGGTCCCTGTGATTGTAAGAGCTGTTGGAGATAGAGGTCTTATTAGCCAATTGTTGGGCCCAAAATATGGCGCCTTTATGGTTTGTGGTTCTTTAGAAGGAAAATCCGTACCTGGCTTACCACCTCTACTCAGCATCAAGAATATTTATAAGCTTGATAACGTGGACATGGATACAAAAGTATTTGGCGTTGTCTCAAATCCAGTAGGTCATAGCAAAGGTCCTCTGCTGCATAATCCTGCTTTCAGATATTGTGGTTTTAATGGGATTTATGTCCCGCTTCTCGTTGATAATCTTAAAGAGTTCCTCAGAGTGTATTCATGTTCAGATTTTGCTGGTTTCAGGTACTTCATCTTATTCAACTAGTGATTATTTCTGCTCAATGACTAGAATTTTGTTGAACAGTGTTGTACTTCTATATTTAAGATTAATTATTCTTTAGTTACTTAGCTTTTCTTTTTTAAAAGATTTTTTTGTATACCTAAATATTATGATCTCTCTCTATTAATGGGGAATACTACATTGACACCATGATTTATGTAGTCGAAGATATTGATAACTTAACTAGGTTGTTTCTGAAATATAACACTGTGTATTGACTAGGTCTTTCTAATGCATGCATGTATTCTCTTTGATGGAACGAATAGTATTGGACTGCCACATAAGGAAGCAGCAGTGGCATGTTGTGATGAAGTTGACCCCCTTGCTAAGGTAAAAAAAAGTAGGATAGTATTTAAATAGCATGTAGAAGTGGTAGTTTTGGACTTTGGTCCATTTCTTACGGATTGGTCAAATTTGGAAAGGGGTTAAATGGGTCGAGCAGGCTTAAAGTTGGCGAAAGTTGATCTTTTATGCATACAACCTCCTAAACTTTTTTTATTCACTGATGTAGATCATTATTGTAAAATTATTGTTTTTATTATATTAAAGAATTATTTTTATAAAAAAATAAAAGTGTCGTGTCAAGCTAACCTGACTTGACCCATTTTTATTGGTTACCAACACACAGACCCGCTCATTTTGCCACATCTGGTAGCATGTTTTGTTTCGTCCTACCATTCTTTTGATTTGACCTGATTTTGAATTTCCCTCACTACGATGGTCTGCTCTGCAAAGAGTTGGACTTTACAATATCTAAATTAACTATTGTCTATTATTGGATCTTATTATTATTTTAATTGTTAGATAGCCATATCTTCAAACTACTCAAGTTTCAACCTGCATGCTACAAGCCATAAATAAAACAACTTTTTTAATTCCATTTTAGTGTCAAAAGCTCTATTCAGTTTCATCTATGTTTTATTCATTTAAGTCTGCAATTAATACGAAAAGACTAAAGCTTTGGTGCACATCAACTGATTTCGCACATTCCTCACGTGTTATCAGTCAATAGGAGCTGTAAACACCATTGTTAAGCGGCCCATTGACGGGAAGCTGGTTGGTTACAACACAGATTGTGATGCCTGCATCACTGCTATAGAAGATGCGCTGCAAGGTACCATTTTATCTTATGCATTTATATGGTTTAAATTTGACTTAAATCGTTCTCTAGTTCTCATATATTGTTTGTGTCTCACTTTCAGATTTCACTTCTATTTGTGGAAATATTTACATCTATTACTTTTCTAATAAAAAAATAGCATAATGCTTTTTGTTACTCAATTTTATATTTTTAATAATCAATATGTAAACGATTTTGATAACTATTTAGCTTTGCTTCTCAATTTTATATTTCTAATAGATCAATATGTAAACGATTTTGATAACTATTTAGCTTTGCTTCTCAATTGTATATTTCTAATAGATCAATATGTAAACGATTTTGATAACCAAAATAGTTCTGGTCATTTCTAAACTTAAAAGATTCAATTTACTGGTGAACAGAGAGGCAGGGTTCAAAGGGGGAAATACGAAATGGGTCCCCCATAAGTGGAAGGTTGTTTGTCTTGGTTGGAGCTGGAGGTGCAGGGAGAGCATTAGCTTTTGGAGCCAAGAGCAAAGGAGCCCGTGTGGTGATTTTTAACCGCAATTTTGGTAAATCCATTGACTTACTATGTTTGACTAGCCTGAAGTTTTTATAATATCTGACCCTTAAATAAATTTTTGCATACAGAGAGAGCGGAGTCTCTTGCACGAGCAGTTTCTGGTGAGGCTTTGCCTATTGAACAATTGGACACATATTGCCCCCAAAATGGAATGATTCTTGCAAACTGTTCTGCTATTGGCATGGAACCAGATGTACACCTAACACCAGTCTCCAAGGTTCCCCCTCTATATTATATGTATGTGTGTGTGTGTAGAGGTGGCAATCACAATTGGGTCAACTTAGGTTGTCTTTTATCTTAATCGGCTCAAATCAAGAAATTTACCTATAGATGAAAGTTGCCCAATTTTTTTGTAACAATATTTGGTAATTAAAATGCTAAAATTGACAAGTAATAATGGGTCAAGACAATACGTTTTGACCCGTTTCAACTCAGACCCATTTTACATGTTACCCAACCTGCCCAATCCGCTCATCTCGCCATATCATGTGTGTGTGTGTGACTGTGTGTTTGTGTGTGTGGCATGAACTGGTGTTTTTGTTTGCAATCATGAATAAGATTGTTAACGGATGTTGTAACTTGATTAGGAGCATTTAAGGTCATATGATCTTGTATTCGATGCGGTTTATACACCTAGAAACACCCGGCTATTGCAAGAGGCTGCAGAGGTTGGAGTCACGGTAGTGAGTGGTGTTGAGATGTTCGTTAGACAAGCCCTTGGTCAGTTCAATTTGTTCACCAACGGATTAGGTACCCATGTTTTACGACCTATGATTTCTTGCTTGTTTATGCATACACACGCACACACACATCTTCAAACAAGAGTAAATAGAAGAAATGTTGGTCATTACCAGTAAACAGATTTTATGTTTCTGTTATGTAACAGCTCCAGAGGACTTCATGCGCAAGGTTGTATTAGAACAATTTTAAATTTTTTATCATCCGACCATTATGGCTATTGGCCAGGGGCTCTTCAAGACTTGAACATCTGGCCCGTCAATCCGGTCCGGTGCAAGAGTACAAAACCACGAATGCATTTAAATAAGGTTGGATAACGTATGAAAGATTATGATTCATAAAATAGAGAATGAATAGATTAAGTGTACATCGTCCATTGATGAAATTCCTATCTATGAGTGTTTTATGGATCATTGATGGATGAATTGTGAATGTGTGTCATGGGTCCGTATCATTTTGTTCTACTTATTAGGGTCTGAATATTAGACAATATGTAGTATGAGAAAAAAAAAATGTATTGTGAGGTTTGTTGTTATATATGTTAAGACATTTAATTATGAATTGGTGGATGTAGGAATCATTATTCTAATAAAGGATTCCAATTAACATCACGTGTCTTGCAATTTCTAATGAAATTCCTATCTGGAAATTTTACAATTTTTTCTAAGTTTCAAACTTGTAACCAAAATGCATCCATCTTTCACGTAAATTTTCTCATTACATTTATAAGACCGTCAATCTGGTATGCACATATTCTGTTGAACATCCCAAATGTGTTGTTTAATATGACATCACAATGTGATTTACCATTCGTGTTTCATACAAAAAACCACATTAAAAAGCTATATGTATACACATACAATGAATTAATACATGTGAAATATATATTTTTTTTACGAATACTGAGGTGTAATTTGTTTAACCTTTTATATGTTGCCACATTAATTTACATTACGCAGGAATAGCTTTATAAAACTATGGGTGCGTTTGGTTCGCGGAATTGATTGGAATTGGAATTTGTGAAGGAATTGGAATTGGAATGAATTGGATTTGGAATTCAAACATTCCAAAAGGAATTGGAAATTGTTGGAATTGGATTCTCAAATCCTATATTATTGTGTTTGGTTGGTCACAAATTGGAATCTATCACCCTTGCCCCTACGACCCGCATCGTTGTGACTCGTACCGGCCCGAACCGTTTCGCCCCGTACCGACCCATACCGTTTCGACCAGTACCGGTCCGTACCGTTTCGACCAGCACCGTTTTGACCCGAACTGTTGATACCTCTATCGTTTCGACCTGTACGGTTTCGACATGCACCGTTTTGACCCGTACCGGTTCGGGTCGAAAACAGTACCGGTCGAAACTGGTACGGGGCGAAACGGTACCGGTCAAAACTGGTACGGTCCGAAAACGGTACATGTTGAAACGATATCGGTCGAAACTGGTCCGAAACGGTACCGGTCGAAACTGGTACGGTCCGAAATGGTTCGGTCCGAAACGTTACGGGCGAAACGGTACAGGTCCAAACGATACCGGTCGAAACTGGTCCGAAACGGTACCGGTCAGAACTGGTACGGTCCGAAACGTTACGGGCGAAACGGTACAGGTCGAAACGATACCGGTCGAAACTGGTCCAAAACGGTTCGGTCTGAAACGGTACAGGCCGAAACTGGTACGGTCCGAAACAGTTCGGTCCGATACGTTACGGGCGAAACGGTACAGGTCGAAACGCTATCGGTCGAAACTGGTCCGAAACGGTTCGGTCCAAAACGGTACCGGTCGAAACTGGTACGGTCCGAAACGGTTCGATCCAAAACGGTACCAGTCGAAACTGGTACAATACGAAACGGTTCGGGTCGAAACGATACCGGTCGAAACTGGTACAATACGAAACGGTTCGGGTTGAACTGGTACGGTACGAAACGGTTCGGGTCGAAACGGTACCGGTCGAAACGGGTACGGTCCGAATTGGTTCGGATCTAAGCGGTTCGCGTTGAAATGGTACGGTTCGAATCGGTTCGGGTCAAAATGAGGCCAACGGTTCGAAGATTCCAATAAATTGACTTGAATTCCTTCTAATATTGGAAGGATTTTGAATTCCCTTATGTAAGGGAATTTGAAGGAATTCATTCCAAATTACAATTACAATTTCTTAGTCAACCAAACACATAAGATTGGAATTGAAATTCCAATTCCAACAAATTCAATGAACCAAACACCTAAAGAGTTGGAATTCAAATTCCAATTCCATTGAATTCCATTCAATTCATGTGAACCAAACGCACCCTATATGTTCGACATTTCCAGAGTTTCATGTCTTTATAGATGGGTCTTAAGTCAACCATAATCTTGGCTCAACAGTTGGATACACAATTCAATTTGTTGAAACACGTTTTGATTTTGCTTTTGTGAAAAAAATAAAAATAAAGGGGTACTTATGTACAGGTAACAAAGTTAGAGGGTTAAATTAACAAACTTTCACTTTTTTTTCTACACATTTTTTTTGAACGTACAACTTAAGTAGAAGCCGGGTACTCAGTATGCGGTTCCCAATGGCCAAAGGAGCCCTAGCCAGACTTTACCCAGACGGACGGAGCCCCTGGCCCACCAGCCACTAGTTTCGGGGAAAACCCGACCATCCACTCGCTCGAAGGCACGCCAATGGAATAATCGGTAAAATTCGGCGCTCTCAAGAATCGAACTCATGACCTTTTAGCCATAGGTCTTATATCATTTAGCCTCCATATCACTCTACCATAAGGTGGGTGGTTTTTTCTACACAGTGATTACATATATTTGGACTAGTTTGGCCCTATCTAACCCCTTGTTAGCCCATATCAGATGAGGCCATTTTTTTTATTTTTCCGGTTCGATTTATAAATCGGTCCGTACCTTTTTTACCTTGGGCTCAAACCGTTCGACTTGTAAACCGGTTTTAGGGTTGAAAAAACCCAACCCAACCCACACAAATTGATTCTTGGTTTCAAAACTAGGTTGGAGTGCTGAACCCTAATTTTTTGGCAAGTTCTCGAACACAAAAATCACAAACCTATGCCAAATTGTTGGGTTGGTCGGGCCCAAACCAGTTTTTTATGCTATAAATTAAGCTCTGAACCTGTTCATCGAGCCCAAACCCGTTTTCTTTACCGTTTACACCTCGACCTACTTCACGGGTCGGGCTGCTTCCCAAATCCATCCAACGTTAGTGTAAGCCCAATAACTTTAACAAACTAGCCCAACACGAATATTATTCAACTAGATATGGTTTAGGACTTAGGTAGGTTACCTTCCCCAATTATTTATCTCGGCGATTATTATCTATCTGTTCATCGATGCCGGATTTTGCTCTCGTCGTCGACTTCGTTCCTCAATTGCTTTAATCCTTCTAAGGTTATTAATAATCGATTTCCCTAACTGATTTAATTTAACAATTACGTGTCTTACTTCGTAGTTTCATTGGATTATTGTTTCTAATTCGAAATCCAGATTAATGCACCTCATATCTGCTCGCTATTTTATTTTCCTGTTATTATTTAATTCTGTAACAGCTAGAAGTTGTTTTAATTTTCGTTGATTGTGATTTGAGATATATAATTGAGTGAAGAATTAGTTTAGACAAATCATTAGGATAAGTATCTGTAGTAACTCTTCTAGTATTATCTTTTTGGGGAAAGTAATTGCTTTGATATCAAAGGATTAAGCAAGCATGAGATTGTCAATGTAATGCACGCGCTACGCGAAGGAAGGAATAATATACTTGAAAGTGTAATTGTAACTGTAATTCAATTTCTTTTGTGAGTCTTATGTGGAACAGAAATTAGTTACATATTGTGTATGCAGTCGAAGTGCTTGTATCCCTACGTTAGATGTAGGATTAAGTTTTAAATTTTAAAAGGTTTCCGAAACCACTCAAACCACTATTTTAAATGGCATACCAATCAATAGAAACATTATTCAGCCTAGAAGTTAGTATGCTATTATAAATTATAGAAATGGAGGACTAAGGAAGTTGATTGAACAGTAATTAGAAGGAAGTAAATATTTTGTATGCCTGTAATATGATATAGTGGCTATGAAGACCAGCTTTATGGATCTTGGATTTAGGACATATGTTATTCTATTTGTTAAGCTATGTCTTTTAAATATGTATTTTTCTATGCATCAAGCTCTTGAAACTCCATGTTAGCAGCGGTTAATTTCTTTGCATGATATCTTATTTCCTTTTTTTTTTGTTAGGTCTTGTGATCTTAGGCTTTCCAGGTTAAAAGCAAATACATTTCTTTTATCCAAGACTGCAGCAGGAACAGTGAGTTCTTATTTATTTTCTCCCATCATTTGCAAGCATTTTAACCGCTATTTTTTGTTACCATTATTCTATGAATTGATTGGTATGCCATTTAAAGGTACGAACCAGATTTGAAAACCAGGTTGACTTGAACCAAACGTAGCATTAAAGTCATTTTTTAACCCTATACGTTGAATTCTTTCAAACATTAACCAAACTGTTTAAAACCTGGTTCCAAACTATCAAACCAAATTTCAAACTTGACCTTTCCTAAAAAACCAGTTTGGACTTTCTTTAACCGAACCGACCTTTTTTTCAACCCGAGGTGCTTTGGCTAGGAACTCACCTCTAATTAAAACTATTAGGGATGAGCTCGGAACCATACCTATACCGAACCAAAAGTACCTACCCGGCTACCCCAAAAAATGCAAAAAAATGGGTCCCGACACCGAAAATTACCTGTACAGTATGACATCGATATCTGAAAATAAATCAACCAAAAAAAAAAACATATCATACCTAAGTGATACCAAACCTAAAGTATCTATAAAAAAAAATGGGCATCGAAAATGCTCAACCCTAAAAACTAGTCTCATATAATGTTTCAAATCATTTTAGTTAGTGAAACAGATGGAAGAGAAAGCCTAACCCAAGCCCACTGAACGAAGCCCAAAACTTCACCCCCAAATTCGACCAACTCCGATTCTGAGTTCTGCTTTTGTTGGAATAGGTTGAAACATTCTAAAAATATCTGAGGTTAGTTTGTTTGATACGCATCTCAATCGCACCACATGACTTTTATACAATTTATTTATTTATTATTATTATTATTCCTGCCTTATTGATATCAACAACCATATTCGATTCAGTTTGTAGGTTTTAGGAGCACATCTATCTAAACTGATGTTCTGTTATGTTGTATTGCATTGTATTGTGTGTTTATCAATCTGCACACAATATATGTTTTTTTTTTTTTTTTTTTTTTTTTTTTTTTTTTTTTTTTTTTTTTTGTAGATTTGAGTTTGAATCTGTTAGCTTGATGAATTGTGTTTCATCTTTCTAAGCTCAACACTATACTTTATTATTCTTCTTCTTCTTCTCTAAACCCTAGTTGAATTCCTCTTTACTAATATTATTATTATTCTCTCTCAAACCCATTCTTTGTTTAGAACTCATGGACTCACAGACCCAAAATGCATCTTTGCTACGTCTCCAAACTGTTGAGAAGGTAATAATTATACCTTTAATTATTTGATCACTGAAATTAACAGATCAAGTTTTGCTAAACATCAGTTCTAATTTTTACTAAGAAATAAACCGTTTTTGTTTACGTCCCTTTTTTCTTTAAATTTGCAAGAAATGGAAACCATATAGGAAGAGTTTGGATTCTAACTAATGATGGTGTTATTCTCAGAGGATTGTTCGAGTCTTGGAACTTGCTGGTGGAGTAATGGAAGAATTCTCAAACCCAAATGGACCTAGGAAGGAATTGGTTAACAATCACTGCAGTGAGTTCATGCAAATAATCAAGGTTTTCTCTTTACTGCCTACTGAATCCTGTTCATTTTTTTTTTCATTGGACACATCTTTTTTACACATATACTCGGTAACGGAGACATATCGTAACATGTAGTATGCTATATGATAAAGTATATAGTATATACTACAACTACATTGTTGCTTACACAGTGTAATATATCTTCAACAACTACACAATGTAAATACTTCTATGCTTCAATCTCTAATTCTCTGTCTCTAAGCGTGTCCTTGCTCTCTATCACATGCCTGGAGACACATTACACACCAGGGACAACCACAATGCCTTGTGACTTGCCACAAGGTAAACCTGTTTTCCGCATCAAATGCAAGTTACTAACTTCTATACTCACAAAATTGTTAGCTTTGGTGTCGTCGTGTGATTGAAAAAGCAAGAGCTAACTGCAAGAAATCTTTAAACTTGGCATGAAGCGTTAACGTACTATTTCTGGCTTCTTTCTCATTCTATTTGCACATCTCCCACGAAACTCTCTTTTTCTCTTGCTGACAACTACAACTCTCTTTCTCTGGTTCCCCATGCCTAAATTTGTGTTTGTGAGTGGTGAAAATGACTTCACAGCCATCAAAGTCACCATTCATGGTGAAAATAACACCTTGAATTTTCTTCCTTCCACCTTTTTATTAGTTTTCAATCTCTCTCTTTATCTTTTTTAGGTGTGTTTGGCGGCGGTGGTAGCTGACAAACACCATCCAACTTCCTTTGTTTTTGTTTGCTTTTTCTTTACAATCGTTAACTACTTCGGGTTTAGTCTACCTTGCGAATTTTAGTCTCATGGTTATATTTATGTTAAGAAGGTTGCAAGGTTGTAGAAGGCGCTAGGCAGGCGGTGGGGTCTAGACTAGGGACTAGTCGGGACTAGTCGGGACTAGGCGGAATTAGGCGTTGATATTATAAATAGTTATTTATAATTTATAATACATATATAATGTTGATATTATATTTTTTATGTATAAATTTATAAGTTTTAAGAGTCAAATGTAAAATATTAAAGATTGAGGGGGCTAAATGTTTAAACACACAAACTTATTTTAAACTTTTTGAGTAAAATTTCTAAGGTTTAGAGACAAATGTAAAATAGTGAGAAGAAGAGGGGTTAAATGTTAAAACATTTAAAGTTATTTAAACCCTAAAACATACAACAAAATATACGCAGCCTCCATCTTTTCTGTATCTTCATCTTCCTCCTCTGGATTCTGACAGAACTTGCAGATCTGACGCCGTCGCCGGAATTTGTTGCCGGAAATCAAGAATCTGGCGCCGCCTAGCACCGCCTAACCACCGCCTAATTCCAAAAACGCCTAATCTCCGGCCTAGGGTTGATTTCCGATATTGGGTCCCGACTAGCGCCTAGGCGCCGCCTAGGCGGTTGCCTAGAGCGCCTTTTACAACCTTGGAAGGTTGCCTTGATAATCACATCATCCATGTTAATATTTGATGTTTTGAAATAGGGGGTTGGGTTATTCTACAAAGGCTACAAAAAATGAGAAGGGTGAGAAGCCACTAAAAATGACATGTGTCCAAAAGATTAAACAAGTGGGAGGGGTAATTTTGTCAAAAACATATGCACATGCAAGTCACATGCCATTTCCACCTTCATTTTTAAATGTCCGTAACTTTTTTATACGTCATCTTTTTAAAAAAAAAAATTATACCATAAAATTGAGCGTCTTTTTATCTTTAATATGAGTTCCATATTGTTATACTTTTGAAAAAAAAATAAAAGTTCAAAACCCACTTGCGTAAGACACAATGGAGAGTAAAACACAATGAGCACCAATTAAATATAGGGTATAAAACATAATCAAGAGTCTAGTAAAACACAATGGACGTCATACTAAAGACACAATGAATAGAAGACTAAAATACAATGAATACTTTTGAAAAAAAATTGAAAACCCAGTTGCGTAAGACACAATGGATGACATACGAAAGACACAATGAACAGAAGACTAAAACACAATGAATACTTTTGAAAAAAGAGTTAAAAACCCAATTGTGTAAAACACAATGGACGACATAATAAGGTCACAAGGAACAGAAGATTAAAACACAATGAATACTTTTGGAAAAAAAATTGAAAACCCAGTTGCGTAAGACACAATGGAGATAACGTAAAACACAATGAGTACCAATTAAATATGCAATGAACAATATGGTATAAAACACAATGGACGACATA
Source organism: Ambrosia trifida (assembly GCA_028751855.1). Classification (NCBI taxonomy): domain Eukaryota; kingdom Viridiplantae; phylum Streptophyta; class Magnoliopsida; order Asterales; family Asteraceae; genus Ambrosia; species Ambrosia trifida. The sequence goes on from CM054125.1 coordinate 12,150,247, forward strand.
TTAAAGACACAATGAACAGAAGACTAAAACACAATGAATAATAGACTTAAACACAATGAACAACATAATAAAACACAATGTACACCTAAATACAAAACTCATTTGTGTAAAACACAATGAAAAGCATACTAAAAACACAATGGACAAAGTTAAATCATGTGTAGACTAAAAAAACATAAATAACATATTTATAAAGCACACATGCATACTATAACACAATGAACGAGCAGAAGACACAACGGAGAAGAAAACCCATTTAGCACAATTTATTTTTTTTCAATTTTAATGTAACAATGTGGTACTAATATTAAAGATAAAAAAACGCTCGTTAATATGGTGAATTTTTTTTGAAAAAAGAATGTCGTATGAAAAAAGTTATAAACGTTTTAAAATGATGGGGGAAATTGACATGTGTATTGCATGTGGAGAGAGAAAGTCAACAAATGTGGTTTTCCTTTTATGTCCTTCCTCTAATTTATTATTTATTTTTTTCAAACAAACTAATCTCAACCCATCAAATATATGATCAATGGATCACAATCCTTCTCACCCTTCCTAGAAAAAGTGTCTTGTGTATTTGATCCTAACCCTTGAAATAGGATATTTAAGTTATGTTGATTTAATTAAATAGGTAGGTTATGTTATATTAATACTTGTGTGGTGAATGTAGGATATACAAGTGACTCTCAGGGAGGAAATTAAAAGCGCATGCGAGTACCGTCCGTTTGAGAAATGTGATTACATAGCGCGGATATCTAATGAAATCTGTTGCAAGAAGCTTGAATATGTTGTTGAAAAATTGGATGGCATGAAAGAAATTGTGGACCAATATCATCAAGCAACTTGACAGCTGGCTTGTTCATATCTAATCTGCAAGTTACGTGTTGTATTGCTATGTTTTATTTTTTAACAAACATGTACCTTGCTCTTAAACATGATCATTCGTCTTGCTATAAATCATCTTTGGTATGACTTCTCTTACCTATGAAAGTGGATTCATGTTTTTATATACCAAAATGGAGGAATCATGTGTTCTTTTCTTTTACTTAAAATCTACAAAATGATTGTCATACTTTATCGTTTCCACTTGTTCTTGGAGGTATACAAGAGCCGAACCTGAGTTTGTATACGGCTCATTTAACTTTGAGAGAGCTTGGTGTCACAGACTAACTCTCTTGACTCGCATGTTGCTCTTAGACTTCTTCTAAGATCAACCTTTGACCCGATTATGATGCGATTTGGAAGCGATGGATACAAGACTAACAAGAGTGCTAATCAACCAAACCTTGATTTATTAGAAGGAAGAGTTATACAAGAGCCTTAGAGATAATTTGCAAATGAGGCAAGATCACCAATTTATACTAGTGTAATGATTCTAGAATATTCCTAATATAGAGAATTCTTAGTATAAAATATTACAAATATCTTAGATATTTACATGGATAATTCTAGATTATGTTTGGTTAATATCTTGGATATTTTGGATGGAAAAATCTGCCATGTTGCTGGAAAAATCTGCCATGGTGTTGGAACATTCGTGTTGAAGTAGGCGGACCGTGACATTTTCCCCAACTAAACTCACAACGCCCTCGTCGTGCATCATTAGTGGTGTTTAACCCAATGTCCTTAGTCTCGATGCGCTCATGTCTATTGTTGGTCCCCGCTTAAACCAATACCCGTTTCCAGTTTCATGGTGTAAACACATTAACAAGTTAACTAGTCTACTACTAATCGATTAACCGGACGGTTTTTTAACATGTATCCGACTAACACAAAACAATAATCATCAAAGTCATACGATTATAACAAGAAATCCAATAACAACGAAACATTTTTGCAATATGATCATCAAGATTTAAAACATGAAAAGCGCCAAAATCATACAAATGCAAATATCATACAAACTATTGTTTTAAACTACTAAATACTATTGTTTTTACCCGTAGGTTTACAAATACTAACATAACATCATGTCAATGCTTCAAAATCAGATCTAAACTAAATAAAGTACAAAGATCAAACCATAAGAAAACAAGGATTATGATGGATTGGATGATGATATTGGATCCCGATCACCTCCAAAGCTTGTTAGTCGGCTTCTCAGCAGTCCACAGATCTAGAAAATCGCCTAAGTATCGACCAAAAATACCCAATTGTTCAAAACAGGGGCCGAGACATGGTTTTAAAGACTGAGACAGAGTGAACGGCTGTTCAGGCTGACTGACGACCATTCAGGTGTCCACTTGGCAGACAATTATTGAGTGCAGTGACGTAAGCTTCTAGAAGTGCTGTGTAAAATATCCTGGCAGAGTGAACGACCGTTCACTAAGCTCGAACGGGCGTTCACTGTGACACAACTCGCTGAAACCTTTGTTTTTCTTCGGGTTTGCTTCCGGGACATCGTTTTAGACCTGTAATTATAAAGATACCAAAATAAGTACAAATTCCTCGTGTATAAGGTCAAAAACGTACATAAACGGGAGTTAAACGGGTCGGGCTGCTTCCAAAATTTATCCAACGCTAGTGTAGGCCCAATTAATTTAACAAATTAGCCCAACGCGAATATTATTCCACTAGATATGGTTTAGGTAGGTTACCTTCCCCAAAAATCTTCCCCAATTATTTATCTCGGCGATTATTATCGATCTGTTCATCGATGCCGGATTTTGTTCTCGTCGTCGATTTCGTTCCTCAATTGCATTAATCCTTCTAAGGTTATTAATAATCGATTTACTTAACTGATTTAATTTAACAATTACATGTCTTACCTCATAGTTTCATTCGATTATTGTTTCTAATTCAAAATTCAGATTAATGCACCTCATACCTGCTCGCTATTCTATTTTATTGTTATTATTTAATTCGCTAACCTCTAGAAATTGTTTCAATTTTTCGTTGATTGTGATTTGAGATATATAATTGAGTGAAGGAGTAGTTTAGATTAGATCATCAGGATAAGTATCTGTAGTAACTCTTCTAGTATGATCTTTTTAATAAGCAGAAGATTTTAGAGGATTAATATCGAAATTTTGGGGAAAATAATTGTTTTGATCTTAAAGGATTAAGCAAGCATAAGACTGTCGTTATAATACAAGCGTTAAACGGAAATTAGTTACATATCATATATGCAGTCGAAGTGCTTGTATCTCTACGTTAGATGTAGGATTAAGTTTTAAACTTTAAAAGGTTTCCGAAACGCCTGGTGCTGCTAAACATTTTTAAGACATTTTGTTGAGTGGTTGGAATTTATGTACGAATCTTTGTTTGTGCAGGCTCTGTATTTAATTTATGTATGGTAAATAGTTCGGTGGTTCTTAAAGTTTATATATAAAGCGTGTTCTAGTGCTTGGAGACACTATGTCAACAGAAAAGAATATGCCCAAAACCGATGGAGGCAACGCGCCACCTTTGGCTTCGGAAAAGAAAGCCCAAGCGTCTAGGAAACGCAGACGTAAGCTTGTGAAGAAGGTCTCAGATGGAAAATCTGTACTTAATGATTCCACCTCAGCTCCATTGCCTAGAGACACTAAAGCTGATGAAGGCAATTGCAATGCACCACCTTTGGCTTCAGAAAAGAAAGCCCAAAAGTCTAGGAAACGCAGACGTAAAGTTGTGAAGAAGTCCTCAAATGAAAAATCTGTACTTGATGAATCCACCGCACCAGCATTGACCACAATAAAGAAAACCCCAGAGTCCTTGAGGCCTAAAAAGAAAAACATGAAGAAGTCCTCGAATCAAAACAATAAACTCGGGGAATCCAGCTCAACACCGATGCCTTCGAAAATGAAAACCCTCACGTCCCCAAATTCTAAAGGTGAAATTGTGAAGAAGTCTTCTAACAAAAAACCGATGCCTTCTGATTCAAAGGAAATCCAGAATTCTCAAAATCCTGTGAAGAAACCTAATAAAAAGTCAAAACCAGTAAATAATCAAAATCGTAAACCTGAAGTTGCAAAGAAGGGTTCTCATTCTGGAAAAGAGAAAGAGGTGGAAAATTCATCAAAAAACCATTCAATAAACATTAATATGAAAAATATTGGTGGATTTATCTTCATGTGCAATGCAAAAACCAAACCGGATTGTTATAAATACCGTGTAATGGGTATCCAAGCACACAAGAAAGACCTGGTTATGGGTATCAAATCTGGTATGAAGCTTTTTCTCTATGATATCGGTGTAAAGCTTTTGTATGGTATATACAAAGCAACTTCTGGTGGGGGTATGCGACTTGAACCAGCTGCATTTTCTGGGGAATTTCCTCTTCAGGTTTGTTTTTACTTGGTTTTACTTTCTTTCTAAAATTATTATAATTGCCTCAGTTTTTGTTACTTTATTTTTGGTAATTTTACAGGTTCGTTTCGAGGTTCAAAAGGATTGTCTTCCACTACCTGAGAGTGTATTTAAGAAGGCTATTAAGGAGAATTATAATGAAAGAACTCAGAAGTTCAAGTCAGAGTTAACTTTTGATCAAGTGAGCCGCTTTCTACATTTTCTTTCTTTTTATATATATGCTACTGTTTTTCTAAAGTGTTTCTGTAAGTGTTAGTATAACAGTAACCAACTTTAGGTTGATTTCTGTTTTGGATAACCATCTTTATGATCCCCACAAATAACTTTCAAGTTTTTTTTTTTTTTAAATGAAACTTAAGTTTTAACATTGTTAGCGGGCTGCAGGGTACGAGTTTTTAGTGTGCCATGTTAGGAAGAAGTCAGCATGACACATTCCTGACACGTCATTTGTCGCATCATCATTTTTTATTGATAACATGCACAGATTACTGTAAATTGAAAATTTTGCCAGTTTAGGGACTTATACCAAAATTTTGGACATTTCAGGATTTTATCAAAATATTTGCAAGTTTCAGGGTTTTTATGGGTGAAAAAATAGATGGTTATCCATAACAGCAATCCAACAAAAACTGGTTACTTTTTCATGCAATGACCACCTCAGGGCTCAGCCCTTAGGGCCATAAGTAACAATTAACTTATGGTAATTAATTTCTAAAAACGAGCCTTTACCAACAAGTTTATAGTTGTTATCAGCTATAGCCTGCCTATATGTTGACACTAATAATAAAAATAACCGTAAAATAATTCTTAACTATAGCCCTCAAGGCTTTGTGTATTATGTTCCTTTTTATATAATGCTCGACATGTACTATTTTTGTGTCCCCCAAAAGGATTTGCAAATCACTGGCGTCTTAAATGCAAGGGTAAAAATGTCATTCTATTAACTAAAATTCGTATTAATATATATGATTTCCTTGTTGATGTGAAAAAAAGTAGGTTGGATGGAGCAATAAGAAAAACAGTTATTGTTACGTATATAATTTTATTATAAACTTGTCTGTTTTCTGCCTCTCGTTAGGTCAAGAAACTAACAAACTTATTCAAGCCTGCTCCAATATTGCATCAAGCTCCACGATCTGTTGTTCACGAGCCAAAGCAAACTGTAGCTTCTTCATCACTTTTATTAACTGAACAAGACTATAGGAGTTATGGGCTTAGAGGAGATAGACACAAAAACCTAGCCCCTGTTGGTCACCCTGCGTATGACCCTTATAGGCCTGGTCTGGAGAGAGAAGGGGCCCGCATTGATACTGTTTTTATCGAGCCAAAGCCAACTGTAGCTTCTTCACCACTTTTATTAACTGAACAAGACTATAGGAGTTATGGGCTTAGAGGAGATAGACACAAAAACCTGGCCCCTGTTGGTCACCCTGCATATGACCCTTTTAGGCCCGGTCTAGAGAGAGAAGGGGCCCATACGGATACTGTTTTTATCACTAGACCTGAACAAGAAACTGTTCAGTTGGTAAAGCCAACTTTGACTTCACCGGTTTTGTTGACTGAAGAACAGTATAGAAGTTATGGGCTTAGAGGAGATAGACCACCTCTTGTTTATGATCCTTATAAGCTTGATCAAGAAAGAGGCGTGGCCCACCCTGATACGGTTTATCTCAATAGACCATCTGAACAAGAAACTGTTCAGTTGGTAAAGCCAACTTTGACTTCTCCACCGGTTTTGTTGACTGAAGAAGAGTATAGAAGTTATGGGCTTAGAGGAGATAGACCGCCTCCTGTTTATGATCCGTATAAACTTGATCAAGAAAGAGGCAGGGCCCACCCTGATACGGTTTACCTCAATAGACCATCTGAACAAGAAAGTACTCAAAGTATGCAGTTGCTAAAACCAACTGTGACTTCTCCTCTGACCGAACAAGGGTATAGAAGTTATGTGCTTAGACCACCTCCTGCCTATGATCCTTACAAAACCGATGAAGAAAGACAATATTCCCGGGTCCCACCTGATGCACTTTACCTCAGTGAAAAAGACTATAGAACTTACGGCCTTAAATCCCGACAAGATAATGCCACTTCGATTACTTCAAACATAGATTCAACCGATCATAATCCTGCTGTTGGTTTTCATCAATCAGTACCATATAATCCTTATGATCAAGATTCTGATTTGGTGGAGCGGTATCTTCCCCATCATGTTGCACCTCCTTCTAGCTCTTACAGATTTGATCCTGAAACTGTCTTATCTGAAAGAGTATACACAGGATATGTCTCCAATGAACCATCAAATTACAACCCGAATGTGGGTCAGAGAGTTGATGAAACAGGATACAAATCTGCCCCTGTTTCCTCTCGATATGCATTTGCTGGGCCTTCTGTAATTCACCGTTGATTTCAGGTTTGTTCTTTTGCTTCATGTGGTTCAGTGTTAAATGAGAAACTTGTACCACCACATTTCACTGTTAGCATTAATGACTGTAACTGGATTCTGCATTTTATTACTGGCTCGAGACTTGTTTGGTAATCGTGTCTGAATTGTCATCCTATAATTAAAGGGAATGTGGGGGTCGTAATTTCAATCTGTTCGATCTTGTGTTGATTTAGGTTGTGGGTTAAACACAAAAGACTATGGGTAAAGGGGAGGGGGTGTGATCAAGTTGAAAGCTATCGAAAATCTATGTTTTGTTGTGATCAGAATTGCACACAAACATGGTTAGATTATCATCATTCGTAAGCATATACAATTGTGGAAGGGTTTCTGCTGTTTTCGGTCCTTCAGTGTCGTTTGATGAGCAATTCTACTGTTCACAGGCTTGGTTTTAAAAAGCGCTAGGCGCACAAAAGCGACGGGGTCTAAGCGCAAACAGCAAAACCGGTAGGCTTTTCGTACCCAAAGCGCGCACTAATTATATCAATTTTTTTTGTATATCTCATAGGTTTTTAGCTTCCTTTACCCAAAATAGAGTTATAAGTAAGGTTTTTATATGATTCTACCTATATGTACAAGCCAAAAAACCCAAGGTATAACATGTTTATGCATAAAAATTCATGGAATACAAGAGGCGCGCCACCTCAGGGTTAAAAAATAAAAAATAAAAAAGCGCTTTTTCTGCGCTTCCTGGAAAATGCCCAGGCGCAGATCCCTGAAGTGCAATTCCTGGCGCCTTGTTGCGCTTCCCGCCTCAGGCGCGCTTTTTAAAACCCAGTTCACAGGTACGTTATGTGTGGTTGCTTCCACCGTTGTGTGTGTCCGTTCACTGGCTTCCTGATTCAATACTTACCCATATGTTTTCGCTATCTTTCTTTTCCAACGTATACACCTGGCAAAACCAATCCAACCACTTAATTTTGGATAATTATTTTTGGCATATTGGGTTATTTGTGCTCCAAATATTATAAAAATAATCAATGGGTTTATATGGGCTGAATTGGTAGAAAGAAAAATCCAACAAGTCAGAACGAGTTTCTGATTGAGCTTCTTCCTTCACCGTGGTCACAGAAATCTTTTCCAGATGGTGAATGAAGCTGCAACCTTAAATACTCACCACATCAAATTGATTCCGACAAAAACCTCACCGAATCAGAGCTTCATTAAAAAAATCCCTGAACTCGCAACTCCCTAGCGTCAACACTTTGTTTCGGATAACCAATGACGCTGACCATCATAAAGCCAAAGGCAGCTGCTATCATACGAACAACGCTTACTGCCACCAGAATATTGTTAAGCTACCATGCATTGTCGCCGCTTCATCCCTGCCGTATGTTTGGCCGACACCCAAACATCCGCAGAAATCACCTAGCATTTATCAATTAACTCTCATCCGACACCTCTTGAACTCTTGTTTCTATCTGAACATATGAATTTATAATTGGACGGTTTGATGAAATAGGACTGCGTAATGCATGTGAGCATGTCTGTTTTGTCGGTTGTCATTCGAGGATGAAAATTGAAAAGGGTAAGGCAATAAGTTATTGGTATTTTGATTTTGTTAACTGTGTTGCTGAATTTTGGTATTAAGATGATAAAAAAGGTAGTTAATGAAAATAAAGGTGGATGAAACCATGAACTTAAAACAAACTCTGCCCATTTGTAATGTTTGTAAAATTCTTCAAATCTACAAACGATTAGATGGCTTGTTCTGACCTAATCCATTTTAATCCGACACCAGCACTGCACTGCACTTGTTTACCAGGTATAAGTGTGTAATACGATAACATTGAGTTTTTTTATAAAAAAATTATAATAAGATATGATGAGTTTTTCATCTATTTATCTTTAATATTATGCTGCTAACCCTGTGTTCCCGAGTTAACTTAAAGAGGGAAAAGAAAGGAAAAGAATAGAAGGAAAGGAAGGGAAAGGAAAGGAAAGGAAAAGAATGGATAAGTATCCTTTCCTTCCGTTTCCTTCTAAATAAGGAAAACTAAACTAAAGGATTTTGCCTAGTTTTTCTTTCATTTCCTTTTTTTTCCTTCCTTTAATGAAACTCGGGAACACACCACAATTTGTTTTCCTTTCTTTTTCTTTCTTTAATGAAACTCGGGAACACACCATAATTTGTTTTCCTTTCTTTTTCTTCCTTTAATGAAACTCGGGAACACAGTCAATTTTTTCCTTCCTTTCATTTCCTTTCTTTTCTCTCGTTTAGTTAACTCGGGAACACAGCGTAAAGGTAATGGCCAAACACTCCACGCCCTAACCAACTCAAGAAAAACATATCCCGCGACGACTTTGAGCGAACTCCACAAGTGTGCCGAAAAAGACTAAAAAGAATAAATAAGCGCCTATGTTAAATCACAGTTCCTTTTGTGTTATTGGGCAGCGCATGTTAAGGTTCTTTTTTAAGTTAAATGTGGTTGTCTTACGAAAGGTTCTACACAAGTAGCTCAAATTAACTCAAATACCTCTAACGTTTATTCAACCGAACTGAGTGACTTGTGAGTTGGCTCAACACAATTTTCCGGTACACAAGAGATGCACGATTCAAGTACACCTAGGCCTCAGATCTTTGTCTATAGTATCGAATATTTTGGACTATTAATAGGTTGTGGGCTGCGGCTTGCGTGTAGCTGATTTTTGGTTTGAAATCTTACGTTTTGTCTATAAAAGGTATACCCATGTCGATAGCTTCATAAAAGCTTCGAGGACTATGGCTTAAATTACACCAGACAGTACCTTGTGTTGGTAGTCACCTATAACATTATGCGGTTTCCTTTGGTACAACTATGGAAACCTCGTTCCAAAGTGATTTATGTAAAAAAAAAAAAAAAAAAAAAAACCTAAGAAGATTGAAACCAAAAAAGATTTGGTTCAACAATGTCATTAAAAAGGGGAATTAGATTTTAATAACATAAAATATTTGAAATTGGCCACTGACACCCCAAACTAAAAAATTGGCCATATATAACCTGAACTATTGACTTATTGGAATCTAGCACCCACTAACGGTTAAATCATTAACGCCGTTAGTGAGTTCGATGATGTGGCACCAGTTCGCTGATGTGGCATGATGATGTGTATTAACATAATTAAACTAAAAACCTAAAAAAAATCCACATCATCATCTCCTTCGTCCATACAAAACCTCTCTCATTTGAAGAGTTCAGTCCTCAACCACCACCAACCCCTTTCTCTGCATCCACCAAAACCGTACCCCTCTCTCTACAACCAACCACAACCGTACCCCTCTCTCTCTGTACAACCACAACCACCACCGTACCCCTCTCTCTCTACAACTAACCACAACCGCTGCCGTCACTTCTCCTCACCCCACCACCACCACAACCACCACTTCTCCTCATACCATCATCCCCATCTCTGATCTGTTCTGACCACCGCCACTTCTCCTCATACCATCATCCCCACTTGAACGTTGAACGACCCCATCTAAACCTCCGTTGATTCTGACCGAGAAACACTGAACACTCTTTCTCTCTATCCCCATCTCTTTCTCTATCGCTCTCTCTCTCTCTCTCTCTCTCTCTCTGTTACTCTTTCATCTCTTTCCCTCTTTGAAACAACAATGGTGACACGATACCTTCTCTCTATCCCGATCTATTCTTGACTTTAGGGTTATTAGATTTGTGATTGGGTTGGGGTTGACCGGTGGTGATGGGTTTTTATCTGTTGTTATGAAGATAAAAGAGAGGGTTATGAAGATGAAGAGAGGGTTCTTGCATTTCAAATAGATTATCTGGTTTTTGAAGGACATAGATGTGGGTTATAATATCATTATTAGTTAGATCGTTTTTATTTTTTATTTTTTTTTTTATTTTTTTTTATTTTTTTTTTATGATGATGATGTTGATGTGGCTTCTTCTTCTTTTTTTTTTTTTTTATGAAATACACATGTGGATTGACACATCAGCCTGCCACGTTAGCAACTGATGCCACGTCAGCAACCAAGTTAACGCCGTCAGTTAGTTGGGTGCTAGATTCCAATAAGTTAAAAGTTCAGGTTATATATGGCCAATTTTTTAGTTTGGGGTGTCAGTGACCAATTTCAAATAGTTCAGGTTATTAAAATCCAATTCCCCCATTAAGAAATGCAAATGCGGAAACAATTACAAATTGGTCATCAACAAATCCAAATTCGACCACAACCATGTCAACCTTCTCAAGTATTCCATCAATCAACACTGGAAAGCCAACCGAGAGAAGAATTTGACAAAGTTGAAGTTGTACTCGAAACACAACTTCAAACGTCGAAGAAAACAATGTCAAAGTAGCAGTCGGAGCGGCCGGAAATTGAATCTACAAACAAAGTAAGAGGCCAAACATGGACACCAGTCGAAGAGGAGGCGTTAGGACGGGCATGGCTACATGTCCAAAAGTAGGTTTTCTTTACTTATTTTTATTTTTTGTTATATACACATAATTATTTTTAGTTTGTTTACTAATTATTTATTTTTTTACATACATAATTACTTTTAGCTTTTTTACTAATTATTATTTTTTGTTACATACATAATTATTTTAGCTTGTTTATTAATTTTATTTTATTTTTGTAGCTAACAATCAAAAGTCAACTAGCTTTTGGAAGCGAGTTGCCGAGAAATTTCATACTTTAATGCAACGAGTCATACCTAGGAGTCGAATCCAGTGGCTCGAAGTATCTAGAAATTCACAATCAAAGTCGACTTCATATCTTTGTAAACCCTATCGATCAAAATTGATTTCATACGTTGTAAACCATTGCAATACATAATGTCAAACCACATTCCGTTTGAAATCCAGTCGGAAACCATGAACAAGCTTCATGTGAAATTAGTGGTAAATCAATAATGGTAACAAGGAATGTGGTTATGTTATGGGTGTAGACGATGGTGGTTGGAGTAATTGCGACAGTGTGGTAGGCTGTGAGTGTAGGTGTACGGGAATGGTAGTGGTTGCGACGAATGAGAGGGGTGAAGGTGGTGATGGAATGTGATGATGGTTAAGGGGTTGTACGGTGGTGATGGAAGGTGGATATCGGTGGAGATGGTGAACTATGGCTGAGATGGTGGTGATTGTGGTGAACGATGGGTTTTTAAAGTTTTTTTAATAATTTAATATTTTTGACAAATAAGCATGTCACCTAATTAAAAATAGTCCACATTAGCAAAAAGAAATTAACTGGAAGTTGAGATTATTCAAATTCAATAACCATATTTTTTATTACTACAAATATACGGGTCATGATCAGGTTCATCAATTTCAAATGTGCAACCCGACGAAATATCACCTCTTAGAGGACGTGGAACAAATAATTTTCATTGAAAACAAATTAAACTTTTTCTTTATTTCATTTTTTTAAACATTTAGGAATGACATTAAAACTAGAGGTGAAAAAAAATGGCTTGGGTATTGTACCGAACCTGATTTGAAAACCGGGTTGGACTTGAGCCAAACGTAGCATTAAAATGACTGTAACTCTATACGTCGAATTCGGTCAAACATTAACCTAACCGTTTAAAACACGGTTCTAAACTATCAAACCCGATTTCAAACTTGACCTTTCCCCCTAGAAAACCAGTTTGGACTTTCTTTAACGAGAAAATTGCTCGAATAGTCTCTGTGGTTTGCTCAGATTTCACCTTTAGTCCCAAACCTTTGAAAATTACAAGTATAGTCCCAACTTTTGACTTTTTAACTCGGGTAGTCCCTGGAGTTAACGGAGGTTAGATTATCCAGTTAAGTTGGTGTAAAATTACTAAATTACCCTTATTATTAAAAATAGAATTGAAAATAATTAAAAATTATGTGGGGCCCACCACTTCTTCTTCTTCACTTCATCTTCCCCACCACCACCAACACCTCCCCAAACCACCACTACCACCGATCTTGCCTTAATTTCCCGTCAAAAAAAGTTTACAATCTTGCCCTAACGATCTTCACAATAATCGTATCAGAAACATCAACAATTTCCATTCAATGAAACTAGAAGAAGATTTTGCTGAAAACAGAAAGGGAGAGAAGAGGAGTCGAGGAGAGAGAGAGAGAGAGAGAAAGCTAGAGAGAGAAAGAGAATGCAGAGAGAGAAAGAGAGAGAGAAAGAGAAAGAGTTAGTCGAGAGGGAGAAGGAACCGGGGGAGAGAGAAGGAATATGAGGCGACGGCAGTGGATCCAGCGGTGGTGCCACCTTCGTCACCAGTCAGAGGTATTACCCCAACTCAACATTCCCCTTTGTGGCTTTGTTAATAAACCATGGTGAGGTTATTGGATCTGGGAGATGATACCGGTTGTGGATATCGGTTGTGAAAAGTGACGGTGGGCTATGATGGTTGCTGGTGATTGGGTTGCGATGGTCATAGGGGGTTACGGTGGTTATTGATGTTGAGCTCATGGTGGTAATAGGGGTGGTTGATGGCAGTCGGGTGACGGTGATTCATGGTTACAGTGACTGTGGTGGTGTATGATGAAGCTATGGTGGTATTCGGTTGATGGGTCTGAAGGAGGATGATGATGGATTCCAATCGGGTCAGCTGTGACATCGATGATGGTGGATTAATGAGGTGGTTATTGGAAGCGGTCAGGGAGTCTTTTAAGGCACGATCAAAGAGAGAGGGTGGTGGTGGTGGTTTGGGGAGGTGGTATTGGTGGTAGTGGTTTGTGGAGGTGATTGGGTGGGGAAGATGAAGTGGGTGGGCTTCACTAAGAATGGGTGGAGACACTTGATTGACTAAGGGGTTAAGTGGGTCCTCTTTGTATTTTATTAATTAATTGATTTTTTTATTTTTATTAACGTAAGGGTAATTTAGTAATTTTACATCTACTTAACTCGATAATCTAACCTCCGTTAAATCCAGGGACTATCCAAGTTAAGAAAAACCAAAAGTTGATTAATTTTTAAAAGTTGGGGACTAAAGGTGAAATTTGAGTAAACCACAGGGACCATTCGAGAAATTTTCTGTGCTTTTACTGAACTGACCTTTTTTCAACCCAAATTGTTTTGGCTAGGAACCCACCTCCAATTAAAAATATCATGAATGAGCCTGGAACCATACCCATACCAAACCGAAAATACCAAGCCAAAAAAATGCAAAAAGTGGGTACCGGTACAAAAAATGACCAGTTCAATACAACACTGGTATCCAAAAATAAATCAACCGAAAAAACCAGGACATAGCTAACTAATACCAAACCGAAAATATCGATCCAAAAACACGGGGATCCAAAATGTTCATCCCCAACAACTAATATCATAATGTTTCAAATCATTTTAGAGGGTGTTTGGGATTGAGTTTGGAAATGTAAGAGTGCTTTTGGTCAAAAGTGCTTTTGGTCAAAAGTGCTTATTGGCTTATGACTTTTTGAAAAGGAGTTTTAAAAAAAGTGTTTGGATTAGCTTTTCGGATAAGAAACGTTAAAAAGTCAATAAATTGTCTTTTTTTTAAGTGTTTCGCTTAACTTATTGTGAATATTGGTTGTATATGTGGTAAATTTGTAATTTTTTTTTCCAAAAGTCAAAAGCCAAAAGCCAAAAGCCAGGATTTCTAACTTTTCAAAAACAATTTTTCCACCTTTAAAAGCCAAAAGCCAAAAGTCAAAACAGAAAGTGCTTTTGGGTTACACAAACAGCTTATTGACTTATTGGCTTTTTGGAAAAGCCAATAAGTTGTTTTCAAACTCAATCCCAAACACCCTCTTAGTTGGTGGAACCTAAAGCCTAACCCATGCCCGCTAAAGGAAGCCCAAAACCTCACCCCCAAATTCAACCAGTTCCGTCGTCTCTTCTGTGTTGTGATAACTCCATTGCTGCTTGTGGTCGAATACCTTGAAACGTTTTTAAAAAATCTGAGGTCAGTTAGTTTGATACGCATCTCAATCGCATCGTATTGACTTTTATACAATTTATTTATATTTATAGTCTGCCTTATTGATTTCAACAGTTATATACATATTCAGTTTCTAGGTTTTAGGAGGGTATCTATCTAAAGTTTAGATAAAATGTCTATGTGAGATGTTTATATTTATAGTCTGCATTATTGATTTCTGAGAAGGTATATTGACTACTTTTTGATCAATCTTTTTATTCTTATTGTCTATTAGCTTTCCCATAGGAGATTTTAAATTCGTTCTTCTTGTTCGATTCTCATCAGTAATGTGATTATTTGTTTATAAGTACATCTTGAATCATGTTTATTAGTTACGAATTTGGGGATGATTGACATGAAGTAGCTTATGTTTTTGCCCGATTCAGTAACGCATGCACGCCACATGTTCGATAAAATGTCTATGTGAGATGTCTGTTATCTTGAATCAATAGAATCTCCAGATTTGTAGTTTGTTGCTATTAGATGATGTTTTAAATTTTGTTCAAGTAGTTTGATCATTAGGGCTTATGGATGAAGCATATTGAATTATTGATTAACCATTAGTGTAACTTATATGCTGTTTTTTATGCTTCAAGTGTGATTCTGACTTAAAATGGCATCCATCAAGTGAATAAGTTTTATAATTTTAATTGTGTAGTTTCATTACAAACTAACAAGGCTTATAATAACTTTCGTTTTTTTTTCAAATTTTTAAAACTTTATAATTTATTTTTAATTTTTAGTTTTTTTTTTAAATTTTTAATATTTAAAATACATCTTTTTAATTTTTTCCGACCCATATACCCATCCTAACTTATACCCATCCTAACCTATACCTATCCTGACCCATTTTTTAGTTTACCCATCCTGAACCAAACCCATCCTAACCCAACAACCAATCCAACCCACTCATTTTGCCACCTCAAACTAATGTTCAGTTTTATTGTTTGTTTATCAATCTGCACACAAAATATGTTAATTTTGTAGATTTGAGTCAGTTAGCATGATGATGAATCGCATTTCGTCTTTCTAAGCTCAACACTATACTTTCTTATTCTTCTTCTTCTCCCAACCCTATTTGAATTCCTCTTTACTAATGTTATTCTATTTTGCCTTTGTCTAGAACTCATGGATTCACAGACCCAAAATGCATCTTTGCTACGTCTCCAAACTGTTGAGAAGGTAATAATTATACTTTTAATTCTTTGATCGCTGAAATTTACAGAGCAAGTTTTGCTAAACAACAGTTTTAACTTTTACTAAGAAATAAACTGTTTTCGTTTACGTCCGTTTTTCCTTCAAATTGGCAAGAAATGGAAACCACATAGGAAGAGTTTGGATTCTAAGTGATGATGGTGTTACTCTCAGAGGATCGTTCGAGTCTTGGAACTTGCTGGTGGAGTAATGGAAGAGTTCTCAAACCCAAATGGACCTAAGAAGGAATTGGTCAACAACCACTGCAGTGAGTTCATGCAAATAATCAAGGTTTTTTCTTTACTGCTTACTCAATCCTATTCGTTTTTTTTTTCACTGGACACATCCTTTTTACACATATACTCAATAACTAAGACATACGATGAAGTAAAAGCTTTTATATCGTAACATGTAGTATGCTATATGATAACGTATATGGTATATAATACAAATTCTCTGTCTCTAAGCGTGTCCTTTGCTCTCTATCACATGCCTAGAGACACATTACACACCAGGGACAACCACAATGCCTTGTGGCTTGCTAGATTCTAAACCACTAAAGTCTTTGGATATTAGTTAAAAACAGGAATATATATATATATATATATATATATATATATATATATATATATATATATAGTGGAGAGTTCAAATGAGAAGAACTTTCTTGTAAGAAGAAAAAAAGAAGAATTTTAAACCAATAGGAATCCTTCATTTCAATACATGTATTAAATGTTAAATAAATGATTAATTTGTTGTAACCCCCCATAAACTAGTTAAATAAATGAAACTAATAATTGTTTATTTGTTTTTCAAAATATATTTTTTCAAACCAAGCCTAATGTGAAATGAAGGATAAATTCGATATATGTAGGATAAATGTATGATAGTTTCGACATATCTAGGATGAATTTTTGATATGTGTAGGATAAACATATGATAATTTCGACATGTGTAGGATGAATTTTGATATGTGTAGGACAAATTGTGATATGTGTAGTCTAAAGTATTAATGACAAATTAATGTGAAAAGAGTTAATGTATTTAATGGTTATAGTTATGTCATTTCTTCTTTTCTTCTCACATGAAAATTGTTCTCAAATTGTAACACCCCAACCGATGGCGGAAACATCGGGATGTCACGTATTGATGATTGTTCAATAGCTCATGGTACTAAATGAAAGTTGAATAATATTAAACAATTTACAATTTGTCATACAAATTACATAAACTTGATTTCATAAACTAGGTCCAAAGCTCCTATGTGTTCCAAGACTTGTACAACTTCCAATAGCAAATAAAACCTGAAACATGTTAAGTTGGAAAGATGGGGGGGGGTCAACTATAAATAGTTGGTGAGAATACATAGGTTTTTCATATAATTGAAAACAATGTGTTGTATAGCAATCATGATTGAAGTATAATAATGAGAAATGATAGAATATGAGTCCGACATGTAACAATGCGTCTTTTGTACAATCAAACCTTGTGTCGACTGAGACCTAACTCGCAAGTTAGTAAAAGTGTAACTGTTTTCGATCATCCCTGAATTTATGCGGGGGGATGGGTTTGTCAGACCTATAGCGCTATAATCTAAACATGCGGCTTGATCAATGTTAATGATTGTACTGTGTCTTTTTGTTACAGTCAAATGATAGAATGAGTAAATGATAGTGTAATTGAATCACAAGTTTCAACAATGTAAGAATGAGTAAATGATAGTGTATAAAATGTTTAAACATGTTTCACCTCAAAATGTAAAACAGAAAAATGGGCTATGTAAACTCACCTTAGGTGCATAATGAGTTCGTGCGTTTTATTGAGGGTGCAAACACTTAGTAATAATGCCTTGGAAAACTCGGAACTAGCTAGAGGAGATAATGATGGATGAAAACTTTAGTATATTGGAGATGGGATAATAATGTTTTTTTTTTATTGAATGGTATAAAGAGTTGAATGGTAGGCTATAGTATTTATAGTGTATAATTTGAAGTTGTAATTAGGGACTACTTTGACTAGGCTAGAATTTAGGAACAATTTTGACTTGACTAGAAGACCATATTTACTAACATTTTGACTTGACTAGGAGACCATATTTAGTAACACTTTGACTTGACTTGACTAGGAGACTACGTTTGACTTTTTGACTAAGGGACCTTGAAAGGGTTTAAGTTTAATTGGTTTTAATTAACATCACAAAACACCAAATGGTGTAGTGGTTTGTGTGGTGTGGTTAAGGTTTAGCCCGCCACGGACTCGGGTTCGAATCCTGGCACAGGCAAACATTTTTTTAACGTTTTTAAATCAGAATTTTTAATACAATCCAATTTAATATTGATTATAAGTCATTATTTAAACAAAAAAAATTAACAAAATGGATGGTAAAGATACTGTAAACATGAATCGGATGAATAAACGATGGAGTTCTATATATATATATATATATATATATATATATATCAAAAGCATAATACTACACGTTTTGTCTATTATTTTTTAAAGTTTCTTTTTACCGTCTCTTTAAATACCATCTTTAGTTAGTCACTGGAAAGTTGCAATTCGGGTGAAGGCTGAAGGCCTTTAAAACTCATTTTCAACTCCATTTTCCGCATCAAATGCAAGTTACTAACTTCTATACTCACAAAATTGTTAGCTTTGGTGTCGTCGTGTGATTGAAAAAACAAGAGCCAACTGCAGGAAATCTTTAAACTTGGCATGAAGCGTTAACATACTACATCTGGCTTCTTTCTCATTCTATTTGCACATCTCCCACGAAATTCTCTTTTTCTCTTGCTGACAACTACAACTCTCTTTCTCTAGTCCCCCATGCCTGAATTTGTGTTTGTGAGTGGTTTCCCATCTCTTCAAGTCACCATTCATGGTGAAGATAACACATTGACTGTCGTCTCTTTCTTCCTTCCACTTTCTTATTACTGTACAACCTCTCTCTTTATCTTTTTTAGGTATAGCATGTGTTTGGCGGTGGTGGTAGCCGACAAACACCATCCAACTTCCTCTGTTTCTGTTTCCTTTTTCTTTGTAGCCGTTAACTACTTAGGGTTTAGTCTACCTCGTGAATTTTAGTCTCGTGGTTGTATTTATGTTAAGAAGGTTGCCTCGACAATCACATCATCCATTTTAATATTTGATGTTGTTTTGAAATGGGATATTTAAGTTCTGTTGATTTAATTAAATAGGCTGGTTATGTTATATTAATACTTGTGCGGTGAATCTAGGATATACAAGTGACTCTTAGGGAAGAAATTAAAAGCGCCTGCGGGTACCGTCCGTTTGAGAAATGTGACTACATTGCACGGATATCAAATGAAATCTATTGCAAGAAGCTTGAATATGTTGTTGAAAAATTGGATGGCATGAAAGAAATTGTGAACCAATATCATCAAGCAACTTGACTGGGCTGGCTTGCTCATATCTTATCTACAAGTTACGTATGTTGTATTGCTATGTTTTGACCTTTTTAACAAACATGTACCTTGCTATTAAACATGATCATTCGTTTGTTTGCTATAAACATGTTTGGTATGACTTCTCTTACCCGTGAAAGTGGATTCATGTTTTTATGTAAAGCATCAAAATGGAGGAATCATGTGTTTTCTTCTTTACTTAAAAATTACAAAATAATTTTCAAACTTTATGGTATACACTTGTTCTTAGATGTATACAAGAGCCGAACATGAGTTTGGATACGAGTCGTTTAACTTTGAGAGAGGTTGGGCTCCTATAGAGTGTTTTTTTTTTTCTCTAAAGTTGTGGCTTAGTTTATGTGTAGTTTCCTAGTATATATTAGGAAATTACCATAATGTCCATGAATAATGTTCAAAAACTTTAATTATCAATAGATAGGATATCACCAACACACCAATATCAGCCTACACCACTTACACACGACCATCAACCACTGACCACCTTTACTGTCATCATCACCAGTTCACCACCACCAGCAACACCTTCATCACCACCGCCCACAAATGACAAACACCTCGTCTATTAACACCCACCATCAATCCTTGACTAAGCAGTTAATATCACCGATATATCCGCTATATCGGTTATCGGTCATCAACCGATATATTGATACCGATATTTTGACCGATACTTTATACCGATATTATCGGTGATATTGACCGATATTTGACCAATATATCACCGATATTCCTGATATCGGTATCTTTCTTATTAGTTCTTCTGTTTGTCTTGCTTCTTATTGATGTTGTTAGTGTTTTAAGTCTTAATTGTTAATTGTCAGTGTTAATTATTAGTGTTTAAAGTCTTAATAAGTTCCCACTTGCTATAATTGTTATTGTTTTGCATGTTGCAAGAGGTCAATCTGTTAATTGTAGGAGATTATATTTAATTGTTAGTGTTAAACCTCTATATATATGGATTTTGCATGATATAAAAATTACCGATATCTCAAAGCGAAAACCGATATATCAAATATCGGTCCTCGACCGATAACCGATATTTTCTGACATTAACTGCTTAGATCTTTGACCACCACCATTTACGTTTTGCAAGAACCACCGTCTCACCAAACGCTAACCCTAACCCAACCACGACCGCTAACCACTCACCATCAACCCCCACCATCACTCCTTACCACCGACATTTAGCGTTTTCCCCGGAACACCACACCCACTGTCACCATAGACCACCATCACCCCTAACCACAAACAAATACTCACATGCAAACATCAAACGTTACCTCAAGTTTTCAACATACCAAACATCAGGATAATAAAACAACGTACCCTAGTTTTGATCAACATCTTCATGTATAAACTTGGTATAACCATCACCACATTGGACAACTATGACAGCCCATACCGATACAAAAAGTCGGCAACCTCAGGACGAAACCAACTCCCCCAAAAATAGCCTCGAGGGTGCTGTGAAGAGGTAGCGTTGGCGTTAACAATACATAATTGGACACTGTCGCCGCCACTAACATAGAGACGAGGATGAAGGGTAACCCAAAAAAAATAAAAAAGCCATAGGCAACAGCTAACAGTACTCATAAACATTAAAAAAAACATAATGCAAACTAATTTTACATCAATATCAACAAGGGGCGTTCATTTCAGAACCAAGAATACGCTACTTGAGACCTATGAAAACCGAATAATACACATGTACATTTTGCTTTAAGTGTGATACAAAAGGTGGTTAGGTAACCACAACCACTATCAAACTAAATCATCATTGCATTACGTACAACTGCTTTATGCGGTTCTTGCAGTTTTAACATAATATCATTTATAACATTTTTCTTACAGCTGAATAGCTGATCAAGGAGGATCCAGCGATAGTGGGATGGCATGGTAGAGTAGGTAGGCGTGGGGGGTGATGTCGGTCGATCAAAAATATTTTCATAATTTTATTGGGTGTGGGTGGCAGTGCCGGCTTTGGGGTGGGCGAACCGCACCCCGATCGAGACACATAATTTTGGAGGGGTCATTTTTTTAATACTATACATATGTATACACACATATGTGTGTTTAAAAATATGAATACGAAAAATTTGTTGAGTCATCTCTAAAAATTTAGAACTATAAAACGTACTGGTCATTTTTGATATATCTAAAACCTTTTAACTTGTATTGGGCCAAATTTGATCTAGGTTGATAATCCAAATATTCAATCATCTAATTATCTAATCTAATTTAAATAATAATATAACAATAAAAAAAGCATACGGTCAATCGTCATTTAAAAAAGTTATAGGAGAGTTTCACGAATCATTGCTTAGCTATTGTGGAATGTTATTCTAATACTATATATTTGCTATGTTTATTGTTATAACGTTACTCTTCGTTTAAAAAAATTATTTATTTTATATAATTCGTAAGGGCTTTTTTTCTCGGCTCGGTCTAGGTACTTAAATCCTTAGGACCACCACTTCCCTTGATTTGATTGGTTGCCACGAAGCCCAAGACCATCACTTCAAAACCAAACGCGGAAAAAAAGCCCCTGTCTATTTTTACAAAAATAGCGCCCCTAAAGGCGGTGTTGGGAGCATTATGGGACGCTAAAACTCTCTTTTGTGTGAATTTAACGCTCAGACACGGGTGGCCTAAATGGAAATCGTCATACAGGTGACTTTGTTTCCATGTTAGGTGTTTCAATTGTTGATAAATTCAAAAATATTTTCATAATTTTATTGGGTTTAATAGTAATAGTGTAATACCCTGCAAAAGTTTTATTGTCTTTGAATGCAATATTCATGGACGATATTAATGTTCATTAAGTGTTTTATTTTTTTCGGTTTTTTAATATAATTTTACGTCTTTTTACTATTAAATATGATTACCCAATTATTATTTTCTGATTACATAACTTTTTCTTTTTTTTTGAACGATCAACAAAAATTTTTATTCCACCGGCGCTAGCGGGATACTAGCAATACACCATACAAATTACATAAGTCAATACATAACAATCACCAACCAATATTAGAGAGACTAAAAGAACGCCATATATCCCAAACCAAAGAGGGTTGTTTCGCCCTCGCCTTAACCCATAAGAAGCTAAGCGATTTTATATCACCAAGAAGCATTTGAATAGACGGTTGTTTATGATTAAAGACCACTTCATTCCGATGTTTCCAAATGCACCACATAGTCGTCAAACAAATAGCGTAGAAAACCTTCCTTCTCTTTTTCGTTCCACCAATATGCATATGTAATTCCAATAAATCCTTGAGATGAAAAGCGTAAATCGGACTTACTTTACACCATTGCGCCACTAGTTGCCAAATTACTTGAGAAAAACCACATGACACGAACAAATGATCCGTCGTTTCCGCAAAATCACCACATAGCTGGCACGTATCCAAACCCACAGAAATATTCCTTCGTATGAGCGAACATTTGGTTGGTAGCCTATCTAACTCCGCCCGCCAAGCAAGTATTTCGGCCTTATGAGGTACCCAAGAATTTCTCTTCAAAACAAAAGAAGCCGGCTGGAACCTACTGTCCTGCAGCCGCTGTTTGCAGCCACGCACAGAGAACAGGCCAGAACCATCAAGCGTCCACTTCCAGCTATCTTGTGCAGAGATCAGCCTCGGCACCTGCAGTCCGCTGCAAAGTTGCAGCAGTTCAGCCCTCTCCACATCAGTTAGCGTGTTCCTTTTCCATTCCCAGCCCCAACCCGAGCCCTGCTGAACGACACGATCTGCAACAACAGCAAATTTGTTTTTTTCCAGCGCGAATAAGGCTGGGAAAACAGATGCCAAAGGCGAATCTGTAGCCCAACAATCCAGCCAGAAAAAAACACCCAACCCGTCACCCACTACCCCATGAATGGCCCAACCCACATCCACCCCCGCCCTTTTAATCAATTGTATAGACGAATAAACTTGTTTCCACGGACCAGAGATTGAAAGTTTCGTCGGAATTGGATTCCAATCTCTAGACGAACCATGTAAAGCCCAAATTACTTTCCTCCAAAGAGCGGTAGTGTCGATTTTAAATCTCCACCACCACTTAGCCATCATAGCAAGATTTGCATCATGAAGGGAACCGAACCCGAGACCACCACAATCAACCGGAGCAATGACCCTTTGCCACGCAACCCAATTCATCCTAGCCTGTTCTTCCGACCCACCCCAAAAGAATACCCTTCTCAACTTATCAAGCTCATCAATAATTCTACCGGGCGCCTTAAATAACGAGAAATAATATGAGGGTAAAGCATTAAGTACCGACTTAATAAGTGTCACGCGGCCTCCATATGAAAGCGTCTTCGCCTTCCAAATAGACAACTTATTCCTAAATGCGTCCACCACCGGTTTCCAATGCTTGGTAAGGTTCATATTCGCGCCGACTTGAAGGCCTAAGTAGGTAAATGGGAACGAACCAGGCTTGCACAGTAAAACATTCGCCATTTCTAAAACCTCATCTTCCTCCACCCCCACGCCAAAAACGCTACATTTTTGCAAATTAGCCCTTAACCCCGAGGCAAGGTAGAAGCATCTAAGTAACCTCTTCAAATTCGTGGCATTTGACCGGGACCATTCGCCAAGAAATATCACGTCATCTGCGTACAACAAGTGGGACAAGACAATCCCACCAGATCCACAAACAAGACCACGAAACAAACCCACCTCATTTGCCCGTCTCATAACACCCGATAATGCCTCCGTTGCGATAAGGAACAAAAACGGCGAAAGGGGGTCGCCTTGCCTAAGACCTCTACTACACGAAAACTCATTTGTTGGCGAACCATTCACCAAGACAGACGCTCTAGCGGAGGTAACAATCGCCATCACCCACTTACACCACATAGGTGGAAAATTCATCTGAACCATAATGGATTCAAGAAAACCCCAATTTAGAGAATCGTAAGCTTTATCAATGTCCACCTTAAACATCATACCTTGTCTCCTATTTTTCTTCAACCACCCAAATAATTCATTCAACATAAGTGGTCCGTCCGTGATGTTCCTCCCTGATATGAAGGCAGACTGTTCCGATGATATTAACTTCCCCATCATCGGTTTCAGCCTAGCCACCAATACCTTCGATAAAACCTTGTTGACACACCCAACAAGACTGATTGGGCGATAATCCTGGAACCCCAAAGGGTCGCTTTTCTTCGGAATCAATGTAACAAACGACGAGGCGCACCCCGGCCCCACCCCACCCGTGTTATGGAATTCCTCAAAAAGGCGAACAAAATCATTCTGGAAATTCGGCCAGAACCTTTTGAGGAATTTGAAATTAAAACCATCCGGCCCCGACGCCTTCTCACCATCACAATCCCATACCGCCTCCTTAATCTCCTGTAGTGAAAACGGACAAACTAGAGTAGCGGCATCAATCTCTGTAATCTTAGGCAAGTGAGGACACACTATACCAGGGCGCACCGCCATCGGCTCCCTGAATTTATCTTCAAAGAACACAAAGGCGCTATCCTTAACTACGATAGGATTCGTGATCCAATCCCCGTCCATCAACAAACCATGGATCCTCTTGTTGGAAACGTTCGCACCAATAACTCCATGAAAAAACTTGGAGTTCTCATCCCCTTCAACCGCCCATCTCACCCTAGCCTTTTGCTTCAAATCCATATGCTTTCGCCTATCACATTCCATAATAAAAGCCCTAGCCTCAGACCGCAAATCTAGCTCATAGGCCGACAGATCTCGAGATTCTGCCAATAAGTCAAGACGCTCAGACTCCTTCTTTTTCAATTTATACATTCCTTCATTCCTTTCCTTTTCAACACCAATCCACCATTTAATTCTTTTTTTGAGGAACTTCAGTTTAGTTATGATAGCCAAATCCGGCGAACCAACAAAAGAGAAACCAATACATAACTGATTAACGAAGTCCACAAAACCAGGAATCTCCAACCATGAGTTAAAAAATCGAAAAGGAATATGACCATAATCCGACGGTACCACCGAAAGAATAATAGGACTATGATCAGAGATGAATCTAGATAGCGCAGTGACCGACGCATCACCCCACTTGGTCATAAACTCGCTACATACCAAGTACCTATCAAGTTTGCTCAACTTTACCCCATTATCCGACATATACGTAAACTTGAGTCCCCCCATATTATATTCCAACAGATCAGCCCGCCTGATAAAATCGTTAAAATACTCCGCGTTTAATGGTACAAACTCCGTATTCTTACGTTCCAACTGACCTCTTACATCGTTAAAGTCTCCTAAAAATACCCATAGCCCCAAGTGTGACTCTTTTACTCTTAGCAATTCCTCCCAAAGCCCACGTCTTAATACCGGATCATTCGGTGCATAGACGTTTACTACATTTAGAACATCACCCGAAGAAACCAACTGTCCAGAAGTGAGCAGAAAGTTTCTGTTCTTAACAACCGATGTCACTCGATACACTGAAGGATCCCAGATACTTATGATACCACCCGAACGACCTTCGGCCGGAACCTGATCCGCACTAAAACATGATCTACCCCACAGACTGTTAAATTGGAAAAACGTACCTTCCACCAATTTCGACTCCTGAACACCAATGAAATGTGAACCATGAGATGTTTTAAGTCCCCTGATCCAGGATGTTTTCCGATCATCCCTTACCCCCCGTAGATTTATGCTTAGAAAATTCATGGTAAAACATTTTCCGCACCTTCACCAACAATTAACTCCCGTACCTGGTCTCCAAAATTCTCCAGCTGAATACCAACTACCGAACCCGCCTGAATGGTCAGCCGAACCTCAGACTGTATATTGTTCCTGTCTTCACTAATCGGAACCGGAACCGGAATAGAAACTCCCGGTTGCTCCCTACCATCAGGACACACTTCCCCTTCCACATGGATTATGTTATTATCATTATGAGCAATATTATTATTATTGAAGGCACCAGGAAGGACATCATTTGGGTGGTTATTATTATTATCATTATGAGGATTTTTAGGTATATTATTATCATTAAGGAATTCACATGAATCAGTAGCAAACCCAACCCCTCCCACCGCATTACCCACTTGCGAGTCCCCCACTAACGTCCCATCATCCTTGGTGGACTCCATAGCAGATTCAACATTCTCCATAATTGTGTCTTGAACCTCATCCAGCTTATCCAATAGTGAACCCGAGTTATGGGCCGGCCCACACTTATTAAGATCCAAATAGCAAGAATCTTGAACTGGGCTCCTGGTATATCTTGGACGTTTACGTGATTTTTGGTTATGGCCCACAGTTGCTCCCTGGCCCACCACAAAGTCTTCCACAGAAAAATTAAGATCAAAAACATTATTTTGTCCCATCTTGTCCCCTGGTCCCACCTTATTTTCTCCTTTATTATTAATTGCATCTCCCTTCTCCCCAGGAGACCCTTGGACATCCCCATGCAATTCCTTCCTCCCATGCACACACAGACATGGAGTCGACCTTTCGTTACCCTGCTGTTCATTTGCCGCCGGCCTGCCAGAACCCGCCGGAGCTCCAACCGGAGCATCACCAGATCTGAACTCCCCATCCTCCCTCTCGTCATCCATCGCTACTGATCTATTCGAACCCGGAGACGATTCAAATGCCACCGAGTTCAAAGAATCCACCACCTTAAGTAAAAGATTATCTTCAACCTCTACAACCCACACCGGAATAGTACTTCCGTTCCAAATAATTGACACTTCCTCATCAATCCGTTTCTCAAGTTTAACATTCACCCATACCATTCCTGCCGTATTATTTGGTGATAACCATGAGAAGTTTGCCTCCTTAACTACACTTCCAAAAGACTGTCCCACCTGATTAAAGAATCCGTCGTCTCTGAGCTGCAACGGCATTCCCATTATCTTTAGACATACAATCCTTTCAAACTCCATCGGGCTCCCATCCCACAACTTTACTGATGAAAAAACTTTTCCCCAGAGCTCGTCCTTCCTCCCAAGGAACTCAACTGCAGTACGTTTATCCCTAAAGACCAACATCACCTTCAAACCACCTACTAAGCTAACCGGACTCTCCTCATACCCTCCAGATATCATCATTTTTTTAACCTCCATTAAAGCATTAACATCAATCGCCTCCCCTATGGCTGACCTCATAGTACAGTGGTTTGGATACAGCGCTCCCCGGTCATTTATCACCACAACTTTTGATGATGACGACGGTATATCCTTCACCCCCGTCATGGCTTCCTTAAACGATACACCCGCCTCCTTATTAATCGGCACATACCTCCTAGTTGGAATGGAGTTCACCCCCGGTTGTACCTGTTTCTGTATCCCCGGCTGAAAAGGATGGGTTATTCTTCGGTGATCCTTCCCAAATTTTGCAACAGACGCCCCAACTTTTGCCTCGAAAATCTTCACGTTGTTCATATTTTTTAACACCTCGTTGATATTATTTACCCCCAGATATCTCACAAACCCAAACCAATTACCCCTTGCATCCGTCTTCCTCGCGACGTAAGAATCCTTCACAATGCCGTGAGGTTGAAACGCCTTCCATAGCAAAGTATCCGTCACCCCCTTCGGTAGGTTAGAGATGAAAAACGTTGTGACTGGCCTAGGATCAGTTACTCCACGGTTGTTCCGTTGCCGGACGTAGGTGTCTCTTCGGTTCCCCATGTGCGTGTGTGTTGAGAGTGGCTACCCTAAACGAGAGAGAATTTTGGTCTAGTGATGATTACATTACATAACTTTTTCTTATTTTATGTCTTTCGTATCTATATTACATTATTAAAAAAACTCCAATGATAGATAGTTAATTTTACATCAAGGGGTATTGGATTTTAATAATCCCAAGTTTCCACCATTGGCCGATAATAATCCCTACTTCAAAAATTCCCAATAATAATCCCAACTTTCAAACATTTGGCCTCTGGTAAACCTTTTTTAACTGAGCACTAACTGGGTTAGTTAGTGCTGACGTGGCTGCTGACTGAGCATGTTGACGTGTACAACTTAAGCTGACGTGGCATTTTATATAATTATTTCATATTTTTCAAATCAAAATCAAAACCCTAATAATAATAATAATAATAATAATAATAATAATAATAATAATAATAATAATAATAATAATAATAACAAATCCCTCCATCATCATCATCATCATCATCCACCCTCTCCTCACCATCTCCCTTCTCCTCCATCATCCACCCTCTCCTCACCATCTCCCTTCTCCTCCATCATCCACTCACCACAATAATAATAATAATAATAATAATAATAATAACAATAATAACAACAGATCTGATGTCTGATGCTGGTGAATGAAGATGATGGTCCAAAACGAACAGAATCAGATGCTGGTGAATGAAGATGATGGTCCAAAACGAACGGAGACGCTGTGGGTTTTCGATGGTTTCCCCTAAACCAGAGACGAGGTAAGGATATGTATACCTGGGTTAACTTTTTGGGTTTTCGATGGAGGTTTAGTTGGTGATGGTGGCAAGGGGACGGCGGGAAGACAGTGGGGTCGTGGAGGCGAACGGTGATGGTTGCAGGTGGTTACAACCCGGTGGTTTTTCAGGGATGGGGTTCGTTGGGTGGTTTTCAGGGGCGGTGGTTTTCTGAAGAAGATAATGAACAGTCAGGGACGATGGTTGTGGCGGTGGAGATGGTTGTGGCGGTGGAGATGGTTGTGGCGGTGGAGATGGTTGTGGCGGTGGTGTTGCAGGTGGTGGCGATGGAGGGATGAAGCTGATGAAGGAGATGATGAAGATGGTGGTGGTGGTGGTGGATATATGAAGATGATGAAGGAGATGATGAAGATGGTGGTGGTGGATATATGAAGATGATGAAGGAGATGAACCTAGTTAGTTAAAAAAAAAAAAAAACCAAGTCAGCTGCCACATCAGCTTAAGTTGTACACGTCAACATGCTCAGTCAGCAGCCACGTCAGCACTAACTAACCCAGTTAGTGCTCAGTTAAAAAAGGTTTACCAGAGGCCAAATGTTTGAAAGTTGAGATTATTATTGGGAATTTTTGAAGTAGGGATTATTATCGGCCAATGGTGGAAACTTGGGATTATTAAAATCCAATACCCCTTACATCAACTTTAAGATGACATATCAAGAGCTATAGTGTAATTCCTTAATTTTTTTTTTTTTACCAAATTCTTCTTTTTATACCTTTGTTGTACAACTTTTGAAGCCAATAGTATAAAGTTTTAAAAAAAAATAATAATAATAAATAAACCTTGAAACCATAGCATTCAACTCATCCCCTCATCAATGGTCTTCTTGAATGGTATAATAATTGTGAGCAATATCTCTTTTGATTAAAGCATTCATTATTTTCGAAACCTTTGAATTGAAAGAAATTGAATAATCTCTTATATTCATAAGATGTTATTGTGCTTAATGGCGGTAATAAAAGTCTTCTTTAATTTTAGTTTCTCAAGCTTCCACTATAAATAATTCTTCATTGCTTAAAGTTGTCATGGCATGGATTAATAGACATATAACTTGAATCCATGGTGTTTTCTCATCAATTTTTGGGCAAACCAGTTCTTGGAATGACTCGAAGTAGATGGTGAGCCCTTGTGGACACATGATATATGACATTTTCTTAAATCATTTTACTTATGTATAGTTTTTCATTCATTGGTCACATAATATTATTATATCATAATAGATATTGTGTATATTTTATTTAATCATCTGTTAATCATCCTTGTGGTTCTATCTAATCAAGTGATAAGGAATGACAATCTTTATTTTTTGTGTTGTTGCTCTATAGCACTGAATTATCTTGGTATATTTGGTCATGCATAATAACCATTTTCATTTTATAATATGTGGTATTTTAATTATCATTATCTCATATTTATGTCAGACTACTGTTTTTCTTTCAGGTGTACGGAAAAAGGCGAATGAATACATTATGGGGACCTTGCTTAGGTGTCATATGAAACCAGGAAGTTCTTTCACATCCTTGAAAATGAATTTTCATGACGTTCCTGGTGTTGGAAAGATTATATAACAAACAAGTGAGTTATCATTAATCTAAAAACTTATTTTTGTCGATTGTGTTGTTACATGTTTTGCTCAACCATCAATCTCTTTAGTTGAGAAAAGTGTTCATAATATGTTGCAACTTGCAAGTGGCATCTCAAGTTGGTCCACAACAAGTGGTTTAACATGTAGTCCTTACTTTGCCTTGTATCTTATATTATTTGGTTAATATGGATTAACTGTGTGTTCTGATATGTAATGATATTACTTATATGGGGTATGTCAACTTAGGGAAGGGATATTGTGAAAACCCTTTGTTAGAGAGAAAACCCTAGAAACCCACTCTCAACCATTGATCTACTTCATCTAATGGCTAATATTAAAAGTTGGTTTTTTATTTAAAAAAAATGGTTGATTAAAGAACAAAAAGGACATGTAAGGGCATAAAAGGAAATCAATCTCTCTCCTACTTTTCAGATTTCTTATCCCAATACAATCACCTCTCTCTTCTCTTGTCATATTTAAAGACCCATCACAATCATCTCTCTCATCTCTCCTCTTTCTTCATCTTCTTAGTGCTCTTCATCTTCTTCATCTTCTTTCTTCATCTTCTTCATCTTCTTGTGAGTAACAGAAGCAAGTGACGGGTAGTGTTTATGGTGGTTCTAATAACAATCATCTCTCTCTTCTCACCTCTTTCTTCATCTTCTTAGTGCTCTTCATCTTCTTTCTTCTCTCTCTTGCCATAACTCTCTCTCTCTCTCTAGTCTCTTTTTTTTTTTTGTTATGTGTATTTTTTTAGTGATTTTTTTTTGCTAGTGTTAAAGTTGTTGGTTTCCGGTGGTCGGAGGTGTGGCCGGAGAAGATAGATCTTCGGGAGAAGACCGGTCCGACCCCTCTCTCTCTTGGCGTAACTTTTTCTCTCAAGTCTATTTTTTTCTTTGCATTTCTCTATCGTTGTTGTTGAATGGTAGCAATAGTGGTGGTGAGTGGTGGTTCCATCTCCCTTCTCCTCTATCATTCCCTCCCTCCCACGACCTTAAATGTTTAGATCTGACGACATTGGTGATGATCTTCAATTTTAATAGGTATGTATGTGTTCTTGATTTGGGTTTTTGTTGGGTGATAACCCAGTTTTTTATTTGGTTTTTTTTTCATTTATTCAGTTTTATTATTTTTATATAAGAAAATTGAAGTGGGTTTTGCTTTGATTGTGAAGATATTCATCCGCGGTGTTAGAAGGTGACCGGAGACGGTCAGAGAGGATGTCCAGTGTGTACAGAAAATAAGGGGTTGAAGGTGTTCTTTGTGGTTGTGTCCTTAATGTGGTTGTGTCCTTAATGTGTAAGTTATTTGTCAGAATATGTAACATGTGTTATGTTTTATAGATGTTCTTTGTAGTTGTGTCCTTAATGTTTGGTCTGAATGGGGGATTCAGCACAAAAAACACTGTTATAATTTCTGTTAACACGTGTTATTGT
Organism: Ambrosia trifida; assembly: GCA_028751855.1. Taxonomy (NCBI): domain Eukaryota; kingdom Viridiplantae; phylum Streptophyta; class Magnoliopsida; order Asterales; family Asteraceae; genus Ambrosia; species Ambrosia trifida. The sequence goes on from CM054125.1 coordinate 12,181,941, forward strand.
TATGGTTGTAAGCTAACATGTGTTAAGTTAAACAAAAGAGTAAAATACTATGTCAGTGTGAGATGTGTGATCACATGTGTTATCCTTGTGTATGCAAATATGGTAACACGTGTTAACCTGGTAAAAACCTTTAAACCACGTTTGTGGTGTTTAGAGTGAGACGTGTATTAACAATGGGTAGTGCTTGATATATGTATTAACACGTGTTAACCTTGTTGACTATGTTGGCTCGTGGATTAGAGTTAGACATGTATTAACAGTTGTTTATGGTGGAATAGACTAACACGTGTTAACCACGTTGACTACGATGACAAGTGGATTGCACGAGCATTGTCAATTTTTCGAATTGACTAACAACTGTTAACATATGAATAACATGTGTTATATATAAAACCCTGGTTGAGGCATAAGTTGACAAAGTTGGCAGTCGAGGAATAGTTCTTGTCAGTTTTGGCAATGACTAACAATTGTTAACAAGATAATACAAAGCAGCAATTTACGCAACCACATACAGCCTAGATTACAAAAGGGACACCATGGGCGTCGCATATTTTAACTTATACATAATAAAGGTTTTAAAAAGATCATACGCACTAAGTAACCACTAGACACAAAAAAACATGGCGACATAGATACCCAATTCATATGAAAGCCATACAAGAACAAACAGCTGTGTTATCACTTTCGTTAAACTTAACGTGTGGGAATCAGCACAAAAAACACTGTTATAATTTCTGTTAACACGTGTTATTGCTGTGGTTGTAAGCTAACATGTGTTAAGTTAAACAAAAGAGTAAAAACTATATATGTTTGAGATGTGTGATAACATGTGTTATCCTTGTGTATGCAAATATGGTAACATGTGTTAACCTGGTAAAAACCTTTAAACCCTTACCAACAAAAAAGAGTAATACTAGGTGTGTTTGAAAGGTGTGATAACAAGTGTTACCCTTGTTGTATTAACAAATTATTAACACACATTATTACAAAGTATCATTAAAAACTATTAACCATTTAAACAAAATAAATCTAGTAACTCTATACATTGAGTACAAAAAAGAAAACGTTATTAAAAAGTTTTTCTACATATTTTTCTCGGCTTCCTTCGACTTCGTTTGTTAACATATGTTAACTAGTGGGGGTCTTCGTTATCAACTGCAAAACAATAGATGAGATATTAACCGGTGTGACCAACTCATCATCTAACATACTAAAATAGGAGTAACACATGTTACTCGGGGCCCAAATGTGAACATGTGTTAAAAAACACAATTGTGGTACACCATAAGGCGGATGGTTTAGACAGCCAACATATAGATCAACTAACATGTGTTAGTTTCTGACCAAAATCATATATCTGGGTTATGCCTATTGCATGTAGATTCAAGTGACTGTCAACACCAAAATCAACAACTTACATAATAACACTTAGCATTCATATTCAAAAGGGACACCATGAGGGGTCACATAATTTAAGTTATACATATCAAAGTTTTTAAACATCATAAGCACTGAATAACCAGCAAAACTGTTATGTGTAGATAACACGGCCAAAAAAAACTGAAAACAACGGCTTAGTGCTACACTTGCATGGCTGATGTGAGACTACTATGCCGAACCTCCGGTCCGGCGGTTCTCTTGAAGTTGCTGCTGTGGCACCATTTAATAGTTTAGTGAATCGTGACCAACGACATACTTGTTGCAGGTGCGGCATAGTCTTGGTGCCTTGTTTGGCCTCTCTTTAAATTGTCTAGTAACTGAACTTGAGCTCAATTAGATTCCAACAATTACCATCTGAAAACACAAAAATATAAGGTGTTAACATGTGTTACCCAACCATCATCTAACATACTAACATAAAAAACTGATTTAAAGAATAGTAAATCGAAAAATCTTGTGGCATCATGTGTTGCCATGATCTATGACCCTTCCAAAACAATAATATTATCTAGTCAGGCATTTCATCAAACACATGGAGTGCATATATCCAAAACACAAAAGACATTATAATTACCTTCCATACATTCACCATTAACTTTAAATGGACATCCATATATCCAAAACACAAAAGACCTTATAAGTAGCTTCCATACTATCACCTTTAACTTCTAACATACTAACAGAAGTAACACATGTTAACCCAGTCAGGCATTTCATCAAACACATGGAGTGCATATATCCAAAACACAAAAAGACATTATAAAAAAAATAGAGAACTAGATAAAAAGAATCTAATCAACAACAAACAACAAGTAAAACACAACATTACATTCTTCACTTAAATTAACACAAAAACAATAATATTATCTAGTCAGGCATTTCATCAAACACATGGAGTGCATAAACTTTAATCAACAAATTTACCTGCACAAACACGATAATCTTTCCGGGGGTCAAACAATAAGAATAGAGATCATCACCACAGTTTCAAAATAAAAAATCTGTACACATAGCCGCTAAAAAATGTCTAGCAACAACCCAAAACAGAACACAGAGACAAAAACATAATAAAAAAACATTACTCCAAAAAAGGTGAAAACAAAAAAAACACTAACCTTCGGATGATATATTAAAATATATGTTAGGGTGAGAAGTTCAAAAGGGAGAAAACAAAAAAACACTAATCTTGAGTGCCCTTATATGAAAATGAAGGGAATGGGAGATAAGATCATCGTCGATTGTTGAGAAGATATATTGAAATCTTGAGTGCCCTTAGATGGAAATGAAGGAGATAAGATCATCGTCGGTTGTTGAGAAGATATATTGAAATCCATTTTGAGGTGAGAAGGGGATGGATTTTTTGAGAGCTTAGATGAAAATGAAGGGAATGGGAGAGATTGTGTATTTGAATGGGGTTGGTGTGTGATGATGGTACTTTGTACCAGAGAAAAAGAAAGTTGGAAGTGACAAGGGGGTGAATTTACTTGAATGCCCATAGAGATAATAAAAAATGAATTTTTCTTTGAGTGATGTGGCAAATCCTTAACCACATATTGAGTTTCTAAAGTTTTCTCTCTAAGAAGAGTTTTTCATGGATACTTATACTGTCAACTTAAATCACATCCAAAAAGTGTATGAAGGATATGTCACTGTGTCATTTAGTGACTACTTTTAAAAGGATTTCCAGGTATGTCACTAATGTCTTTTTTTGCAATTTTTATTTAGTATTTAAATTTAGAGAAAATTGCTTGAATAGTCCATGTGGTTTTTCTAAATTTCACATTTAGCCCTTATCTTTTTAAAATTGTAGACTCACTTAACTGGATTATTTAACCCAAATTTTATAATAAGGGTAGTTTAGTAATTTCAGACTCACTTAACTGGATTATTTAACCTCAATCCACTCCAGAGATTATCCGAGTTAAACGATATCAAAAGGTGGGGACTATACCTATAATTTTGAAAAGATAAGGACTAAAGGTGAAATTTGGGTAAACCACAGGGACTATTCGAGCAATTTTCTTTTAGGTGCTGTTTGTTATTTCTGAGGCAAAAGGTCTGCAGTCTGCGGACCACATCTGCAGACATCTGCAGAAGAAGAGGTGGACAAAAGGTCTGCAGTCTGCAAGAGGAAGATTGTTTGTTTTTTAGCGTCTGCAGTGTAACCCAAAACCATAACCATAATCCATCACAAACATCCACACCAATCACCCACATAACATAAACCAATGGTTTGAAACCATAATCCCCTCTATTCTTCGTATCTCTCTCTAAAACAAATAAAATACACAACACCTAACACCATAATCTCTCCCACCAATTCAATACTAAGAATTAAGTTGTAAAAGGCAGTAGCTTTTACCTATTTCTCGATTATTCAATTTTGTAACCCATTCTGACACAACATCTTGGAGGGTTTTCCCCATCCGCTGTATGCATCTTTCAGTGATCTGAAAAGTGGAGGTAATTATTGTCCTGTCAGGCATTTTTAGGGGGTGGAAAAGAAAATATTTTCATACATCTTGTTCATGTCTGTTGTTTTCGTGTGCCAGAAAAGGTATTCTTGTAATAGTCCGCTCTCCAATCTGTCAAGCATTTTCATATTTGATTAAATATAGTTGCAATCTAAAATTAAAAGTTGCACAAGAAACTTGTATTTATAATAACAAAATATATGATAAAGAAAAAGAAGATAAACTAATGAAGAACTTACTGGCTTCCGACGGCGGTAGTGGTGGTGGGAGGAGGGAGGCGATGGTAGTTGTGGAGGGAGGCGACGACATGGTGGGGGGGAGGAGGGGGAAGGTGAGGGGGGAAGGAGGAGGATGAAGAAGATGATTGTTGCTGTGTATTATGTTTTATGTTATGTAGGTGAGAAGAGATAAAAAGAGGTGGGTTAAAGTCTGTATGAGGAAGACGAAGGGCAGAGGTTAGAAGAGGTTATGCCTTCTGAAAAACAAACGAGCTGCCCGCCTCAAATGTCCGCGTCTGCGCGACGTAGACATAAAAGGTTATAAGCTCTTCTCACCTGAAAACAAACACCACCTTAAATTTATATTCAAAAGACTTGTCTTTTTTTCCTTGATCTCTCTGTTAGATGTCACATGTACTAATATGGTCGTAGGAAACTGCATTTTGGTATGTTCTTATTTTGTTAGAATTCATTTTCGCTTTTTTGATGATTATACAATCATATTGGATTTTGAGTAGCTTTTATTGACTGATAGTAGTTTGATTTTCATTTTGATTTCGGAATTTAGATCTAATAATCTGGATTTTGAACTGCAAAGTACGATGTTCCCCACCATAATCAGCTTCATACGCGGTGATTAAGGTAATTTGTGTCTTTGGTTACAAGATTAAGGCAAATTTTATATTTTTTTCTTCACAAAATTAAAGCAATGACTTTGTGGTACATGGGTTTGTTTGACACGCAGTATATGGTGTTATGTATGTTGCAGGGATACATGATGTTTGGGGAATCAACAACAAAATTACAGTTCACTCTGAACTTGCTAACGAATTTGTTTGCCTCTAAAATTGGTGTGTACGTTAAATTTCAGACTCCCTTTCAATAAATTCGAAAGTGTTACGATGTATGGCATGTTATGTGTAGCACGTTATGAAGTCTTAATAAGATATTAAAAATATTGTTGCTTTATATCAATTCTTTTGTTTATATTCACTTGCTCTTCGTGAATTGATATTTCTTAATTATATTACCAAATTAATTTCGTAACTAAAATACGTGATACCCAACACACAACTTGCAACAAAAATAATAATAAAATCCGCGATAATGTGCGAGCATTCCTACTAGTTTTTCTAAATGCATATAATATGAACTTCTTATATACTATTACATTCTACATCGTCAGATCTATAATGATATAAGACATCACCTTCGACTCTAAGATGTTATTTAGCCGTTTAGGTTTACCTTTGTTTCAGTTTTTGAGTTTGTTTGACACGCAGTATATGGTGTTATGTATGTTGCAGGGATACATGATGTTTGGGGAATCAACAGCAAAATTACAATTCACTCTTAACTTGCTAACGAATTTGTTTGCCTCTAAAATTGGTGTGTACGTTAAATTTCAGACTCCCTTTCAATAGATTCGAAAGTGTTACGATGTATGACATGTTATGTGTAGCACGTTATGAAGTCTTAATAAGATATTAAAAATATTGTTGCTTTATATCAATTCTTTTGTTTATATTCACTTGCTCTTTGTGAATTGATATTTCTTAATTATATTACCAAATTAATTTCGTAACTAAAATACGTGATACCCAACACACAACTTGCAACAAAAATAATAATAAAACCTGCGGTAATGTGCGAGCATTCATACTAGTTTTTCTAAATGCATATAATATGAACTTCTTATATACTATTACATTCTGCATCGTCATATCTATAATAATATAAGACATCACATTTCGACTCTAAGATGTTATTTAGCCATTTAGGTTTACCTTTGTTTCAGTTTTTGAGTTACCGTCCATGACTATTTTTCTCTATATTTTTCTTAAAGTGTAATGTCATGATTTGAAATGCATTTTACTACAATTTTAAGTTTGTTTAATCATAAGTGTTGCATAAAAAATAAAGTCTATACATAGTAATTAAAGTTGTTAATGTCAAGATCCATGTTTATACCAGTCATGACAAATGTTAGTAACTTGGTTAAACAACAAAACTTATATATATAAAAAAAAACATTTCATAAATCATCATAATGAGTTCCACGTCGTTTGTCGTTACAAATTTGTATTTCAAAATCTCCACATTCCTATAAAAAGAAGTTTTATTTAGTTTAAAAGGGTCTACTCACTCTAACTCTAAGGTTTGTGGTTTAATAGTTAGTAAGTCACAACTAATTAAAAAAGAAAAGAAAAAAGAAAAAGAAAACTATATCAAAGACAGATAATATAAAATGATCCAATGAAACTAAATATAATAGAAAATGATTATATTTAGTTGAAATAAATGCTTAATATAAGTTAACTACAAATAATATACTTGATCATAAGTATAAAGATTATAACAAAATGGAAATAGAACAATTTGAATGTCACTCTTTTAGTATCACTAGTGGAAAACCTGTACGTTGCTGCGGGGCGTTCTTGTGAGCTAGAGGCAAATTTATATTGTTTTTGCACTATTATCTACGTAACTTTTGGTTATATAAAGAGTAGTTACACTTTTGCCCACTCATCCCTATTCATGTATTTCTTTAATTTCATTTTTGAACCAACAATATAATGCCACATGACACACCCACAACAATGTCTTTATTTTTTGTTTGCTATCTAGTAGGGTGTCGCGCTTCGCGGCGGGAACACAATGCATTTGTAAGTTTAAAGGTTTTCGAATACTAAACCAAGAATTAGACATTACAACACAAACTATGCAAGTGGTTCAATTTGTTCTTTACTTCACCTCGTTCCTTGGAAGACAAATGTTTGCAACGTTCATTTAAAGAGAATATTTGGCTTTAAAGTTTGTGAGTAGGGGTATAAATGAAAGAAAGTTGATAAAATTTAGTGATTTATACTTGTGTCTTTTCAAATGTCATCTTAACTTTAACATCTTGAACATATTTGTCTATCTCTGCCTTTATAATATAGTATAGATTTAGAAATTAAAAAGAAAAAAAGTTAATAAAATAAAAGGCTGGCATGTTTCCTGTTGTACATTAGTGACGTCACTAACCGCTAGTCATGTTTTATCTTTTTCACCAAATCTAGTACCGTAGTCTTATCAGAATCCAAGCAATCATAGTTCACGAAACGTATAAAAAGAGTATCATCTATGTCTACATGATTTATATTGTACGAGTGACCAGGGTTGCAGAACTCGCTAGGCGCTATCAATTCGGCTGACTGGGAAGTTGCGAGTATTCGGGGGTCGAATCGGCCTATGCGGGGAGTACTCGGAATATTCGGCCAACTCGGCTATGCTCGGTAACTCACCCTATAGCGATTTTTTTAGTGAAAAAAAAATCTTATTCGTTTTATATATCATCTCTATATAAATGTATCCTCTATGGTTATCTCTCTATTTTTCCAATAAAACAAGTCTTAAAGCTACACGTACAAGGCTTAAAGCTAAACACAACAATTTTACACATATAACAATTATATGTAGCCAAACATCGTACAGCTCCGCCACAACGCACGGGTTCCTGGTAGCGTAGAAATCCATATTTGTTTGAAGCTCTTTTTTAAAGCTCTTTATTAGCTCTATTTTTTAGTAGTTCTATTCGTATTTACTAACCCGCCCCGTATCTACCACATTGTGCCTACATATTTAATTTATATCAAACATCATAAGGAGACCGTTCTATAATTAGGTAAAACATATCTATAGAACTAGTAGGAAGCCCGTATGGTGTCGCGAATATGATAATATACAGTGTGACTCTATATTTAGTTTATCGGTCCTCTCGTGCAGTGACATCCTTGAGGATTTACATACCCATACAAGCCTTAAAAAATATGTCCCTTAGGTCTTATCAATGGGTATAAATGGTATTGGTATTATAAATGTAATGGACCCATATGGTTAACCATTTTTAAGTTTTAAAAATATTATTATTTGGCTCAACTTGTAAGTATTAAATTAGTTTTCTATTTAAAAAAGGACACATACACATATAAGAATTTTATAACAAAAAAATTGTTAGAAAATTATAGAAGTGAATAAGAGTTAGTTGTGTGAGTTGGTTGTGTCCCACATTGGTCGGAAGATGGAAATTGGAAGACTTTATAAGGTAAAGTTTGAATGGAAGAATTAAAATGTTAAAGTTACATTATCCTCTGGCTCCTACCCGCGCGCAGGGGGGTGCAAAAATGGGTTCTGGCTCGGAAAAATCCTTGAACCAACGCGACGCCCGCAGTGCACCGTCACTGTTGAACCGGTGTACCCTGGGAACAGACGACGAATCTGTTTAAGGGAATTGTGTCAAACACAAGCCCGGTTCTATTAACTATTTCGTTTCTTTCTGTTTCTTTTGTTTGCAGAATCGTCATACGCTCCAGTTTACTATAAGAATTTCTAACAAAATTAAACAGATTTTATTGTTCTAACAGTCTTGGTTTCTTTTCAGTAATGGAGAATACATCACAGTCCTTGATTTCTTCTGCTCCTCTCATGAGTTCCAGTGCTGTTGGACTCTCTGCAGTGTACACGTCTGCAGTTGCTGTTGTAACACCCCAACCGATGGCGGAAACATCGAGGTGTCACGTAGTGACGGTTGTTCAATAGCTCATGAACTAGAAATGTAAATTTGAATACATTGAATTTAAAAATTTATTACATTGAAAGAGGTACAACAATTACGACTAGCAATCTAAACTAAGATACAGTAATCTCAATCTAAGTCTAAGTTCCAAACGCTTGGAAATAATCTCATAAGAACCTGAAACATGTACGGAAATGATTTGGTTAATACAAAATGTATTGGTGAGCATACCCTGTTTGAATAAATATAGTAGTAAAAGTGTTTAGCAATTCATGTGCGGTACCATTTGCAATTATGTAATAAGTAATATCCGTTCAAAACCAAGCCTATGAATAATGACTAACACATGACTAACCAAATGAATAATGAATTAACAAGACAATGACCAAGATTCTCTCAACAGAGTCTCAAAGGGGTATACCATAGTACTATTCATTGAAATGCTAGGCCGCCCAGCGGTTAATGATTTTGACAAGTCATAGACACACCAATTAACATAAAGCAAACACACATGAGAATTGCATTTAGTAAAAGAAATAGAAACTTGATAGTAAGTACATGAGTCACCCCAGAATAGTAAAACAGTAAAAAGGGGAAAGATATACTTACAGTTTGCGAAAGCGATCAAAATCCACTTAAGCAGTCGTGAGCTAAGTAATGGGAATTCCGAGGAATTCAACCTATAATGTGTAAGAATACTAATAAGGAAGGGTCTAAAAAGTCTAAGGTAACTAAGGTCTAAGGCATTAGGGTTTGCTAAGTCGATTTGGGGAATTTGAGTTTTTATGATTATGATAAGTCGAATTAATATAAAAGTTGTATATTAAAAATAATATGTCAAAATTTGTAAATATGGTTTAGGTAATATAAATATTACCAATTTAATATCTAGATACAAATTATGTTTGAATAATTAAAACAATATAATTTAGTTAATTACTTTAACTAATTATTGTAAATAAATGTATAAATAAATGAGTTACACCATGATCCAATAAATGGTAATTAAGATTTTCAAACATATAAATATTTCTATTTTAAAATAATATAGATGTTTAAATAGTGTAAATAAATAAATGTTTAATTATGTCTAATTAAATATAAATAATGTTAATAATACAAGACATGTCTTAAAAATGCTATTTTTATATAAAATGGATGCTTTCTTATGTAAATTAATTAAAATAATTTTCTTATAATTTTTATAAACTTACTTATATTTAAAACTGATTTAATAGAATTAATTCATGTTTAAATGATTAAAAATAGGAATATTAATAAAAATAGGTGTTTTCTGAACCAATAATTTTTATTTTAGTTCATGATGATTAGAAATAATTTCACAAAAAGTTTGAGATTAAAATCATTAAAAATGAATTTTTAACCAATTAAATATGATTAAAACAAGTTAAATCAATAAAAATACGAAAATAAAATATTATCCAGAAACTAAAAAATATGATAATTTTCTATAAGTTATCAGGAAGCTACACCTAAATTTTCATAATTTTTGGATCAAAAATGAATTTATTATGAATATTTAAAGATTTGCATGTATTATAATCATTATATAATAAAAAAAACAAACAAATGAAAGTAAATGAAATTGTTACAAAAAAATCAAGTTTGATCATGCCTGGGTTTGAACCCAAGTGATCTGAATGCAACAACACCTCTCAAACCACTACACCACCATAAGTTTTGGAATTTTACACAGAAAAATAAATACAAATATCTTAGTTTACAACTCATCTTCTTCCCCAAATCTTAACATAAACCCTAACCCTAACCCCATTTCAATTGACTATCAATTCACAACTGTAACACCCCAAAAATATTAAATTAATGATAATATGGTATGTATGTATGTATATATGTATATATATATATATGTTATTACGGGTATGTATGTATGCGTGGATGTATGTATGTATATATGTGTACCCCTAGTTGTAAGTAATGCATTGTAGTGGTACATGTAACAAAAATAAAAATTTAACCAAGTTAGCTACTTGGTTAATTTGGTAGAACTTAGTTGGTAAAAAGGGGAGGGGTTAAACATGACCCAACACTCTTCTTGAGGGGTGGGTCTTAGAAGGAATTAAACAACTAACTAAATAGAGGGGTTAGAAGGAAATTGGGGATTGTTGGGAAAAAGAAAAGAGAGAGTACGCAGAGAGAGAGAGAGGGAGGCGACAAGGAGGTCTCAAAATCAGCCATCCATAGCTGAAAATTTGAGAAGGAAATCATCCCCCAAATCCCTGCATGTCTAGGAGTTCATAACCATCTAGTGGCCCTAATACTATTGGTAAGTTGTAGAACTAGTAATTGTAAGAATTGGAAGTAGTTTGGTGGGTTCCATGATTATGTTATGATAATTACTTCTTGTGATTAGAAAAGCATGCTTATATGTGTAAGTAGTGTAAAATTGAAGAAAATGTATGTTAATTGCTTGTAATAGGGTTGAATTGAGAATGTGTTAAGTGGGTGTTGGGATGAAGTTTCTGTTGACTTTTAAAAAGTCAAACAGGACCTTAATCTCATAAGAACTCAATTGACTATGCTTATTGTTAAGAAATTCATGAAGATTGTAAGTATAAGTGTAGAATTGGGAATGTTGTGTCATGGAATAGTATAATCACTTGGATGTAGGAATATGCACATCAAGTGTATGATAAAATGCCTAGTGATTTAGAATAGGTGAAATTGTGGGAAAATACATGATAACTATGATGGTAGATGTTGTAGCTATGTGGTTATGCTAGTTTATCTACCTTGTACCTAGAATGGTAAAGGGTAAAGTGCAAAAAGCTAAAGTATGAATTCCTTCGCTATGTAGGTGTGAAGGTGGAAGGTACAAGCGGTTACAAGGAGCAAGGTGCGCACGATAAAGGTAAGTTGGTTACTACCAACTATGTAGTTTAATGAGTATGTTAGTCATAATTGTTATGTATGCATTTTGTGAATGAATTTGGTAGAATGGAAGTAACATGTAGTATCCTTGTGGCTAAGAAGGGTATAAATAGGTAGAATGATTTAGATGGTGGAAACACCCTTAACGGGTCAAAATAGTAGGAACACCCTCGATGGGTCAATACGGTGGAAGTACCCTTAACGGGTCAAAATGGTAGGAATACCCTTAACGGGTCAAAATGGTGGGAATACCCTTAACGGGTCAAATGGTAGGAATACCCTTAACGGGTCAAAATGGTAGAAGTAAGGATTTCATTGTGATTCCATGGACTTCTTGGGTCCTTTGGATAAGATGATCATATGGTTTATAACCTACTAAATGTTTGCTTTGTTGATTTGAAATAGGTAAAGCACATGAATGAAGATCAAGTCTCAAGCAAGGATGGGTTATGCACGCTCGCGTTCTTTTTGGGTTGGGTACCATGGTTATGTTAGGATCTTTGAGTCTTTTAAAAACAAATGGTTAATGTTTTGTATATGGTTTGGATATGGGTCAAAGATTCGCATGGTAGCCAACTTAGGCTTTGTCTTTTGTAACTTAACTAGTGTCGCCAAGGTTGTTGGCACGTTGTGAACTTGACGTTTTGGATATATATATATATATATATATATAATGGATGTTTATATATTATCTACATGTTTTTAAAAAAAAAAAACGAGTCATTACAAGTTGGTATCAGAGCCAAGGTTTGAGCGAATCAAGTATATTAGGTACTTGATCTCAAACCGGAAGCTCGTAGGGGCGTGCATTCGATCCGAGACTTGATCAAGGTATGGGCGGGATAATGGGTGGGAGAGTTACCAAATGAGAAGCGGGAATGTCGGGAATTGCGGGTAAGAAGGGCAGGAACGATATGGCGTTGAAACGGGAAAAGCGTGGGCAAACCTGCAGTTGGCGTACCCTACGCCAATTTTGGCGTAGGATACGCCAGACCAGCTTGCCTACGCCAACCTGTTCTGGCCTACGCTACCCTGCCTCCTTTTTCCTACGCTAGTGGCGTAGGCTACGCCATTTTTGGCGTACCCTACGCCAAACCTCCTGTCAGCCTTGGATGCTGATTTTTCAGCTTGTCATGCCTCCGTACCTCGCCCGAGCAACCCCGAAACTCGTTTATAGACGCATTTATACACATGGGATTGTGAATCCGTGTATACATGTAGTAAGGAATGTGGAAGCCCAAATATTGGGAGTAGAAAAAGTTACTTTCGTAGAAAGAATGAATGATGACTGAGATACCGTGATATGGTATACATGTTAAATGGTTGTTAATGTTTCAGAAACATGGAGGACGAAGGTGATAACGTGGTGGGGGAGCGTACCCAACACGGCGAGTTGAAGGAGATGGTAGCAACCGAAGTGGGGGAGGCTATAAAAGTAAACCTCCCCAAGATAATGGAAGAGGTGGAGAGTAACATCATGGGGATAGTGGAAGGTATGTTGACAAGCAAGTTCGATGAATTGAAGAAATTGGTTGAAGAGGGGTCGTCCGGCTCCAAGAATGTTAAGAGATGTACATACCGAAACTTCATGTCATGCAACCCCACCGTGTTTAAGGGAGAAATAGATCCACTCGAATGTCTAAGGTGGATCTCGGATATGGAGGGGGTGTTTGCACGAAGTCATTGTGAAGGCGAAGATGAAGTAATGTTTGCCACGGGGCAATTGCGACTCCGCGCGAAGGATTGGTGGGACAGTTATAGTAAGGAAGTGGGGCAAGAACGAGTAAGAACCATGACATGGGCTGAGTTTAAAGAGCCCTTCCTGAAGCATCATTGTCCTCAAACTGCAATCGATCGCATTCAGGAAGAGTTTCTACACCTCCGCCAGAAGAATGAAACCATTGATGAAATCACAAACATATTTCTTGACAAAATGAAGTTTTGTCCAGAATTGGTGGGAACGGAACGAATGAAGATTAACAGGTATCATGCCATGTTAAGGGCAGAATACCGGGAGTTTATCACTGCATCGAAATGCAACACGTTGGGTGAACTCATCGATTGGGCTCGTGAACGAGAAACGGAATTAAAACGACAAGAACAACGGGGTGAGAAGAGGAAGGCCGAAAAGACTTGGGAGTCGCCAAAGAAGGCTAAGGGGCACGAACAAGGCAAGAAGGATCCTAAGTAGGGAGAAACACCGAGTTGTAAAACGTGTGGGAAACCGCATACGGGGGAATGCCGCTTGGGGCAAAAGACGTGCTACAATTGTGGGAAGACGGGACATCCGTTTTACAAATGCCCTAGTCCGGTTCAGTTGTGTTATCATTGTTATGAACCCGGGCACTTCAAGGCGGATTGTCCCAAGCTCAAGAAGGAGGCACCGAAAGAAGGAAAGAAGAATGAAGCTTCAAAGGCTCGTGGAAGAATGTTCCAAATCACCGCCGAAGAAGCAAAGAACCACCCCGAGGTGGTGTCGGGTATGTTACTAGTCAACAACACTCCTATGTATGCGTTGTTTGATACAGGGGCAAGTAGGTCTTTTGTGTCTACCAAAGTGATTTACCACCCCTCCTTTATCATAGAAACCTTGGCAAGCCCATTAGAAGTAGAAATTGCGGATAGTAAAAACTATTTATTACACAACATATGTAGAAATTGTACTCTCACGGTAGAAGGGGAGGATTTTAGGGTAGACTTGGTACCCATGACAATGGGGGAATTCCAAGTGGTGATAGGCATGGATTGGTTGGCCAAACACCACGCGGAATTCCAATGTAAGAATAAAACCATATACGTTACCTCACCTAGTGGGCGGCGGGTTAGTTTTATAGGGGATAGAAAGGTCGAAGCCAAGTTATGCACCTTGGTGGAGACCATGAAACATGTGCGTAATGGGGGAAGGGCATTCATGGCCTATGTGGTTGATACCACTATCACCACCCCCAAGATTGAAGAAGTACCGATTGCTAGGGAGTTTCGGGATGTATTTCCGGATGATCTTCCGGGGCTTCCTCCCGAACGCGAAGTGGAGTTTAAAATTGAATTGGTGCCCGGGGCTCAACCCGTTGCAAAAACACCATATAGGTTGGCACCCACCGAACTCCGAGAGTTGATGACACAACTTCAAGAGTTACTCGATAAGGGCTTCATTCGCCCGAGTGTGTCCCCGTGGGGAGCCCCTATATTGTTTGTGAAAAAGAAGGATGGGTCTATGCGAATGTGCATAGACTACCGGGAGTTGAATAAATTAACAATAAAGAACCGCTACCCCTTACCCCGTATTGATGATTTATTCGATCAACTACAAGGGGCGAGTTGGTTCTCAAAGATTGACCTTCGTTCCGGGTACCATCAATTGAAGGTAAGGGAAGAAGATGTGGCCAAAACGGCGTTTAGGACCCGGTATGGGCATTACGAGTTCCTAGTAATGTCCTTCGGGTTGACAAATGCTCCGGCCGCATTCATGGATTTAATGAATCGGGTATGTCGTTCGATGTTGGATCGTTTTGTGATAGTGTTTATAGACGACATTTTGATTTACTCCCGAAGTGAATCAGATCACGCGGACCACTTACGGGAAGTCCTCGAGACGCTTAGAAAGGAAAAGCTTTATGCTAAATTTTCTAAGTGTGCCTTTTGGTTGAGGGAAGTCCAGTTTTTGGGGCACGTAGTGAATGAGAAGGGCATTTCGGTAGACCCTTCGAAAGTGAAGGCGGTGGTGGAATGGGTTTCTCCTAAGAACCCGAGTGAAATTCGAAGTTTTCTGGGCCTAGCCGGTTATTACAGAAGATTTATCCAAGATTTTTCAAAGGTGGCACTACCTTTGACCCGGATGACAAAGAAGAGTGAAAAGTTTATGTGGGGCGAAGACCAAGAAAGAGCCTTTCGAATGCTAAAAGAGAAGTTGACTAGTTCGCCTGTTCTGACCTTGCCTGAAGGGTCGGATGATTTTGTAGTTTATACGGATGCCTCGCATCAAGGGTTGGGGTGTGTTCTGATGCAACGGGGGAAAGTCATCGCCTACGCATCAAGACAACTCAAACCCCATGAATGTAATTACCCAACCCATGATTTGGAATTGGGGGCCGTAGTGTTTGCGTTGAAAATCTGGAGGCATTACCTGTACGGGACAAAATGTACCATATATTCCGATCACAAAAGCCTCAAGTATTTCTTCGAACAGAAAGACCTCAACATAAGGCAACGGAGATGGCTAGAGTTGATCAAGGATTATGATTGTGACATCGTGTACCACCCGGGCAAGGCTAATGTGGTGGCCGATGCTCTAAGTCGGAAGGAATACCCACCCCCGATTCAAGTTAAGGCCTTGGGTGTTGTGATTACACCTACCCTTTTGGGTGAGATACGAAAGGCCCAAGTCGAGGCTTTGCAAGCCAATGACCCAAAGAAGATAAGAATGAAAGGGATGATAGACAAGTTGGAAGAGAATGCGGATGGGATGAAGACCCGATATGGGCGGGTATGGGTCCCTTGGACATGTGAAGTCAAGACTTCACTACTTGACAAAGCCCACAAGTCCCGGTTCTCAATCCACCCGGGGGCGACCAAGATGTATCGGGATTTAAAGAAAGACTATTGGTGGCCGGGAATGAAGCGCGACATCGCTAAGTATGTGGAGAAATGTTTGACCTGCTCTCAAGTCAAAGCCGAACACCAAAAGCCTTACGGGAAATTACAATCACTTGAGGTCCCGGTGTGGAAGTGGGAGGAGATCACTATGGATCTCGTGACAAAATTACCAAAGACAAGGAAGGGTTATGATGCGATTTGGGTAGTGGTGGACCGACTCACTAAAAGCGCTCACTTTTTGGCTATCCGGGAGGCCTACACCTCCGAACGGATGGCAGAAATTTATGTGAATGAGATTGTATCCCGGCATGGTGTACCCGTGTCTATTGTGTCGGATCGGGACACTCGATTCACATCCCTGTATTGGAGGAGGTTCCAAGAAGAAATGGGTACGAAGTTGTTGGTTAGTACCGCCTACCACCCCCAAACTGACGGACAAACCGAAAGAACCATTCAAACCCTCATAGATATGTTGAGGGCATATGTCCTAGATTTTGGGGGAAGTTGGGATGAACACTTACCATTAGTGGAATTCTCGTATAATAATAGCTATCACAGTAGCATCCAAATGGCACCATTTGAAATGTTATACGGGAGAAAATGTAGAACCCCGGTGTGTTGGGGAGAAGTGGGTCAGCGGGAGTTAGCTCCAAGTGATTTGGTGGCTCTCACTAACGAAAAAATTAGCCTAATACGGGCTAGGATTCAAGCCGCTCAAGACCGACAAAAGGCGTATGCGGATCGTAGAAGACGACCGATCGAATTTCAAGTGGGAGATTTTGTGTTGCTAAAAGTCTCCCCTTGGAAGGGCATCATCAGATTTCGTAAGCGCGGGAAGTTAGGCCCGCGTTATATAGGACCCTTCAAAATTTTGGCACGGGTCGGGCAAGTGGCTTACCGGTTGGAGCTACCGCCATCTTTGAGTGGGATCCATGACACCTTTCATGTGTCCCAGTTACGAAAATGTCTCGCAGATGAAACCGCGTACGTGCCTCTTGAAGACATAGAGGTAGACGACAAGTTGAATTACGTAGAAAAACCGGTGGCTATAAAAGATTTCAAGGTGAAGCGGTTGCGAAATAAGACCATAAACCAAGTCTTGGTTCAATGGCAACATCGGAAGGGTTCGGATCTTACGTGGGAATCCGAAGAAGAAATGCGGAAACACTACCCGGCTCTTTTCGGTACGTATTCAGGTTTCGGGGTCGAAACCTTTTTAAGGGGGGTAGACTTGTAACACCCCAAAAATATTAAATTAATGATAATATGGTATGTATGTATGTATATATGTATATATATATATGTTATTACGGGTATGTATGTATGCGTGGATGTATGTATGTATATATGTGTACCCCTAGTTGTAAGTAATGCATTGTAGTGGTACATGTAACAAAAATAAAAATTTAACCAAGTTAGCTACTTGGTTAATTTGGTAGAACTTAGTTGGTAAAAAGGGGAGGGGTTAAACATGACCCAACACTCTTCTTGAGGGGTGGGTCTTAGAAGGAATTAAACAACTAACTAAATAGAGGGGTTAGAAGGAAATTGGGGATTGTTGGGAAAAAGAAAAGAGAGAGTACGCAGAGAGAGAGAGAGGGAGGCGACAAGGAGGTCTCAAAATCAGCCATCCATAGCTGAAAATTTGAGAAGGAAATCATCCCCCAAATCCCTGCATGTCTAGGAGTTCATAACCATCTAGTGGCCCTAATACTATTGGTAAGTTGTAGAACTAGTAATTGTAAGAATTGGAAGTAGTTTGGTGGGTTCCATGATTATGTTATGATAATTACTTCTTGTGATTAGAAAAGCATGCTTATATGTGTAAGTAGTGTAAAATTGAAGAAAATGTATGTTAATTGCTTGTAATAGGGTTGAATTGAGAATGTGTTAAGTGGGTGTTGGGATGAAGTTTCTGTTGACTTTTAAAAAGTCAAACAGGACCTTAATCTCATAAGAACTCAATTGACTATGCTTATTGTTAAGAAATTCATGAAGATTGTAAGTATAAGTGTAGAATTGGGAATGTTGTGTCATGGAATAGTATAATCACTTGGATGTAGGAATATGCACATCAAGTGTATGATAAAATGCCTAGTGATTTAGAATAGGTGAAATTGTGGGAAAATACATGATAACTATGATGGTAGATGTTGTAGCTATGTGGTTATGCTAGTTTATCTACCTTGTACCTAGAATGGTAAAGGGTAAAGTGCAAAAAGCTAAAGTATGAATTCCTTCGCTATGTAGGTGTGAAGGTGGAAGGTACAAGCGGTTACAAGGAGCAAGGTGCGCACGATAAAGGTAAGTTGGTTACTACCAACTATGTAGTTTAATGAGTATGTTAGTTATAATTGTTATGTATGCATTTTGTGAATGAATTTGGTAGAATGGAAGTAACATGTAGTATCCTTGTGGCTAAGAAGGGTATAAATAGGTAGAATGATTTAGATGGTGGAAACACCCTTAACGGGTCAAAATAGTAGGAACACCCTCGATGGGTCAATACGGTGGAAGTACCCTTAACGGGTCAAAATGGTAGGAATACCCTTAACGGGTCAAAATGGTGGGAATACCCTTAACGGGTCAAATGGTAGGAATACCCTTAACGGGTCAAAATGGTAGAAGTAAGGATTTCATTGTGATTCCATGGACTTCTTGGGTCCTTTGGATAAGATGATCATATGGTTTATAACCTACTAAATGTTTGCTTTGTTGATTTGAAATAGGTAAAGCACATGAATGAAGATCAAGTCTCAAGCAAGGATGGGTTATGCACGCTCGCGTTCTTTTTGGGTTGGGTACCATGGTTATGTTAGGATCTTTGAGTCTTTTAAAAACAAATGGTTAATGTTTTGTATATGGTTTGGATATGGGTCAAAGATTCGCATGGTAGCCAACTTAGGCTTTATCTTTTGTAACTTAACTAGTGTCGCCAAGGTTGTTGGCACGTTGTGAACTTGACGTTTTGGATATATATATATATATATATATATATATATATATATAATGGATGTTTATATATTATCTACATGTTTTAAAAAAAAAAAAACGAGTCGTTACAACAACAGATGACTACAAAAATCATAGGGCTTTTGATCTGTATGACTCGATAAACGTAAGGACATGAAAACATGGTACTTACAACGTGATATGATGCTCGAATTTAAGATGCTCAGACCCGAAACAAAGATCAACATTTGAAGGTCTTAGAGTCGCGTTTTGGATGCTATTTGTGTGGATTCAGTTCGTGTAAGGGTGCAGAAATATGATGGTTGAATCAATTTATATAATGGATGTATAAAAGGCGCGTTTTGAGTCGTTTTTATTATTCCGATCGGTTACTAATCAATCTCCGTTATTCGCTCATTTAATACATGTTTTTATGTTATTAATTGCTTTGTAACGATGGAAAACCACTTGGTATGCATTAACCCGAGTTAAAGCACTATAAAAAAACGTTTCTTGGGTTGGCCGGAACAAATTCCGGCGGCCGGAATTTGCATTCGCCGGAAAAACGATCAGAGAGGGAGAGGGACATAGTTTGGCTTTTAAAAGTTTAACATCTTGGCAGATTTAGTCCCTCTATTTGTAACTAGGTTAGCATATTTATAATTTAGTTAGTTTTTTTTTCTATATAAAACTTAACCAAGTTAAGTTTATTTAACCAAACTTTATAAACTTGAAAATGTTATAGAATCTATTCCGAATACGTTTCAACCTACTCATTAGATTAAAACTTATACCGGCATCGTAATAAATATAAATCATAAAATTTTAGTTCGCTCTAAAAAATAAATTTTGAAAACGACGAAACTTGTAGGGACTATAATGGAAATATTTCAAGGGATATTATTGTCAGTTAGATAAAAGACGAGGGTGACGGATGTCACAGCTGTTACCGCTGGCTTGGTGGTGCCTTTGCCTGCTGTTGTGGCAAGCCACGCGGAAAAACCCAAGAAGTTTGCTGGTGTAAACTTCAAACGCTGGCAGCAAAAGATGTTGTTTTATTTAACAACATTGAACCTTGCGAGGTTCTTGACTGAAACCGCTCCTCGTGTTGCTGAGGACGATATGAATGCTCAAACTGTGAGCGCAGTTCAGGCTTGGAATCATTCTGAGTTTTTGTGCAGAAACTATATCCTGAATGGAATGGTTGATTCGCTCTATAATGTGTATTGCAAAGCTGTTACTGCCAAAGAATTATGGGAATCTTTGGAACTACAAAACTGAAGATGCGGGCACTAAGAAATTTGTGGTGGCAAAATTCTTGGATTTTGCTATGATTGACTCAAAAACTGTTATGAGTCAAGTTCAAGAATTGCAGGTGATTCTTCATGATATTCATGCCGAAGGAATGATGCTTAGCGAGACATTCCAAGTGGCGGCTATTATTGAAAAATTGCCACCAAGTTGGATTGATTTCAAAAATTATTTGAAGCATAAGCGAAAGGAAATGACAATTGAAGACTTGGTTGTGCGTCTTCGTATTGAAGAAGACAACAAAGTCGTTCAAAAGAAAACTGTCGGTCATGAAGTCGCTAAAGCCAATGTTGTTGAACATGGTCAATTATCAAAGGGTAACAAAAGCAACAAAGGCAACAAACGGGGTGGGTTTAAGAAAACCCACGGGAAGAGCTCCCACCTTGGACCTAAAGGTGGGATTGGGAAGAAAAAGTTCAATGGAACGTGCTATAACTATGACAAACCGGGGCATAAAGCAAGTGAATGCAAACTTCCCAAGAAGGAAAATGGCAAACAAGCAAACATGATTGATAATCTTGTTGCTATGATGTCTGATTTGTCAATGATGGTCACTGAAGCAAACTTGGTTGGAACGGATGCCAAGGATTGGTGGGTTGATACCGGGGCAACCCGGCATGTGTGTTTTGACAAGAGTTTTTTCAACACTTTCAAGGAAGTTGCTGGTGAAAAGCTCTTCACGGGGAATTTTGCTACTGCAGATATCAAAGGCGAAGGAAATGTAATTTTGAAGATGACGTCGGGAAAGGAACTTACTTTGTCTAATGTGTTGTATGTTCCTGAGATTCGCAAGAATCTTGTGTCTGGTTGGCAGTTGAACAAGTTTGGGTTCAAAATGGTGTTTGAGTCTGATAAGGTCGTGTTGACCAAAGGTGGTATGTATGTTGGTAAGGGCTATGCCCTTAATGGTATGTTTAAGTTAAATGCAACTGTGATGAATGGAATGAATAACGATAATTCTGCTTACTTGATTGAGTCTTATACATTATCACAGTGGTGTATTGCAACTCTTTTTAGATCCCGCTGCAACGCGTGGGTAAACCCACATTTAATATTATAACAAACATATAATATTATCTTCTATAACGATTTAATATTACTAATAAATTAATAATATATAACTAATGAAAAGTCTTTTATATTACTATGGTTTATTAACTTTAATGAGGTGTTTTAAAGACACATTTGCCAGTCAAAATTAGTTAATATTATATGCATTGTGTGTTATATGATAAATAATTATACTTATACCTCTTAATTTTTAAGAAATAAAAATGCTTTATACTATAGTCCATAGATATAGCCATTGTTTTCTCTAATTACTAGTAGGTAACCTGCGCGTTGCGATGGGGTTGTAAATTTGCAAGGGTATGTGTCCTTGGTAATTATCAAATCTAAGTTTCAACAACTCCACTACAAATATAGACCATGATTGTGGATGGTCTTTTTTGGGAAGACCAAGGAGAGGATATGATCCATACTAGACCTCATCTATCGATACTTACTTTGTTGCATTGCCACATCCGTCTCTATGTGTAGCAAGAGCACTAGGCGACTTATGATGTTGAACCTGTTCTAATTATGTTGTCTACTCCCACACAGGCCATGCACACTCGCTACGTGTTTGGTAGATTATTTTGCGTTTTATTATCATAAGAAACATCAGGGTTGTATCTTCAGTGTGGCCTACATCACGATTATCGCACGAGCTTGTGGCCGCTATGGTTCATATGTTCTGGAGTTATTGCCGAATATCGATCATCGACTAATGGATTGGAGGATTTTTTTAGGGAATGAAGATATATGGGAGATTTCAAGACGTTGACCTTGGCTTTATAGATGGCCATGGTCAGATCTTTATATCTCATCCAGGGCTGCCCCTGAAAATTCAGGTGCCTGGGCTGAGTTTCAAAAATTGTATCCCTTAGCCTTAACTTTAGGCCTTAAAGGAATAAATAATGTAAACTATTTTTTAAGCTACGATTAACGTAATATCAAATTGATGGATCAAATTTTTTTTCCCACTTAGGTTGTAGACTAACAGTAAAGGGAACAAACCCTATTGGGGGAGGTTAGGAGTTCAAATCCCATAAAGGATGAAAATATAAATTGGTGAAAGTCTAATATAAATGGGTGAAAGTATGGTAATTAAAAAAAATTGTTTCATAACAAAAATAAAAGATAAAAAGGAAGTCAAAACCAATTGGTAAAAAGCAAAAACAACTAAGTGTGAGCCTCCTCATTTCATCTTCTTTATCCTCTCTTGTCCTACACTCATTTATAAACCTGCAAATTTTTTTCTCAAACTATTTCATTTTCTTCTTTAATTATTAACTTCTCTCAACATTTCTTTACTTTCTGTTTTATATAAACTACCATTCTCTTTGATTAATACTTGATTAACAATTTTGGGGCTCAAACATGCAAAAATCCATCGAAGTAAGGACATCACTGTTAAGAAAACTTGGATTGTCGGGGGGTCAATGTGCCCCCGAGAATTGAGCCCGGGACGGGAGTCCTCCCAGCACCCCTTAAGGGTCGGCCCTGATCTCATCCACTATCCAGGCGATGCCATTCCAAATCGATGATGTTGTGGAGTTACCGCTGACGCCAACCCACCCTGTAGCTTGATGCCCAACAACAACCGCCACAACATCCTCCACGTATTTACTGGGCTGTAAGGCTGCCCCATGACACGCATGCCATGATTGATACGTTATCTTGCCCGGGTCGAGGACTTGATTGAGTGGCTGGTTGACCACAAGGTGGATAAATTACGCAAAGATGGTGCTGACCCTATACCCTCACTGCCGCCGGCTCGAGAATATCCAGATCAAGGCGACAGGTCAAGATCCTAGCTAGCCTGCTATAGTCGTGGGTGTTGTCCGTTTTTTATTTTATACTTACATTTAGATTGTACTTTTATGTTTGGTGTGTATCTACACACTGATTTATCTATTTACAATTTCAGTTGCCTATAATGTTTGTTAATTTTACCATGTTTGGTTAGTTACTTAAACTTTTTTTAAACTTGTTAAAAATGATAATTATTAAGTAGATGTTTGAAACCTTAATTAACTTGATAAATATTGAATAAATGTTTAAATAATGTTTTTTAATACAAATATGTGTCATATAGATACATACGACATGTATAGCTATGGTTCAAGCAAAAATATAACTCACTTTGTTAAAAAAAAAATAGATGTGCATCTTATCGCCACCTATATCCATATAAGTGGCATATAACTATAAGTCAACCACCAAACACAAACTAACACAACATTCTTTAACGTTTAAGGTTGTATCCTATACGTCATGTATAATTCTATGGTTTAAGGTTGTATCCTATACCTCATGTATAATTCTATGGGTGTCCAAATAAACCAAAGCCTAAATTCAGGGTAAGTTGACCTTCACTCTCCAATAACCCAGGGGGTCAATATACACAAGTGTACAAAGTACAAGGACTAAACAATACTCTCCCTACAGTATAGGGGTCAAATACATATATATACCTCTTTCCTTGAAACTTTTACCCATTTTCTTAACAAGACTCACAACAACCAGCGAAGACCCAAGTTTTAGAGAGAGAAAGTAAATAGAGAGAGAAAATAAATAAATTATAGAGAGAGAAAGTTCGAGATCACCGAGAGAGAGAGCGACGGCATTAATGGCGGAAGGTCACATGCTGCGAAAACAACACAGCGACGAGTGCGTGAAGCTGTTCGTCGGTCAAGTCCCTAAGCACATGACGGAGCCACAACTCATAGCAATGTTCAAAGAGTTCGCTCTTGTAGACGAAGTCAACATCATCAAAGACAAAACCACTCGTGCTTCCCGAGGTTGTTAATTTCGTTACTCATTTGCTGTTTTTTCTTCACTCTTGCTTCTGGATCACAATGCGTGATTCACGTTATTGTTTTTGGTTCGTTTTTTTGTTTGAATTTGTTGTTTCCAGATTTGTGTTGACTCCTTCAGATTTGAAACCCTAATTGCTCGTTATCAGGTTGTTGCTTTGTTATATGTCCGTCTAGAGAAGAAGCGGACAAGGCTGTGGACGCGTTTCATAATAAGAGGACTTTGCCTGGGGTAATTAATTATAATTATTATTATTATTATTATTATTATTATTATTATTATTATTATTATTGTTCAGATCTTTGGTTTAATTGTTATGAGGTTGAGTTTATCTGTTTTATATAATGCATTGTGAAAATTCACGTGGTGGATGGACAGTTGGATTAGGGAGAAATGTGATGGAACATCTCCATCACATCAAATCACATTTACTTTTCTATGTTTGGCTGTGTCTATGGAAATTGTAGCTATTTCTATTTTTAGGATGTTTTGTGAAATTGCTAAGTTTTGTGTTTTTTTAAGATGTCTAACCTTATAGAGTAATAGGACCTATTTGTGCTCTCACTGTTTTGTTACAAATCTATGATGATTAATTTGTTTGTTGTCATTAATGGAATTTTTAACTAATAGTCAACATTTTTATTAAAATACATGCTGAATCAAATGTCTTGAACTTTTATGAGATTTAAGGAACAGTAGTTGGCGTCTGCATTGAGATGCAAATGATGTAAGATAATTGTTTATTTGTAGGAGTGAACTTTCACCTTAGTACATGCTCAGTATATGGTTTCTGGTTTAATTAAAGGGAGTTGTGATCACCTTTTCTTTTCTTATTTAAAAGAAACATGATCATAAAGTTCAGTAAAGTTATTGTAGGAAAAACAGGCATTATGATTTATGTAGCAACTTGCTTTATTGGACATCATCCTTGATTTGAGATTTGGGACACTCATTATTTCTCTTGCAAGGCACGACATCAATTATTTCAAATGATATATTACAGTTAGTGTTAGTGGTACTCTAGGATATTCATTAAAGTTATTGTATTTTGTCAACCATAAAGTATCTCAAACGTTGGGTTGCCTGTAATGTATATGAGGAATACATGTATTAATTAGCTATGGCTTATTCTATCTGTATGGGTACTTTTCAAACACCTACTAACATGTTAAAGCAAGGATATTTCCAGCAAGAAAACGACCAAATGTTATTCTAACTACCATAATACTTTAATGGCTAAAAGTTTTACTTGTAATCACGCAATGAAAGATGGCATGTAATGGATTAAACAAATGGTGCTTAGTTTTTTTCTTTTAACTTCTCATGGGGTTTTTGATGTTTTTTAAACCAGTGTGTTGAAGCCAATTAACCAAAATGATCTCAACCTTGTACACATGGTTTTCCACTTTTTTTTATTTAACGAGGCATGTCCTTTGTTATATCACCAGGCATCGAGTCCATTGCAAGTGAAGTATGCTGATGGCGAGTTGGAACGGCTGGGTATGCCATGTTATTTCATTTATCTAATTGAAGATTGATGTTTTCCACATATATCTGTCATTCTGTTGGCTGTTTAATGTCTGACATGAGCGTTATCTGACTAACATTTTAATTTCCTGTGACATTTTGCTCAAGAACACAAGCTTTTTATCGGTATGCTACCCAAGAATGTTTCTGAAAGTGAAGTTTCAACATTATTTTCACAATATGGCACCCTAAAAGACCTACAAATTCTTAGAGGATCTCAACAAACAAGTAAAGGTGCGCATGATATTTTTGGTCCTTGTTTCATCAAACTGCAAAATATTAAGTCTGCTATATACCTCTGTGGCTCTGTTTCATGTTTTAAATCATGATTATGACAGGTTGTGCTTTTGTAAAGTATGAGACAAAAGAACAAGCTGTTTCCGCTATAGAGGGCCTTAATGGAAAACACAAGATGGAGGTTTATATATGCTAGTTTCACTTTGTATTAATTATTTTGCATTGTTTCCCTTTTTTTCTGTTATAGATAGTTTCAATGTAGTAGTAACCTTGTTTGTCTCATTTTAGGGTTCAACTGTCCCTTTGGTTGTTAAATGGGCTGACACCGAAAAGGAAAGACAAGCTAGAAAAGCTCAGAAGGCTCAATCACTGGCTTCTACTTTGGCAAACGTTGACCCGAGTCAACATCCGTCTTTATTTGGAGCACTTCCAATGGGATACATGTCACCCTATAATGGTTATGGGTATCAGGTTTGTTTAATCATAGTCATTGCATCAGTCTGGTACTTTCTTTGTGGCTATTGCCATCTGGCATTGATGGTACTATATGAATAAGAGTTGATTTTGTAAGTAGGCTACTGGAACTTATGGGCTCATGCAGTATCGCCTTCCCCCGATGCAGAATCAGCCCCCGTTTGCCAACCTGAGCCCAACTCAAGCAAATGCATTACGAGCAGCCTCTCCAAGAAACTATGCAGTTCCCCCAGCCGGTTACATGGGCTCTGCTTATCCAACCGTTCCCAGGCTTCAATACCCTCTGGCATTTTCTGGGGGAATCAGGCCTTTCAGTGGCCCGTCTAGTCCAGTACCACCAGAAGTTGCAAATAATCATGCCCCAAATTCTTCAACTGTTGGTGGAAGTGCCCCAGACCATGTTGAAGGTTGTTAAAGATCTTTTCTGTAGACCATCTCTCTCTGTTGACTGTCTGGGTTGATGATGTTTCTTTAACTGGTCAAACGGGCTAAAATTTAAACACAATCAGCAAGTTCTATGTGCTCTAACGGGTCAAATTGGAAAAAAAAAAAAAGGAGTTAGCTTGATAGGGAATGACCCGCACAGGTTGAAAACTCCCTATTTTTAATGCAGAATATTACACAAGACCTCCTGAAATGTTTTTATTCAAGAAAATCAGATGCTATCAAATTATAAATTTTTTTGTAATCAGGTTTGATGCAGTAGTTATTATAAAAAATAAAAGTCTGGACAAAAAGTTAACCCGACCCGGCCATATATTGACGAGTACCAAATTTACCCATTTTTAGACCCATTGGCAACACGAACCCAAACGTACCATTAGCAGTGGCGCAGCTCAATTGGGGCGGGCGCCCCCCCCCCCCAATTTTCGCACAAAAGTTCTGATTATATAGTATTCGTATAGAAAATTTTGGAAATATAGGGTTTCGACGCCCCGAAACTGGTTTTATACCCTCCGAAACTAGTGACTTCCGACCGCCCAAACCTTCGGGTCAAGCTTCGCCACTGACCATTAGAAAAATTGACTCGAGTACCCGGCTTGTTCTTTAGTACCAAAATTTACCAATTTTGACATGAACCCGTTAGCAACTCACCAAAATATGTAACCCGCACCAACAGTTTAAACAGAAGTGTTTGACATGTACCAAAAGTAGCCCACTTTGACATGAACCCGTATAACCCGTTCCCAACCCATCCAATTTTCCACCTTTAGTTATTGTTGTATGTTTGAGCAGTTTGTTTCTGTGCAGGTCCACCTGGTGCTAATTTGTTTATTTATCACATACCTCAAGATTTCGGGGATGAAGATCTTGCAAATGCATTTAAAGGGTTTGGAAGGGTTCTAAGTTCCAAGGTTTTTGTTGACAAGGCGACTGGTGTTAGCAAGTGCTTCGGTATGGACTTCACTATATTACATTTCCAACAATTGTAACAATTCTGCCTCTAACCAGTCAGATGTTAGCAGGTTTTGTTAGTTACGAATCTCCAGCTGCTGCACAATCTGCAATAAATTCAATGAATGGGTTCCAGTTAGGTGGTAAGAAGTTGAAGGTTCAACTTAAAAGAGACAACAAACAAAATAAAGCTTACTGATTAGATAACGATGGTAAGCTAGCTATGGAAGGCTGCAGAACTCTCTATTTGTAATTTGCATATACGAGTTTCTGCAGTTGAACTGAACTTCTGCTATGGAGTGGATCTGGGACCCACTTGTAGCCAAAGCCCTGACACTTGTAATACTTTGTTTATTGTGTGCCTTTGTAATCTGTAATTGTGTAACATATTAATTCATTTAGTCATTGACTTTCAATATATTCATTCTTTTCTCTACATCTTATGTAGTTTAGTGTTTCGAAAGTTAATTTTAAAATTAAATTCAGATTCCTCTACCTGCTGAGCACCTTTCTGGATCTTGTTTTCTTGTTTTTCAAAATCATCTGACTTGTTCTTCATTTCTGTTGGTGCTGAAGATATCTCTCCACACGCGGTTCGTCTTCAGGTATTGAACCAAAATTATTTTATGTTCACAACATGTGCATCTTTTAGTATATTTCTCTCATGCATTTATTTTATACTCTGTTCTGAACTGTTTGTATTCGTTCATTAAATTCAAGCATATCTTTCATTCATAATTTTATGAAGCATGATATCTATTGCATGTTTTTATAGACCTCTTATGGGCGCATGTGTGTCGAACCATTTTACCAGTATATCTGCTTAGATTGCTTAATTAATTTGAAAACTGTGAACTTTACAATGTATTTAATCTTAACCGTTCGTGATTAGTTGCTTTTTTTAATCATAAGTAATAGCAAGTTGTAAGGTAGTTGCTGAGTTTTTTATTCATACTGTTCCTCTTTTTGTACACAGGCCAGAAACATTGGATGCATACTCTCCCACATGTGCTTTGTGTCATTTTTTCTGCAAATTGTTATTTTCTTGGAAATTGATCTTTATCCAGCTGGCTCATAGAGATAACATGAATACAAGGACCAAGGTACTGCCATGTCACTACATCAACCAATAGGTTGGTTACACCTGTATTGGAAATGAGATTGTAGTTGATTCTGTGCTTAAGGATGAGAATCGGCACACAGTGATATCAGGTAATTTAGTTACATGTGCCCTTAAAAAACTATAATACATGCCTTAATTGGTTCTGTGCATCAACATGGTCTTGGGAAATGTTAGAACCACATCCTAGTTCTGGTACATGTACATCCATAGTATTTTCTGTTATTTCCGTTACTGTTTATGTATTTTTGCAGTTTGTACACCATTAAAGCATGACTTTTGTTTCTGTTCCTACTACTTAGTAATTTAGTAAATGTTCAGATTATTATTATTGTGGTGATCTAGCTTTGTAGTCATATTGAATGTTTTGTTCATTTATAAAAGGTTTTAATAATGTAGACAAAGAGGTTACCTGGTGATGAGGTTCTGGTTCGGTGGACTGTGGTAGTGCAGGTGAGAGGATTATGGTGCAAGTGGCAGCCGGTACTGGACGTTGGTGGCGGTTACAGACACGTATAATCTGGAACCATCTATAACCACACTTTGGGTAGTTGGATATGTATCACCTAATACCATAACCGTCTCAAACTCATAGAAAACTTAGAAGTGATCTCATAGTCATACACGGTTCCATACTCAAATATCTATCCTGTTTCGGGTTCTTCTCTAAAGGTCCTGGTTTATATAGATTAGGTTCATGTATTTCGGTATCTGTCTAAAAATAATCAATTGCTCAAATTTGATAATACTCAATGTTTTAAAAACTGGTTTTTAAATCATATCGGATTTGGCTTAAAAATGGTTCAACCGGTTGAACCGGATTGTATCGGGTGGTTCAACCGGATTGACTTGTTAACTCTACGAATCCATAATTTACAACATGAACTCAATATAATCTAAAGAGTAAAGTGCACGGATGGTCCCTGTGGTTTGTTCAAATTTAAACTCTGCACCACCTCCTCCTCCAACCACCACCATATTCCCTTTATATCTCCTCTTCTCACATCAGATTACCACCACCACCATAAAAAAAAACCACCCACATCAATTGCAGGATAACAAATCTCCATTCATGACTTTCAATTGCAGGATAATAAATCTTCGTCTCTCTCTCTCTGGTAGCCCTCTCTTCGTCTCTCAGCGGTGATTTGAGTGTTTGTAGATTCCGGGTCTGGTTTAGGTTCAATCTCTTCGTCTCTCTCTCTCTAAACCTCTGCCCTCTCTTCGTCTCTCTCTCTCTCTGGTAGTTTCCGGGTCTGGTTTGGGTTCAATCGACGTCTGAATCAGCAACAGTGACGTCTGAATCAGCAACAGTTTCAGGGTCTGGTTTGGGTTCGTTAGCGGTGGTTTTATCTAAGGCTTGGAGACATCGATGGCTTGGAGACGGTTAAGACATCGATGGCTTGGAGACGGTTAAGACGACGTATGAGAGAACGGTTAAGACGACGTCTGAATCAGCAACGGTTGAAGATTCCTTCGAAGGCTTGGAGACATCGATGGAAGCAATTGATGAAATGGGTTGATTTAATTTATTGGTTTTGGTGAGGGTAGTGACATTGTTTGATGGGAGATGGAGAAGGATAGAAGAGAGGGTGTCATCAATTGATGAAGCAGAAGGTACTACAGTTTATGTAAAGTATCGAAGGAGGTGGTGGTGGTGGTTGGAGGAGGAGGTGGTGTTGGTTGTTTGAGGAGGATGAGGAGGTGGTGGTGGTTGGAGAAGGTGGTCTAAGAAATATATATATAAAAGATTAAACTACTCGGATGGTCCATGTGGGTAGTTTGGTCATTTTACATGATTTAACTGATAAAATTTAACGACGTTAGCTGGTAGGGACCAAAATGTTATAAAATGTCAACGTTGGGGACCATTGAAAATATATGGGGGCATACGTGAAATTTGAGCAAACCACAGGGACCATCCGTGCACTTTACTATAATCTAAAAGTGAATGATTACATATTAAAAGATAATTCAAAAGTTATTTCATATAAAAAAATAATCTAAAAGTATTCATTTTTTTAACAATGTTCTGTTAAATGAAAGTGTAGGCGATGTATAATTCATTGGAGTATTGAATTCATCAAGTTCACAATTGCTTAAAAGATGAAATTCACTACAATCGCCTTCTTCAAAATCTAGAGCATAACTATTTTCATCTCCTACATTATTACATAAGAAGTTTTAGTAGAAATAACAATTATAATATACTTAAATTACCAAAGATAAGTAACATATATAACAAGTAACAGTGTGTTTGAGGAGTCTGTTCGTGCTCTTCCTCACCAAACATGTTATCTATATTATTATTATGAAGTTCTCCTTCTCGCTTTTCTTGAACCACAAAAAAAAATCAATAGTTCAAAACCCAAAAATTCACCTTGTGCCGGTACCGGTATAAAGGTTCAAACCGGTATACCGTATTTTACCGGTGGTACGAACTTGATACCGTTTCGCCTTTATACCGGGGTGTTTCGTACCGGACTACCCTCCGAAAAATAGTATTACCGGTATAACTGGCCGGTACGTACCGGTTTTTAAAACATTGATAATACTTTAAATTGTTAAATGGTGTTGAATTTTCAACTTTAATCCATCCCTAGTTAAATGAAGGGTAGCATTGTTGAAAATTACGAAAACGACCAAAAAAATTGCCATGTTGTACTTATCAGCAATGGTTAACCGTAAATGCTAAATATTCTCGTCTTTAGGTAGGAGGCACAATAGTCTACTCAATAATTTAACTAAAAATTATATATGTTCAAAAAAAAAAAACTAAAAATTATATATATTTTTTTAAATGTATCTCTCATTTTATTTTATACACTCACAACAATTTGATGGAAGATGAACAACTTTTTATATACGGTGGTTTTGTTTTGATGTTTAGTAAAAAGTGACGATTTTTAGAATTTACCTTAAAATAAAAAAAAATGGAGAGAGATACGAGGGAGGTGCTCTAAAGTGTGTATAGTTTATGGATTTTCAACCAGTTTCATAGTTATAAGTGTTATCAAAACTAAAGGTGAATAGGTGAGTATTTATTTACACATACGCACTGGCACCCTCTTTTAAACTATTTTTTTTCTTATGTTTTGGTATAGTTGAAAAACATTGGGTTTGATATTAAACCTGATTTTAAACCCGAACCAAACATGTGGTTGAAATTGGTTTGTAATACTTCTTCAAACCAGTTCGAAATCGTTCAACCGACCTAAACCGGTTAAAACCTGGCTTCAAACTGATTAAACCTGATCCTTTTCACAAAAAGGTAAGGTTGGGTGGAAACTTGAATTGGTTCCACTTAAACCGGACTTGACTTTTTTCAACTAGCCCGACCTGATTTAAACCCGAACAGTTTTGGACTAAAACCCGCTTTGTTTACCTCTATGCCATTTCGCTATAAGTACAAACAATTTTGCTTTTCCAATTAGTGATTTTACTATAGTTGAAACACTTTATGCCATTTCTTTATAAGTTTCATGTGTTTGATTCTTAGTTTTGTATATCAGCAAAACATATTGATAGCCACCATATATAATCATTAAATAATATATATGTCCAAAAGGATATGGTGTGGATTGTTTGGTAGTAAGGTGTTTCCTGTATATTCGAGAGATGGATTAGAGTTCAAATCTTGCAAGGTGCATGCATAGGTAAAAAAAATTATATGTTATGAATTTAAATAATATGAGCTATAGCGAAAACAATTTTAAAGTAACACGACTTCTCCGTACTTAGTAAACTAATGAACTAACAGTCAGTCTGAGCGAGTGGGCGGTGTGGTTTGGAGCCAATAGCGCCTCCAAACACCAGCCCATCTTTGCCAAAGGGGGCGTCATTCATACCCTTTGTAAGTGGAATAGCCGGCGTGAGGGAGAAAGTGTGGAGGCGACAAAAGAATTAACCAATCAAGTTTTTTGTCCTGTCTTTTATTTATTAATTGTTAAACAGTTGTATGGGGGCTTTGAAGCCCCTATTGTCTATGAGGCACATACCTCACGCAATAACTAAGGGATCTCCAAACCACACCACCTAGCTTTACTTTGTGTTTCGGAGTTTCATTTAAAATAAGAAGAAAAAGGAACCCCCTCCTTATCTCTTTAGTTCTTTTTCTTTCTCTTTGTTTCTTTCCACTCTGATAGATTTTAGTATGAAAACCCCAAAATACTCTTGCCACCCTTTTGTTGGAAGGTAGTGTTACCAGGGTTGTATGTGATATCTTCATGACCACGAGAACCTGAGGGGATCTGAGTTGATGTTTAGCATCGAGGATATGAACCAGAGATGTTGCCGACTTGTGGTACATACGCGCCACAGAATGTCGACCGACTACGCAGTATGGTAACAAATGAAGAGATGATAGATAAATCATAATTTACTAACAAACACGAGAAATGAACACATACACATCATTCAATAAATCAAACTTCCAACAACCCTAAATCCTGAAATCATACCTTAAACCCTTGTTACATCATGTATAAATATCTAAGTTCTAATTAGAGATCTAAACCATAGAAGAATAAGAGGGTCCATCAATTGGCACCCCCTTGGCTTCTATTCCAACTCCCCCTGAAGCATCTCGCTTTGGCCAAAGCGAGGCGGTTCAGTCACATCAGGACAAATCATGGTACGAGGTTACATGGGAGTTTGGAAAATAAGGTGCCAAGCGCCTCGCTATGGCCAAAGCGAGGTGCTTGGCACAGGGGGGGATGAACTCGAACATTCTGATGTTGGGAGGGTTTTGGTTTGGGTTTTTTTGTGGTTTGTTTTGAAGTGTTTTTTTTTATAACTTTTTTATTTATTTATTGTATTTTTTTTTAAATTTAAAAAACAAAGTAATAACCCTAATCAAACTATAATTAATCAAGTAATCCCAACTTTAACATATTAACTTTTTTATTTATCTATTGTAATTTTTTTTAAATTTAAAAATCAACGTAATAACCCTAATCAAGCTATAATTAATCAAGTAATCCCAACTTTAACCTATTAACTTTTTTATTTATCTACTGTAATTTTTTTAAATAAAAAAAAACAACGTAATAACCCTAATCAAGCTATAATTAATCAAGTAATCACAACTTTAACCTATTAATAAAGTGTTCGATTGTCACTGTGAGTGGATAAATTATTCACGGAGAAGACCTCGTCGAAGAAAGATTGAACGAAGTAGCGAAACTTGATATGAATATGGTAGTCGATGGTCAATGTGACGTTGTTTTAGTTCAGAACATGCAAGCTTTATTTGGATTGGAATTGAAAGGGTTGAGTGATTTTTTAATGTTTATAATCGGATATTTACTGTTTGGATCTCATTGGTTTTACTTGTGACACCCGACATGTTCAAGTTAACATTTTACAAACACATGAGTCTACCTTAGCGAAAAACATTTACCAAACATACTTAACTAGGTCAGTTGAGTCAGATCACATTTCGTATTGTCCAGGGTATAATGATTCGGAGGATCATTGGGTTAATCACACACACACACAAGTCATGAGTCCCGTTGTTGGTGAATTACATGAATTAGATTAAGTAACAAACATGAATTGATCTATATATGGTGTATAATATACAAATACGTGTTTTAACGGTGTTTAGATGATTATCCATGGTTCTTGATGATTAACATATGTTAGGATTGCATGTTCATGTGTTAGGATGTGTTAAAATGCGTTAAAACGACAAAACCGGAAAACCTGAAAATGCCCAGTCTTGGTTCGACCTGTAGGGGGTCGAACCAGACATTATGATACTTAAAAGCTTCATTCGACCTCTCATAGTCTCATTCGACCTATGCAAAGGGTCGAACCAGACCTTAGTATAAATACCATACTTTGTCATTTTTCATCATTTCACAAACCCTAAACGCCTCTAAACACTCTCTCTCAACTTTAATCACTGAGGAAGGAGTTTTTGCCCTTGTTTTTCATAATCTAACCTACAAACATCTTCTAAACAAAGATCTAAGGTGTGTTCTTCATCCAATATCCTTTTTAAAGCATTTTTGATTCGTTTTTCATTAAACCCCAGAGGTCCAGATCTGTTTTAAGATGGTTTTCACAATTAAAAACCTTCCTAGCATCTTTCTAAACAAAACCTAATCATAATACATAAGTTTCATACAAGTTAACATGTGTTATGTAGTGTTAATGATGTTTTTATGCGTGTTATGTGTTGTATGATGATTATGTGCTGCATAGATGTTATAGAAATGTTCTAATGCTGCTATGGATGATAGGATTTGGTTATCTTAGGCTATTGATGTGTTGCAAAACACATCTCTTTTCCTATGTAATTTGTATATTGTTTGGTCAGGTTTTTAGTCGTTTCGTGTCGTTTTATTATATATTTATTTATTTTATTATTTTATAGGTGTTCGTGGAAAATGAGCTCAAAACAAAAGAATTTTAATCGAGACACGAGCACTCAAGAGCAGGTGGTCATGGACGTTGAAACGTAAACGAGGAACTTTGGTCGAGCCAAGAACACCCGAGTTGAAAACGTCAAGTACTAATAATATTAATAATAAAACAAAAATAAAAGAATGGGAAGATGGGCTCGTGGCCCATGTCAAATTTCACAAGAAGGCACACATTCATATATTATTTTTTTGGACGGCACATTATGGGGAAGAGATTATTATTGTCGAAAATATTCAGCCACAGAAACACAGAGGACATCAAGTCAGCCGCCACAAAGAGGATTCAACACACCTCGCAGCCGCCAAAAAGAAGTCGAACATTAATTTCGTGAATATCATCACAGCCGCAAGAGGAGGAATCGAGGTCGATCTACAGCAGCTTCGAATTGTTTAGAGGATTAATTGAAGGCCAGGAAGGCTCGGGTTCAAGAGTGAAGCTACGGGTTCGGTCACTAAAAGTTTAGTTTTTTTTATATTTATTTACTCCGTGTTCATAAATATTGAGACCATGACTTTGCATTATTTTGAACCTTTGTTTTTATTGTTTTTCATTATTATGAGTAGCTAAATCTTAAACCACTACCTAGGTTGTATGATGACTACATGTTAATTTTACAGTTCTCGGTTTATGGATTATTTTTGAATGGTTAATGTTTTGGTAAAGATTTGGTTGGTGTTTATTATGATGTGTGTGCGTGCCTAAGTCTAATTTATTATTTTTGAGAGTTCCATAATCGTCTTAGTGAATGTCTTTCATGTTTGGATGATTATTAGGGTTGCTTGCTAGGTGCTTGTAGCTTATTTTATGGTTTTGTGCACGAAAGCCATAGGAACTTGATAAGAGAATTTAGGGGACTTAGGTATTCTTCCATTCTTGAGACCGGGAGGTGATGGAATGTTGGGTTGTCTAGAGCTTTAGGTGTTAGGTTTTGGGTGAGACCGGGAGGTGACCCTATCCTAGTTGTCTTTAGTTTCTTGCAATTCCAAGTCATAGTTAACCCAATTAAATTGCTCCTTTACATCTTCGGGTGTATTGTGATTAGAGAGACCGGGAGGTGATCGAGTCATTAGAGTACCTTTACATTCTTAGTGAGGTGAGACCGGAAGGTGATCCGAGCTAGATAGCCAGTGTTTTATTCTTTAGGATTCTTTGGGGTGTGTTGGTGAGACCGGGAGGAGATCTAGCACGTCTTAGGGTTTCTTAAGTTATCTTTAGAATCTGGTAAGCCATTCAGTTTTCCATTACCGAGAGTTGTGAGTTTTCATGTAGGATTCTTGACCTAGGTACTGCCTTCCTATCCTGATATTTTCCTCAATTATCCTTGCTGTCTACTTATCTTATTAAATTATTTTATTTATTTTAATTAATTATTTAAAAAACCAAAAAAATCAACTTTTAAACCATTTATTTTAAGTCTTAGTCGAGTCTAGTTTTGTTTTCTATTAGTGTCCTGTGGGTTCGATACTCGGACTTACTTAGGCTGTAATGCATTGATAGGTACACTTGCCTGTCGTGTGGTCTAGTTTAGTTGAGTCTGTTTTATATTACTAGGTGTCTAGGTTGTTTATATTTTTATAGACCATACATAGCACATCAGTTATCAATTGTTGGATGATGATATTTTGCTCGTTTTGGGGATTTTGATAGATTTAGGGATTTGATTCATGATGTTATTATGGATGATATGATTAGGGGTTTTGTTTCACATGATAATCTGAGCATGTTGAGTTGATTGTTGAATGATTTCAGAAAGTTTCCTAATTGGGTAAGGTTTTCATGCATGATGTGACGTTTCCATAATTTTGCCATTTTGGGTAAGTATTAAAACGGATTGATTTTGGAATAAAATTGGTAGGGTTTTGTAGGGATATGTTATTCAAACTTGACTGTTGTGTTTCGTGATGTTTTCGGATAGTTTTGATGCGATTTGATGCGTTTTAGGAAGAATGGAACTGTAGGGGTCGAACCTGGCACACCTTCGACCAGCGTGGGGTCGAAGGTAGGTGTCCCAGGGTCGAACTTGGCTTCAATTGGGTCGAATAAGCTTATTTAGGTCGAACGAACTTGATTTAGGTCGAATTAACACATGTTAAGGTCGAATGAACATGTGTTAAGGTCGAATGAACATGTGATAGGTTGTATGAACATAAGTAAGGGTTGAAGGAGCTTATTGGGGGTCGAACCAAGGATGTTTGGGTTGAACCTATGCCACTTCCATGCTGATTCGACCCTACGACTTTGTGTGTGCGATTTTTGATGCAAACTAAGTGCTGTATGCTTGAAACTTATGTGTTAATCCTATGTACTTGATTAATTGATGTAATGGGTCACCAATGGGATGTCAGGTCTGTCTGGTATGTCCGGTTAACACTCAAACACATTTCTAAACACACGTAGTTAAGATCTGGACAATCGGGGACTAGTTAACCTTCGGGTTAGTAGTCAATATGCTTACTTAAACTCATTGATAGGTCGCCATTAGTCGGGGCTATCACACACGTGTCGGATTTCTAATTATCTGGAGACGCAATCTAAGGTGAGTTTCACAGCCCCACTCTTTACTGGTTTTGGTTTTCGGGGGAGAAAACATGCTGTAATCTTTAAACGTGTGTCAACTATGTTTTCATAAAAGATGTGTCAAACTATGTTTTGGTATTCATGTATTCTTTATGTATTGGAGTATTCATTTGAGTTACTATGCGATCTTTGGAAGTCCCGGGGAAAACCATGAATGTGCGGGGATGCACAACGGGGGAAATGTGGATAGATCTATTTGGGCGTGACCGACCCCACTCGTCGACTGGAGGTCGGACGGGTGCATGTTGTCTCTTAGGTATTTAGTATTCAGTATTCATTCGGGCAGTATTCATGTATTCACGTATTCGAGTTCAGTAATGGTTTTCCAATCGCAGTAGTGACAGGTATTCATTTGATTTGTATGCATGTGGCCTGGTTTGGCCAAGGGTATTCATTGAAACTTTTAGAGTCGGTCTTCATGAAAAACCTATGAACTCACCGGCATTATGTGCTGACGTTTTAAGCATGTTTGTCTCAGGTCGCTAAGGTAGCAGCTGTCGATAGGCGCACGGAGTCTCATGGCGTCTAGGATTCATATGCATGTTCATTGAACTTTTTCAGACTTTATGTTTTACTTCTGGGTTGTAATAACATTTTACGCTCCCACTGTGTTGGATAGATTTTGAAAACTTAATGGCAGTTTACGTTGTATTTCATATCATATAGATGTCGTTTATTGTGACCGTTGACTTGGATCCTGGTGTGTCACGCGCCTCGCGGTAAAACCCCGCATGTGGAATTTGAGGGTGTGACATTACTGGCTTGCCATTTATAATTTGGTGTTAGTTCATTTATTATTTATGGGTTTAATGTTTATTAGACAATTAAACATTCAAACGGATTATACAAATTCGAAACAAGCATTATAAACAATCAAAACAGACAAACATATAAACAAATGATGAACTGCAAATATAATAATCAGTTTGTACATACAAAAAAAATACAACTGAAAAAAGTCTACTGCAAAGTAAGATATATAGATAATCACTATGGCGGTGGTGGGGCTCCCGGTGCTGGTCCACCCCCTGGTGGATCGCGTAACCCTACCTCCCAATGTTGTGCCATCGCCTATATCGCCTCGATCGTCCACTGCTG
Source organism: Ambrosia trifida (assembly GCA_028751855.1). Lineage (NCBI taxonomy): Eukaryota > Viridiplantae > Streptophyta > Magnoliopsida > Asterales > Asteraceae > Ambrosia > Ambrosia trifida. Next base: position 12,221,121 of record CM054125.1, read on the forward strand.
AACCTCTTGTATCTGACCGATGCGACGATCAATGTCATCGGCCACGAAACGCGCAGCAGGAGTGAGGTCATCATATATATGTCGGGGGTACTAATTGTCACACCCTCAAAATCCACTTGCGGAGTTTTACCGCGAGGCGCATGACAAACCAGGATCCAAACCAACGATCATAATAAACAAGTCTAAAATGAACATAACGCAATTTCAAAACAATGTTTAAAATTCCCGTTTACAGCGGAAGCTTATTCAAAACAATATTCAATAGTAAACCAAATGTTCAACGTTTGTAAAACCATGCAACCCTAACTAGACGCCGTGCAGACGCGTGCGCCCTAGTCCAGTCGTGCTACCTTAGCGACCTGAGAAAACATGTAAAAGTTTACGTCAGCACAAAAATGCTGGTGAGTTTACAGGTTTTGTAATCCAAGTACCAAGTCATCTGTCCATACTATAACAAATCGAAAACCAGTGTACGCTAGCTAGGCGTATGTTTAGTTACTACCACGATTGGAAAACCATTACTAACTCGCAAACCAAATGTGTGCCCGATGTAGTAACCCTGTTGTTCCTGTTGTTCCTGTTTGAGACAATATGCACCCGCCGACCCTCCAAGTCGACGAGCGGGGTTGGTCACTCCCAATAGCGCTATTCACATTTCCCCGTTGTGCAAACCCACACATTCATGGTTCCCCCCGGGACTTCCAAAGATCGTGTAGTACACAATAGAAACCCATAGTATGACAGTAGTTACCAAATAATCGTTTAAACACATGTTTTCTCCCCCGAAAATGTGAAACCAGTTTTAAAAGAGGGGCCGTAAACTCACCTTAAGTTGCGTTACTTCGTAATACGAATAACTCAGCAGCTATGCTAGTCCCGTAAAGCGGCGACCTAACATATGACAGTTACAAGCACTTAGACTAATAACCCGCAGGTTAATTAGTCCCTAGATGTCCAGACCATAACCAAGTTCGTTTGAAAACACCGTGACTGTTTAACTGACCCAAAGTACAAGACTCGACATCCCATTGGTGACCCGAGACTTCCCGTGTTATGTTTACGCTCTCAAACATGCAATCATGCAATCACACTTAACATACGTTAACACACAACAAGTTATAGCACATAGCTCACGTATCACCGAATTACATCCAAACATATGTTACCAAGTTATTAGATATGTTACGGGGTTCCTAGCATGTTCCTACGTGTCAAATCGGGTCTCGGAATGCTAATTTACACTTACAGCAGCAGTACACGCGATTAGGAAAAGTCAACTAGCATTTAGGTTGGTAAACTGGCATTTAGGAAGGCTAATCGCATGTAACTACTAGCATTTAGGGCTATACCACATGTAACTACTAGCATTTAGGGCTATACCACATGTAACTACTAGCATTTAGGCTATACCACATGTAACTACTAGCATTTAGGCTATACCACATGTAACTACTAGCATTTAGACCCTACTCGCATGTATCTACTAGCATTTAGGCCCTACTCGCCTCTAACATAGGCGATTGGCCTCCTAATCGCCTCTAACATAGGCGATTAGGGTTGCTAATCGCCTGTAACCTTGCTGTTCCGGTTTTTCGCGCGTTTAACGCTCCAAATCAGATCCAGAACGTGTGTAACCATCCAATATCATCCCAAACACTATCCTAAACATGTTTCAACTAAAACCCTTCGTTTTGCCTCGTATTATCAGCCCTGCATGCAATCACGTAATCCAAACACCATTCACATAGCATGCAACATCACACTAACATGCGTAACTATAACCCTAATAATCAATTCTCAGATTTTATCATCATAATATCATTAGTATTCTGAATTAACCTAATAACATGTTAATCCTTCATCTTGAATCATAAAAACCCTAGCTTTCTAATCATAAACACACATAACACATGTATACTAGTTAAAATCCGATTAACAACACTTATTAATGATTTTCAGAAAGCTTTTCCGTTTTAGAACAGGTCTGGACTATTAGGGATTGAATAAAAACGTTTATAAAGATTGCATGGATGGAAACCAAACCTTAGATTTGTAAAAGAATGATGGATTAAGCTTGAAACCTTGTGTTTTGATCAAAAATCGCGTTCCAGAGGTTGTGTGTGTGTTGGGGCGGGTTATGGGACGACTAGGGTTTGTATAATGAAGTTTAGGAGGTCAAGTATGGTATTTATAGTCGTTTTTAGTCGTCCAGCCCGTAACTAGCGATTGTGCAGCCTTTACACGCGATTAGGGATCCTAATCGCATGTAAGTTCATGCAATTGGGGCCTAATCGCATGAACAGTCATGCATTTGGCCCCCTACTCGCCCCTAAAGTGCCTACTCGCCTCCCTTATAGGCGAATAGGCTTCCCTAATCGCCTATAGGGGCTGGTTTCGTGTGTTTTGCGCGTTAAACCCCGTTTTAACATATGTTAACACATATTCACATACCGACAAGTCACATAATGATTGTAAACACATAACACTTGTAAATACACATATTCACACTCGTTCACCAATTCCCGGGACTCGAGACTTGTATGTTCCGTATGCCCTGACGATCCTACAAATCGTCACCGTTTGTACACTTGGTTAAGGACTGACATCTAATGAACCTCTAGACCAACATCCAATGATCTTCTAGACTAAACCGATAGTTCCCGAACCATAACCCGACTTAACTAACCCAGTTAAGTGCAATATACGCGTGACTCGCTAAGGTAGACTTTCATCTAGACAACGTTGTTAACCAGAATTTGCCGGGTGTCACACTAATGTTGTGACATCCGCCACCTTCGACTTTCACCTACTTGACAATAATAGCCCTTCAAATATTTCCATTTTAGTCCCTGTCAAATTTCGTCGTTTTCAAATTTAATTTTAGAGCGAACTAAAATTTGTCGTTTATATTTATTATGGTTCGAGTATGAGTTTTAATCATGTGCGTATGATGAAACGTATTCGTAAAAGATTTTATAAAAAAAAAATTAAGATTTATGAAGTATAAAAGTGTATAAGTTAAGTTTTGTTAACTTAGTTTACTTTTTATAAGAAAAATCTAACAAAAACATTACTAACACTAACAAATCAAACTACAGGGGGTATTTCTGCCAACTGAGGAAAGTTGTATTAATTCAAACCCAACCCGCCCCCTGTTCCTTTTCCGGCGATTCCTCCGGCCAGCGACCACAAATCCGGCGAGCTTTAATTTGTTTAATTCTGCAGTTTAACTCGTTTTTTATTGCTTCAAAGCGTTTCTCCTCCATTAATCAATGAATTCCAATCATTATATCAAGTTATAACGCTCATTTTATTGAGTTCTAATCGGGTTTAATGAAGGTAACGCTCGGGACTTTTAATCGATTCAAAACGTGTTTTTGATTGTCCATTATATAAATTAATGCTTGCACTATATTTATGCACCTTTAAACATTCCAAACCCACGTTAAAATCCAGCAAAATCGTGTCCAAAAACATGCAAATTTGCGATTCATCTCTTGGCTTTTGAAGCTTCATTTTCGACTAAGAATCATGTTGTAAGTTTTATTTTCTGTTGCCGTTTTTGTTATTAATGAGTCCCGATCAAAAGCCCTTTAACACAGAGCGTTTATCAAGTCTTGATCATGATTATTAAAAACATAGGGTTAGGGTTCTAAATTTGAAATGGGGAAGAAGATGACTCTTGTTATATTATATAAGTAAATATATGTTTCAAATTAAGTATCAAATATGACCCTTGGTGCAGTGGTTGGGTGTGTGTCTACAAATTGAAGGGACCCGAGTTCGAGTCCCACTGTCCCTGTTTTGGTCCTCCTCAATTCAGAATTTGTATTTATATTTTTATTATTATTTGTTAAACATTTATATGTACAAAAATTATAATATTCATAATAAATCCATTTTTGCTCCAAAAATTATAAAAATTTAGGAGTAGCTTCTTGACACCTCATAGAAAATTATCCCACTTTAATTTTCTGAAAAATGTTTTATTTTTATATTTTTATTAATTTAAATTGTTTTAATCATAATTAATCGATTAAAAATTCATTTTTAATGATTTTAATCTCAAAATTTTAGGATAATTATTTCTAAGCATTTTAATCTGAAATAAAAATTATTGTTTCAGAAAACATTTATTTTTATTAATTTTCCTATTTTTAGTCATTTAAACATGATTTAATCTCATTAAATCAGTTTTAAATATAAATAAGTTTATAAAAATTATGAGAAAATTATTTTCATTAATTTCCATAAGAAAGCATCCATTTTCTATAAAAATAGCATTTTTGGATCATGTCTTGTATTATTAGTTTTATTTATCAATTACGACATAATTAAACATTTATTTATTTACACTATTTAAACATCTATTTTATAAATATTTTTCTTATAAAATAGAAATGTCTTATGATTGAAAGTCTTTATTATCATTGATGGATCTTTGAGTAACTCGTAACTATTTATTTCAATATTTATGATTATTGTATTTATTTACAATAATTAGTTAAAGTAATTAACTAAATTATTTTGTCTTAATTATTTAAACATATTTTTAACTAAATACTTAAATGGTAATAATTATATTATTTAAACCACATTTACAACCTTTCATATATTATTTGTGATATACAACTGTTACATTAACGCGACTTATCATAAAAACTCTACTTCCCCAAATCGGCTTAGCAAACCCTAATGTCTTAGACCCTAGTTACCTTAGACTTTTTAGACACTTCCTTATTAGTATTATTACACATTATAGGTTGAATTCCTCGGAATTCTCATTACTTAGCTCACGTCCGCTTAAGTGGATTTTGATCGCTTTCGCAAACTGTGAGTATATCTTTCCCCTTTTTACTGTCCTACTATTTTGGGGTGACTCATGTACTTACTATCAAGTTTCTATTTCTTTTACTAAATGCAATTCTCATGTGTGTTTGCTTTATGTTAATTGGTGTGTCTATGGCTTGTCAAAATCATTAACCGCTAGGCGGCCTAGCATTTCAATGAATAGTACTATGGTATACCCCCTTGAGACTCTGTTGAGAGAATCTTGGTCATTGTCTTGTTAATTCATTATTCAGTTGGTTAGTCATGTGTTAGTCATTATTCTCAGGTTTGGTTTTGAACGAATATTACTTATTACATAATTGCAAATGGTACCGCACATGAATTGCTAAACATTTTTCCTACTATATATATTCAAACAGTGTATGCTCACCAATACATTTTTGTATTGACATATACTATTTTCGTACATGTTTCAGGTTGTTTTGAGATGCATCCTTTAAGCTTTCGGATTTATATTTAGATTTTGATTCATTGTATTTCAATTTAGTTGGCAGTTAGAATCGTTGTATTTCATTTGAATGTAATAAATTATTTAATCAATGTATTCAAATTTACACTTTAGTCCATGAGCTATTGAACAATCGTCACTACGTGACACCTCGATGTTTCCGCCATCGGTTGGGGTGTTACAATGTTGTGGTGGCGGCGGAGGTGGGGGTCCGTCATCGTCGTCATCGCCACAGTCACCCGCCTGGTCTGGCAGCAAAGGTTCTCACGAAACCCGCTCATGGTAGACCGGTATATCATCGGGCGCAGGAAGGGGGGTCGGCTCAAACGCGGTCCTGCTGCCGAGAGATCGAAACCGATATACATTCTTCTCGACCTCCAGCAGGATCCCCATGCTCCGGACGTTGGACAATCCCAACTCCAGCGATGGGATCCTGGCCGACAGCTGAGGGTCAGTCTTTGGCGCAAGGTTCAGACGACGCGCGATGACGATGACGAACACCCCGCCATATAGATGTGCGCAAGCCTGGCGCTTGTGCGCACACTTAAAGTACTCCACCAGGCCCGCGACATAAGTAAACAGTACAAAAAGAAAAGGCCACTTTGGTTGACCTTCTCTCGACTGTTCCCCCGTGCTGCACCTGCGCCGCTGCTCAGTAAACCCCTCCTCAAACTCCAGGTACGGGTGGCCCACTAAAGGGTCCGGTGGTGGAGCCCGTCGACCCCTCTATGGCGGCGCAACCACCGTCGCTGACGACCCAGCGTCATCTGCACCACCATAAGCCCCGTCAAAAAAACCTGTCTCCATATCTATGTAAACAATAATTTTTAATTAATAATAATAATAACAGTAATAATAATAATAATAATAAAAATAATAATAATAACAATAAAAATAATAATAATAATAATAATAATAATAATAATAATAATAATTTTGTTAAATATGCAGAAGACTGACCGTCATACCAGGTCGAGGTCAGTCTTCTGCATATTTAACAAAATTATCACCTGGTTTATAAGGTTCTTCCATTTAGTTTATCCATATTCTCTTCGTCCATCTTGGCAACCCTATGGAGTCTTTGGTTTCACATTGACTTTTGTATCAAGGACAAGATCATCTTTAAGATGAGCCAGGGCCTGATCCATAAAGCCAAGGTGGACCCAAAAGACGGCCTGTGGCTGTAGAGCCGGGTGAAGAAGAAATGGATAACTAATGGAAGAATGCTATAAACCAGGTGCTAATTTTGTTAAATATGCAGAAGACTGACCATCGTACCAGGTCGAGGTCAGTCTTCTGCATATTCAACAAAATTATCACCTGGTTTATAAGGTTCTTCCATTTAGTTTATCCATATTCTATTCGTCCATCTTGGCAACCCTATGGAGTCTTTGGTTCCACATTGACTTTTCTATCAAGGACAAGATCATCTTTAAGATGAGCCAGGCCCTGATCCAAAAAGCCGAGGTGGACCCAAAAGACGCCCTATGGCTGTAAAGCCGGGTGAAGAAGAAATGGATAAGTAATGGAAGAACGCTATAAGCCAGGTGCTAATTTTGTTAAATATGCAGAAGACTGACCATCATACCAGGTCGAGGTCAGTCTTCTGTATATAGCCCCGAATACCGAACCGATATCGATACCGATCCCGTACCGAACCGAGGGTGTTCGGTATCGGTATATACCTTCACGCAACGTTCTCCTCTTTTCTTTGATCTTTTTATAACGATTACGTAACCATTTATCATTCCTGTATCTTGTACCCAGTCCACCAACTCATCACGTGTGGAAAATGTTTGATCAGTCTCAAACCAAAATTTGATCGGGTTAGATCCATCCTCCTGATCTTCTACCTGCTTCTCCTCGCCAGCGCTGTCTTCATGGTGCGTATAGTCTTGTTCTTCAAATGTGTCATCACCACCGTAACCGTAGTAAGTATAAGGACCGTATTCGAGTTGACGGGGAGAGTCATCAAAATCATACGGGTCCTTCCAGGGTGTATTCAAGTCCAGTTGCACCGTATTGTCACGGTAACGAATGCCAGACTGACCATCCTCCACATTACTAGACTAACCCTCATCGACATTATATGATTTTAACTCGTTGTAAGAATCACCGAAAACGAAGTCATAATATGACATTTTAGATGTTGTGGATAAAGAATTGAAATCGAATGGGTTTATAATGAAATCGATCGAATTTATAGGTAAAATCTGATGGGGTCAGGCGCCTCGCTTTGGTCAAAGCGAGGCGCCTGGGTTAAATTTTTCAGAGAATCTAACGGTTTATGTCTAATCAGCCTACAAAGCGCCTCGCTTTGGTCAAAGCGAGGCGCCTGGGTTAAGTTTTTCAGAGAAATTAGGACCACCATAAACCACAGTGACGAAGCCAGGAATGTTTTCCTATGGTGTTGGTTTTTTCAATACTCAGATTTATAATAGTACGGTGTCAATATTTTCAAATTGGGTCGGGTCAAATCACACAATAAAAATCGACGTCATAATAAAGTACAATATCATTGAGATAACACACAATAGAAATACAAATTCATTTAAAATATATAAAAAGAAATTACATTTTATAGTTGCTCCTTATAGAAATTACATTTTAAGGCATTCATACACAAATAACAATCACATAAATAAATTTCACATTCTATCAACTAATTTAAACTCTATTAAAGCATTTAAAAATCAGGTTATCAAGTATTCATGTCTCTTTTTAAAATTAAAGATTAAAGAATAACTAACATTTACTCATGTTATATTGTCATTGATTCTTTGATAAACATTTCCTTGCAACTTATCTTAGTTCTTGAGTCTTTGACAAATATAAACGAGGACCTGTAAAAACACCTAATCTACTAAGTCATGAATTAATTTCAACAAAATCTATACAAAACTCACTAGAACTTACAGCAATCAAACATTATAATTGGTCCTCTGCTCCTCAAAGCCTCATTCGTTGGTGGCTGACAAAATATAGTCATGTATCTTTTTAATTTAGGTTTACCAATTTTATATTTTTGATGGATGGGCCTATTATGTTTATTGGCTTGTTGGGTTAAATAAAAAAACTAAAAAATATGGGCCTCTCAATGATTTCATGTCTATCATTAAAAATTAAGTAATTGGGATTACCATTTTTAAACTATAAGTTTTTTTTATTAATTAAAATGTTTAGAAAAATAGCAACGGTGTCGTTCGTAAAAAAAACAATGGTGTCGTTTGTAAAAAATCAATGGTGCCGCTCGAATATTTTCTATTACACGTTACATATAATACCAAAATTTGAATGGTATCTTTACTCTTATTAGATAATTAAACCGTGATGGCTCACAAGTCACAATGGGGGACCGATGGAGTTGGTTGAGAGACGAGAGAGTGTTGATAGATAGATAGATATTTAGTTATTTAGTTTCTTGGACCACATAGGGACTAGGGTCCATATCATTTATGACCGGAGGTTTCCTTGTAATATCGATCTCATTGTTGAGTTTACGCGTTATCCTTGGTTTATATCCTAATTCTTGTCCTATAGGACGACCTTGTTTCATGTCAATGGCTTCCACTTCTTCTTCCTCTAGTAGCAAAGCTTCTCTTGCTACTGATAATTCCACTAGATATGATGTGTTTCTAAGCTTTAGAGGCGAAGATACTCGTAACTCTTTTACTGATCATCTATATGATGCTTTAGTACGAGCAGGACTTCACACTTTTAGGGATGATGACGAGATCGAAAGAGGCGAGGAAGTGAAGCTGGGAATCGTGAGAGCAATAGAAGCATCCGATGCTTCAATAGTAGTATTATCAGCCAACTATGCAAACTCAACATGGTGTCTTGATGAGCTCAAGTTGATCCTTGAGGAAAGGAGGGTGCGAAATCATTTTGTTCTGCCGGTTTTCTATCATGTTGATCCATCAGATGTTAGGAAGCAAAGTAAAGAGTTCATGATCGAAGTCAAATCCTGTGGAAGGTGGAGTGTTCATAATGTGAACATGTGGAAGGCAGCCCTCACGGAGGTTGCCGATTTGGCCGGCCTGGTTCTCTCTGGGTATGTTTCCTTTTTACTGCATAAATTTTAATGGGATAATTGCCAAAATAAACAGTTGACCACCCAAAATTACCAAATTACACGTGTAAAGTCTTTAGACGCTTTAATTTTTAAGGTCTCTGCGTCTAAACTTTAGAGCGAGGCTGTTATTTAGACGCAAAGAGGCTAACCTTTTTTTAGACGCGGAGAACTTTTTTTAGACGCATCAGTGTTTATTTTGGCAATTTTTGTTGGTCAACTGTTTATTTTAGCAATCATCCCAATTTTAATCCTTAGTGAAATACCTTGGAGTTGATTTATGACAAATAATTCTTTGTCCAATTGTGAATGTTTACCTTTAGCTGTAACCTACACAATGCAAGTAGCCCGAAGGGTTGTGGTTATAACACATCGAGTCAAGGATGAAATGGGTCATTTTTGGTCCGGGTTAGCTACTTAGCTTGGTCCGTAAACACGTTTTGTTGCTTTAATTCTCTTATAAAGTTGTAAATATATGGATTAGCTATGATTACAAAACAATGGTATTACATTTACAGTAATGTAAATCAATGATAAGATGATTTAGGAGGTTTTATAAACTTTCAACCTGTTTGACATGTTTACCTTTTAGTTAAACTTTTATTTGACCCGTTTGAGAAAAAACATCTATGTAAAGTAAAGAAATACGTGTCGGAGGTGAATGTTGGTCCCACAGATGGCGGCAAGCGTCCAAGTAAAACACCATCCGTTGCAATGAAACATAGGCAAAGTCCACAAGTATACAACTTCTTCAGGTAGATTCCAAATCACAACATTACTAGTAGCCGCTAGATAAGCACCGTGATGATGCAGCACCACCCCTTTAGGACTAGACGTTGTACCCGAAGTATAACACAAAGCAATACTTTGCCACTCGTCTTGTGGTGGCTTCAAAGAAAACTCGGGGTCACCGCATTCTAGAAACTTCTCATACTCAAACGCGCCTTTTCCTAGAGCGTATAGGAGGTTGTTTGGATCACATTCAATGCTTTCATCTTTAACAACAATTAGATGAGGATATTTAAAAATGACTTATGTTTTATCTTTTTAGAATCTGTAAAGCTTGTTCAGCAAGTTTGAAAAACTCTTGATTAACTATTATGACTTCTGATGATGAGTGTTCTAGAAGGAAGCTAATAGTCAGCACATTGAGGCGAATGTTGATTGCGTTTAAGACTCAGGGCCGGCCCTGAGCATGGGCCGGGTGGTCACCGGCTCAGGGCCTGACCCACAAATGGGCCCGAACTTTTTTAAAAAATATACATATATATATTAAATTCTATATTTAAGATATATATTTGTGTTTTGTAAATAAAAGTCTTGTTAGTAGAGTTGGAAATATTATGCAAATTTAATGTAGAGGTCTCAAGTTCAAGTATTGGTTCTAGCATCATATTTAGTTTTTTTTTTTTTTTTTTTTTTTTTTAAATTCATTTCTCTTTACAAAATTTTGAGCCTCAATTTTTTTTTCGCCCGAGACCCAAAATTTTTTTAGCGTTCTCGGAGACGGCCCTGTTAAGACTGCTCCGCTCATTGGAACTCCAAAATGTGAAATTTGGTATATTTATCACACGAACAAATTTGGTTTTTTTATAGAGAATTGGTACCGGATTTGGTATATGTATCACAAATAAACAATAATCGAATTGGCAAAACAACCAAACACGTTTATTTGTCAAGAAACTAAACTCAAAACTTGATTACAATTTTCCCTGTTAATTGGTATATGTAGCTAAACATTCACTTTAGACTATAACTAGTAAAACCTATTAATTAATTCCAGTATAGTTATGTAACACACATCCTATTGTAACTCAATTAGTATCACTTAGGTAACACAAACTAATTAATATATTGTTTTATATCTATCAACTCTTGATCACGGGCTGATGAGTATCTTCTAATCGCATCCACGTATAACACCATGAGTACGATTAGGAATTCCCAACATTTTTGTCAATAATTTACTTACAAGGATAATTCTAGTATACATAGCTCTTGTCTAATCTTAAATTTTGAATCAAGTTAAACTAAATGATGTGTTAATTTGAGATAAGAGGATAAAACAAAGAAAAGTTTGACAACGTTAACATATTGGTAACTCTGTACACTATTCTTTTTTTTTTTTTTTGGTCAAATTCATGTCTAAAAAAGTGTGTAAGTAGATTAGAACAATTTATGTCTAAACAATTACAATTTAATAGAAAAACTAATCATAATCGCCTTGTATATATTTTTTTGTTGATTGTACTTTGCATTTGGAAAATTTTCCACCTCATCAAATTTTACAATCAATCCTTAATTGCCATCTATTGAATTTGCTCATCTTCCTTGTTGCTACAGGCCTGAAACGATATTTATGAAGAAAATTGTAGATACAATTTACAATAAGCTTGATCGCAAACAAGTTTATCTTCCACCTAATCTAATAGGGATGGATGCCCGACTTAAAGAGATCAATTCATGGTTAAAGAAACCGGATAGGGTTTTTCTTGTAATTTGTGGTATGGGAGGAAGTGGCAAGACAACGTTGGCCCGGTACATTGTCTACTCAAATTGGAAAAATTTTGATAACATCAGTATCGTCGAAGACATTGGTAGTAGGTGCAAAGAACCTCATGATTTGCTTCTGCTACAAGAAAAACTTTTTGGAGATATTTTAGGGGGCAAGAAAAGAAAAATACCAAGTGTTTGTCAAGGTACATATAAGATTAAAGAGGCCTTACAAAAGAGAAAAGCACTTATTGTTCTTGACGACATTGTTGAACAAAGCCAGTTATTTGCTTTATTGGGAAGCGGGGATATAAATAAAGAAAGCAAGATTGTAATAACAACGAGGGAAAATAGTACATGCCAGTGGTTTGAATCTAGACCTTGGAGGTGTCAAGAGTACAAAATGGAATTACTAAATGATGATGAATCATTAAAGCTTTTCAGTCTTCATGCCTTTAGATCCAAAATTGTGATGGAAGGTTATGAGGAGCTTGCAAAAAAGGTATTGAAGTATTGTGAAGGAAATCCACTGGCTCTTGAAGTGTTGGGTTCCTCTTTACAAGAAGATAATAGCATCGCATCTTGGAAAAGTGCACTAAATATGTTGGGAAAAGATATACATCCCGGAATTCATCGTGTACTCATAAGGAGCTACAATTTGTTACCATATGACATTGATAGAGAGCTGTTTCTGCATATTGCTTGTTTCTTTATTGGCGAAGACATGGATTATGTGGTAAAGATATTGGAGCATGATTACTTGGCGATGTCAAGGATCAAGACATTAATTAAGAGATGCCTTCTTTCTATTTCACCAAACAAAAAACTGTTGATGCATCCATTACTTCAAGAAATGGGGAGAACAATAGTTCATCAAGAATCACCTAAAGATCCCACAAAACGTAGTAGAGTCTGGTGCAATAAGGAATCTTATGATTTGCTGAGTAAAGGGAAGGTAAGATGTTTTATTATACGTTGAAGCTTATATTCCCTTTCACAATCACTATTTCATCTGAAGCTCTTTATTTTGATACTTTTTTTTTTATTTAGGGTTCAAAGACAATAGAAGGTCTAGCACTTGACATGAAAATACTGAGGGAAAGCAAGTATGCACTCAAGGTAATGTAGAAAAAGTAAAACTAATGCCTGCTATGATGTTTGAATTTTATGGAGAAAGAAAAAAATGATATTTTGTGTAAATTGTAACTTTCTTATTTCAATAGCTACATTTTTAAGGGTTAAATTCTCCAATATAAATGTGCTTTTGTACAACATTTTTAATTGAGCTTGTATTTTTGATACTATGGTTGTACTCAAAATACAAGTTTGTTTTTAATTGTAAAAAGTACTTGAAACTTTTTGATACTTTCGTTTTTTCCACATTATATACCATTTTAGCGACACTCTGGGACATGTTTATACCGGACATTGAATTTTTTTCTCCGGGTATATTTGGTTCATTTAGCTGTATCTGTATGGGTGAAGCATGCCAATTGCCAGTCTTAATGCTAATTTTGCAGGCACCAACTTTTCGGACGGATTCACTTAAAAATATGGATGAACTAAGATTGCTCCAGCTCAAATACGTGGAACTCACTGGATCCTACGAGAATTTTTCAGAAAATTTAAGATGGATCTGCTGGCTTGGGTCCCATTTAAGAACCATACCTCGTGACTTATGCCTGGCAAACTTGGTTGCTTTAGATATGAGCTACAGCTTCTTGGAAATATTTGAACTGCCCACAGTAGGAGATTCATTATCTTTATATTACATGGCTTTTTATGTTATTAGTTTTTTTTTGTGGTCTTTATGTATGCTTTGCAACAGGTTCTTCAATCACTACAGGTTCTGAATCTCAAAGACTCGCACAATCTACGTAGTATCCACAACTTTTTGTTACTCCCTAATCTGGAGACTTTGATTCTTTGGAACTGCCACAATTTGTCTTATGTATGTGAAACCATTGGAGGCCTCAAGAATCTTCTTCTTTTAAACATGATAGGGTGTGAAAACTTCTGCAAGATTTCAGGGAAGATTACTAACTTTTCATTGCCCCATACAGTACAACGGTTATTTCTCAAGGACTGCTATATTGAGTGTGCCGATTCTTTTCCTCTTAGATTCAGTGCCCAATCATTTTTACAATACTTGAGTTTAGGCAACAGTCTCTTCGAATTCTTGCCTGATTACAGTCATCTCAAAAGTCTTAGGGTCCTTGACTTGACTTTGTGCTTCAGACTTAAACAACTTTTATGTCTGCCAAGTACACTTGCGGAGTTATATGTGTATTACTGTATCTCTCTGGAGAAAATATCTTTCCAATCAGGTCAATTCACATTGCAAGAGTTTGGCTATGAAGGATGTACCAGTTTGTGTGAAATTGAAGGCTTTATCAAGTTAATGCCACTAGCCAAACTTGACGAAGCTGATTTGGGACATATGAAGTGGCTAAAAGAATATCAAAATTATGAGGTGTGCTTGGTTGGTGATGATGAACTTACAATAGGCAGAAGTTGGCAACTCCAGGTTTTCTGATCTGCTATTATGTGTATTACCTGTAAATCTGTTTCTATACGAATGATTGATCTTTGTTGCTTATTTGGTGCAGATGTTGTATGAATTTAATATAATTAGCATATCTCTGCCCGACATAAAGGATGCAAACCTGATGCCTAATTATATTTCAGAATCCCCATTTCTATCATTTGATGTGCCTTTGTGTCCCAAGACTAAGAGACTTAAAGGGTTAAACATAAGTCTTAAATATACAACATTAGATGACGAGAATTGGGCATGGTTTGTTAAAATCAGTACAACCAATGGCGTTGACTTGATGTACAACCCCAGAGTTTCTGGTAGACCTGCATTTGGTGAAGTTGCTATATGGTTAAGCTACTGGCCCATTGGAAACACATTGAAAGTTGGAGATAAAGTTAATGTGTCTATCATTGTGGTTAACGGATTAGAAGTTTTAGAGTGTGGTGCAAACCTTGTGTACACTGATGATGAAGCAGTGTTTGATGACATTGAATTATTGGATATTCTTGAAGGAGGTGTGTCTAGATTTCAACTAACCACAGGAGCATACTATCTTTGTCGCCGTGATTTCTTTGAGTTAGTGGAGGCTGGCAAAGGAATTCCTGGTTGGTTTAGTGTTTTAGTTGGGCATACCATTGACCATACGGGTATGCTTTCTTGTAAATTATTTTTGGTGTTTTTAACTGAACTTAAGTTCGTATCACACATTATTATAGAGGTACGAGGATGGAGAAAGACCGGGAGACCTCAGCCATCAGATCAATCTTTTACGGAATTGAAAACTATCAGATGCATCATCCATGGTCCTGAATCGGTAAATGTGCTTTGTAATTTTTCTTATTAGGCATGAATTTGTTACCTGAATCGGATGAGATCACCCCATACATATGCAGTTGATATTAGATATGGAATCTGATTGCAAGTACTATATAAAACGTCTGTTATTTTAGTTTGTTGGTGTTACTAGAATAATAGGGAGCAAACTATAATGTTCTGAAACTCTCTACCATTGCAAACTCAAGGTGTTAGCATAATCTTTTTTGTGACCAAATACAATGTATGTTTTTTTCAAAATCACTAACCCTTAGCATTTCTCATATGATACTTCAAGTTTGACGGAAACGTGCTTTTTTTTCTTTCTATGTAATACGAGTTAAGATAAGTGAAGAGATATAGTCTGGTTTTGTCTTTGCAACTTGATATATTTTAATGACCTTATTTATCGAAAACAAACAGGAGCTGTTTTACAAGATCGCAGAAACGTCTAAAATTGTCAATGAAAGTGGAATGGATATTCCATCACATAATGAAGGAGATTCCAAGGTAATCATAAGTTGTTTAAATTGAGGTTAGAACCCATTTATATGACTTGATATATTTTGATAAACTTGGTCTGGTGTTTATCGAAAACAAACAGGAGTTGTTTTACAAGATCGCAGAAACGTCTAAAATTGTCAATGAAAGTGGAACGGCTATTCCATCACGTAGTGAAGAAGTTTCCAAGGTAATCATCATATATTAAATTGTTTAAATTGTGGTTAGAACCCATTTATATGACTATCAAAAGTCAAAATAATGGCTTGAGAGTGTTTATCTGAAAATTGCATAATTTGATTCAATATTTGTTGTCGAAATTAACTTTAGGGGTTTCACAAGGGTGAGCATCCAACTATAAAGGGCAAGATCAAAAGCAAGCCCCGGTTTATTCGATGTCCAAGATGCCTGAATGTTCTGCCAGAGCCGCCTGATGTTCCCGTGTACAAATGTGGAGGCTGTGGTGCTTTACTTCAACCAAAGAAGAGAACAGAACCAATTAGTCAAACATATACCGACATAACCAGCCAAACGGCAACTGAAACCGACATAACCAGCCAAACTGCAACCGACACCGACATAACCAGCCTGTCTCCAACCTACACCGACATAACCAGCCCATTTCTACCCTATATCGCCATAACCACCCCAAATCTAACCGATTCAGATACCGACACAACTACACCTTGGTTTTAAAATACGTTGCATAATTAAGAGCACATGATGGACGATGCGATGCCCTGATGAGATCACATCAAGCGGAGCGATGCATTGCTATCTCATTATGCAAGGTATCACATGACGCGGTCCATTGCATGATTCAGACTTATGCACGCAACATGCCCTCCGTAATGGACCCGTGATTTTATTTTCATGAAAGGTGATCGTGGCATTAGCATATTTTTAAGTGAATTATGATTTGATTAAAATTCAACTTTATCATTTTTTGTGTCGATATCTGAATCAGTTAGACTTGGGGTGCATAAGTCTGAATCATGATTTGTATACTTCTTAAGTGAGTTATGATTTGTATACAAGAGTAAATTACGGTTTTCGTCATGTCATGATTTGATTAAAATTCAAGTTTATCATTTTTTTCCCGAGAAACTTAACTCTCTTTGATGGGGACAGAAATTGCCATCTTTGCCTGAGGTGGAGGTTGCGGTGTTGATGGTGGTCGCCACTAGATCTGATGATAACAGCGGTGAGGGTGGTGGTCAACTGCGAGCACTTGTATGACATGCTTCATCATTTATACGATGATGGGTGTTAAGCGCCAATATCCGATTACGAATGGACCTTCCTAATTAAACCCCCTCACTTCTAATTTAACCCCAAAGCAAAGCGCCTCGCTTTGGCCAAAGCGAGGTGCCTGAGTTAATTTTTTTCAGGGAAACTCAGACTTTACGTCTAATCATACTGCAAAGCGCCTCGCTTCTAATTGGACTTTACGTCCAATATCAATTAATTAAGGTGTGGATTACATGATTTTATGTTATTTTTATTGTTGACTTGATTTATGTGTTTAATGAAATATATTTGAAGTATGTTTATTGGTAAAATGTTTGCATATATTATAGGAAGATAATCTGTGTTTTGCATTGTATATTGGACAAGCCGACCAGGTTAATGCACATGTGCAAAACGTAGTTTATAATGTTAAAAGTAATGTTAAATCACAAATTGTTATAAGTAAGTAACAATAATGCACATGTGCAAATGTTTTATTGTAATTACCAAAGTAATGTTATTGCACATGTGCATTCAGATTGAAATATTGGTTTTCTTATGTGCTCTTTATTATTTGTAATTAACAGATGGGGAAAACAACAAAAAAAAAAGTAAAATTTGTATTACAATCAAGGGAGAAAGGAACCAAAAAGTTGCCGGTGGCAAGTGAAGATGATGACACAATTATTAATCAGAAAGTTGAATCAGGTTGTCATTACTTATTTAGTGCTGATGTAATTGGTATTCCCTTGTTCCATGTTATGTTCTTTATTTATTATATAGCAGAAATTGATTGAGATCCGTTTTATCTCCCAGAAGCAGAAGCTTGTGATGTCACGGTTTATCAGGAAGTTGAATCAGGTTATTAGTTTATTTAGTTCATTTATATAGAATGCACATATGCATTTTTTTGTTGTGAAATATTAAATGTTGAATGTTTGCACACAAAATATCCTATATGTAGATAAAGAATTAAAAAGAAAGGTTTAAACGAGATCAAACAAACGGAAACATATTGAAGAGGCGAATAATGATGGTATGTTGTTTTGCCCAATATTTAACATATATAGTTGATTATGCACATGTGCATAATTATGGATGAACATGATATAATGTGTTTTATGAAAAATGTGTGTGCAGATGCAATTATAATAAAGAAAAAAACATCAAAGAGTGTTAAAACGGTGGTAATGAAGTCAACTCAAAAGAAGGTTATGAAAAAAACAAATTGGCGTTTGAAACAAACATGCGTTACACCACATCAATTTTGGTTGGGGATAAGGAAATTGTCAAACAAACAAAGAAGTTTGTATAACATTTTGTGTAATGTATGTTTGGTTTAACGTTTTGTTATGTTGGTGAACGTAAGGTTGTGAGATAATTAGAATTTTGTATGTAGGTGGTTAACATAGTTGGTTTGTAATATGGATATTTTTTTGTTATCGTTTGTTTTATTGAGTTAATACGTTTGTTGAGACTACATGTAGTTGTATGATAAAAACAAATTGGTATAAAAACTTTGTTATTTGTATTATGATGCATGCATATATGTATGCCCGAAAGTTAAACCACTAAAAAAATATAACAATATTAGTGAAATGCACATGTGCATGCATTACACGTTTCTTATTTTTATAGGTCTTGTATAAATGTGTTTTAAGTTTATTCATGTTGGTTGTCATACACGTGTTTTATTTTCAATTTATGTTATAATATGCATGACTAAACAATTGACGAGTTCGAGTGTATATTATATCTCACTTCACGTCCATTTAATAATCATTTAAGTATGGTAATTGACAATTCATTCAAAAGTGTGATTTAATAGTGAAAGACACATTTTCATACGGTGTATTTCTGTATATATAACATCGAAATGCACATGTGCATCAGGGATGACGTCATATGACGTCATAACAGACTTTTTTTATTTTTTTTTATTTTTTTCGAATTATTAATGCAAAATAATCATTTTGGTGTTTTTACTTTTTTTTTTATTTTTTTATTTATTTAGGTTATATAATTTTTTTTTATTTTTGATGGAGGGTTTTTTTAGGCATCCTTCATATTTACAAAAATGTCACTTGATCACACTGGTTCTTTGGTTCTCTCCCTAAATGGTGATTCTCAAATGATCCAAAATCCTATATATACAATGCAACAAACATGCGTTTTAAGAGTTTTAAGCAAAAAAAAAAAAAAAAAAAAAAGCGGCGACTAAATGTTTTTAAAAATTTTTTTGTAACTTTGCTGTAACATACTTGTAATATATGTAACACAACAATTTTGTTTTTTTAAACAATTTCTTCAGCGTTTTTTTTTATTTTTTTTACTCAAAATGCTTAAAAATATGTTTGTTACATTGTGTAATTTTTTCAAACAAAAAAATCCTTTTGTAACTTGAGTTTTCATGGTTTTTTTTAACTCAAGAGGATTTTTAATTTATCCTCCCCTATATATATCACTTGTTTTGTTTATATTATCTTTAATTTTGTCTGAATCTAACAATAGTATATATTAAAGTTAGATAGTAGTTAGTAAATTAAATAAATTATATATTGTTCAATTAATTTGGAATAGTTTTTTATAAATAAAAATGCATATTTTGAGATTTGGGGTGAATTTAACATTTTACAAATTATAATCATTAATAGCCTTATTATCCTTTTATCTTCCGGAAGTAATTTACATCATCACATAGTAGTATCTTATTTACATACAGAAGTATATAATCACTAATTCAACACAAATCTAATCAGTGTTTAAGGCAATGTCAGACTAAATTACGCTATACAAAAGAGCTTCAATTACACCGGTTAGCGCTGCAAACGAACCGAACGAACACAAACAAGGTCGTGTTCGTTTGCTAAGAAAATTATGTGTTCACGAACAATTCATGAACACTTACCGAACGAGTTTTTTGTTCGTGTTCGGTTGTTAAGAAAACACGTGTGTTCGTGTTCGTTTGTTAATTTTATTCATGAATGCACACGAACATAAATGGACGTTAATAAACACAAACAAGCTTTCATGAACACAAAGAATTGTTCATGAACGAAAACAAACACAAACGGACATATATTAAGAAATTAAGTAGAACACCAAACATATAACCTAACTATACAAACACACTTAGTACATAACATAATAAAGTAGTGTTTCAAAAAAACTAAGCTCTCATCTTAAACTTTAAATCTTCATTTATTTAAACTTGAAATCTTATATACTTACTTCACATAAATTATTTATTTATTTTAGTAAAATAAATAAAAATTAAAGAATATAAAATAAAACTATAAAAATTTAAAACTCAATTAAACTATCGAATACAAACGAATATAAACGAACACATTACCGTACGTTCACGAACATAAACGAACGAACGTTGCCTCTGTTCATGTTCGTTCGTTTAACTAAATGAACGGAATTTTTTGTTCGTGTTTGTTCATTTATTAAACGAACAAACACAAACGAATTTCTCGCCAAACAGTTCATAAAGTGTTTCTTGAAATTTTAGTTCATTTGCAGCCATAACAAGAGCTATCGCAAAGACCTACCCACTAGTTATTAATTATCATGTTCACATAGGGATGAGCTCGGGATGATATTGGTACCGAACCGATACCGATCCCGACAATACCGATACCGAAAAGTCTAAAAACCAATACCGATACCGAACACATACGGTATGGTACGGTATCGGTATCGGTACGGTGCCGGTATGGTATCGGTATTTTAACTTAAAATACCGATACCGTACCGATCCCGATAATACCGAAACCAAAAATCCATAAATATGGGTACCGATACCGATCCCGATCCCGAAACCCCTCGGTTTGGTATCGGTTCAGTATCGGTTTGGTCCGGTATCAAAATCGGGACGAGACGGGACGGGATCGGTATTCGGCATTGTATATTTGTATCACATGGTATTACATCTTATTACAACATATCACACTCACCATGTTTTGAAATTCCACGTCTCTCACAAGTCACACCATATAAAACCACTTCATTTCTATAATTCCACTACACCATTTCAACACTCATCAGGCCTCAGTTGGAGACCACCATATACTCTCTCCAGGTATGCACCCAACTCATCATATATAGCCAACTGCAATTACCGTTGAAGCTCTAGGTATTTGCTTTCCAATTCCTCAAAACTAAACATTTAATCGTCTGTATTTTATATTCTTTACAACAATTTATATAAAACATCCCAGCTTTGCTTCCAATTTCTGCCTAGCCTTTGAAGAAAACCTAGGGTTTGTTTGATTAATTTGTGAAGCAATGAATACAATGTTTTGTTTCGTTTTTGTATCAGGTGTGGTTTAGGAAAGATAAAATGAGGCATGACAAGGAGGAGGATATATTAGACAGGGACGTACAAGTGAGTAATATTATTTTATTTTACTACTTTTATTTATGACTCATTGTTGATCAGCTGGTTTTGTTGAGTTATCTGCACTGTTATAAGTTTTTTTAATAGGTTTGTGCGATTGTTGCGCGTTTCGTTTTGTTTAGTAAGTTTCCGCTTAGTGTTTGTGCAGTTTGTTTGATGCTGTACTTTAATTATAGGCAAAAAGATAGGTGACTCTTTTTTAGGTATTGGTTATTTGTAATAATTGCGTAGTTAGTAATTTCGGTTCCACTGTTTTAGAGCTTAATGATTATGATTTTCATACATAAGGGTGGACTGTGACTCTATGATGGCATTTTTGTTATTATTTTGGAGATATATATTGCTTCTAGAAGGTTAAAACTTTATTGTATTATCTTATGTTCTAGACTTCTAGTATCCGGTCTCTATTATATTAGGTTATGACCGTTTTGTATATACGCTGTGCTTAGATTAATAGTTGTTGAAGATTTGAGTACTTGAAAGTTTGTAGGTCTGGCTTTGGGAATATACTTCAGTGTGAGATAGTTACTCGTTTTTTACTCACTCTAGTTTTGGAAACTTGTAATGAAATTGAAGACTATATAAGTATCTCCTACAGCTACTTAATTGTTTTATCAATAAGAAGGTGTGTTGTTTGTTTGTGTCTGCCTTACGGTTCACGGTTGTACTGATGACAAGAGAGGCTCGGTTAGCACAATTGATTTTGAGGTCGTCTCATGGTCAGATTTTGTTGTAGTGTTTGAAATTGAATCATTTCAACTATTAACAGCTTCTTAGAAGTTTTACGGATGATTAAAATAATGGAAATGATTAATTGATCAACCTTCGATACCTGTAGTTGACTTTCTGAAATTATATTTTGATGCATCAATTATAAAATACGGTGATGGTATTGTTCTAGATCTGGAAATTGTTTACATAGCATGGGAATTAGGCTAATTTATTTCCGTTTGAAACCAGAATTTTGTAATGTTGAGATATTATCAATCTAGGATTCTCGTCATGATATGATGGAATTTGTCTTACTTTTCTACTGGAAGGAACATCAACAAAATTCCGAACTTGTGTATATATGATATAATCATAAATGGATATCTAAACTAACTAAGGAGTAACACATGATCACATATAGAATATTTTCTAAAAAGTTTAGCGCCGAGAATGTATTTAAGAGGTGTTTTTGTTCTTAGTAATGCATCTACATTTCTAGAAAACAATAACGTCTCTTACATATGGAAACTTATTAATAAAAGCTATATAGTCAAGAAGAAATGTTTTTGTATCAATTGTGTACCCCCTTTTTTACTCACTTTATATGTAAATTCTCCCCGCAAAATTCCTTCACTTCTTACAAGGAATTCATATCTTAAATATAATATAGTCAAGGAATTCCTTCACTTTATTTGTATGTAAAATATCTGTTGCATGCCGCTTTGGTTCAATATGATTTTCGGTGTTCAACTTAGTTTATTTTCCATTTTTAGCTTGTTAGACCTAAACATAGTATTCAATTCATATCATATTATATCTGTTTATATCACAAATGAGGGGGTAATGCATGGTATAATCTATAACTTTATAAACTTGCACTATTAATAAGAACGTATATGTCTAATTTGCTTATTGTACTAAAGACTGATGGTTTGTTCACAATCAGTCTCATGGGTATTTACTCCTGTTTCACCGCGTTTATCTTCTCTTTTCACATATAAATACATCCATATTTGAACACACACACATATCTTGTATTTATATACACACACATACCAAGACTCACAGAGATATATACATATGCACCCATGTACACATATTATAGGGTCTCTGGCTCCATCTTGTGTGTATGTACAAGAGCGCGCACACACACACGCTTCTAGTCAATGTAACTCATGTTATCAGCACTTTAATAGATCAATTGCTTCTATATGCAGCCAATCGATTTGGTTTCTGCTGTCAAAGAGTTACATATACTAAGTTCTCATGAACTTAGCAAGATAATCAGGGATGCTGATAATGATACTATTCAGTGGACTTCCAGTAATGGAGCATCAAGGCAGGTTGGTAAACTTTCCTTTAATCATATTATCTATCATTCAGCTTTTGTCCCAATTAGTGATGTGCAATCTTGATAAATCAGATTAATTTGGAAATCCTAGCAAAATATTTATCATGGCACCTAATTGCAAAGCTTTTGGAATCCAAACGTGATGAAGAACTTTTTAGATACTCACTAGGTGGGCTTAGACTTTTGCATGCCTTATATGATTTTGCACCTCGCAATTCTAAACTTGAGCAGGTAAATACCATAAATGAGTTAACTCTTATTATAGATTCACTTTTCATTTATAATCTATTTTCAACAATACAGGTTTTGCTTGAGGATATGAAAGTATCCGAACAGATGTTTGATTTGATCTTTTTCATGATCTTGGTTCTTAGTGGTTTTAAACAGGTTAACATAGTTCTGTCATATACATAAGTTAGCCCTATATTTACCTTTGTTGTTCTGAACTCACACATATGTTTGTTGACTCAGGAAAGTCAACTTGCCCTACTGCATTCAGCACTGTTGGCCTGCAGTCTATATCTGATTACAGCATTTGTTTCATCACAATGGAATGAGCTGGCACCAGTTCTGCTTGCACACCCAAAGGTGACATGTTACGCCTTATGTCTATTATCTCTCAATCTTCAAATTACTGGCCCGACAATAAGCTGTTTTACTATGATTTTTTTCCAAAAAGATTGTCTACAAAAACGCGGTCGATGAATGTGTGACAGGTGGATATATTTGTATTTGGATCTTTTGCTGCTGTTCATAGAGACATTCAGTTTATTCTAGTAAGGCTGTCTGGTGAAAACGCCAATAGCATGCAGTCAAATCTTGCTGAAGTCAACCGACTGTGTCAGCACTGTGAGGCATCTCTACAGTTTCTTCAATCACTTTGTCAACAAAGGGTATTTCGGGAGCGCCTCGTTAAGAATAAGGTATTTCTTTTATCGGATGCGTATATCTATTGAATACAAAAATGTTACAAGTATTCCGTTTTAGATTCTCGTTTTGATGGAATATCTATATGATGCAGTTTGACTGTAATTTTTGTTTCCTTCAGGATCTATGTGAAGAAGGTGGCATCCTTTTATTGGCTCATGACATCATGAAGTTGCCATTCTGCGAAGATTCTTATCTTATGGCTGTGTTTTCTAGGCTCAAATCAAAAGTGTTAACTATTGTAAGATCTAGTTGTTAACCATGTTTTATGAGTATCACCTATGATTATATATTAGTTGTTTCGTTAATATATACTATCATTCTTTCTGCAGGTGCTGCATCTTTGTGAAGTAGAAAGTGTCTCTTTCTTGGATGTGGCTGCCAGCACTACTAGGGGTTTGAATTTAGCGAAGTCTACTATATCCCAGGTTTTTTCAATATATTTGAATAGAAATTATTTTATTATATTACTTGCAAACTAAGCTTCTTGCAATTGCATGATATAGGTTCTAGAATTGCTGAAGGTGATGTTTCGTGGAGATCTCAATGAGCTTGCTTCTTTTACAGACAGAACCTATCCAAGGGGACTTCTACAGCTGAATGCAATGCGATTGACAGATATTCTTTCTGATGATTCTAATTTTAGATCGTACATCACCCTCAATTTCGTAAGTTTTAAACACGACAACAAGTACATTTTATTTGATTCTTACTATTCATATACTTGCGTTTTGACATTTAATATAGCAATTAGAAGTGGTAATTTCAGTTTGCTTACGTATGAATGAATCGATTCAGGTTTTTTTTATGCCTAGCAGGTTAAAAGGGCCAAATGGATGAAAGGGTCACAAAGTGCATTTATATGCATTGTACCTTTTAAATCATTATATTTGAAATAATATTTTTATTTAAATGCCACATTTTTAATCATATTTAACACACTAATTATTTGCAAAAAACAACTTTTATGGGTAAAGTGCTGTTAGGCCAACACTGCCCGAACCAAATAAAATTTGCCCGTTTGACCAGTTACGCAACCCGTTTACCCATTCTTTATGCCAACTCTGATGGTAGCACTCACTTTTAAAGATTGTTTGGTTGTGCGATGCTATGTGAATGTATTGGATTACGAGTGCATGTCTAATAATTATACATGACATTTATTGAAGTTGTTGCCTTTTTTCCCATGCAGACTGAAGTTTTAACCACAATATTTTTGCAACCACATGTGGATTTCTTGTCTAGTTGGTGTTCTTCTGGATCTAGGCCCTCTGAAGAAGATGCTACTCTGGATTATGACTCTTTTACAGCATCTGGATGGGTTTTGGATGTGCTTACATCATCAGATGTTCCAGAATCCACTTTCAACGCATCTCGTGTTCCTCGGACTTCCTATGCGTTTCAGAGAACATCTTTGTTGGTTAAAGTTGTGGCAAATCTCACCTGTTTTATTCCTGATATATGTAGAGGTGAATACTATAATCTTATGTTTCTGAATCAGATATTTGTCGAGGTGGCAATCTCGACCCGTATACGTTTATCCTTAACGGGTCCAAGTAAAAAAGTTTAGCTAAAAAGGAAACATGTCAAATAATGAACTGGGTCAAAAGTCACCCAACGAGTATATGAAATGCTCTCAGCCCCCCTATATAGTTTTTATTTTAAGAAGTTAGATGGTTGTAATAGGATGGCTTTTGTAATTATGTTTAATGCATTATCTATTTATAAAAAAATTGGATAAAACCTGTTTCAACCTGAAGTCATATTGATCAGTTATCCAACCCGCCTGCCTCTCCCATTTTGCGAACTCTTAAGATATATATATATTTTTTTTTGTTCCGGAGCAATAAATTTCATTACTCCAATGTGTGTTTTCTTAACCGACTACTTTTTTGTTTTATTCACAGAGGAGAAAGATCTTTTCCTCAACACATTCATGCAGTGCTTGCATAAGGAACTTCCTAATTTACCATATGGAGTTTTAAGTGATTTTAGAACTGAACGAGCTGCCATTGTTAACCACAACCTGCGTATTGATCATTTCACTAGTTTCTTTAGTTGATTAAAATTAAAACATGTGATTTTGATTACATACAACTATGCTTTGTGTGTACAGATTCCTTATCCATTCATGCAGAATCTTTAATTCCTGGATTCCTTAATCATGATGACGTGCAGCTGTTTAGGTAAATCACAACTGTCTTCCTCGGCTTGTAGCTTTCACAAATTGTTAAAAGATTTATTTGGTAATTACACCTGGCATTAAATGCACAGACCAACTTGCAGTAAATTGTATAATCATTTTAACAGGGATAATTTATCTGACGCATTAATAAGTAATGGTATCTGGTACATCACACATTCAGTTCTTTAATTACTAAATTACTGAAACTTATTCTGCTGTATGAAGTGGTTGCTTGAACTTTAATAGGAAACCTGCATCTTGTGGGCCATAGCTAGAGGTGCCTATTTTGATCCATTTGCTTATAAATATTTGGTTTAAAATGAACACTTCAAATGGGTTGGAAGGGATTGCCACATAGTGGATACACCATCTATTTGTAAGAATGTAAAAAACGGCTTGCAGGCCAAGTCTGCCACTGCCTTTAGAGAAACACACTAAAAATGGTCCATTTCAACTTGAACCTTGTTTGATTCATTAAGCAACATGCCCATCTTGGCATTTCTAGGTATGGCCATATTTGGACGTGTGGGAAGTTATCTTTTTTTTCAGTTTCTTTGTGTGTTTTAATTTTCTTTTTCTTTTTTGTATAGGTTGTTCATTGCACAGTTGGAGCCACTAATCAATCAGGAATCTGATACCAACCGAGTTACAGTAAAACTTCATCTCTTGTCTTTGTTTATTGTCAAGTTTATGACTGTAATAATTGCCACACATAATTCAGATTATGATGAATGTATATTTATCTTGGACTTGATTCTGTAGGAGGTCAATGGTACAGGTCAAGAATCTTCAGATGCATGCGGAAATAGGGGCATATCTGAGAATTCACCTCCGGAGGAAGCAAATCAGTTAAATATCACTGGAAATGAAGACCTCAGGACAGATTTAGCTCCAACTATAACTCCTAGGGATGTTCATGAAACTGAAAGAGATGCTCAGAATGTTGAAACAACTGTATTGGATTCAAACACTGTGCAGGTCTATTCTGTTGAAAAAAACATAAAAAATGTTTGGATTATTCAATAAACAATGATGACATCAGGGTTTTGAAAATGTGCAGAGTGAGGAAAAACAGTTTAAAAAAAGGAAGCGCAATATAATGAATCACACGCAAATAACGATGGTGGAGCAGGCTTTACAGAACGAGCCTGACATGCAAAGGAAAGCTGCCTCGATGCAGTTATGGGCTGAAAAACTTAGTCTTCATGTAAGAAATATTTGCAATGTTTTTAAAAATTTATGAAATCATTTTCCATTTTTTTCTGATGTAATAGTATATGATGTTTACTGATTTGATCTTGCAGGGTTCAGAAATTTCTGCCTCACAGCTGAAGAATTGGTAAGCCTGTCCTAGTTTTCATCTGACCATATAGTTCAGGACTGGTAATTCCTGCCCAAAGTCATTAGAAATAACATAAGTGACACGATTTATGTTAGTGTTTGGGCCATTGTGTGCCATGGACACTTACACAGCGGGCAGAAGCTTAATAGTTAATACATGATTAAAAGAAAAACAAGTAGGACAATTTTGGGTAGAAGGTGGGTCAAGTGGGCCATGATTTGGATTGGAAATGATCAATGATGTGCATCATTCAAGATAATTATTTAGTAGTTTTTCGTTTACTAGTAAATAATATTTTTTCATACAGAAAGCTGTCCATATAATCATATTATAATTTTATTCATAATAAATCATGTTTTGATACAAAAAAAAACCTAATTTTCATTTTTATCAATGAACGTTAGTTCTATAACTATGTTTATTACTTTATTATATTTTTTCGTGTATATAATAAAAGCAAAGTAAGAAAAGAGAATAGCAGGTCAACCAACCTAACCCCTTTAACCTATGACTAATGCTCAAAATTGCCTGTTCTGACCTGTTATCTAAGTTTCCAGTTTGCCATCTTTCAGTTTCCAAAGTCTGTATTGAAATTGGACCGTTTACGTTACTTTTTCGCAATATTTTTTTTAATAGGCAGTATATGTCATAAGTAATAATCTTTTAGCCTTTTCTATTATATTTTATCTTCACTTATGTATAAAGCTTTATTATCATATGCTTATAAACATGATTTTCTTAATGACCATTGTGAACACTCAACAGGTTAAATAACCGTAAAGCCAAACTAGCCCGTGCAGCTGCTAAGGATAATCGTGGGCCTTCTGGTGGTGACAATAATACTTTCACTGACAAACAAGGTGGCTCAGGAACTGACCTTGACCCTGAGAGTCCTGATGAATTCTCTGACCCAACCCCATCTACTGCCCAAGGGAGTCATTCGGGTAAGCATGAGCCAGGGCAATTTGTGGTGCTTACAGATGGTCAAGGAGACGAGATTGGAAAGGGTTGTGTGCACCAAGCAAGCGGCTCATGGTCTGGAACCAACCTTGAGGAATCAGGGCTGTGTGTGGTGGATGTTACTTATCTTAAGGTGGATAAATGGTCAAGTCTACCACACCCATGTGACGCTACTGGCACCTCATATGGTCATTCGGAACAAATACTTGGCGTAAAGAGAGTGCTGTGGGATGCTAGTAAACTTGTGGTACAGCCGAAGCCTAGATGATAACTTGTGGTGCTTTCCTTCCTTGTTGGTCAAACTTAAAACGCCTTTCTTTCTTTTCTGGCTGCACATATGCTAGAAGGTTGCGTATCGACTTTTGTTGATGAAAGCTTGTATAGGTTGACCGTTAGCAAGCCCTTTTTAGAGTCTCTTGACAACCTCTTGTGCTCTCTCTTAAGGTATATATATTATGGATATGTGTAGGGAGAAATTAGTTAAGTGCTATTATTGTTAGATAATGTCTTACATAATCGCTGGCTGGTTGGGTAATGGGTTAAAACGGAACATAATCTAGTTGATGTGCAAACACTTTCTAAAACCTTTTCATTTTAAAATTTACTAGTGTCAATGCCCGCGCGTTGCCGCGGGTACATATGTTTTATTGTCGCATGTTGCATGGCGGGTACATATGTTTTATTGTTGCATGTTTCAATTTGACTACAACATACAAATCAATATCATTTTTAATCCATCGGCACATAAAAGCTATAACCACGAAGGAACCAAAGATGAAACCATCACATAATTAAAGACGTCCTTATTTCGGTCAATTGCAGTCAACAATAAGACAAAGAATGATAACTTTAAAGACGAAGAGATGTATTGGTGTGTCAACTTTTTTTTTACTTTTTCGAAATTTCACAGCATCACTCAAACAATGTATACTTTCTACCCGTGGGATGTGAAGTCACCAAATGTGACTGCTTGGTTCAACCCGTGACTTTTCAAAACCAAGCTCAATTTCATATGCAATTGCTTTCAAAGCTGCTGCTATAGTAAAGACCATGAATACTTGTTATGGAGCAACCAACAAATCTACAAAACCTACATAGTTGAACTAATAATTAATAAACATTAGAACTAAAATGAACCCAAATCTAATAGGTATTAGCTGAGCCTAAATATCCCAGAAAAACAATTTTTAGCCACTTTATTTTCTTCCTAGAAGTTAACTGAAAGCCTAATGGGCACCCAAAAACTTTACCAAATTGCAATTCAGTGTTTTGTTAAAGAACCTTGTGAACATATAAGTACCAAAACTTATGGAGATATCTAAGGGTTGTACATATAGCAGCGCAAATTGTACAGTGTTGTACAACTATGCCAAATGTCATTTTTATTGTTAGCCCTGAGCTAGGTAAATAAAATAAAGAAACCTGAACAACTGCCTGTCGTCTTTTTATTTAGAAAGGAACATATTATAGCTTAGTTTGTGTGCCTAAAGAATAACATTGAAAGGTAGACAGTAGATCATAGTTATACCTCTAACCCTGAACGACTGCCTGTCGTCTTTGTCTCTACTCTGACCATTGAATACCCTGCAACAACCAGCCAATCGAAAAGTAAACCAATTTCGAGCACAATTAAAAGGAACACATAAAATAAAACGACAACTTAATAAATTTGTTTTCATTTTACTAAAGTTTTTTTTAATATACCCATTTACATGTATCAATGATATAATGCGACCATATAGAGTTTCATTCAACTAAAATTTACAAGAAACTACAATTAGCAAGGGGGAATAAGTTAACAAGTAATAATCCTCTATTAAAATTCTTCCAAATGCATACAAGTTAGCCTAGGTAAGATTACTTTTCCTACACTTCTCTCATGATACCAATAACATCAGCAAACATGTTATGTTGCTAGATCAATATGAAATGCCTAATATAGTTTTAACAGCAATCTTATCTTGGCCACCAGAGCCCTTAAAGGTTATCTATCCAAAGAAACTTATTATAAAGGGTAAAAGTTGGAACTTGACAAACAAATAGTGTCAGAAGCTTAAAATGTTTCAACCTCTCAATTCAAATTCAAATTACAAACTCAAACATGTTAAGAGTTTACCAAACGTCCTCCAGCTATAATGGCACTAATAGCAAGAACTGCCAACAAGTGCCTTCACAACAACCAATCCAAGAGCTTCAGCAATTGCTTGGAATCCAATCTGAGGAAATAAAAACGTCATCGTGTTAAAAGAACGGAAACGAGCCTTGAGGCGTTTTCCCTTCGCCTCATGAGACGTAAGCCTCAAGGCGAACCGAGGCGTAAGCTCGAGGCGCAGTCAAAAAATAAATATGAAAATTATGTGTCTATAAAAAATAAAATACTTGACCTAGAAAAGTCTAAAACATAAAAAACACACATAAAAAATAAAATAATTGACCCAAAAAGTCTAAAAAACATAAAAAAAAAAAAAAAAAAGAACACACACACAAACACACATCAAAAACACCCGAGGCGCACATTTTCTTAGCGCCTTAGCCCTTAGAGCCGTATGTACAATCTAAACCCCATAAGGCGTGCCTCAGACTCGTTTTTTTTAGAGTTTTGCCTCGAGACGCGCCTATAAACCATGTATGAGATACAGGGTCAGACTAAGTAACCTATTTACAGTATAAAATAAAACAAACATGGCCCAAGGTATAATATAATTCTTTTGATGAAAGATAGAGAGATTTAGGGACCACATTAATTATTAGATAAATAATGTGTTTTATTAAAAATACTTACGCCTCCTTTTGATGAATTTGGTGAAATTAGAGGTATGAGAATCAGCAAAACAACGACCGCTAAATCCTGGCAAAACAATAAAGAGAAAATTAAGCAATGAAATAGAAACGTTAATATTATATGAGTCGAATTTACAAAATAGAATGATTTGTTTGGTCTTGTACAGACAAAGGAAACCTAAATACTAAACCATTACAACTAACGCCTTCATTACAGCCATCCGTTTCAATTGCCCCTTGATGAAGAATTTATGATGAATGATTAACCTTGAATCGTTAATGAAAGAATTTATGGTGATGCCGATTGAAGACAGAGCATCAAGTTCAGTAGTCTGTAACTGAAGACCATTGTGGGCAGGGATAGCAAAGGATGTTTGTGAGGGCAAAGATGGGAAAAGAGGGTAGTTTTGTAAATTTCTTTTGATATTGTAAAGGAGGAGGTGAGTAAAATGTCTATATTACCCTCCTAAGTGTCTTAATTGTCCCCAATATTCCTATAATACCCTTATGAAATAGGCTTTATTATCTTATACTTGTTGCTTTAAAAATTGTACTCATGTCAAAATTTCAATATGGTACATCACTCCTCCTTTATAATGTACTAGTAGGAATGCCCGCGCGTTGCGGCGGGTGCATCTGTTTTGCCCCTCATGCATCGTGTTTGTTGGTTATTCGTTAAGATGAAGTAGAAAACAACAATGTATAAAATATATGTTACTAAAAACTGAAACTCATAAGTATATCTTCTGAAATTTTAAATGGGTAAATAACAATAGGCTGTACTATTCCTTGCAACACCCTTAAATTGGCCCACGTCCTTTGGTGGGACCCTTTTATATATCTCGAAGACAAATAAGTATACCATCATAGAGTGGTGCTTAGCGTAGTGAAGTGGCGTTGTATCTCTTAATGACCATAAGATTGTAGTGGGAGTGATGTAATTACTAAAATGCAGTTTGTAGTGTCCAGCATATTTCTATGATTTTAGGGCACCCGCAAGATGCAGCGGAGTCAATGATTTGCATAGATACTCTCGTTTTATGTTAGTTTGACAAGCGCCGTAACAAATATAATTGACCAAACAAATTAGTAATCAATATAGCTAAAACTACCAAATCGACTGATAAGAACTTGTCTTCTTTTGGATATGTAAACAATTGGTGACTTCGTGAGATCAGAAAGTTAAATTCTATTTTTAGAAGCTTATAGTAGCAGAGAAAACAAAAAACCATCGAGGAAGATGATGACGTTGCTCATGAAGTATTTATACCATATTTGCTTGTATAAACGTCAAGCCTACATATATCGCTCACTTTAATGGGTTGAAACATGTCATGGGTTGGGTGTGTTGGCTGGCAAACTTCAAGCCTACATATTCATTTGTGTGCAAATGTGTCACATCATACCATCCTGCAACCACATAAATTTAAAAAGAATATATAAATACATAATATATGATGTAATTTATTTACTATAAACATTGAAAGATATGTAAGTTATGTATGTGAAGAGTCACCACATTATTTATATACCAAATACATGACCACTATTTATAAGACTATAATATTGATACAAACATAATAAAGACATGGAGGTTATGAATGTAAAGAGTCACCATTGTTAATTTCCCATCAATTTTATAATTATGTTTAAATTAATTTTTTCAACAATTTAATATTTAAGTAGAAAGACAATTTTACCCACTATTTATAAGACTATAACATTGATACAAACATAATAAAGGTTGTATTTACTTAAATTTTGTAGGTATCCTTCACTGATGCTTTATAATATAGTATAGAAGATAAAAATTCGGGTTGATTCATTAGCGTGAGCATGAATTTATAGCTTTTTGATTTCTTATTTCTTAACACAAATAACATAACTAATTAACACATAGTTAAGTTTTTGTTTTCTCTTTATGCTAGTGTTTAATTTATTTTATTAATTAGAATTAGAACTTAAACAATATACAATTGCCGAAAGCAAAATAATATTGCGAACCACACTACATACCACGTTTAACAAGAACATTAAATAGATCAACAAATACCTTAAAAGTCTTAGAACAAATATAGTTTACGTATAGATCGAGTTAACTATTTCATGGCGTTCAAGGAGACCATGTTGATTGAAATCGAGGAAAGTCTCCATACCCTTCTCCAACCATCCTCTCCATCATCTATCCTTCATGTCCATTTGTTCCCTGCAACATCAGTTTTCATCCCATGTAGTAAGTGGAAGTAATATTTATAATATTTTAGAAACATATTAGCAAATCTAGAATGTTATATTTATAATTTTGTCCGTTTTATTTAGTTAACAATATATATGATTCAAGATACACAACTTCTTAACAAGGATAGTTGGGAAAGCCATATGTCCCCTTTATAGGGGCCATATCATCCAATTCAGTAGAGTTGAGGTCAATATGTCATAGAACATGCTTGCTTCTGAAAAGCTTCATGGAGAGAAACTAAAAATGCACAAAGAAGAGAAAAAACTGCACTAAATAATTTTGAAAAATATTTTCTCATCAATAATTCATAATATTGTTTGTTTATTGTTTTAATTGTTAGTTGCAAAATTAAATTACCTCAATTTGATTCTGCAACGATCCAACATAGTTGATTATTACATCCAACATCACTGGCATTCCCATTGTCTATATAAAATAACTAAATTTAAATGGAGCAAAACAATGATATATTATAAAGATAAATTTTTGTAATTGTCAAAGAACATATGAACAAGTAGAAAAAAAATATATATATGTATATAAAGATTAACTCATATTTTTATACCTTGTAGCATCCGGGAACCATATCTTGCAAGCGTCTTAACTTCTCATTGATTTTTTTCTCTTCTCATCTAATAAAGACATAGTTTTTTTTGGACAAAACAATGTTTCAAAACATGAAATTAGCTCTAAGATTTTGTTTGGGGTTATGAAAAGACTATTAGCATTCAAGAAATTGATTATAATGAAGTATATATAATAATATAGAGGGGGGTTGAAAGGTCTCACATTTAAGATGCATCATAGGTTAGGTTGTATTTTGTGTTTTAAAAGTTGGACATAAGGGCATAATTGGGATAAGATTTTAGGATGTGAGGCATTGGATTATGTTAAATTTACTAATCTACCCTCCTAAGTGTCTTAATAGTCACAAGTATGCCAATAATACCCTTAATTTTTTTGCTTAAACATGTTGTACATCTTGTTTGTTAAGTTGTACGAAAATGAAAATGACTATCTTAGTCATCACTCCTCCTTAATAAGATAATATAGAAATATAGATTACTAGTAAAAATGCTCGCACGTTGCCGCGGGTGTTTATGTTTTTGCCCTGCTCGTTGCGCTACAAGTTTCGCTTATGTTATTTATAAAATTTATGTGCTAATTCAACAATATATCAATTTTCAAAGGACAATTTATTATCTGACCACCAAATGCAAATTGGTATATATTTCCCTCCTTGGTTCGAGAGAATGGTAAACTGTAATTTTCAAGCTCAAGAAATGATTTTGGTGCTTCTATACTCATATACGATAGCATCTTGCATCTTGATCACCTAAAGAAATGAAAAACCTTTGTCATCATACCAAAACAAAAATAAAATAAAGAATAAACAAATCTTTTGCAACAATATTATCTATAAGATAAAACATATAGAGAAAACATGCAAAATTTAGGTATTGACCGAGTGAAATGCTATGTGAACAGTAATACATGCGAACTGTGGTTCATTACCTTGACACTGTCCATACAAACCAATCAGTTGTAGAATAAGTACTTAGCAAGTAGCTTCTCTTAATGGCGACATAATAATAATAATAATAATAATAATAATAATAATAATAATAATAATAATAATAATAGAGATGACTTGCATTAGTCATTTGTACAATTGTAATCAAATGTTGCACATAGGGGCATAAAGGGAAGGATTTAGCAAAAATATAATTGTTTACCTTGTGACCTTTTGTATGCCATCTTAAAATGATGGTGAAATTACCTTCTTACCCATTTCTCTCCTTAATAAGGTAGTAGAGATAGATTATAGATTATAGATAAATAGCTAAACTTCTAACACTCTGATTTACAACTTTTCTTTTGCATTTAAAAACATCTTGAATTTCACAACCAGTTTTATCGTTTTCTTAGCTTTTTTTTACTTTTCTCATTTTTAATGTGTTTGATTTAAAACATAATTTAAATTGACCTATAAAGCCTTTTGTTTGTGGGCTTAAACCTACTTATGCATTTATTATTAAGTGAAAGTAATGCATAGTATATTGATTGCCCACCAGCTATGAACCTGAGCAATCCGATGCGCCATGGCCCATCAACTAGGAACCCACTTATGGTAACACACACACTCCTACATGGAAACATTCTTACCTTAGTTTGGTCTAAGGGTTTTAATTTGGTTCTAGCCTAAGAGTCTGATACTGAAAAAAGTTAAAATGTAAATCATATGACCAACCGGTAGGACTCCTTCCTGCTTGGTTCGATAACAGTCCAGTCATGGTTCGGGTGGTCCAGACCGAAAATGCTCTCCCCTACATTTTCATTCGATCATTAACAGTCGCATCAAAGCACCTTCAAACAATGAAAAATCCATTGTAGCACCATGAATAGCGCATAGCAAAGCATATCAATCGTTCACACGAAATAAGTAATCAAATGTTCGTCTTTTTATTTTTACTTTCTAAAAATATAGATTTCTCTTTGATTTTTCTAACGAAACTTTGTACTAAACAAATGATATTAACCAACAAAAATGACTAAATTGCCCTCATGTGCAAGGCACAAGACTTAACAGACAAATTTAGAGCATGTTTGGCTCTCCATTTTCACACCTTTTTAACTTATGACTTATCCAATAAGTCATAAGTTAAAAAGTCATAAGTTAAAACAAAAGTGTTTTGATGGTTGTTTGAAAAGTAACTTACGGGGGATTTTGTGCTTTGAAAAGGAGAAATTGGGGAAAGTCATAAGTCACAATTTGTGACTTATGAGATTAAGTAGCTTTTGAAGGTGGAAAAGTTATAAGGAGAAATGGAGGAGAGCCAAACATGGCCTTAATGTCCGTTTGTGAAAAGGACGAAACATGTTATATAATAAATACACAAGGGACAATTTTTGTAATTTACTCCATAAAAAAAAATTTAAATGCAGGTAAAATCAACAGAAACTAACACGATTCTTTAAAGTTATGAGTGAATACATATTGCAGTCATACATTCTCATAAGATCAAAGTACAAGTAACTTCATAAGTTTTTCTTACAAAGAAGTCACAAAACTGTGCTACCATTTTGGCGTCGTTATGAACACCTTGTTTGGAATGTACAATGACACGTGGCGTATGAATGAACCCCTTCTATCAACAAGAAGATTTGTACATATTCGCTTGTAATTATATCTGCAAAATACATTCATAATCTGTTGTTTTGGTAGAGAACCTGAAAGATGTTAAAACAAAAGCGGAAGTATGAACTTGTGTTGTTAGATATATGCAAGCGAGCTCCTAGCGTTATCAGGCTGGGGCCGGCCCCTAGTAGGAGTTGGCGGTCTTTGATTATTAAGCTCCTACAATGAACAACAAAGATCACATGAATCACATAAAACTATAAATAATTGGCTATAATTTAATCAACTAGTCCATGGTACTAGACAAAAAGCTCAAAATCATTACTTGCATCCAGTGGCGCTCTTCGACAGGTTTTGGAGACGTGTCTGGCTCAAGTGGGGGTGGCAACGGGTGAATCAGTTTTGGAACCACCACCAAACCTCTGCCAATCACTAGTATAGCTCCAGCATTATTGGCGGTCCCTAAATCCAATTAGCACAATTAAACTAGTCATCAAGCCACAAACAACCAATACACCAAACCAGTAAAAACCAATGCTTACCACAATAGTTTGTTGCAGAGAAAAGGGTAATTAACTGTCCTTGAGCGAATCGCTCAAACCCATCCATTACACATTCGTGTGCTCTTATAATCAACTGGAGTTTATTTCTTTTACAGAAATCTGTAACCCTGTCAGGCTGCAAGTAGTTACAATTCATTATGGTATACTAGATGTCTCAGAATAGGCGACCAGCGGGTCATTTTGAATTCTGGTAATTATTATCATTCCCGATACGTTAGGATGCTAATAATCAAAGGGAGTGGGAGTTTCCACCATTGACCAATTGCATCCCATAACACCTTTGCAATGGGGCGTTCTGACTAATAAGTGAGTTTCGGTTTCAAGAGCTTCATCACACAAAGGATAACGCGTAGAGTGCAATTCTATAGGCACATTTTATCTAGGTTGGTCCTAGTCTCAAGTGACACAGAATGAAAGCACTAACACATGAATTTTATGGAATCCACAATACGTGTTTTCACAACTCGGTTTCAAACAGAACGGATCTTTTCAACCTCAAAAACCGGCTTCAAACTGATAAATAATAATAAAGCCACTTAATATGAAAAAATGCATGCATAGCATTAGCATACCCCGAAAGTAACAAGGCCCGGTCCCCTCGCATTCGGTCTCAAACCTTCCACGCTATCGTTTTCAGTTGGGTCAGACCTGCAAGTATCAAGAAAGTGATGCTTTTATATAATTTCGCGGAACTGGGGATCCCTTGCTATCTTATTATGACCTAATTTTGAACTTCAAATTGTTCTGGAATATTATATATAATACCATAGTAAATCCATCAAGACAACAGATCCAGCATCCATGTTTATGGGCCTTTCTATTTTCTCAATCTGTTCAACTGAATAAATCGACCTTCCTATGCCACCGTGCATACAAATAATCTTTTGCTCTATAAGTGCTGCAAGTGGAAGATGGTTAAACAGCTGATTGAACCGTTTCCATGCCCAGATTCCATCGTTCTCTCCCTGCACAAAATCATATATACATAACTATCTCGTAATAAGTAATAACTAATGATCATTCCACACATACCATCCTCTCAATGCATTCGGGACGAAAACCAAAGAGTGCATTTACATCAGCAGCTTCATGATTCCCGCGTATTAAGTGAACACTTTGGGGATAATTAATCTGAAAATAGTAAAAACAAAATATATTACCACCTGTATTGAAATAGATAATCAAACGGCCGGGGATAATATATAAGAAGCTTTCCTTAAGAGCAAGGAGCAAAGTGATTGTCTCCAGGCTATGTTGTCCTCTATCAACATAATCTCCAAGGAATAAATAATCGATATACCTGAAAGGTAGTAAGAATGTTAAAACGTTCGTGTTGGAAATATAAAGTGGCGTGTATGACCATACGTTATATCTCCAGCACTGGAAGGGAATCCATATTCATCAAATAAGCGCATCAGATCAGTAAACTGTCCATGTAGATCACCAAACACTTTTATAGGGGCTTTCAGATCAAGAACTGTAGGCTCTTGTATAAATATCTGCTCTGCAGCATGGCAAAGCTCTCCCACTTCATAAGCATCCAGAAAAAACTTCCTGTCTGCAGGTGGGCTCCAGTTTCGAGGCTTAAGTAAAGTAGCAATCACCTAAAAAAATCACATTATAATCTATACTTTGCATACAGCTTCCCAATTTCAACCCGTTACTTGCAAATCATGTGTCGAGTAGGTTGATTTTTGTTAATCTAAATTGGTCAGATCAAAATATTTAGCTAAAGGGTAACACGTGAAACGGGTCCAACCACTGCATGTGGCACAAAGTGTTTATTTAAAGCATACAACCTCCTAGAACACTTGTAGACTATTATTGTGATAATTCGGTATTTAAGATTATATTTAATGAACAAAAAAGTGTATGCGAGTCTACCTGCTCGGCCCCTTACAACATTTACTATAGATTGCCCGTTTCGACCCAACCAACCCACCTTGCCACCTTTAATATCAAGAAAAGAACTACACAGTCAACACAGCTTCTAATTCCTACCTTTTTATGTAAGCCTTGGGGCGACTTCTGCCTTGTGAACCTTTTTGCAGACATGTCATTTGGGGAAGGCATCATACGCTTACTCTCATTTTCAAAATGATCTAATGACAACTGCCTTACCAACCCACCAAGGTTTCCTATGGCTTCTCTAGCAATCACAACCTGCAGCAAAATAAATAACATTCTCGTTTATCCTAAAAACAACGAAATCCAGCACACAAATCATAACAAAAAGAACACATACAGCTCTATGGTGAAGTTGCACATCTCGAGGTCCAACACCGCCCTCTGAATTAGTCAGCATGGTTTGTGAGTTCACATTTGAAATCATCATTTCATGAGGATTTGCAATATGTGTTTGTGCAGCTTGCCAGCTTGCATAAGTAGCATTCGCTTCTGCCTGGGCTTGAGTATGTTCTTTGTCAACACTGCACACGTAAGGTTGTGTTTGATTTATTATTGAAAAGTTCATATGGTACAAACTTTTTGCATACATACAATACAAGATAACCAGGGTATGCACTATACTATAATAGAAGTTCATGCTTTAAATACTATTAAGTCATTTAAATTCTGGATAACCAAGCGCATACCCTGCCTTCCAGGCCCATCCAAAGAAGGGAACTCAAACATAACCTTAAGTCGGTGGGTAAGGGACTTTCAGATCGATCATCATGAGATATAGGATCAAACGGGTGCAAATTATTCGCCCTGGGAGTTGTCGTGCTTGAACCCCTTTCCGATGTTAATCCAGAATTATCGGCATCCGCATGAAAGGGTGAATTCTCTGCTATGAGAAAATCACCTAACAATAGATCTGCTCCACATGAAAAAAAAAGTATATTAGGACTCAGGTACCAAGATTTTTGTCTTGTCAAGGTTTAAAGTAGGCTGCATTTGAGTCAAGTCAAAACCGAGCTTGAGATCATTTAATTTAATTCGATAGCTTGACGAGCCTTCATTTAGCATGTTCAAGCTCAAAGCGCACAAATTTTTTAACGAAAATCATGCTCAAATTAGGGAGCTTGTGAATATTTGACCAGACCAAACTTGAGTCTGAGTTAAAGCTTGAATAACTCGATTAAAGATCATATTCGTAAATCCCTACAATTAGATAGTACATAGGGCTATAGAACTTGATAAATGAGCAAGATGAAATAAAAGCTCATCTTATTTACGGTCCTAATACTATGTGTGTGCCTGTGCATGTTCGAGTTTTTTTATAAGCTCGAATTCAGCCTTGACTTTGATCTCTATAAAAGTTCAACTCATTAAAACCTAGTTTAGAGAGGAAAACCTTACCTCCCCTAAGACCACCATACACATATAAACGAGAACCAACTGATGACATGGCATGCCGACAACGACGCATGAGATCCAAAGAAGTATCATCAGTTTGTTCATTTTCATTGTGTGAAGAAGTCACCAAGCCATGTCTATCTAACCAAACTCCAGCAGCAGTGTCCAAAACTGTAAAAAGTAATCACATTGTCAAGACTCTAGTATTTACTGATTACTACACTAAATCAAAATTTTATATGGCAAACATCATAAGTGAACCAAAACTTAACCTGCAACAGCCGATTCGCCATCAACCACACGCCCTCCCCTAAGAGTACCTCCTGTGACATGCAATCTAGTGCCAACAAAAACCTGACGGCAAACCACTGAGTTTCTAAGAAAAAAAGTTGAAATCCGGGTAAATAAACCTTTTATGCTTCATTTTTAGTTTGAAAGGGAAGTGTTCCATTATAAGAAATTTACAAGATTATTTCAACAGGCGCGTGCCTTGTATGAAAAGCTACTACTTACCGCAGCATGTTGGTACCTTGATGACGGTGAAACTCCAGGTGCAAGCGTCCATTTCCATTGTCCATTTTTATGCATAAGTAGTCCATAAGCATCTGCTAAGGGCTGTACATGCGCAAATAAAACAAATCTTCAGCAAAAATAAACCGGTTTGGAAGTAATAATGTGTTAGCTAATGACAATCAATGATAGTTAAGTATAAACTTGAGTTCTAAGTTTACTTTTCGTACATCCACGAGTATATGTTGAGTTTCCCTGCTTTGCGTATTAGCGACTTGGATTTATACGGATGAACATAACCGATTTGTTTGAGTATGCACAAAACTGTTGTGCAGGGACTCGCAAGGAACAGAGGGTGCGAACTCTGTGATACACACACAATGTTCTTTATTTCCACACAAACAAAATGATACAATACATGGGTATTTATACCCTTACAACACAGGCGGTTATTTAACCGTTTTTTAACTTAACCGACATAACTAATATACAACCGACATGTCCTTTCATTTTGGCGCCAATTCTGTGGTTTGACTATTTCGGTTGACTTTGATTATCAATTCAATTTCTTGATTACAAACTTCTAACAGTATTTGTTTGCTGGATGAAATGTAAGGCAACCAAAGCACAAAACTAATAAACACTAAGTCTTACCACGCCTGAAGAGTCTCTTCCACCACAAAGCAAAAACATACCATCCGAGCGAGCACTGGCTGTAGCATACCTGCAAAGAGTAAAATACAAGATATAAATATGCATATAATTTCCAATTAAAGTTGCAATTGCCAAGACAATGTATAAATGTAACATCATTATAAACTCTTCACCACAAATCCCCTTGACAAATTCCCATACAGTACTCGCAAATTAAATACATACTTACATTCGAGCTGAAGGTTTATCTCCAGCTGCATTTAGCCTCAGCCATTCATACGGTTTTTGAGCAGTATCCAAAGCCCATGCATCTGAAAGCACTTTCTTTCCTAGAGAAAACCAATGCTATCATATGTTCTTGAACACTAACTAATAAAGAGAATAATTGCTAAAATGTGAATTGAACTAACCATCATTGCCACTAAAAGTTACAAGGTATCGTTGGGCAACCAAGTCCATGACATGACCATAACGCGGACCAGGACCTTGCCCTTGAACAACGACTCTGCACTCAAAAAGACAAAAAACCAAACCAATATCTAAACTTTAGAAATGAAGACTATAAATCCAAAATTTAATTATATTAAACTTACCGGTGCCATTTGTATTTGTCGTTACTCAAGTCGAGTACATAAAGATCATCGGTAGAATGGCCAGCAGGACCTATGCCTCCCTAGCAATACAGCATCAACTTAATCATAAATCACAAACACTTAAAAGATATTCAATTACCGTACTACTATTTTAGGTCATAAATGTTGTTTCTAATCACCTGAAACACAACCATGGTTCCAACAGCAGCAGCTGCATGAGCAGCCCTAGGCGAAGGAGCTTCCCCAGCCGGTCGCATTCTGAATAAGTTTTCACAAATCAAACTTTCATTTCTAACCAAATTTATACAATATTATCATTTTTCATGAACAATATATAACTGAACCAACCTGGTCCATTTTTTAGTAAGAATATCATATGCATGCACAGAGTTTGTCACACCAGCTAATCCTAAATCCCAAAATTAACATAAACTTATTATTTTGCATGCATAAAAAATTCCATGCACGTATAATAATAATAAAATAAAACAATGATGATTACTAATGCCAGCGTTGGCGGAGGAGGCGCCTCCTTCAATGGCGGTAGCGCCACCGAATAATATTAATCTAGGACCGCGAGATTTGGTTTGTGCAACGGCTGTAAGAGTGTGGCCGCAGCGAGGGCCAGGAGCGTCATCACATGCGTCCCAATGGGCGTCCAATGGGAAATATGATGGAGCTGGATGTAGCCACGGCTTTGATTCCATCAAAACCGAAACCGAAACCAAAATCAACTGATTTTATAATCTAACTTTTGAAAAATGAATAAAACACAAACCAATTCCGTGCTACTGGTGACGGAATGGAGATTATCTGTGGGTGTTGACACCTGATCAAATAGGCGTATCGAATTGTAATTCTTCAAAATTTATCTACGTAAAGGTCTAAAGGATATGGAATTTTATTATTATTATTATTATTATTATTATTATTATTATTATTATTATTATTATTATTATTATTATTATTATTATTATTATTATTATTATTATTATTTGTAAAGGATATGGAATTGAGGAACAAAATTGATATCAATAAAAAGCTGATGAAACCAAATGGGAATTATAAGATGAAATTATGGCAATGTGATTGAAGATTTGAGTAGGTTAAAAGAATCGAATTGAAACGTTGGTGGAATCATTTGATGAATTAAAAAAAAAAAAAAAAAAAAAAAAAAAAAAACAGGGGAATGGATAGGTCGGCATGGCTTTTTCTCTCGTAACTGTCCCTTCTCAACGAACTATATGGTAAGTGGTATGGCTGTTTAAATTGCTTGGCGCTCATGACTAGCTCGTTGATTGTTTGGAAAATGTTTGAAAAATGTTTGCTTGATTTTTCATTCGGTTGTAAAACAAGTCGATCGACTTGGTTTAGTTTATAAACGAGCCAAGCACTGCACGAATACAGGCCCGCTAAAAACTATGTCATCTTGATTAATTGATATATTAAGATAAATACTAA
Source organism: Ambrosia trifida (assembly GCA_028751855.1). NCBI lineage: Eukaryota > Viridiplantae > Streptophyta > Magnoliopsida > Asterales > Asteraceae > Ambrosia > Ambrosia trifida. Next base: position 12,265,189 of record CM054125.1, read on the forward strand.
CCAAATTTAATCTTTGCTATCTTTGAGATTTATAAACATTTTAATCAACCTCTTAACCATTCAGGTCTGAATCATTAAGCATTCAGACTGTTTGTTTCAGCATCTGAATGGAATGATTAAGTGCTGAACCATTAAGCTAATAATGGATGTTGAATGATTCAGCTCTTAACCATTCAGAGCCTCTTAAACATTCAGACCATCTTAATGATTCAGCACTTAATCAACCAAACAACCCCTAAAACAATTAAAAACCAAACCCTAAATTAGTTTCATAGGAAGCAGGAAGGCAAATAAAATGATATACATATATTAGGTCGATGATGCCCTCAACAATAGATACGGAATTTCAACACAAGATTATTCATAGTTATTTGAATTGGTAGTGCAAACAGAGTATATCAAATTTTCTAATCATACAAGTTGTACTACTTTTCAATTAGATTGATCGGCACAGCCATAAAAATGAAATTTCATTGGGCACAACCGTAGAAATAGAAATAGAATTCCAAAGCCACAAAAATGTACGCATTTTCATTTAACTGGTTTCTACGGTTTCATTCGAGAAGCAGTATAGGGGTTGATTAATTGTTTTTAGCTTTAGTTATGAGATAATTTAATCAAAACGACTTATTTTGATTCAATTAATCAAAACGACATAAAATTTAAGAGGTTTCACATCTAACCTTAGGTGTGCAGCAACTTTATATTCACTTCCCTCAATTATGGGTATGTTTGGCAAAACTAGCTGGCGGCTAGTAGCTATAGCCTTTTAAATATATTTTGGTGTTTGACAAAGTAGCTGGAACTTTTAATAAAATGTATAAAATGACCAAAATAGACATTTACTAAAAGCTTGTATGCATGTTTTTTATGATAGGTGTATTTGTGTCATTTACTTGTTAAAAGCTTGTAGCTAGTAGGAGTTTGTTCTTAAACGCTAGTACTAGACTACTAGTAGCTTTTCAATACAGAGCTTGTTTAAGTTCCATGAGCCAACTTTTTCATTGTGATTTCATCAAGTTATCTACTTCCATGTCACACCCTCAAAATCCACTTGCGGAGTTTTACCGCGAGGCGCATGACAAACCAGGATCCAAACCAACGATCACAATAAACAAGTCTAAATGTAATTAATGCAATACCAAAAACATAGTTTTAAAATCCCGTTTACAGCGGAAGCTTATTCAAAATAAAGTTCAACATAAATAACCAAAGTTCAATGTTTATGAAATCATGCAACTCTATCTAGACGCCGTGCAGACGCGTGCGCCCTAGTCCCATTGTGCTACCTTAGCGACCTGAGAAAACATGTAAAAGTTTACGTCAGCACAAAAATGCTGGTGAGTTTACAGGTTTGCAGTTCAAGTACCAAGTCCACCTGTCCATACTATAACAAATAGAAAACCAGTATACGCTAGCTAGGCGTACGTTTTGTTACTAGCACGATTGGAAAACCATTACTAACTCGAATACCAGTTTTGTGCCCGAATAGTTCCAAATGTTCCTGTTGTTCCTGTTTGAGACAATATGCACTCGCCCGGCCCTCCAAGCCGACGAGCGGGGTTGGTCACTCCCAATAGCGCTATTCACATTTCCCCGTTGTGCAAACCCGCACATTCATGGTTCCCCCCGGGACTTCCAAAGATCGTGTAGTACACAATAGAAACCCATAGTATGACAGTAGTTACCAAATAATCGTTTTAACACATGTTTTCTCCCCTAAAAATATGAAACCAGTTTAAAAGAGGGGCCGTAAACTCACCTTAAGTTGCTTTACTCCTAATCCCGAGTAACTCAGCTGCTATGTTAGTCCCGTACAGTGGCGACCTAACATACGACAGTTACAAGTACTTAGACTAATAACCCGCAGGTTAATTAGTCCCTAGATGTCCAGACCATAACCAAGTTTGTTTGAAAACACCGTGACTGTTTAACCGACCCAAAGTACAAGACCCGACATCCCATTGGTGACCCAAGACTCCTCGTGTTATGTTTACGCTCCAAAACATACAATAACGCAAGTACACTTAACATACGTTAACGCACAGCAAGTTATAGCACATAGTTCACGTATCACCGAAATACATCCAAATATATGTTACCAAGTTATTAGACATGTTACGAGGTTCCTAGCATGTTACTACATGTCAAATCGGGTCTCGGAATGCTAATTTACACTTACAGCAGCAGTACACGCGATTAGGGAGGCTAATCGCATGTAAGTCACGCGATTAGGGGCTACTCGCCCCTGTTGTCAGGCGATTGGGGCTACTCGCCCCTAGTGGCACGCGATTGGGGCTACTCGCCCCTAGTGGCACGCGATTGGGGCTACTCGCCCCTGTGTCACGCGAGTGGGGCCTAATCGCCCCTAATGCATGCGAGTGGGGGTCTACTCGCCCCTGATACAGGCGATTAGCAAGGCTACTCGCCTGTAACCTTGCTGTTCCGGTTTTTCGCGCGTTTAACGCTCCAAATCAGATCCAGAGCGTGTGTAACTACCCAATATCATCCCAAGCACTATCCTAAACATGTTTAACCCAAAACCCTTCGTTCATCCTCGTAAAATCAGTCCTGCATGCAACCAAAGCAATCCAAACACATACACATAGCATGCTACATTCAATTAACGCATGTAATCATAACCCTATTATCCAATTACTGAGATTTCTATCATTATAATAACAATATTAATTCTGACCTAGCATGATAGCACATCAAAACATCATCAAGATTCATAAAAACCCTATCTTTCTAATCATACATACCCATAACGCATGTTTATTAGTTATAATCCGATTAATAACTCTTATTGACGATTTTCAGAAATCTTTTTCGTTTATGAACAGGTCTGGACCATTAGGGATTGATTTAAAAACGTTTACAAAGTGTTATGGATGAGAATCAAACCTTGGAATTGTAAAAGATTGATGGTTAGACCTTGAAACCTTGTGTTTTTGATCAAAATCGCCTCCCAGAGGTTGTTTCAGTGTTTGGGGCGGTTATGGGACGACTAGGGTTGATATTAGGGAGTTTAGGAGGTTAAGTATTGTATTTATAGGCGTTCCTAGTCGTTCCAGCACGTATCATGCGAGTGTGCAGGTTTATACGCGAGTAGGGTGCCTAATCGCATGACTGTTCATGCGATTAGCCCTATTCGCCTATAGGAATCTTCCTACTCGCCCCAAAGTCATGCGATTAGGCTATCCACCAAGCCTAATCGCCTATAGCCCCTATGTTGGTGTGTTTTGCGCGTTAAACCCCGTTTTAACATATGTTAATGCATATTCATGTACCGACAAATCACATAATGATTGTAAACACATAACACAAGTAAATACACATATTTACACTCGTTCACCAATTCCCGGGACTCGAGACTCGTACGTTCCGTATGCCCTGACGATCCTACAAATCGTCACCGTTTGTACACTTGGTTAAGGACCGACATCTAATGAACCTCTAGACCAACATCCAATGATCTTCTAGACTAACTAATAGTTCCCGAACCATAACCCGGCTTAACTAACCCAGTTAAGTACAAAATACGCGTGACTCGCTAAGGTAGACTTTCATCTAGACAACGTTGTTAACCCGAATTTGCCAGGTGTCACATTCCACCCTCAAATTCATCAAGATCACTTAATACTTCCTCCTGATTTCTTTTGGCTCTACCAAAGTCCTTGATTTCTAAAGCAACTCCATCTAGCTCAGATATTTCAAGTCCATCTTTAACAAGCATTGACCCTTGACCATGGTCAATTAACCATCCCTTTTGTTCATGATGACTTCAACTTCCTTTCTTTTACCATGGCAAACCAACTTCTGCTTATAATTGGGATTTTGCATTGCTTTTGAAGTTTGCTAAAAAAAATCGTCGTTTTTTTGCTGCTTCGTTTCGGTTCCCTGTAGTCTCAGCTTCATACAGTGCTTAAACAAGATGAAATATACTCTTGTATGACACAGCCAGAGTTTGAATAATTAAAATACAATCCACCACATCACTCTCATATATCAAACGTACCCCACAATGCGAAACCGATCCTTGAGGAAGTTTGATTACCATAGAATCACCAGGCTCCACCAAAAGTGTTGTACCATCAAGTGGATACATGACACACATGCAATCTTTTAAAAGGTTTGTAGCGAAACGACGACTTGTGTTACCTTTGAAACGATGACTTGTATTTTTCGTTTTATTGCATATTTTAGGAATGAGGCTGAAGTTGGTTTCGAAGGTGTTTGCACATAAGATGATACCACAAATGTTGCTGTCCAGGCGCGCTGGTGCTACAAAAGATAAAACGTCACCCCTGGTTTGATGACTGCACCAGTCCGGACCCTCTTCCTTCCATGGAAATCGGATCCTCAATCTATTACTGAAGGGTGATTCCTGGTGTGTGCATTCAAATGTGTGTTACAAGCAGCAAGGCAGCATAATACATGGCAAAGATTTAAAACACGAGTTAAATGCCAATTTAGTCCCTGAGGTTTGTCAAAAATTGCCACTTTTATCCAAATCTTTTTTTTCATCAATTTAGTCCCTATGGTTTTATTTTTTTGTCATTTTAGTCCCTGTGGACTAACAAGATTTGGATGAAAGTGGCAATTTTTGACAAACCTCAGGGACTAAAATGACAAAAAATGAAACCACAGGGACTAAATTGACAAAAAAAAGATTTGGATTAAAGTTGCAATTTTTGACATACCTCAGGAACTAAATTGGCAATTAACTCTTTAAAACACTAACTACAAAAATAAATGTTCTAGGGAGGGATTGCATACCTTGCAAACTTTAATACGTACCGAGGCATCTAATGAATCACAGTCAGGTGCATGTATATTTGTCAAGTTTAATGGAAGAAGTGGAAAAAACCGTAATTGCCTACAGGAGTCTACGTTGAGGTAAAGCAGTTGCGAAAGGTTGCTTAAGCTGTCAGGAAGGCTAGAAAATGTGTTGCCCGAAAGGTCTAACTCCTTTAACGACACCAAATTCCCAATCTGGTTGGGTACATGGGAGACGCTGCACTCTTTAATACTTAACCGACTCAGATTTGTTAGTCCTGTGACCTTCATGAGAAAATGAGGGTCTTCGGTTCCAAGTTTGAAGCAGAATACAAATTCAAGGACCCTAAGGGATTTTAACTCGGTAATATTGCAAGGAAGATTCTCCAGACTTGAACAAACATGTGCTATAATGGATGTAATGTTTCCTGGAAGGTATGGAATCGATCGTATACTCGGGCAACTGTGTAACTTTATTGTGTTCAATGCATGGAGTTGGAGAAGGCTATCAGGATGGCTAGGGAAATTGGTATGGTATAAGTGCAAGTGTTTTAGCGAAGCTAGGCTTACGACTCTACCTGAGATCTTTGATAGGTTGCATCTATGAAGCTTTAGCGTTGTTATGGGGCTTTCTTTTAAAGAGTACAGCAAAGGATCGTTAACCTCGTCAGGTTCTAATTTCGTGGTTAAATCATTGTTGCCGAGATTGAGTTGTCGTAGAGATGCTAACTTGCCTATCGTTTCCCAAGGGATACTCTTCAATGCTATGGAATTCCTTAAATCCAAGATAGCAAGTTTTTGAAGGTCACCGATTGAAGTGTGCAACTCTTTTAAGTTTCTGCAACCTGTAAAGTACAGTTCCTCAAGATTCTCAAGACCAGAGACACTGCCAGTCTTGGTTAACGAGCGTGACCAGCTCACGTCCAGAATTCTTAGCTTCTTGAGACACTGGAAGCACAAAAATAAATACATGTCTGTTTAAAAAAAATTAAGATGTTGCTTTATTCTTTATTTATCCACACGCTTTATAATTTATATTGATACGTTAACAGGAAAATGAATTGGCAGATGTCAATCCCTCGCGATGTTACCACAGCAAAATTCAGGCGTCTGTCAATATTTTAGAATGCAAAACTAAAGAAATTAAATAAATATTACATTATGAACATTCAACACCAACCGGTTTTACATAATCTCACTTCAATCGCCACAATATCCCTTAAATAATAGGCATAGATATGAAGAAAATTAAGAGCATAGTACATATTTACATAAGCTGACTTCAATCTCCACATTGATATACATATTACAACATATTTATATCATACATTCATACCTTTTTTAAAGTCTCCTTTACTTGAGTATATCTAAGTGAAGGAAACAAACTATCTAAGTGAAGCGAAAAAAATCATAGAATAGTCGCAACTTTTTTTGTATCTCAAAAACACTCAACTTTTAAGATGTGTCTGTTTTTTATTAATAAATATGACATGGAAATTAACGAGGCTTAGGCGGATTTTAACTTTAAAAAAATTAAAAAAGAACCCCTTAAAAATGTATGTAAAACCACTTAGCAAACTTTGTTAATACTCTTTTGTTCATCATCTAAAAAAACATTTAAAGCTGAATTACCAAATGAAATTTGTAATGGATTGTTAATGCTTAGGGTTAAAGAAAATTAATGTTTAAAACTCACCTAATCCTTTTTAATTTCCATGTCATATTTATTGATATTTTCTTTTCTTTTTTTTTAAGAAAAATATTGAGATAGGCTCATAGGTTTAACTAAGTGCATGCGAAATAAAATGTCATCATATCATACCTTACTTCCTTCCCAAAGTGTTTCTGATATGCTAACTGTGATTTTTTAAGGATTTCATGTTAACTCTGTTTTATTGTTCTAATTTGTAACGGATAAGTCAGAGTCTGTATTGGCATGCATTTAATCATACCTTCGTTTGTTCCCAAAGCGTTTCCAATTTGCTTTTTGTGAGTTTTAGAACCACAACATCGCCCATCTCAACATTATCCAAGCTCTTGAAAGGGAACCAATCCCACAACATGTATTTTAACTTTTTGAAACATAAGTGGGAGAAAATACTCTCAGAATAGTCAACGCCCTGCACATGAATCAACCTCAGATTGCTCATATTTCTAAAAGCATCCAGACTTGCGTCCTGCATTTTATGATACGATTTCATTCTAATGCTTTCAACTGATTCTGTTCCCTGTTAAAATACAAAGGTTAAGTTAATGTACATAAATGCTTTGATATCATAAACAGAAATATATCATACCGAACATTCTGTCAGTACACGCTTCACATCCCTTTCATCTGATAATCTAGTGCGTTGTCCAGGGTTGTCTTCGTTTTCTTGTCGGACAATTTCTTGTCCCATTTCCCTAATCACATGATGCATCCACAATCGATTGTCCGATGTTATTTTAACAAGAAATTTATCAACTAGAAGTTGAATGTCAATATTTGGGATGAACGCCGAGTCTTCATCCCATAATACTTTAACAACGGAATCCATTCCCATTCCATCAAAGAAACAAGCAATATCTAAAAATAACTTTTTGAGTCTTGGAGTAAGTGAATCATAGCTCATCTGTAGCTGCTTTTGAACATCACCATGCGGAATTCCTTTTAACGTTTCCAATATGCTTGGCCATTGTTCCCTTCCATATTGCTGAAAATGGCGACTCCAAACCTTAAGAACCAAGGGGAGCCCTCCAGCACGACCCACAACTTCTTTTATAAACATCGTGCTAACAGGGTCATCTCTTAGAAACATAAGCCGAGTGAAGAGGTTAAGAGATTCCCTTCTATTCAACAACTTTGTATGGTATGACTCGTATGGTATATTACCAAGGGACCCTTTATCCCTTGTTGTCACAATTATTCTACTTCCTTCGTAGAACCATTTCGGACAAATACCTAACACTTCCAACTGCTGGAAGCTATCAATATCATCCAGAACCAAAAGAACCTTCCGACCTTTTACCAACCTTCTTATCTTTGTAACGCCTTCATTATGATTACTCATGATTGAAAACTTATTTTCATGAGTTAGACAAGATACGAGCGCCTTTGGCAACTCAACCTTCCAATTCGGAACCTGACAAATGTAATGGATATCCGCAAGAAAACAACTAAGATCAAAACTTGCGGCAATTCTATTAAACGCCTCTTTGACAATAGTCGTCTTACCTATCCCACTAAATCCAGAAACTGCAACAACCAAAACACGATCTTCCAAGTCTAACCTTAACGTGGAGATGAGTTCTTCTGCCCGAGATCCTATCCCAACAGGGTGGTCTGTAACATGCAACTCTTGTGGTCTTTGCATCTTCTCAAGATCTTTAACAATTTCCAATACGAATTTCCCCTCATCCCTACCAAGTTTCAGAGACAAATTCATTAATAGCCTCGTATTACTTTCAGTCAAGGTTGTTACCTGATGAATAATAACTTGTGTAACACATCAACCTATACATGACAAACACATGCATTGGGCATGTAGAAATTTGAAGAAAAACTTTGTGTTGAACTAGTACTTCTCTAAGTTGTTTTCATTACTTCAATGCTAAATGTTTTCTTTCATCTATATTCAATTTATGTTAAATTATTTCATAATAAAAAAAAAAAAAAAGAAAGAAACACAGACGCGTAAAAGAAAACAAATATGAGGGGAGATATAGAAAGAGATTTGGGGGATTAAACAAAAATTTTGGTCATTACTATCATAGTTATCAAAGGCGCTAGGCGCACTCAAGGTGCATAGGCCTCGCCTGAGGCCTGGGCGCGAGGAGCAAAAAAAGCGAGGGCTGAGATAAAAAATAAAAAAAAAAAAAGCGAACAAGAAAATAAAGTAAAAATATATATAATACTATTTTTCATCTATATAGTATCAAAAGTTTTAAAATATTGATTTATTAGTGTATAGAAGCAGTGTTCCTTATATAAAAGTAGAAATCTGGCTGAAATCTAGCCATAATTTAACAAATTTGGCTGGAAACTCTCCGGAATTTGGGAATCTAGTTGAAATATGCGCCTAAACCATCACCTGGAGAATTAAAACGCAATTTCCTCGACTCAGACCAAATGCATCGCCTCGGCTATAAAATGGGCCTAGGCGCAAGAGGCGATGGCTTTTAACAACTACGATTACTATTTAGGATAGTTCTACAAAAAGCTGTAACTTGTTCAAAACAATTAACAACCAAAGACAAGGTGAAAACTTACCCTGTTTGCAAGGTAAGGCCAGACAGTTGACCTGCATGTTTTAGGGCTTGTCTCCATTCTTGAACTCTCTCTGGTTCGACATCGATCTGGTGAGCTTGAAACGCTTCCATGAAAGGACCCTGTTGACTTTTAACATCAGACGGATCCACCTTAAAAAATACAGGAACAACTTTCCTTTCATCCAACTTGTGGAAGCAATCCATAATATCGACCAGCTCATCGAGGCACCTTCTAGAAGAAGCATAACTAGGGGAGAATACAACAACATACATCTCAGATTCCTCAATAGCTTTCAAGAGTTCCAAAAGCATATCTTGACCAACAGGGAGCACGGTGTGGTCAGATACGGTAAAACTGTTGCGAATAAGCGCTCCGCGGAGGTGGCTTACGAAGCTTTTGCCAACGTCTTCAAACGAATAGTTCATGAAGACGTCATTCTTTGGCCTTTTACACGAGTATGGTTCGACATCAAAAGAATTTGAATCCCTTTTCCTCTTAGAAGAAGAGGAATAGAAGGATGATGAGGATGCATCCATTTCAAATGTATGTGCAGCTACAACCACAACCACAAACAGAGGCACAGAGCAATAATAATTACTTTGTCATTGAAATATTTTTAAATAAAACTAACAGATTATTAACCAAACCAAAAGCTGACTCTAAAAACACTGAAACAAACCAGAGGATTCAAACAAACTGCATAAACAAATGAATTCCAAGATCATAGATTAATAGACTGAATATTCCACCAATTTAAACATAGATAATGAGTACAACAGTGAAATTATTATGAGTTTTGTATAAGGAAGAGGTCAACGATATAATGCTCATCAACAACTTCAATAAAGCATACAAATATCATCACCAAGTATATATAAATATAGAAGAAGAATAGACGATCGTTGAATCTTGCAAACCTGGTAAGATTAATGTGCTTCAACATTAACAGGGGTGCGATTAGACAACAAATGAAATTAGGGCTAATAATGGAAATAACATACATAACCCAGGCGTAGGAAAGAAAAATAGCAAGTAGGAAAGTTATCAAACGGATTCTCATTGACCTCATTCAACAGGAGAGAAACGGATTATATAAAAATATAAATTCTCATTAAACTCATTGAACATGAGAGTTATCAAACGGATTCTCATTTAACTCATTTAAACGGCATTGAAGGGTCGTTTAGTTGATTAAGTGCTAAATCATTAAGATGGTCTGAATGGTTAAGAGTTGAATCATTCAACATCCTTTATTAGCTTAATGGTTCAGCACTTAATCATTCCATTCAGATGCTGAAACAAACACTCTGAATGCTGAATGATTCAGACCTGAATGGTTAAGAGGCTACCAAACAGCCCCTGAAACCTTCTTATCGAACCCTGCATTTTTTTTAACTTTTAGCTTGTAATTATTAGAATTTAAGTTAAATCATTGTGTTTTTTATGTAGCATTGTGTTTTTTTATTTTCATTATTGTGTCATTTTTACGATTCATTGTGTCTTTTTTCTTCAGCGTTACATATTTTGTTGCTCATTGTGTCATATTTAATGATCTATTGTATTTTTTGCATCCTTCTAGTTCTTCTCATTTTTGTTACAGTGTGTAGGATAACCTTATCGTATAACTAAGTACAAAAATTATTCAAAATAAAATAATAAAAATTAGATTTTAATAATTCCAACTTTGATCTATTGAATGGAATTAATTCAAACTTAGAAAATGTTTACACACGGCCCAACTTTAAACATATTTTTTCTTTCAGCAATCACCTATTAACTAAAACTTAACCTAGTTAGTTTTTGATGACGTGGATTGTCACATAAGCAATCTACGTCATCAAATATTTGTAACATAAGCAATCTGTGTCATCAAATATTTCTCACGTATACAGTCCACGTCATCAAATAATCAATTGGGTTAACTTTTGGTTAGTATAAGATTGATGAAGATGTTTGCAAACATTTCCTGAGTTGGAATTATTAAAATCCAATTTAGCAAATAAAATCATACTTTTAATTTCCTAGCAAGTTTACAAACTTTATTACCAGTTGCGGAATTCTCGCGTTACGACATGAATTAGGTCAATATCGATATGATATCAGTACCCAGTATAGAAACTAAATGAGGAAACCCAAAAATTAAAGTCCAAAAATTAAAGTTATGATATACCAAAACAAAAGTGATATCAACTTGTATTTACATTGATCGCAAAACCATGCACACGAACATTAGTAACGGTTCCAATAGTATGAAACCAGTAGTGATGTTATTATGTTGAAATTGTCTAACACCTAAATCTATACATCTAATAAAACAAAGTCCATGAGGACACTTGGCAATCCCACATTCATCCTCCAATTACATAGCCAATCAACTAATGCCAAGTGTCTCTATTGTGAGAATTTATAAAATTTTTCTTTTTTCTAAAAATCAAAAATCATTTATTGGTTGGTCAAAATCGGTAATTAATATTAATTTTCCCATTAATAAGTTGGTCAAAATCGGTCATTAATATTAATTTTCCCATTAATAAGTTTCCTATTTGTTAATTAAAACCAATCTTTCTAATAACTTTCTCTCTCTAAACCCTTTTCTGCAGCAATCTTCTCCATTACTAGGTTAGTTCGTGAACTTCCCCTTCCCACTGATCAACCATGATTTCTTGCATCTTAATATCTGGCAGGTTTGAAAAAACTCGAATCACTTAATATCAACTGCTGTAATTGCATTACCGATGCGGATATGAAGCCTCTCTCAGGTAATTGTTCTTTATAGTTTACATCATTGTTGTCTACATGATCAGCTCTAATCAATGTTCTAATACAATAAGCCTATAACATATATGGTCAAGAAAAAGTGCTTTCTTAGAATAATTCGAATTTTATTACAGAATTTTATTACAGTTTGTAATGTAATGAACTTGATAAGAATATATAATCTCGCATATTTTACTAATATATATAATTTTTATGTCTCAGACCTTACAAACTTGAAAGAATTACAAATTTCGTGTAGCAAGGTCACGGATCAGGGTGTCACATTCCTGAAAGGTCATAAGCTTTGATTTTGAACCATACATATTTTCTTTTCCATTATATAATTAATAGAATTTTTTTTAATTGTAATAATTAATAGTAATAATTTTGAAACTAAGGTATTGTGTATTCTTTCTGTTCTTTAGGCTTAAACAAGCTTTCATTGCTGAATATGGAACGCTGCCCTGTAACTGCAGCATGCTTGGATTCACTTTCAGGTTAATTATATAAATTCTCATTTATTTATTTGTGTTCAGTTGATGGTTTTTAATAATTTTTCAGATTTGGGGCTTTAGGTTTCATCTTTCTTATTTTCCACTATGAGATTATATTGTGAGTTTTAAGTTTCAGTGTTTAGGTATTGTTATTTGTTTTCAATGATTAGGTATTATGTTTGTTGTTTTCAAAAATTATGAGATTTTAATAATTTTCAGATTTGTGATATGATCAGTTTCAGTGTTTAGGTATTGTTATTTGTTTTCAATGATTAGGTATTATGTTTGTTGTTTTCAAAAATTATGAGATTTTAATAATTTTCAGATTTGTGATATGATCCTTCATGTTTTCTCAGTAGCAAAAACACGAAAATTTCCCGTGAATTATATATTTCTTCATGATATTATGTTGGCTCGATGATGTTTGTCTTCGGGTGAGGTTGAATGTTCATATGTTCTTCGAGGTGTTCTTGAGGATCATAATATTAGATGAAAGGTAAAAGAATGTTGGATATTTTTTAGTGATTAATCCGCTTAGGAAAGCTATTCGGGTCCGGGTCCTGTTTGTTAATTCGGGTCTCATTTATTAGCATTTTATTTGTTTCCTAAGTTGATGGCTTAAAGTTTGGAAGAATAATTACAAGAATTAATTGTTATAAATGGTGGTTTGAAAAGTCTTGGATGTTAAAAGGAAGGGTCGACTTTTTTGGTAAGAGATTGATTGATTGTATTATAGGAAAGTTAATAGCACAATTAGTTGTACACTTTCCATATAGTCATAGTCAAATGTATTAACTGCATAGTCAAATGTATTAACTATAATTGCTATAATTATGAATCTTGGTTTGGAAAGTTGTTGAATGGAATTGATGGTGGAATTGGTTTGTAAAGTTATTGCACTAATTTTAATACATTTTTAAAATTCTGATTTGTTTTTTAAATCTATACATCTAATAAAACAAAGTCCATGAGGACACTTGGCACTAATTTTAAACATTAATGAATAATTTTCGTTGATGTAAAATAAAAAATTTTATAAAAACATTAATGACTCTTTTTTTAATTTTAAAAATAGAATAGTCATTACATTTTTTTTTATTTTAAGAAAATTAAAAATCTAGATTACAGTGTTTAGGAAAGTTATTAAACACGTTGACCCAAACATTAATGAATGATTTCGATTTTTAAAAAATAAAAAACATTTATAAAAACATTAATGACTTTTTTTTGAATTTTAAAAATAGAATAGTTATTAAATGTTTTTATTTTAAAAAAAATTAAAAATTATGGATTATAGTGTTTAGGAAAGTTATTAAACACCCGGCTGTGGAGTAGTCCGGGAAGCAAAATGTGGAAGAAGATTTACACAATGTGGGGTTAGCAACGATTTCGCAAATATGGAGCGTATAATTAGCATTTATCGTGAGTTACTCAATATTGGAAACATCTAATGTTAATAATTATGATTACCATTTAATTAATAACATTTAAACATAAAATTATTAATCATATATAAATACATTTATAAATTTATTTTTAAACATTCAAAATCAAAATTTAAAAAAAAATCCAGTTTTTAAAATTAATGACATTTAAACACAAAATAAATGCTGAATTATTTGATTTGTCACATTACTATTTTTAGCGTATAAATAGCATCTATAAGGTAATAGTCGGTTAAAATTATTGAGTAATGCTCCTTTTACTTACACATGGGTCACTTTAGATAATGTTCCTTCCTATTAAACACTTTGACCGAAACATTAATGAATGATTTTCGATTTTAAAAAATATTTATTTTTATAAAAACATTAATGACTCTTTTTTGACTTTTAAAAATAGAATAGTCATTAAATGTTTTTTATTTTAAAAAAAGTAAAAATTTGGATTATAGTGTTTAGCAAAGTTATTAAACACGTTGACCGAAACATTAATGAATGATTTTCGATTTTTAAAAAATAAATTCTTTTATAAAAACATGACTCTTTTTTGAATTTTAAAAATAGAATAGTCATTAAATGTTTTTTTATTTTAAAAAAAATTAAAAATCTGGATTATATTGTTTAGGAAAGTTATTAAACACTTTGACCGAAACATTAATGAATAATTTTCGATTATTAAAAAAATAAAAAATTTTATAAAAACATTAATGACTCTTTTTTGAATTTTAAAAATAGAATAGTCATTAAATGTTTTTTATTTTAAGAAAATTAAAAATATGGATTACAGTGTTTAGGAAAGTTATTAAACACGTTGACCCAAACATTAATGAATGATTTCGATTTTTAAAAAATAATTTTTTTTATAAAAACATTAATAACTCTTTTTTGAATTTTAAAAATAGAATAATTATTAAATGTTTTTTATTTTAAAAAAACAAAAAATGTGGATTATATTGTTTAGGAAAGTTATTAAACACGTTGACCGAAACATTAATGAATGATTTTCGATTTTTAAAAAATAAATTCTTTTATAAATACATAGAATAAAATATGCTCGAAGTTTTTTTAGCGGGTCGATATGGGTAATGCTCATCTTCTCAGACGTGTCAAATTAAATTGTGAAATTTAGGTGGTAGTTAGTTTCTTATTTTCATTTTTATTACTTTCTTATTGTTGAATATGCCATAAGTCTATTTTTAACACATACCATTTAAGTCGCCTTATTCAGGTTGGATTGTATTTAAGAAACCCTGTATTCTCACATGGTCAGCTTTATGTCGCATTGTCAAGAGTTAAAAGCAGGGCAGACGTGAAGTTACTTATACTTGATGCTGGTGGGAAAGTGATGACTAAAACAAAAAATGTGGTTTATAAAGAAATTTTCAGCGATATTTGAATAAATGTGTATTCGTTGCTTTTAAATTTTAATAAAATGTTTCTACTTTATTTTTCTTATACGTTATACTACTCCAAATAATCGTACGTTGTTGAACTGCGTGTCAACGCGGGCAAATATCTAGTTCAACAAATAAACACAAACAAACACAAACAGAAATCTTGTTCGGTAAATGTTCAAGAACTGTTTGTGATTATTTCCTTAACGAACAAAAAATCTCGTTCAGTAATTGTTCATGAAAAGTTCGTGAACACGTTATTTCCTTAACAAATTAACATGAACAAGGCCTTGTTCGTGTTCGTTTGGTTCGTTTACAGCCTAATCAAAACCGAATGGTTTTCAGAAACTAAATGTTCAGTTTGAGCCAAAAACTAACTCATGCACACCCTAGTGGTTGAAGATATATCCCTCCCGAGGAAGTAAGTAAAAAAGAAAGGTCAAATAGTTGTTTCATAAAGGTTAAAACCGGTTTCAAACCGTTACCCAAATAACCAGTTCCTGGCCCAAAAAAACATAGCCGATTCTAAACGAGTGGTTAGCTTCGGTTCCAAAGTGTTCAAAACTCGGTTCCGGTTTACAACCCGTTTTTTTTCCCAACTCTAGCTCCACATAAGTGTTTTATAGTTTCTTTTCTTTCTTTCTTTTTTTTTTTAAAGATTTTTGTAGCCTAAGTTCGAGTATTGTTTGTTGGCCTATATATTTTTGTGTTAATTGTATCGCTACTTTGTTTTGTAGTTAGTCGGTTGAAGGTGTGAATAGGGGTGTGGGGTCTTGTTTTGTGTGATTTTCTCTTTCTAAAAAAATGGTCCAATGGATCCATGCATGTCAATAATTTTCAACTTATATGGAGCATCATCTATCACCACATACAATGTGTATCCGTTTACTTCCATAATTGAGTTATCTCAAGCATGCACAAAGCGAAGAAGACAAGTATATCAAGACAAATTATCAAATACTATAATTGTGAGTTTGCCCTACTTAAGTGTCATGTAGACAAACTATTTCAACAACATTTACTTTATGTAATTTATGATTGGTCATGACTCATGATTCATGAATAGTTCTCATATGTGATTGGACAATAGAGATTTGAAGATTAAAGTGACAATCACACATAGCACACAACTATACCAACTTATTTTAATACGTCTCCGTTTAAAGTATGTGCAACTCATCGTTTCTTTGAGTTGAAAATCCAACTATTTTGATCCTTGGCCTAAACTATCGCATTAAACACTTTGTACGAGAGTTTCATTAAAGGATGGAAGGGAAATGATCTCCCTCCTCTTCCTTTCTCTCCGGTTCCTTCCAAATTGAAAAAATTGAAAATCACTCTAAAAACATATTTATTATCCATCGCATTCCCTCCATTTCCCTTCTGCAAAAAAACTCTGGGGTTGCCAATTGCAGTTTTTGTTAGGGAGGACGGGGTGCTTACCCAAGTCTAGCTCTTATCTTTTTATTTGAATTTGGGGTTGCCAATTGCAGTTTTTGTTAGGGAGGACAGGGTGCTTATCGTGAAGCATCCGTGGAGCACCTGTAACAAACCAATCACAGCCTACCAACTGGACCACCATTCGTGGACCCTTCCCACCGGTAGCACCACCAGTGAAGCATCCGTGAAGGACCTGGTTTCCCTCTCTCCTCTGCATCTCTCTCTCCTTTGCACCTGTGAGATAGACTACGGAAACTCTTCACGGGACTACCAGAATCTCACTACCCGTGACCACGACGGCGATGAACCCGTGCTGGTAGTGAGGTACCAATGTCATTCACTGGTTGCGCCCCGTCCCCCCTTAGTTTTAAAAGCCAAACGAATACAACATTGTCATCAACTTTTAAGAAAAAATAAAAATACACAATACGTTTTATAAAAGTTCACCAATTACAACCAAGAACAATAATAAAGTCAAGTAAAATTTATTTAATTAGTCAAATCACAAAGTCACACACCATGAGTTGTTAAAGTGACCTTAACATGTGTAAAAGAGGGGTTCACATTAATTGCATAATGTCACATTGCCAACGCATTTTAACCATATCATGTTGGCATATTCACAAGGACCACCTAATGAAACTGACACTCGAACCAACTTTCCTCCCATCCACATAAATGATCACAGTTCTGAATATTATTATTGCAGTACTATAATGGAAGCACACCGGCCATATCATCAAATCATAAGCTGTTGATATAAAAAATGCCAAATGCATAATGCATACTTATCTATCAGCCTGAAATATAAAACCACTTTGAATGGTTTAAAAGGTACAATCATACAATAGTGGTTAACTTATATAGTTATATCATGTATACCATCTCAAATAACAATTCCTAAATATAAAACAATAGTGGTTAACTTATATAGTTATATCATGTATACATGACGCGCGCCTAAGAAAACAAAGGTCTAGATACGTTCTAGCGAAACTTTATAACAAAACCTAATCGAGAGAACTTTTAATATAATATTAAAAGCATATAGTTCAGCCAAAGTAACTAACATATTGACTAGAATGTTAAGTGAAATAGAAGATTTAACCGAAATCTAATTGTGGTATAATAAACACTCTGTACGAGTCGACCATTTGAGTTATCAAACTGCTATCAATATGACTCGTTTTTGTTGGTTTAAGCAGGGCCGTCCTGAAAATCTCTGAAAATTCATGTACCTTATCCGAACCGTTAAAAAATAGGCCCTTAAGCCCAAGTTTACCCGATCAACGCTGAAAATATCCTGCATAAGAACTAGACTTGTGAACCAGAAATTCTTTTTAGACTTTGGAGTAGATAATATTTTAACTTGTGAACTTTTTAATTGAAATGGATGTTTATTTGTTATATATTTTGAGGGTTACAATTGTCAACCTTTATCTGCTTCCAACCCTATATATTTGGTGCAATCCCAAAGCATTATTACTTGCATGGGTCCCACAACATTATTGTTCTTTATGTAATGTCTGAATTGACAAATCCAAGTATACCATTAATCAGAGCTATCAAGAGTCAACTAACTACTATATGTTAACTGAGATCCAAACTGCAGCCATAGAATCTTCAGTAAGGTATCTTCAGGGAAAATCTACATTAATATTGTTCAAAGAATAAAAATTTCATTAAGGGCAGCATCATATAACTTCCTAATGGTAAATCAAGATAATCTGTTGATGCTTATTTAGTAAGAACAATAATGATAACCTTGTTATAATATCAGAACAAGCACTTGAATTCAATCTGTTGAAGAAATGCTTCCAATCTGATGATCAAGATAAGAGTTATATGAAATATAATCAATTAACCCGAAAATAATAACTTAGGAAATGGGAACACTAAAAAAAAGTTAAGATTTTTGGTGAGGGACTAGTGCTTTTCATGAATCTGTATCCTGTAAATGGCAAGAAAACCGAATTAAGATGAATATTAAGTGATAATAAGTACATATTCTTTGTACAAGATCGGATAAAAGTCAACCAACCAATAACAGAACTAGTAATCATGAATTCGTCTGAGATCTTCACATCTTCATCATCGTCATCCAAAGTACCTAACTACAAAGATCAAGAATAAACGGTTTTAAAAGCAATGAAGATGAGTGAAGAGATTATTGATGCATTATGAACTGTTAACAGTTCTGGCCTAAACCCAAATCCACATGGTTGACTTTATTGACCCTTTTCGGCGATCCCAAATTCTTCGTTAAACAACTCTTCCCAGAAGTCTTCATCGAGCTCTCTATCCCCGCCCTCAAGTTCGTCAAGATCGTTAAATACTTCCTCCTGATTTCTTTTGGGTCTACCGATTCCTTGCATTTCTAAAGCAAGTGCATCTAGCTCAGATATTTCGTAGTCTCCAGGTTCGTCTTTAATAAGCGTTGACCCTTCACCGTTGTCAATCAACCGTCTCCTTTTGTTCATGATGACATCTTCAAGTTCCTTTCTTTTACCATGGTAAGCCAACTTCTGGACAAAATTGGGACTTTGCATTGCTTTTGCTAAAAAGCTCATCATTTTTTGTTGCTTCTGTTCGGTTCCTTGTAGTCTTAGCTCCATGGCTTGAAGGTGAGCCCGGGTATTCTGCTGTTGTTGTCTTAGCCTCACTAACTCCATCATGAGAATCTGTTTGTCACGTCTTAAACGCTTAACTTCACCATCGATTCCAAAATTTCCAACCTCAACACATGAACGCGGTGCTTGTTGTGGAACCAGATTCTGAGAAGGCGTCTTTCTTCGTTTAATATTCTTCAAATTGTGCCTCTGGCCTCTTAAAAATCCTTCATTTGCAAACTCCCATACATCATGATCTACTTTTCTAAAACCCTGCATTCATATATGAAACATTGAAACTAACTTGTTTCAACACATTAGGGATCATATATGTAATGCTAAAGTCAGCAACCACTCCTAACAACTGGTAATCATATACCTTATTTTTGGGCAAACCTTAAAGAAAATCCAATCTACTACTAAATATATACCAATACATTCAACAATATCCCTTTTTATGCATTATTTTTATCCAGATAATGCAACAAGCTATTTTTATCAAAATATACAAATATGTAATTGTATAGTCCAACAAACTACCAAAATTTTTAACCATTTAAAGCAACAAATAAAATATTTTGCTAAAAAAAATGCATCATAAATATGTACAGATTTGATCTTCATATTTCACTAAGGATACAACAGAAAAGCTAAAAAACTTTTCAACCAACTAAATGCCATTCAGAAAGGGGTGGCGGCGTAGCTTGTTGCCCGCCTGCCCGTTATCTTGACGTAATTTTCTCAGTCATGGAATGAAAATTAGTTGTAAAGTAAAAAAAAAATAAAAATAAAAAAATAACAAATTTATCATTTTAATTCCAATTTTTCAAAGAGTTCTGTTAGGTTCAATTAACAATTTTATCAAGTGTCCAAATAACATCCTAAAAACTACTACTAAAAACAAAGAAAGTATCCATCAAATTCAAGAAAACAATTCAAAGAATAAACTTACATAAGTATTAAGCTGCCTGACAAAGCTAGAGAAATTGTTGTGCTTGAAGTATCTAGGCAGGAGATTAGTAGAGAAAGCATGTGGGTCCCATACAACAAAGCTTTGACCACCTCTACTCCAAGAAACAATGTGATCAAGACTCTGATCATCCACCATATCATATATTTTTGTTAAAAAAGGAGGAGGTCCAGCCTCATGTAGACCTTCAATTGGCTGTGGCATGTCCACCATCAAAGGTTGTTTTCCTGTTGAAGGGTACTCTTTTTTAACAGCTGGGTAGTAAGGATTCATGATCAAATCTCTTAAAAAACAATTTTTTTATAAAGGGTCACAGTCTTTTCAATCAAGTCTCAAGTGGGATGGTGGGAATCATCAAATCTTGAAAGAAATCAATATCTTTGAAGAGAAAAGTTCTTAACTTTGATATGGGTATGATCTTTTTTTAAAGATTATGAAGTCTGTTGGTCAAGATTTGCAGTAAAACTTAGAAAAAACAAAGAAAAGTTGAAAAAAATTTAAGAGAGATGGTTGAGGCAAAAGGTCAAACAGTTGGAGTGCATGACAGAAAAAGGGAAATCTAAGTCAGATTTGGAAGGGAGATTAAGTATGAACAGAAAGAAGTTGATGACAGTTGCCAGAAAATCTTTAGATCAAGTGTTGGACTTTCTGAATTGGGGAAGTTCCCTTTTTATTGGTAAAGACATGAGATGAGCCCATGGTTTGGTTTCAGCCTCAGAAACTTCTAGAGTTTTGGTTATTTGCAAATATCAGCCACTTTCTTCTAATCTTTTTTTTTTTTAATAATAGTTTGTACGGTTTTATTGTGGTCCAAATTTATCTTTTCAATGAATATTTAGAAAAATGAGTGGCTATATGTTCATTTGCAAGTTCAGGTGAAAAAAGTAATAATTAATGTTATAAATTAATTTAGTTATGGTGGTTGATGATTAAGAATGATACGATGATTTATAATTGCTTGTTATTACTTATGTTTATGGTATATTTATGTGTGTTTACATCGCTCTTTTGGTAACTATTATGTTTTTTGAACGCGTAACTTGTAACGTGTATTTTAAACTACGGAATTATAATCTCACAAGGTTTTTTGACGTTTTACTATGTGTTTTTTACACCAAAGTTGGTGAATTTTTGGAAGTATTGTGTGTCTCACTAGTCACAATATAGTTAAACATCAAGTTTTTTGATGTTTTACTACGTGTTTGTGAAATTGTAAAAAAAAAATTACATAACTCTTTTATCATTTTCCTTTGAATTTCACTGTTAAAATTAAATTATTTATGAAAAAAAAAGATTTATTTATTTCATTTTATCTATATATACTCAAAAATATATATACATAGGTAATATTCTACTTGTGTATGTTATCCATATAATTTAACTTTTTTTAGAGGAATTCCCTTCTATATTAAAGAAGAGACAGTTTAATAGTCACTTGCTGCTAACATGCGCTACTACATGGGTGTCAATCTAGCCGTCAAAATTGAAAACCAATAGGCTGAATATCCTCCCTTTTGTCTTTGGTTTTTTTAATAGTTTTCCAAAGGTAATATTTACTAGGAGCAATGTTTGTTGGATTTTGAAATGGGAACGTACAAGTGGTGAAACTTCTTGTTATTATTTTATAGGGCTGGCAATTTAGACACGAACACGATAACCTGACATGAACCCACACGATTTTAACAGGTTTCGTGTTTGGCCTTAACAGGTTTCGTGTCTATAACAGGTCGACACGTTAAGTCCTGTTTATTTTCGTGTCGTGTTCGTGTTTACCTATTTCGTGTTCGTGTCTTATCGTGTACGTGTCTTAACAGGTCTTATCGTGCCTTATCGTGTTTCTTATCATGTCTTGTCGTGTCTTATCGTGTTTCTTATCATGTCTTGTCGTGTCTTATCGTGTCTTATCGTCTCTTGTCGTGTTAACTTATTTTACTGGGTGTTCCTTATCGTGTCTTGTCGTGTCTTATCGTGTTAACCTGTTACACACAGGTTTGTGTTCGTGTTTGAAAAAAATGACACGATTAGATTTCGTGTCGTGTTCGTGTTTACAAGTTTCGTGTTCGTGTCTTAACAGGTTCGTGTAACCTGTTATGCCAGCCCTATTATTTTATTACTAAATAGGCAGCCCAAGTGTTAACGCTGGTGTGAAACTTAATGGGTTGCGAATATTTTTGTGAAGCCCACGCGAGCATAACAGTCACTTAATGTTATTTTTGGGTCATTTACATATTTCCCCCTGCTAAGATCATTTATTACATATTTACCCAACTTAAAAAGTAAATTACATATTTCCCTCTCCTAAGGCATACACAAGTTGCAAGTCAATTACATATTTCCCCCTCACAGGGGGGAATATGTAATTGATTTTTAGGACTGGGTAAATATATAATTAGGAGCCTTACGAGAGGGAAATATGTAAAAAATTCTATTTTTTTATGTCCATCAAACCCTCAATGCAACAGGAGCTCCCAGCAATAAACCGCCACCCATTATGCGTAACATGTATGCACAACAACGACGCCCGCGACGAAGCGCGGGCCAACTAACACCTAGTTCGTGTTATAAATAAGAGAAATACATAAAAAGAAAAACATATTCTTTTGGTGGGTCCTATGGAAATAAGTGGTAGGAATACCATTTTTTGGATCTAGTAATAAATCGAAGTCTAATTGGTTGGCGTGTTGTCCCCACTTATCATATCGTTATTGAAGTCCTCGTCAAAAATGAAATAAATCGAAAAATATTAAATATTATTTATTTTTTTGTGCCGACTTTTTATTCTGAATTTCTGAGAGAGTTAATTACTTGGTTAGTTCTTGTACTTTTCAGATCTTGAACGCTTGATTCTCATACTTTGATATTTACAAATTTTGTCATAAAGGTCTACAACTTATTTATTTTTTTTGAACGGCAAATCTACAACTTATTACTCCTATGATCCTAATTTATTACTCGTGTGATCCTAATGGTTGAAATTGGTAACTATAATGGTCCTTATTAACTAACATTGTTAAAATTTTCAGTTAAGTTAGTGTGAAATGACAAAGTTGCCCTCACTCATAAAAAAACAATAATAAACTTTAAATAAAACAAAAGTTTATACTATATTTATAATATTAAAAAAACATTAAAAGCCAGACTTCTCCTTTTCCCAACCACCAATATCACTGCCAGTCTACCACTCACCTAGCATCCCACAGTCATACCGCCATCACTACCACCAAACATCTTAATCTTATACTCCAAACATCTCATATCGTCACCACCATACACCACCACCCTCACCACTGTCACACGTCACCACTCCAACCACCACCATCTTCTGTCACCATCCATTGCCTGAAACTCTAACAAGTAACCATCACTCTCAACCTCCACCCTCACAACAACAACACCTCCCGCCATCTCAAAAACCTTACCACCCCACCTGTAACTACCCCCACCACCACTACCCTCTCCAATCTTCACAACCCGCTTACATCTTTTTCTTCTCTACATCCTGACTCAGTTTAATTAGAATGGAATCACCAGCCGACGAGGATGGGAACGTAATTAGTAAAATAGGTTTGAGTAGAAGATACAATTGGTGATGTTTGGTGACTAATGATGGAGATGGGTAATAATTATGGTGAAAGATGGTGGTGGTGTCCGGTGAGTTGGAGAAGATGATGATGGTAAGAAGAGGTGTAGGTTTTTTTTTAATTAATTGTAATATATATATATATATATATAGGTGGGCCCATATGTTTTATTTTATTTTAACTATTTGATTTTTTATTTGTTTAAATATTATAGGGATAGTTTTGTCATTTTACATGGACTTAACTGAATTTTTTAACAGTGTTAACTGGTAAGGACCACCATAGTTACAAATTCCAACCATTAGGATCACTCGAGTGATAGTTTGTCAACCTTTACGACTAAGTTTGTAAATATTGAAGTTTGAGAATCAAGCGTGCGAGATCTAGATAGCATTGGGGCCAACAAAGCAATTAACTTTTTTCCCAAATATATTTTCCTATGTTATATTAACTAGTTTATCCTCTGGTGTTTTTCAGGATAGACAAATCTAATATAAGTGATAAAATGTATGTACCGTAAAAGGAATATGTCATTTTTTCAGGGAAAAAAAAATTGTAAATGATGCACACTCGATAACTAATAAAACCTACTTTTAGTTCTACGTGTGCACATCTTGCTCGAGCGAAGTCTATGTACTTTGTCACTTTCTCAAGACATTCTAAAGCGTGATGTGAACCAGGAAAAAATACAACCAAATTGGTATCAAATAATATGTCATGACGATAATTGATTTAAGAGGTGTGCATGGTAGGGTGATTAATTATCACTTATCAGTTAGGGATTTAGCTGGTGTCTGAGAATCATAGGCTACAGTTAACCGACTTAGCAAGCTTTTTAATCAATGTTCTTAGCAACACCAATCAAAAAGCTCAAATACTAGGACCATATCTGATTTGTATATATAAAAAAAAAGATATTTTCCGAGGTTCTTAGTACCTACTTTTAATCTTTTTGACCAAGTTCATCAAAAGCTCGAATGCTAGGACCATATCTGATTTGTTTAGCAAGCATTCAAATGATAATGTTAATATAAATAATGATTACACATGACAAATGTGTTAAAATACCAAATTAGATTGAGAAATTAAGTGACACGTATGTAAAAATCTCTCAGTCTAGTTGTCACGGATCTCTATTTTATTTTATATATTATCCTTCGAATCATTGTTTCACGCGTTATTACATACGTTTTTCTAATATAACTAGTATTTTACCCGCCGCGCGTTGCGGCGGCGCGCGACGGGTATCGACCTAACCACTATGCTACCCTTACCTTTGTATAAAGATTTAGCGGCGTAAAAACAAACACTAATTATTATATCAAAGTCTAGACCAACTGACAACGTACAATGTGAAAATGTACTATATCTGATCCGACTCATGAAAATGTTCATTTCAAGATCACTAAACGTTTTCAAATCCATGAAATTGTGACCAATCGGAGCTATGAAAATAACCAACAAAGCTCATGAATAATGCTAACTCATTTGTAGTTTTTATAAACATCTAAACTAATATTAATAAAGAAATTTACAAAATCACGGCATAAACTATAATTAATCTCTTTAACGAATTAACCATTTTGTCTACCGCACGAAACTATGGTCTAAATATGCATTGGGAAATATGATTTAGTTACTATCTAAGGAAAAAAGGAACCTAGTAATTTTTTAAGGTCAGTAACCCACTAACCCTTAAGCTAATTTTTTATATAGAAACAAATAATTCTTCAGCTATTTTATATTCACTTTGTTGGGTTCATATCCCTAGTCATCTAGAGATCCAACGGACAAGGATTGACATTTTCCTTTAACACACAACCCAGGGCATAAACGTTTTCATTATCCCCCTCCAAACCAACTCCCTCACTCGCTTCTACTTCAACCCGAATTAAAAAGACATTTTTGTACTATGTTTGTCGGTGACTGACGAATCAGCATTGTCTTTTAATTAAGATAAGCACCGTCGATCGTCACATCGTCGGCCACCACCGACCCGTCGCCCTCATCTTCTAACAAACCTGTACAAATGTCACCAGAGTTTCCCTATCGCTTCCGACTCCGGCGTCCACTCCTCCGCCAATCTTTGTTGGAAGACTGGGTTTGTCGTAGCACCGCCACAGTCCGGTGTACACCATCGTCGGATACCACCCTCCACCTAAACCGGAAGATGGCCACTCTAACCCAACACATCGATAAACGGGCCGATAAACAACAAAGAAGGACCAGATGGGGAAGCACACGGAAGCTGAGGGATTAAAATGATCATTACCTGAATATGGAGGGTTGGTAGGCTTGCCGACGCGGGCCTGCAGTCATCGACGACGTCATTTATTTTGTCCACGCCGACTTTGTACTTTAGATATATAGGTAATAAGATGTTCTCTACATGTTTGGTAATAATAATTGATTAAAAAGGGAATCAAAGTTAGATAGTCATATCTAATTAAGCAATATGGTTCCCAATATAGGTGGCAAAATAAAAATATCCGATGAGTCGTAATAATAGGTTGAAGGAGGTAGATTATAGGTATTGAAAAAGGTTAGTCATTTTCGTGTTTTACGTCTAGATGGTAAAATCGTATTCATATTGATGTAATCTATATTACGATACACTTCAACCCAGCCCAACAGATCCATCATCAAGTGTTACTAAGTGGGCCGGCCCAACATACAAATGAAGAAACCGGCCCGTTTAATAAATTGAAGAATCTGTCCCACTCCCACGCAAGGCCGGCCCTGAGGGGTGCGGGTATGGGTGTTCAAAATCGGATAATCCGAATTTCGGATAATCCGAAATTTCGGATAGTCAATATTGGGATCCGAATCCGGATCCAAAATTTCGGATATCCGAAATTCGGATAATCCGAATTTCGGATTCGGATCATCCAACGGATAATCCGAAACATAAAAAAATAATAAAAAAATAAATAAAAAATAATAAAAAAATGTTCTCCTTTATGTCTAAAATGTGAATCTGTTAAAAAAACAAAAATCGAAGTTAGATAAACGAAACTTGAACAAAAAAAATGTAAAAGAAACTTACAGTTTGGTGGACGGGGGCTGTGGAGGTCGGAGACGAGGTGGACGGGAGTTGTTATAGAGAAGAGAAGAGGGAGCGGCTGCTTTGGATTGGAGTAGTATGGACTTAGGGTTAGGAGGATTAGGGATTTAGGATTGTGTATTGTGTTATGTAGTGTATATAATATTATATATTTATATATATATATATATATATATATTTTTTAATATTCGGATAATCCGATTATCCAAAAATTTTCAAAATTAGGATCCGAATCCGAATCCGAAATTTCGGATTATCCGATTTTTGGATATCCGAAAATCGGATTATCCAACATTTTGGATAATTCGGATTCGGATTATCGGATTTTCCGGATTCGAATTCGGATTCGGATTTTTTTGAACACCCCTAGGTGCGGGGAGGACTCCCGGCCCGGGCTCAATTTCTAAAGGGGCATATTGAGCGGCGACGAATACTGTTTTCTTTCTGCAAGTATTTTCTTTCTGTTTTCGACCAAAAAAAATATATCATCTTGAACATCACTCGTTATAAACGCAAGAAAGTGAAGAGTATATAAGAAAGAAGATGAGTCATACATGATAAACTAGATTGGAAGGATACGACACAATTAAAAAAAAAGTTGAAGTGTTTTACTTGAGATTTGTGTTGTGGACTGTGGTATAGTAATTGTGCAGCATTTGCAGTTATTTTTAATATATAGTAGTATTAGGTTAGAGCCCGGGTGTACACCCGGTACAACCCCGAGTCAAATAAGAAAGTTATTTTATAAATATTGTAATATACAAGTTTTTATTACGTATTATAAATTTCTATGAATTTTGGTTAGTTGGAAAATATCATAAAAAAGCTTAATGTTACCAATAAATGATATATGAATTATACAATGTTTGATTTCACGTCATCATTAAAAAACAAATATTAAAATAAAGATGCAGTCATGTTTATTTAAACGGCATGCAAATGACACCATACTGGTGGTTGACTAGGGATGAGCATACGGTCCCGAAAACCGATCCCGAACCGAAAAAATACCGATCCCGTACCGAACCGATACCGAACCGAGGGTGTTCTGTATCGGTATCGGTATTGGTTTTTTGGACTTTTCGGTATCGGTATTGTCGGGATCGGTATCGGTTCGGAACCGATACCGTCCCGAGCTCATCCCTATGGTTGACCAAATAACAAAAATAGAAAAGGCTAACAGCGCATCTTGTTGTCCTTTTGCTTCCCATTTCGTGGTATTATTGTATTAGATTTCTTTTTCCTTGTATGTCTAAATGGAAACAAAAAAAATCCGGTTTTCGTTTAGTTTTTTTCCTTTTTAAGAAAAGGTCAAATTGATATATTGGGCTCACAAGCCTGCTCGAACTCGACAAACGAAGTTCAAGCTCAAGCTTATTTTGGCTTGATTTGTTTTGAGCTTTTTTTTTTTAACAAAGATCGAGTAACTCGGCTCATTTGCACCCTAGTTATTGTCCTAAAAATGAAGTCCATATATGTTCAATCATGCCAACTCACAACATAAAGTCTTTTAAGTCTCCTGAAAAGTTCGGTCACAAGTGTCAACCAACAAAACCAATAAAGCATCATTTACAATATTCCACAACTTAAAACAACAATGACAATGATAATATACGTTATTGGTTTGAGGTTTTGTATGGAAACTCGTAGCCAGAAGGCGGATGGCACCTCATCAGCCGGTCCTATCACATGCTCCGGCTAACATCGCCGTATCGCTTCTGCAACTGATTTTGTCATGGAAGCTGTTCCTTTGCTTACGAATCTTCTTCAGTATCATGATGCCAAGCTGAGCAAATGAAAGTCCAAACATTTAAGATTGGCCAACTGTTTATACATCCAGCTGTTTTTTTAAGTTTTGGAGCATGCATCAGTCTGTTTGACTTGAATAGTTTATAGAGGCATTTGCCGCATCATCAGACAAACTTGATGAGCTTTGCAACCATGGATTACTTACACAAACTGCTTCACTTGTTTCAACCAGCATCTCTCACCCATCTACAGATAGCGTATGATTTTTTTTTTGGACCTATAATTTCTTTTGGGCGGTTTATTCACTTAAAACCAATGTTTTTGCTTTGTTTGATTCATTAACCTGCAAAGGAATCATATTTCTTCCTGCCAGCATAAACTTGTTTTACCTCAAACAGGTCAAAATAAAAACTTAGCAAAAAGCATAGTGGATTGAAAATCACACAAACTCTATTTTTAATGCAAACAACCTCTTGCATCATTTAGACATTATTGTAATAATATTGTTATTGTAATTATAAATAACACATTAACTATTTATTAAAATTTTAGAATTTGTAAAAAATCAGAGTATTTCATAATAACAAATCCATGAAATACAAACCATCACTAACAAAGCTAAAGCATTAATAAACTTTTTGTATAGTTCGAGTTTGCACATGCTTCTCCGTATCTGAGTCAAAATTGGCAGAACTTAACTCAAACTTCATCAAAATTAACACATTAATCGCTTGTAGTGACAACAGCAGGAAACTAAACAACATTCAAATAACATTAAACTTCAACAATAGAAGCTAAATGCTAACTTGCAATCATAAGTGAACATCAAAACAAAACAATCACAGACAAAACAAACAAAAGGTATTTCATTCAAGTACTATGTACACTTAAGTGGGAAACATGGTCATGGATGATAAATTTTTTATTCTACGGACAATAAACACATACATTACACTTTAATTAGGATACATTGGCAGCATGCAAACCACTTCAAATGATTTTCATATATTAGAATATTAGTTCTACTAGATTATTGCCCGCGTGTACACGCGGTTCAACAATTAACAATTATTTGGAGCGGTAAAACCTATAAAAAATATAGTTGAAATATTTTATTAAAATTTAAAAGTAAGGAATACACATGTTATTCAAATAACACTAAATATTTCCTTATACACCACATTTTTTATTTGAGTTATGACATTCCCATCACTATCTAGTATAAGTAATTTCACCCCTGCTCTGCTTTTAACTCTTGACAATGCGACATAAAGTTGGCCATGTGAGAATACGTGGTCTCTTAAATACAATCCAACCTTCGATAGAGACTATCCTTGGCTTTTATTGACGGTCATTGCGAAACATACGGATATTGGGAATTGACGCTTTTGGAACTTCACTGGAATCTTGTTATCAGATGGTATTTGAGGACTATTATCTAGTAAAAAATAAATAGTAGTGAAAAATATTTCTGGTAAAATGTTAAAAGTAAGACACCGTTTGAGTCAGATCATTCAAAATTCGAATTAAATGTTATAATTAAGTTTAATTGTTACCATTATAGATATTAAAATATGAAATTATATACTTAAATAGAACATTTAATATTTGAATATTAATAAAGTTTAACTGAAATCTATCAATTCAAATTCTTGTATTCAAAATTTGAATTTTAACTTATAACTAATTTGAGAATTTATAACTAAAACTATTATTTGTTAAAATTTAAATATATTAGGAAATATCTAATTAGTATATCTCTATTTTAAAGTTAATTGTAGGATTGTTTGTTACAATTATTAACTTAACTTCAAAAGTTTGAATTTTTTTTAAATATTCAAATCATTCAAATTCGAATTAAATGCTATAATTAAGTCTAATTGTTATTATTATTATCTAGAATTCAAAATTTAGAATTTTTATAATGTTAACAAAATTTTAAAATTTATATTATAGATAATGAAATATGAAATTAAATAGAACATTTAATATTTGAATAAATATAAATTTTAACTGAAAAATTTGAATGTTAACTTCTAACTAATTGGTGAAGTTTATAATCAAAACTATTATTTGTTAACTTTTAAATATATTAGGAAATCTCTAATTATAATATCTCTATTTTAATGGTCATAGTTGGATTAATTGTTACAATTATTAATTTAAATTCAAAGTTTAAATTTTTTTTAAAATATTCAAATAATTCAAAATTTGAATTAAATGATATAATTAAGTCTCATTGTTACCATTATTATAAAAAATTTAAATTTTTTATAAGGTTAAAAAAAATTAAAAATTAAAACTCTAGATATCAAAATATGAAATTATATACTTAAATAGAACATTTAATATTTGAATATTTATAAAGTTTAATTGAAATCTATCAATTCAATTTCTAGAAATCAAAATTTGAAAGATTCAAATCATTCAAAAATTTGAATTAAATATTTTTAATGTGTTAATTAAATCTAAATGTTATCATAAATCTTAAATTCAAATTTTTGAGATTAAATATTTAAATAAAACATTTAGTATTCAAATATTTTTAAAGTTTAACAGAAATCTATAATTTCAAATTCTACTATTTAAAATTTTTGTTTTTACTTGTAATTAATTTGAGAAAGTTACAACCAAAATTATTAATTGTTATATTTTAAATATATTAGGAAATCATAATTTAAAGATAATAAATAGTTTTAATGGTTACCATTATTAACTTTAATTCAAAAATTTAATTTTTTAAAAGATTAAGTCATTCAAAATGTGTAATTAAAAACATAATTAGTATGTGTAATTTGTTACCATTATTAAACAAAATTTGAAATTTGAAATTTGAAATTTGAAATTTGAAATTTGAAATTTTGTCTAATTCGTATTTAAATATTTCGAATTTTAATTTGAAATTTGAAATTTGAAATTGATAGTTCGTTATTTAATTGATTACCAATATAAGCTAAAATAATTTTAGGATAATGCAGGGAAATTAATATGATCAATTAATGTATTAATAAGAGTTGACACAACTTATGTAGGGACTTTGAATCATATTAACTGTGTAAATAAAAGGATAATTAGTTAGTGTAATTATTAACCAAAATTCAAAATTTTGAAATTTGTCAAATTAGAATTTAAACATTTCGAACTTTAATTTGAAATGTTGAAATTCAAAATTCGATATTTAATTGATTACCAATATGAATAATATAGCACAACTAATATGATCAATTAATGTATTAATTGGAGAGTTGACACTACTTATGTAAAGACTTTGAATCTTATTAAATGTGTAATTAAAAGAATAATTAGTGTGTGTAATTTCTTACCATTATTAACCAAAACTCAAAATTTGAAATTTTGTATAATTCGAATTTAGATATTTTGAATTTTGAAATTCAAAAATTGAAATTTAACTTATTACCAATATAAATTACATTAAATTTATAAAATGAGTAATTTGAATGTAATAAGGAAATTTAATGAGTTTCTAATTTACGTCAGTTTTATTTCTCATTCTCATTTATTGTTTTTTGTTTTTTAAGAAAAGTAAAAAGACTAAAACGTGAAAAAGCGAGATATCTTCAATTAACCAATATCTCCATCATGTAAAACATTAACATAAAAAACATAGTTGGAACAAACAACACCTTTTAAAAACGACCCAAATTGAAGACTTTGTTTTCCCAAACCATTTTTTCTTTATAAAGTTATGCATAAATCCAAAAATTAAATTATTATTGATTCAAAAATTAAACTTAAATCAAGCCTAGCAAAAATTGAATTGATAATATAGAAATCACTTTAGGTGATATAAATTGAAATTAGTTATCTATAACTGAACCTAATAATAGTTTTAGAGGTATATTGAATATAATTCATAACATGAGCATGGGAAATAATGATGAGCAACTAAATAAAAAAGATTAGAAACTATTACCGTGAGGTGAACCATCTCACCATACGAATCTTCATCAATTATTCAATTTACCAATCCAGATTCCAGCTTAAAAAAAGCAAACAAAACTGATATTGTAGCTTACTAATGAACAAACCTACAAACCTTAAAAAACATAAAAAATGAATGAAAATCATATGAACTTACTGATTCATATCCAGCCAACTGAAGATTCTTCTTCAATTTCGTATTCCAAATATAAACTGGCTTATATCGCGAATTATTACAAAACACAGAAAAATAAACTCAGTTATGCAAACTATTTTGAAGCACGGATTACCTGAAAGCAAACTTCACATTTAGGATATTTACCTCAAGTTCAGTGATCCGGTGACCATTCGCATGACATGACAGTGAAAGCACTCCGGATTTTAGGAGGTACCCATGCATCCCAGATACCTACTGTAACCATTGTCACGATTACAACCACCACATGGTTTGATATTTCATCAAACTTTTAAACTATAAACCAATGCCAAATTAAAGAACTAATCCACTGATAGCAGCATATAAGAACTTATTTTTCATAGGTATATATTTAAAAAAATGGACAAAAAAGAAGAGTATTACCAAAATGCCTTGGTTCATAATGCTTGTCGAATAGTAAGCTTTGATGGTATTCAATCATTTACATCATCAACTACTCGTTATAAATATTGGTATCTTTTCATAAAACAATTTTGGCTGCAAAACCACAGAGTTATACTTTATAATTGTTAACACATAGCCTGCCCAACCAAAACACAAAATTAAAATAGGAAAAAAAAGTAAGCACACCTTGCTATCCCATACGCCGGTGACAATATCAAATGCATAAGCTCAGTTTCCTCAAACTCGGCATCATCTTGACTCGGGATTTGAGACGCTCAAAACAACAATGTTCCAGTCAATCACAAAATGTTTCTAATGATCCTTAAGAACGCCTTCCACAATAAATGTAAAAAAATAGTTTGTATCAAACATTGGTTTTGTAAAAAGTGTGGGTTAAGCAAAACAACAAACAACTTGTGGGCATGAAAGTAAACCAAAAATTTAATCATCAACCTATTTTAAAAATAACTCATGCAAGTAATAAACCTGTTCTATATATTTATATATAAAGCCAATAAAAAAAATAAAGAATCAAACTACCACTTAGTAATCAAAGTCTCAAAATTGAAAATTATGAGAAATAAGTTTTTACCGTTTCATCATCTCCTCCCGACGGAAGTGACAGGATGATGAAAAGATGAAGCTCCTTAACGCTCCAATTTGCTAACGTCTCCGGTAAGGCGGTAATCATATTCATCACCATTCTTGGAATTGAGACATTGATATGTGATAATTGTCTAGTTTTTTGAAATTGGATGGATGAAAGAGAGAGAGAGAGAGAGAGAGAGAGAGAGAGAGAGAGAGAGAGAGAGAGAGAGAGAAATGAGAAGAATAGAGTGATTGAAGCTCAAATTTGACCACATTTAATTATTTAGAGCTCAAATTTTGACCTCATTTAATTAATTGACCAAAATTAATTGAATGATTTTTGATTTTTAGAAAAAAGAAAAATTTTATAAATTCCCACACTTGGATTGATTGGCTATATAATTGGAGGATCAACATGGGAGTGCCATGTGTCCACATTGAGTTTCATATATTAGTTGTACTAGATCTTTGCCCGCGTTACACGCGGCTCACCAACGTACAATTATTTTGAGTGGTAAAACATATAAAAAAATGTAGCAGAAATATTTTATTAAGATTTAAAAGAAACCAATACACATTCTATTCAAATAGAACTAAATATTTCTTTATACACCACATTTTTGGTTTTAGTCTTCACTTGGCCATCAGCATCAAGTATAAACATTAAAAATCTTTGTTAATGAATGTAATAAATCAAATATTACCAAGCAAAGACGATCGTTGGCTTCTGACCGTACCCAAAAACCGTAAGTCATTATCACACAAGCAGTTACCAATCTGTATTAGAAAAAAGTGAGTTAGTATGAAACATAAATCAGTAAATGGAAACATTAAAAACCAATTGATTATAAGTTTTCAGAGCTAACAATCCATTTGTAGGTTTATATTACTCATAACTTGAGAAGAAAATGGAAACATAAAACAATTTTACTAAATACAAACATAAAACATAAAGCAGGAATCATTGTCAATAAATATTAAACAGAGGTAAATGAACAATGAAAGAAACCTCATAAAATCAGTTGAAACCTAATAACGTTATTTAATGTCAATTTTTTCTGTATTTAAATAAAATTATTTTGGTAAATTGACATTAAATTTTTTATTTTGTAGGAACAATCAATATGTTGACTTTCAAGTTTTAATTTAGTAGGAAAAGTAAACATTTTTTGACTGAACATTATGTATTTAGTCAAAATAACATTAAATAACAATTATGATGATGCTAATCTAAATTCGGTAAATTGCTAAAAGAATAAATGTCATTAAGTCCGGTCAACATATAAATTATTCTAAATAAATAACAATGATTAATATTCAAATTCTAGATTAAATAACATCAGTTAACACTTATTATTGTAAATAAATAACATTAATTTTGAATTAATGACAATAAATTTGGTCAAAAAAAATTAATGACATTAATCAAAATTTCAAAAAACATCGAAGTATTTCAATAACATTAAACATAAATTCGAAATACAAAAATTAAAATAACTTAAATTAAAAACATTGACGAAGGCTATATCAAACTTGAAAATCAAAGACTTCCTGTTGTGCAATCTTAGTAACAAAGAGCATGCGCTGATTTGAACACCACTTGAAAATCTGGATCCTAGAGGCCCTCTCTAAGGTCTCCATTCAACCCGAGATGTATGCATTTATTATATAGATAGATCGATGAAACGAAACTTTGTTATTATTTAGTGATATCTGCCCTTGTTGACCATTTCGAACTTTAATTAGTCGAATTCAGTTTTGCGTGAATAGCTGGAGCTGAGTGCCAATTGCATTAAACTTATGATGCTAACTACTTTTAACAATGGCATCTAATTTTACACAATCAACATGCCACAACAGCTTCAAAAAAAAAAAAAAAAAAAAAAAAAAACCTTGAATGTTAAAATAATTGTTTTTGGCTAACCAAGGTGGAATATCGATGAAACGAAACTTTGTTATTATTTAGTGATATCTACCCTTGTTGAAATGGAAATGGTTTCTAACCTCAGGAGCCAGATTGCCAACGTAAACGATCGTGTATTGAGGGTTATTTTCTGGAGCATCTTCATTGGACTTTTCTTGACCATAATCTGCATATATAGCGAACGTCAAAATGGATAGTTAGATACACATCCATATGATATCATAAATACCTAAAAAACGGCATATCGATTTCTAATACACTAACCTGATGTTCAATTTGTCAATTCGACCATTTGACCTTTGTTTGTCATCCGATCCTGCACCCTTGGCCGCCCAATTGCGTCGAATTTG
This sequence comes from Ambrosia trifida, assembly GCA_028751855.1. Classification (NCBI taxonomy): domain Eukaryota; kingdom Viridiplantae; phylum Streptophyta; class Magnoliopsida; order Asterales; family Asteraceae; genus Ambrosia; species Ambrosia trifida. The sequence continues at coordinate 12,301,125 of CM054125.1, forward strand.
CCTACTTCCGTGCCACTTTCCTACAATATGAACTCAAACTAATTTACACAAAAATTAAAGTCGACACCATATCCATTTTATTCGCCCACATATGCTTCTTCTTTAATATGTAACATACGACAACAAAAGGTAGGTAACAATCTAAAATTCCTCACCATTCAAATCATTAATTGCACTTTGGGCATCCTGCAAAGAAAGTTAAAAGCAGATTAAAATTAGCATCTTAGAAGAGAGACTGAGGGCATAAAGGACTTTTTAGTTCAACATATTTTTCACTTGCCTGTTGGTTCCTAAACGAAACAAATCCAAATCCCCTAGAACACCCCGTCTTCTGGTCCCACATAACTCTTGCATCACTTACAAACATCCAAAATCAAATCAGTAGGAAGATAAACAAAATATATGAGTCATTCATCGTGTAACATTTTAATGAAAATAATTCATAATGATCTAATGAGTAGTAAGTTGTAATCACATGCTCTTGACAAAGTGCTGGTTAGAAGACTACCTTATGATTAAGATGCCATGGTCAATTTTTATTGCTCTCTCACCCAAAGCATGTTGCCAATGAATCTTTTTCAAGCCAACCTGTAAATAAAAATGGATATGATACACCAATACACCATAACGCCAAACATTATGTGGAGTTACAACTACATATTACAACTAAAAGTGACCCACATAAGAAATACACAACAATACGTCTTGTGGAAAGAATTAGGGACAATCAAAAAACATAATAACCAAATTACATAAATGTGAAGCGAATATGTATAAAAAAAGTCACAATTTTAAAAGTTGACTAATATATTTCAAATACAATAATAATACAAACCTTTAAATGAGCAGTGAATTGAAGAAATAAGAATTATTTCTCCAGCCCATCTCATCGATCACCTTCAAAAAATAGAAGATTGATTCCAAAACCCTACTGTTTATAGATCGATTTCTTATCCAAATATAAATCACACCCTCAGAATGTGACGTCACAGGTGTATGAATCCTAGAACCCATAATAAAAGTTATAGAAAATCAAAAAAAATTTAAAGGAAAGTACAAAAAATACACAGATTATGAAGATCTCGATCTCAAAGCTAGCTAGGTAGAGGTATTGGGTTCAGCATCATCTATATGACTAATTAATTAATTAATATTAATAATATAAATCACATTTTCTTATCCAAATAAAAAAATCAAAATAAATCAAAATCGCTACCTTTGGAAATATGATGTCCTGAAGCTCAGATCCAGCTTTGGACTCATAACCTTCAGACATCTGCCATCTAAGAGACCTCACAGGCTCGTTAAAGGCAGGGCTAAAGAGACTGAGTCGCCTCGGTTTAGGACAAACCATCGGTTCACGTTTATCGAACGATCCGGACACCAAAACAGATCTCCTCATCTCTTCCTGAGAGGCGTTCTTCTGATGGAGTCCATAGTGGTTCATTTTCCTAGTTTTCTGATCAATTTAGACCTGTAATTATAAAAATCATTGGTATTAGATTGTTTATAGGCGGAAACGGTGACGTAAGCCCTAGATCTGATAATATTATGCAGATCTCGTAAGGAAGTAAACAGAATATGTTAAAATATGTCCAAATTATGCAGATCTACAGAAGAAATTATTGTTTTTGTATCTTATCAAACACATAAACAAAAAGTCGAAACAGTTTTTTGCAGAGTTTCGAGATCAAATCAATCGAACAATTCGAACAAAAAAATTGTAAAATCGTTTAATTTCTTAATCCTAAAGTCAAATTCGTGAAAAGAAATAAAAATAAAACTTAAATTAGATCTGAATTTCTCTCACATCAAAACACGTACAAAAAAAACTATTAAAAAAACTCAATTAAATGTTGACATGTTTTAATTAAATTCATAAGAAATCCAGATGAGATGAAGAGTTGCCTGATCAAATCAATTAACGCATCTCCAAAACAAATGTCTTCTCATATCAGTCGGTATACATCAGTTTCAAACAATCATTAAAAAAATTAAAAAAAAAACACTTTCGAAATCGTAGAAATTTTTATACCTTAACTGAAATTTGTAATAATAAAAAAAACAGAAAAGGCAAAATTAGGTTTTCATGAAACTCAAACAAATTTGAAAAAAAAAAAAAGTTTTACCTGATAGAATTGGAGTGATGAAAATATAAGAGCACAGCCTAGGGCGGCCTGTGAAATAGAGAGTTATATATATAATTGAAAGGTTGATGAAGACGATGAGAGAGGTTGGGAGAAATGAAGGTGTGGTATATAAAGGTGAAATAGAATGGGGTGAAATTAATATTATTAATATTATTATATTAAAATTGTTTGACTTGTGATTAGTAAATAGGAAAGTTATTAATGTGATTAAATTAATGATTTTTGATTTAAAAAAAAAGAAAATTTTATTAATTCTCTCATTGTGCCATGATGGATGAGCATTAATTGCTAGGGGCCTAAATGAATGACAAGTGTCAAAAATTGCTCCTAAATATTATATGTATAGATAGAAGATTAAATATTATAGTTCATCCGCATAAAAATGAATGCACTGAATATGGTATATGCTATTTAGGGTTAATTGCATAAAAAGATTACCAAATTAGCCTAACCTTCCTTAGATTGCAAATGCTGCAATCAAAAATTAAAAACCAGCATATAGTTTAACAAACAACACAAAAGATTCATCCCTCCAATGAATAACATCATCAACAATCAAATATATAATTATAATGTAAACAAACTACCAATCCAGTTAAATCTGTAGCTTTTATGTGGCTCCCAAATTCTGTAAGATGAAAATTAAACAAAATACAGAATAAAAAGATAAAAATCACACTAAACACAGATTTTGAAACGGCATTGATTAATTGACTTACCTGGTTAACCTATATATGAAACATAAAAATCACACTAAATACAGACCTTGATTTTATGTTTTTGCTCACTATCACTTGCTACCCAATTCTACATTGATACCGTAAGCACATCTTAAGTAACATAGCTAGCCTCTAGTTTTCATTGAGGAGTAAAAGTGAAATTAAATAAAACAACAACAACCTAACACAAGCCTTGGTATAAACCACTTTCGTTCATGAATTTGTTAAAATGGGACTAATACTATATTTTCTATTTCGTTTTAACCTATGTAGTTAAGGACAAAACTTTCGGTGTTTCGGTCAAGGACAGAGATACGAAATTTTTAAATTTTGGTGGTATTTCGGTAATTTTCTTTATAAAGCTATTAACAAAATAGGACACTAATAGCTAATTTTTTTGAGCAAAAGTGTGTTGATACCATAACTACGCCACCATATATCTATATTTTATAAATAAATGAACTGATATAATCACAATTTTATCTACAAAAGCATGTGAATATGTTAAAATGTTATACTTACATGTTAAAATAATTAAAAGATTTAGGTTTTTTTTTTAGTTTGGCCCAAAAAAAACATGACAACCGGTATACCACCTTTTCCACCGAATTTTTGGAAGTCAAATTTCGGTATATTTTCGGTCAATTTCGCCGAATATTTCGGTAGCGAAATTTGGAACGAAATTGTATGGGACCTCCGAAATCCGAAATACCAGTGGTATACCACCGAAATTGACTACACAGGTTTTAACCCTACCTAATAGACATTAAACAACATATAAAAATATGCATTCAACTAAAAGCACACTCACGTACACACATGATGCAACTAACACTTAGGAAGACCATCAAAAGAATACAAAAAGAAGAAAAACAAACCTGTATAAACGTGTAAAATGAACGGCAGATGCGTGACACAAAACCAAACCTGCAAAAACCAAAAACACGAAAAAAGAAAACTATAATGCAAGAAACCACCATAAGTTAGGTAAAAATATCAACACAGCCAAAACAACAAATAAAACATAGAACACATAAAACAGACTACCACTGCCACCGACTTGTTAGGTTTCACCTAACAACCGACACCTATGTCACCAGAAAACACAAGACACAAAACTAATAATTTCAAAAAGAACAAAGACCCCAAATACTAAGACTTATAAATATAATTTCAAAAAGCATTTCATTTTTACTGACCAAATATCATGTTAATCGCCAAATGCTTAAAAAAACTAAAGGAATCCTAAGAAACACACAAATATGACGATTGCTATGAAAAACTCAGTAGAGAAACATACAAACCACAACACTTCTTCAAGCAACTGAAAGCTGAATTAAGAATCTAAAGCGACAATATCGCCGTTGCCGCCACCGCCATAGCGACAACAGGTGAAGTATTCTAACTGAAAAGAGGTATTTTCTCAACCCTGGTTAAATGAAAATGTTCAAAGCAATCTTATCAACTGAAATTTTATTCTTGTTACCCTAGTGAAACAGTATATTCTATATGAAAATGTCCACACTAACTTTAGGGATAATTAATTCAAGGTCAATATTGTTTCAAAACAAACGAATATGGTTTGTTCATTATTATTTATATCTGTATGAAACAGAACTACAATTCTCAACCTCCAATCCAAACACTATTAGGGGATCACCGGCTATTTTATGACCAACCTTTCGAACCAAAACTTAATAGATACAACAAAATCCGGTTTATGTGCAGCATACAATTTTTACCAAAAGTCAAACATTGATCTAGTTTTAATTATTAACTCTTGTCTAATAAGTTCCCTCTCGCAAAAGTGGCAAGCCAAATTATCTGAGATCAACCAAAAAAGTGTCGAGTTAGTGATAAATAAAAATAAAAACATGAAATATGAATAAACAGATGTTTGATTTGATGTGATTTAGAAACAAATACTGAAATTAATAATAACATATTTATTGTAACAGAATGCAAATGAACATTAAAATTTAAAGTAAATAAATATAATTTAACAAAATATACAACTAAAAAATTATAAAAAAAAAATTAAACGATTTATGCAAAATATAATCACATAGTTATTCACAAATCTCGAATTATTTCTTTATAGACAACATTTGTTGTTTGATTCTTAACTCTACCATCTTTATCCAATATTAGTATCTTCAGTCTATCTCTACTCTTGATTCTTGACAGCACTACACAACTGCCCATGTGTAAAAACATGATCCTTCAAATAAACCGATTAACACAAAAGTATAATGAATCCCAATATATTTAACCCTAACAAACAACTATTTTCGGATATTATTTTACAATATAAGGTATAAACTCATCAGTCACCAGAAGTTGAAGCCAACTTTTTTAAATAAGTGTATCAAGCATTGGTGATATACTCACACCCCAAATCAACTAATCTATACAGAATTAGTGTATCCAAATCGTAGATTAATATAATATATAAACTGTAAAGGTAAAAGGGTCCACATCAAATTCTGAACCCTAAAAAAAATATACAAAATAACTTTCGGATTAAACGCATTGCTAAGAACAATATATAAACCCTAAAAAAACAATAAGTTTCGGATCCGTAAAATGATATTATGAAACACCATTGTTAATCTTTGAAAACTCACCATTGTTCTATGATGAAACCAATTGTTAGGAACCCTAAAACAGATACGACGTAAGAGACACCAAAAAAACAGATGCGGCGCAGGAGAGAAAGGCGCAATAAAGAGATGAAACAAATAGAACAACCGATTTGTTACATACCTTAGATTCGATGAGATTGCAGAGAAGAAGTGTGTTTGGAGAGGAAGATAGGAGCAGCGCATAGAGAGATGGAAAAAAACAAACAAACAAACAATTTATATTAGGAGGGTCTCAGGTGTATTAGATGGGTTAAATGGAGCTCCATATTTGAATTGGAGCCTAGGTGAACATCTTAGAAAGGGCTCATTTGACTCGAGATGTATTCAATTATTATATAGATAGACTAGGTTAGAGACCCGGGTATACACCCGGCAGATCCCTAAGTGAAATGACAATTGATCTAACATAACATTACTTGGAAGGTTATAACGTACATACAACAATATTACATGTTTGACTTTGTGTAAGTTATTATTAGCTGTTTGATCTTATATAAGTCAAACTTACATTGCAAGTTATAATGAGAACCTAACTTAAACAATTTTACCAGCTTGACCATATATTTATAAATAGCATGCAAGGTGACCATTTCTGCATTCGACATCCGAAGAATTATTCCGAGCCTGGTTCAAAATTACCGAATCATTTTCGCCTAAAGCTTCTTGATATCTGTATGAAACAGAACTACAATTCTCAACCTCCAATCCAAACACTATTAGGGGATCACCGGCTATTTTATGACCAACCTTTCGAACCAAAACTTAATAGATACAACAAAATCCGGTTTATGTGCTGCATACAATTTTTACCAAAAGTCAAACATTGATCTAGTTTTAATTATTAACTCTTGTCTAATAAGTTCCCTCTCACAAAAGTGGCAAGCCAAACTATCTGAGATCAACCAAAAAAGTGTCGAGTTAGTGATAAATAAAAATAAAAAACATGAAATATGAAAAATATAATCACATAGTTATTCACAAATCTCGAATTATTTCTTTATAGACAACATTTGTTGTTTGATTCTTAACTCTACCATCTTTATCCAATACTAGGTTAGAGTCCCGTGGGGACCCACGGTTCACCCGAAAGTAAAATGAAAAAAAGTAGGAAAATAAGAATTATATTATACGATTTGTTTTGGTTACTAAATGTTTGATAATGCAATATGTATGATTTTTGATGTTAAATGCAAAATGTCATCTAACAGTTTAATGTAACGAAATGATGGATATATCGAGTAAGTAAAGTTTAATTTGACAACTGCAAACTACATAGCATACTATCACAATATCACACATTACATCATTTGGGTAATATCTATATTCTAATCATAACTAAGCTTAAGCATAGAACACTTATCATTTAGTTGGGGCTTAACGAACTTCAACCAATATCACACATTACATCATTTGGGTAAGGGTAATATCTATATTATAATCATAACTAAGCTTAAGCATAGAACACTTATCATTTAGTTGGGGCTTAACGAACTTCAACCAATGGTCCATTTTCATTACTTCAATCAAAATCTTCCAACTCTTGCTCATTGATAGCTGATTTTTCACCTTCGAAGTTGTTATCATTGTCATCACGATCCTCGGAGTGCAGCTCATTTTCAATAATTTATGAAAACCTCCACCATTGTATTCCATATTTGTGTTCTACATAAAATATAGTTATTGTAAAGATATGGATACGGTGATAAGTAAATCAAGAAACAATCCTTAACCCACTTACTTGAATGGGTAGCTTAAATTTTCATGTTATCTCTCCAATGGTTCAAACCGATTACATAGATAAAAAACAACTAATAAGAAAATGGGTCCAATGTCACATGCTGTAATATAAATTTCCTATATTTTATTAAAAAATAGACACCAAAAGGATCAACCCTAGACCCATTTCAACATGTAGCCAAAAGGACCCATTGTACACACACTTTAGGCAACTTTTGACATGTTACAAAAAGCCGCCAAAAAACGTCATTATTTAAACTGTGTAAATATAGTACTTAACAATTAAAAATCTTAATAAATAACATCAAAATCATAATCAATCATTCAAATCAATGATATTAAAATAATCCACGTCTGAAATTAACTTACCCGTTATATACAAATTATTATTAACATCTTAAAATTAGCACACTTATTGAAATCAAGATGATGATTATCGTTTAGTTACAAATGATTAAAGGAAAGTCGTAATATCAAAATGAAAGTCGGTCAACAATGTTAAAATGAAATTTGTAATATTAGTAACATCAGTAAATAAGATTAAAAATCTTAATAAATAACATCAAAATCGTAATCAATCATTCAAATAAATGACATTAAAATCATCCGCGTCTCAAATTGCCTTACCCATTATATACAATTTATTATTGACATCATTAGTAATCATTATTAGTTGTACCAAAAGTAACATTTTGAAAATTTATATTATCATTTAATTTTGTTGTTAAATTTGGTATGACGATTAAATGATTTTATTATTTGTTAAGGTTTATATAGTATTGTTGTGTCTCGAACAATTCTGCAAAATCGGAAATAATGTGCCTCGATTGACGTGATCGAGTAGAAATATTTATTTATATATTTGAATTATAAAAATAGAAGGATTGGTAATTGACGTGAATTGGTCAACAACGCTTAAAATTAGCACAATCAAACTCAAAGACATAAAGTCAAAAAATTGACCTCCATCAAATTAACAAAGACGTAAAAAGTTTTTACTAATATTTGATCAATAATATTAAAATTAAGGTCGTAATATTAGTAACAGCATTGAAATTTATCTTGAATACATTATATATTTTAGGAAACTATTAAATAGATTTAAATTATATTTATTATTAAAAGAATAATAAAAGTGTAGGAAAATGAATGTACACTCCTATCTTTGGATTATATATAAATTATAAACTGTTAAATAGATTTAACATTGTTAAATAGATTTAAATAAATGTTTAAAGGAAAATCGTATATGTTTAAAAGAATATCGTTTCATTTCAAATGATTAAAGGAAAGTCTTTGAATTATAAAAATGGGAAGGATTGGTAATTGACGTGAATTGGTCAACAACGGTTAAAATTAGCACAATCAAATTCAAAGACATATAGTCAAAGAATTGACCTCCATCAATTTAACAAAAACGTAAAAAGTTTTTATACAGATTCGGTCAACAATATTAACATTAAGGTCGTAATATTAGTAATAGCATTGAAAATTATTTTGAATACATTATATATATTTTAGGAAACTGTTAATTATATTTAAATTATATTTATTATTAAAAGAATAATAAAAGTGTAGGAAAATAAATGTACAGTGTTATCTTCAGATTATATTTAAAATATATTTAAATAAATGTTTGAAAGAAAGTCGTATATGTTTAAAAAAAATATCGTTTCATCACAATTGATTAAAGGAAAGTTCTAATATCAAAATTAAAGTCGGTCAACAATATTAAAATGAATTTCGTAATATTAGTAATATCAATAAATAAGATTAAAAATCTTAATAAATAACAACCTAATCATAATCAATCATTCAAATCAATGACATTAAAATTATCATAAATAACATTAAAACTCTTCATAAATAACAACAAAATCATAATTTAAATTTCAAAATCAATGACATCTTGTGGTGCAACCTTAGTAACAAATATTTTGTGCTCGATTGAACACCATTTGAAGACACAGTATTCGCCAATGGAAGTATCTTTTGATTGAAGTAAATCAGGTCATCCAATCATAGTAAACCTTTACAAAAGAATTATGTATAGTAAATTTAAAATGTGTAACTAATTATAAAATAAGAATATTGTAAACATAAATGTTGAATATGCAAATAACAAACCTAGCGACTTGTGAAACAATTTCTGCACGTAATATTAGTATTAGTATTAGTAATTATTAGTAATTAGTAATATATTCGTAAAAACAGTAATAGAAAATTTTAATTCGGTCAATAAGATATAAATGGGATTAAAATTAAATATCGTAATATTAGTTTTAGTATTAGTAATATATTCGTAATTTAATTGGGTCAATTCGGTCAATAATAAATAAATGAGCTTAAAAATCGTAATATATAACATTAAATTCGATCAATTATTATTAATGTCATTAAAACTCATAATAAATAACATTTAAAAAATGAATAAATCCTATTAATTGCAGGCAAGACCAATAATTATTAATGTCAATAACATTAATTCTAACATACTAAAAATACATTAAAAATAATTAAATCTTATTAAACATAAACTCGAAAAAAGTAATATAAATAAATGAGATTAATAATTTTAATAAATAACAATAAATAACATTAGTAATATATTCGTAAAAATAGTAATAGAAAATTTTAATTCGGTCAATAAGATATAAATGAGATTAAAATTAAAAATCGTAATATTAGTTTTAGTATTAGTAATATATTCATAATTTAATTCGGTCAATAATAAATAAATCAGATTAAAATTAAAAATCGTAATATTAGTATTAGTATTAGTATTAGTAATATATTCGTAAATTAATTCGGTCAATTCGGTCAATAATAAATAAATGAGCTTAAAAATCGTAATATATAACATTAAATTCGGTCAACTATTATTAATGTCATTAAAACTCATAATAAATATCAATTCAAAATAAATAAATCCTTTTAATTGCAGGCAAGACCAATAATAATTCGAATGAATAGTAAACATAATTTCATAAAAATAGATTAAACATAATTTCGTAGTAATATTAATATAAATAAATGAGATTAAAAAATCATAATAAATAACATTCAACTCGGTCAATTATTATTAATGTCAATAAATAACATTAATTCTAACATACTAAAAATACATTAAAAATAATTTAATCTTATTAAACATAAATTCGAAAAAAGTAATATAAATAAATGAGATTAATAATTTTAATAAATAACATTAAATTCGGTCAATTATTATTAATGTCAATAAATAATATTAAACATCTTAATAAATAACAGTAAAAATGAATAAATCTTATTGATTGCAATCAAGACTAATCATAATTCGTAAACATAGTAATATAAATAAATGAGATTATAAATCTTAATAAATAACCACAAAATCGTAATCAATAATTCAAATAAATTACATTACAAACATAAAAAATCGTAATTTTAATTTGAAAATCAATGACTTCTTGTGTTGGAACCTTTGTAACAAACAGCCTGTGTTGGATTGAACACCATTTAAAGACACAATATTCGCCAATGGAAATAACTTCTAATTGAAGCAAACTAAAATCGTAATATTAGTATTAGTATTAGTATTAGTATTAGTTAGTATTAGTAATATATTCGTAAAAATAGTAATAGAAAATTTTAATTCGGTCAATAAGATATAAATGGGATTAAAATTAAAAATCGTAATATTAGTTTTAGTATTAGTAATATATTCGTAATTAGTTCGGTCAATTCGGTCAATAATAAACAAATGAGCTTAAAAATCGTAATATATATCACTAAATTCGGTCAATTATTATTAATGTCATTAAAACTCATATTGAATAACATTAAAAAATGAATAAATTCTATTAATTGCAGACAAGACCAATAATAATTCGTAATATTAGTTTTAGTATTGGTAATATATTTGTAATTTAATTCGGTCAATAATAAATAAATGAGCTTAAAAATCATAATATATAACCCTAAATTCGGTCAATTATAATTAATGTCATTAAAACTCATACTAAATAACATTAAAAAACAAAATAAATCCTATTAATTGCAGGCAAGACCAATAATAATTTATAAAGATAGTTTAAACATAATTTCGTAGTATTATTAATATAAATAAATGAGATTAAAAATTTGTAATAAATAACATTCAATTCGGTCAATTATTATTAATGTCAATTAGTATTAGTAATATATTCGGTCAACAATACTATTATTACAAATAGTAAAACTAAAATCGTAATATTAAAAATAAATGAGAGTTATTTCGTTCATAAATGAAGGTTAAATTGATTAATAATCAATCATTCATAATAAAAAATAAATGGGGCTTCTTATGGTAAATTGAAATTCATATTAATATTAATATAAATTCGGTCAATTATTAAAAGATACTAATAAATAACATTAAATTCGGTCAATTTTTATTAATGTAAATAAATAACAATAATTCACATTCAAATTTCAGATTAAATGACATTAAATTCGGTTAATTATTATTAATGTAAATAAATAACAATAATTCAGAATTGATGACATTAAATTCGGTCTAATATTACAATAATATTAAATATTTTCGAAAAACAGTAATGTAAATAAATGTGATTAAATTTTTTTTTGAAAAACAGTCAATTATTACAATAATATTAAACATAAATTCGAAAAACAGTAATTCAAATAAATTATATTAAAAACATTAAAAATCGTACCAACCAAGATTGTCCTTCGTATGTGGTAACTGTAACGTCCCTGTTATGTATGTTTTCAGACAACAGAAATTTGTTCATGGCCTTCAGCACAGTCTGGATTGACACGTTAAAAACAACATTAAAAAATAAAGAATCATTTTTGAAAATTAAATAGGCATATGTACATGAAAATAACAAATATACCAAAACTGTTGCCGAAGGGTCATGCAATACCTTGAAGAATTGAGAACCATTATGATAAGACATAATAGCGTTTGTGTCTTCGGATCAAATCCTGTTTTTCAAATGTTAAAAAATAGCATTACTAAATCCGATCGAATAGTAAATCCGATTCAATATATGTCTAAAAAAACCGTGATGACAATAATAAAATTAACATAAATCTGATTGAACGCAACCCTTATTATCCTTTTATCACAAATCCGATTGAATACGTGTTTATCACAAATACGTTCATCACAAATCCATTTCATTAGAACATGTGATAAACACAAGAATGATTTCAAATGGTAATTAGATTCTGAAATATTAAAAAGAATAAAAAAAGTAACAATAGGAATCTATAGTATCTTTGTTATCCCTTTATCACAAATCCGATTGAATATATGTTTATCACAAATCCGTTTCATTAGAACATGTGATAAACACCAGAATGATTTCAAATGATTATTAGATTAGGAAATCTTAAAAAGAATAAAAAAATAACAATAGGAATTGATAATATCTTTGTTATCACTTTATAATAAATCCGATTGAATATGTGTTTATCACAAATCCGTTTATCATAAATCCATTTATCACAAATCCGTTTCATTAGAACATGTGTTTAAGAAGAATGATTTCCACGTAAAAGAATAAGAATTTTCATTCAATTCGGTTTGATTTGTTCTTAATAATGTTAACAATAAAAAAAGTCAAAATAATAATAGGAATCAACATTAGAAGAGTAGTATGGATGTTTACCTTTAATCAGTTGTGGATAATCAACAAATAATGCAAGGTGAAGAAGAAAGATTGAAAGATTTGTTAGAAATTAGGAAGAATAGGAGAATTTTGATATGGAGAATGAAAAAAAAATAAAAGAAAAAGGTTTTTATAGTCATAATTTGGAGCTCCATATTAGTTGTTGGATCATAAAGGCCCTCTCTAAGGCCTTGATTCAACCCAAGTGACCTCAATTATTATATAGATAGAATAGATTAGTATCTTCAGTCTATCTCTACTCTTGATTCTTGACAGCACTACACAACTGCCCATGTGTAAAAACATGATCCTTCAAATAAACCGATTAACACAAAAGTATAATGAATCCCAATATATTTAACCCTAACAAACAACTATTTTTGTATATTATTTTACAATATAACGTATAAACTCATCAGTCACCAGAAGTTGAAGCCAACTTTTTTAAATAAGTGTATCAAGCATTGGTGATATACTCACACCCCAAATCAACTAATCTATACAGAATTAGTGTATCCAAATCGTAGATTAATATAATATATAAACTGTAAAGGTAAAAGGGTCCACATCAAATTCTGAACCCTAAAAAATATATACAAAATGTGACACCCGGCAAACTCAGGTTAGTAACGTTGACTAAACTAGTAAGTCTACCTTAGCAAGTCATGCATATTACGTACTTAACGGAGTCAGTCGAGTCAGTATGATGATTTGGGGGAATCATCGGGAGTCGTTACGATGATCCGCGGGGTCATCGGGAGTCGGTCCATAACCATGGGTACAAGGATTGGTGATTCGTGGAATCACCGGGTTTAATGCACACACGAGTCTCGAGTCTCGGGAATTGGTGAACGGATGTAAACGTGTTAGTTATCATGCATTATATGTTTGAAATCATTATGTGACTTATCGGTATGTGAATACGTGTTTATATATGTTAAAATAGTGTTTAACGCGCCAAAAACTCGTTCCAGCATCACAGGGGCGATTAGGAACCCCTAATCGCCTATATAGGGGGCGAGTAGGATATATAACAGGCGATTGGGACCTAATCGCCTGATGTTTCATGCGATTAGGCCCCCAATCGCGTGACATGTATTGCTAATCGCCTATACAGCAGAGTCCGAGTCAAAACACCTATAAATAGAACCCTTAACTCCCCAAACACCTCTAGAACAACCCTAGCTGCTCCCAAGCCACCCACACACCTTGAAACACCTCTGGAACTCATTTTGCTACAAAAATCACCATCCCCAAGCCTACACACCTTTCTTTGACAAAACCCAAGGTGTGTTCTTCATCCCTAACCTTTTTAAAGTTGTTATTTTGGGTTCCCCAAAGGTCCAGACCTTGTTTTACTAAGTTGTGTCTTTAAAAAAAACCTTTCAAAAGAGTTCTAAACCAAGTCTACACCTTAATGCTTGTTATATGTGAAGTTTACATACATATGTTGGTTTTCTTGGTGATTATAACATGATTGTTTCCAAGATATGATTGTACTTCTGCTATGTAGAGATTATTAGGAAGGTTATCTTAGAGTTTGAGCCATTATTGTTGTGTTTTGATGGAAATGTGTATTTTGACCCATTTGAGTGTTCTTGAAGATTTAGGATGATTATGGCATGATTATTGATGCAATGTTGTTAGGATTTATACTAGGAAGATGTTAGATCAGAGGTTTGATGATTTACAAGTTTGTAGAGATTGAAATCTGATTGTTTCCATTTAAGGAAAGATAAGGTTGGTTGGTGAAACCTAGTACTTTGCCATTTTAGGAAATAATTGCTTAGAACATGTTAGATCAGTGATATGTTGGGGGTTTTTGCTTGGAATGGGTTAGTAAATGATTTAGGTTTGATATTGGGTGTTGTTGCATGTTTCGGATCTGATTTGGAGGGTTAAACGCGCGAAAATCCATTACACAGCAGCAGCAGGCGATTAGGAATCCTAATCGCCTGATGCTAATGGCGATTATGCAGCATAGGGGCGATTAGGACCCTAATCGCCTGATACCTCATGCGATTGGGCCCCTAATCGCCTGTAGGCTGAGGCCTACTCGCGTATGGCTTTCCTAATCGCATGTACTGCCGTCGCGAACGCGTTTTGACATCCCGGAACACGATTTGACACCTAGGAACATGCTAGGAACCCCGGGATACACCCAATGACTTAGTAAGACGTATTCGGACCTGATTATGCGTTAATCGGACATTATGCTAGACTAGGTGAACTATTGCGCGTATTAAGTGTTTAATTGCATATGTTGCATGATGTCTTGTATTTATCTAACACGTGGAATGTCGGGTCACCAATGGGATGTCGGGTCTTGTCTGGCACGGTCGGTTTAATAGTTAAAGGTGTTTTCAAACGTCTATGGTCACGGTCTGGACATTCGGGGACTAGTTAGCCTGCGGGTTATTAGTCCAATACTTATACACATCTTATGATAGGTCGCCGCTATTTGGGGCTATCATAACATAATTACTTAACTGTTTTCAAGTAACGCAATCCAAGGTGAGTTTCACAGCCCCACTTTTACCGTTTTACTTTCGGGGGAGAAACATGCTACTTACTTACCTATTAAAGGTCATGTTATACTATGGTTACTTTACATATACTATGCGGCTTTTTACGGAAAGTCCCAGGGGGGAAACCATGAATGTGCGGGGATGCACAACGGGGGAAATGTGGATAGATCTATTGGGCCTCACAAACCCCACTCGACGGCTGGGCCGGGCGGGTGCATATTGTCTCTTATTACTGGCTCGCCGAGGCATCGGTTATAGCCAAAACTGCTGGGCAAGCTTCAACAACTTATAAACGTATAGTAATGGATTCCCAACCGCAGTAGTAAACAAACACTTAACGTCTAGCTAACGTTCTTATAACCTAGTAGTAACGGATATGATCTTCACAACTTATAACAAACGCTTTATAAAAGAAAACCTGTGAACTCACCAGCATTATATGTTGACATTTTTGGCATGTTTTCTCAGGTCGCTAAGGTAGCAGTCAATGGGCTAGGCGCACGGAGTCATGCACAGCGTCTAATATTTTGAAGCATATTAAACAATGTTTTGTAAACAATGATATGTCTTTTGGTTGTAAACAAGAATGCTTCCGCTGCTGGTTTACGGCTCAAAGCATGATATTTTGGTTTTAAATATAATTATGAATGCATGTTTGTTGTATGTTTATTGTGATCGTTGACTGAGATCCTGGTGTGTCATGCGCCTCGCGGTAAAACCCCGCACGTGGAATTTGAGGGTGTGACAGATTGGTATCAGAGCCAACGGTTATAGTGAACTAGGACTGCATGTAGAGTCTAGTCTATAACTGAGTCGCACACACTAGACGGTCACAATTAGTCGAGTCTTAGCAAGTGGGTAACAATATGACTGGTCAGGGGTGTCGGTGTCATCATCTACTACGCTACATCATCTATTTACCCTTTATCATCCTATTTCTTGACTCATCCTTACTATGATCCGATGGCGAGCGATATACTATTGAACTTTCTTGACGGTGGTGTACATTGGGGTAGCTTCGGCGTACTCTTGAGATCTGTCCAGGGATTTGGACATCTCCCCTCTATGCCCTAATGAACACGCTCGTTCTTATGCATACTATTTTGTACTTATACTTACGATAATACCATGATTGGGCGCTAGTGTTCGGTGACTTGAACTTCAAACTTAAAGCGCGCCTGGAGGACCATGTGGAACAGTTTATCATGTCGGGTGCACACGAGATCATAAACTGTGATGCATGGGATCCCTGGCGGACTTTGGGCTTGAACGGATGGACCCGAGCTGGGCTCGGTCTAGTTTCTTGAAATTCCTAATGGGTTATACCACGGGCAAGCCTAAATCTTTTGTTTTGTGTTATGACAGAAGATGTCGGGAGCTCGTGGAGGTCGCAGAGGCGGTCGTGCTGGCGGCGGTGGTGGCGGCGGTGGCCGCGGGAATATTAACATGACCCAAGCTGAGTTGGATAACTTGATGCAGCAGCACGTGAATATTGCTCTGGCTGCATTCCAAGCCACTCATAATGCTATGGGTGGTACGTTGATTCTCACCTATCCTATCTTGTTCTAGGGTACTGTACCTTTTTCTTGATTCTCACCTGCGTGTCTGTTCCAGGTGGTGCTGTCAATCCTCCTCCATCCCAGTGTTCCTACAAAAAGTTTATGGATTGCAAGCCCCACAACTTTAGTGGCACTGAAGGGGCAGTGGGACTGCTCCGCTGGTTGGAGAAAATTGAGTCAGTCTTCTCGATGTGCAACTGCCCGGAAGGCGACCGGGTGAAATATGCTTCTGCGACCCTGGAGGGTCAAGCTTTGACTTGGTGGAACTCCACCACCCAGACTATGGGTATTGGGGAAGCCCACGCTATGCCCTGGGCGGAGTTCATTCAGTTGCTGAAAAATGAGTACTGCCCGAGGGATGAAATCCAGAAGCTTGAGCATGAAGTCTGGAATCATAAGATGGTGGGGTCCGAGATTGAAACTTATACTGCTAGGCACAATGAGTTGGCGGTGTTGTGCCCCGATCTGCACGCACCCGAATACCGAAGGATTGAGCATTACGTCGCTGGGTTGGTACCGGAGATTGCAGGGTTAGTTGCTGCGGGTAATCTCACTGTTTATTCTGAGGTGGTTCGGTCGGCTCACAGGCTGACCAACATGAAGGTGGCTGAAGGGGTCTTGCCTCCTCGAGGCGCTGCTGTGAAGGCTCCTGATAGTAACAAGCGGAAGTGGGAAGCTGTGGGGAAAGGCTCGAGTCGGCTCAGCCTCAACAGGTAAGGAAGTCTGATACTGGGGGATCGTCGTCTGAATAGAAAATGGGGGGTTATCAGGGGAGGTTGCCAAAGTGTGAACGATGCTGGTTTCATCATACTGGTCGTTGCGACAAGAGCCATTGTCGCCGGTGCAACAAGGCCGGGCATGTGGCTCATGACTGCAGGGTTAATCTTCAGGGTAACCGGAACCCTCCTGCTACACCTACTCCGGCTCCTCCTGTTGCTGCTCCCCAGGGAAATCAGGGCAAACAGGGGTGCTACAATTGTGGTGAACTTGGTCACTACAAGCGTGAATGCCCCAAGTTGAAGCAGGGCGAGGCTGGGAAGAACGGGTCGGGTAATGGAAACAATGGGGGCGGAGGCAGGAATGCTCGCGCCTTCGTGATTGGTTCGAGCGGGGCTCGACAAGATCCTGACACTGTTACTGGTACGTTTCTTCTCGATAATCGCTATGCTACGGTTTTATTCGATTTCGGTGCCGATAAGAGTTTTATATCTCTTGGGTTTAGTCAATTGCTTGATAGGGTACCTACACCTTTAGAGGCTAAGTACTTGATAGAATTGGCTGATGGTAAGAAAGTTGAGGCGACGCACGTCCTTAGGGAGTGTCACCTTGAGTTGTCGGGTTATTCCTTCCCTATTGATCTTATGCCGGTGTCCTTGGGTAGTTTCGATGTTGTCGTGGGTATGGATTGGTTGTCTCTGTATCATGCTGAGATCGTTTGTTTTTGATAAAGTCATTCGACTTCCTCTCCCTGATGGAGAAATTCTGTTGGTGCACGGTGAGAAGAGCGGGGTCCCGTTGAGTATCATTTCGTGTATGAAAGCCTATAAGTATCTTCGGAAGGGGTATACTGCCATTCTGGCACTTGTTTCGGTTTCGTCTGAAGAAGAGAAGAAGATTGAAAATAATCCTGTTGTCCGTGACTTTCCCGATGTATTTCCTGAAGACTTACCTGGTCTTCCGCCTTATCGTCAGGTCGAATTTGGTATTGAACTCGCTCCAGGTGCGGCCCCTATTGCCCGTGCCCCTTATCGTCTTGCACCTCCTGAGATGCAGGAGTTGTCGAACCAGTTGCAGGAGCTGTTAGAGAAGGGTTTCATTCGACCTAGTTCGTCCCCGTGGGGAGCCCCTATTTTGTTTGTCAAGAAGAAGGACGGAAGCCTACGGATGTGTATCGACTACCGGGAATTGAACAAGGTTACCATCAAGAATCGTTATCCTCTTCCTCGCATCGATGACTTATTTGACCAGCTTCAGGGTTCTAGTTTCTATTCGAAGATTGATTTGAGGTCGGGGTACCACCAGCTGAGGGTTCAAGAAGCCGACATTCCGAAGACCGCCTTTCGAACTCGCTATGGCCATTTTGAATTCCTGGTCATGCCTTTTGGTCTCACCAATGCACCTGCCATCTTTATGGATTTGATGAACCGTGTTTGTAAGCCTTATCTTGATAAGTTCGTGATTGTCTTCATTGATGATATTCTAGTCTATTCCAAGAACGAGGTGGACCACCAGGAACACTTGCGTCTTGTTTTGGAACTCCTGAGGTGGGAACAGTTGTACGCCAAGTTTTCTAAGTGTAGCTTCTGGTTGCGTGAAGTCCAATTCCTTGGTCATGTTGTTAATGAGAAAGGAATTCACGTTGACCCAGCTAAGATTGAAGCCATTAAAGACTGGGAAGCACCAAAGACGCCATCTGAGGTGCGGCAATTCCTAGGCCTTGCAGGTTATTATCGTCGTTTTATCGAGGGATTTTCGAAGATCGCTCAACCCCTCACCTCGCTTACCCAGAAAGACAGAAAGTTCGACTGGGGTGATTCGCAGGAGTCGGCTTTCCAGATGTTAAAGGCTAAACTTTGTTCTGCTCCTATCTTGTCCTTGCCTGAGGGCACGGACGATTTTGTGGTTTATTGTGACGCTTCTATCCGGGGTCTCGGTTGTGTACTGATGCAGCGCGAGAAGGTCATCGCCTATGCTTCTCGTCAGCTCAAAGTTCATGAGAAAAACTACCCCACCCATGATCTGGAATTGGGTGCGGTGGTCTTTGCTTTAAAGATTTGGAGGCATTACTTGTACGGTACCAAATGCACTATTTACACCGATCACAAGAGCCTCCAGCATATCTTTGATCAGAAGGTGTTGAATAGAAGACAGCGTCGCTGGGTCGAGCTTCTTAATGATTACGAGTGCGCTATTAAATACCATCCTGGCAAGGCGAATGTGGTCGCAGACGCCTTGAGCAGGAAGGAAACGGCTAAACCTCGTCGTGTTCGAGCTCTTCAGCTCACTATCCATTCCGGCTTACCCGATCGAATCCGTTCAGCGCAGCAAGAAGCTTTGAAGGAGGAAAACCTTAAAGCTGAAACCATGCATGGTGCTGATAGCCACCTTGAACTCAGGTCCGATGGGTTACACTATTTCGCTGAACGTATTTGGGTTCCCTTATTTGGGGGCTTGCGGGAGCTTGTTCTTGATGAAGCTCACAAGTCCCGGTACTCTATTCACCCTGGCTCCGATAAGATGTATCAAGACCTAAAGATACTTTATTGGTGGCCGAACATGAAGGCGGACGTGGCTTCGTACGTGAGCAAGTGCTTGACCTGTGCCAAGGTCAAGGTCGAATATCAAAAGCCATCCGGCTTCTGCAACAGCCTGAGATTCCTGAGTGGAAGTGGGAGCGGATTACAATGGACTTTGTGACCAAACTCCCGAAATCGCCCAGTGGTTGTAACATGATCTGGGTGATTGTCGATAGGTTGACAAAGTCTGCGCACTTCCTCGCTATCAAAGATACCGATGGCCTCGAGCGTCTGGCACGGTTATATCTCAAGGAAGTGGTCTCTCGGCACGGGGTTCCTGTCTCTATTATTTCTGATCGTGATCCTCGGTTCGCCTCTAACTTCTGGAAATCCTTGCATAAGGCTCTGGGTACTCAGTTAGACATGAGCACAGCGTATCATCCGCAAACTGACGGTCAAAGTGAGCGGACAATCCAAACGCTAGAAGACATGCTTCGGGCATGTGTGATCGACTTTGGCAAGGGGTGGGAGAGTCATTTACCGTTGGTGGAATTCTCCTACAACAACAGTTACCATTCTAGCATCAAGGCAGCTCCGTTCGAGGCTCTTTACGGGCGGAAATGCCGGTCTCCTCTTTGTTGGGCCGAGGTGGGTGAGAGTCAACTCACCGGCCCGGAACTTGTGTACGAGACTTCCGAGAAGATCGTACAAATCCGTAACCGCTTGGCAGCAGCTCGGGATCGTCAAAAGAGCTATGCCGATCGTCGTCGCAAGCCTTTGGAGTTTGAGGTTGGCGACAGGGTTTTGTTGAAAGTATCTCCGTGGAAGGGCGTTATACGTTTTGGGAAGCGGGGCAAATTGAATCCTCGGTATGTAGGACCGTTCGCAATTCTGGAACGGATTGGACCGGTAGCATACAGGCTTGATCTGCCAGCTGAACTCAGTAATGTTCATAATGTCTTCCATGTCTCTAATTTGAAGAAGTGTTTGGCGGATGAATCTTTGGTTGTTCCTCTCGAAGAGATCAAGGTGGATGATCGTCTACGTATCGTGGAGGAACCGGTTGAAATTCTTGACTATAAAATCCGTAGCCTTCGCCGGAGTAAAATCCGCATTGTTATAGTCCGTTGGAACTCAGATCGTGGACCGGAGTTCACGTGGGAACGGGAAGATCAAATGAAGGCTAAGTATCCCCATTTATTTCCTAAACGCGCGTTCGAATCAAGGCATGTCTCTGCTGAAGCTGAATGAATCTCGGGTCGAGATTCCTTTCAACAGGGGGATGATGTGGCAACCGGAAAAATTTTCTTCTCTTTCGTCTCTTCCTTTTTGGCCTTGGGCAATTTTCGGGACGAAAATTCTTTCAACAGGGGGATGATGTGACACCCGGCAAACTCAGGTTAGTAACGTTGACTAAACTAGTAAGTCTACCTTAGCAAGTCATGCATATTACGTACTTAACGGAGTCAGTCGAGTCGGTATGATGATTTGGGGGAATCATCGGGAGTCGTTACGATGATCCGCGGGGTCATCGGGAGTCGGTCCATAACCATGGGTACAAGGATTGGTGATTCGTGGAATCACCGGGTTTAATGCACACACGAGTCTCGAGTCCCGGGAATTGGTGAACGGATGTAAACGTGTTAGTTATCATGCATTATATGTTTGAAATCATTATGTGACTTATCGGTATGTGAATACGTGTTTATATATGTTAAAATAGTGTTTAACGCGCCAAAAACTCGTTCCAGCATCACAGGGGCGATTAGGAACCCCTAATCGCCTATATAGGGGGCGAGTAGGATATATAACAGGCGATTGGGACCTAATCGCCTGATGTTTCATGCTATTAGGCCCCCAATCGCGTGACATGTATTGCTAATCGCCTATACAGCAGAGTCCGGGTCAAAACACCTATAAATAGAACCCTTAACTCCCCAAACACCTCTAGAACAACCCTAGCTGCTCCCAAGCCACCCACACACCTTGAAACACCTCTGGAACTCATTTTGCTACAAAAATCACCATCCCCAAGCCTACACACCTTTCTTTGACAAAACCCAAGGTGTGTTCTTCATCCCTAACCTTTTTAAAGTTGTTATTTTGGGTTCCCCAAAGGTCCAGACCTTGTTTTACTAAGTTGTGTCTTTAAAAAAAACCTTTCAAAAGAGTTCTAAACCAAGTCTACACCTTAATGCTTGTTATATGTGAAGTTTACATACATATGTTGGTTTTCTTGGTGATTATAACATGATTGTTTCCAAGATATGATTGTACTTCTGCTATGTAGAGATTATTAGGAAGGTTATCTTAGAGTTTGAGCCATTATTGTTGTGTTTTGATGGAAATGTGTATTTTGACCCATTTGAGTGTTCTTGAAGATTTAGGATGATTATGGCATGATTATTGATGCAATGTTGTTAGGATTTATACTAGGAAGATGTTAGATCAGAGGTTTGATGATTTACAAGTTTGTAGAGATTGAAATCTGATTGTTTCCATTTAAGGAAAGATAAGGTTGGTTGGTGAAACCTAGTACTTTGCCATTTTAGGAAATAATTGCTTAGAACATGTTAGATCAGTGATATGTTGGGGGTTTTTGCTTGGAATGGGTTGGTAAATGATTTAGGTTTGATATTGGGTGTTGTTGCATGTTTCGGATCTGATTTGGAGGGTTAAACGTGCGAAAATCCATTACACAGCAGCAGCAGGCGATTAGGAATCCTAATCGCCTGATGCTAATGGCGATTATGCAGCATAGGGGCGATTAGGACCCTAATCGCCTGATACCTCATGCGATTGGGCCCCTAATCGCCTGTAGGTTGAGGCCTACTCGCGTATGGCTTTCCTAATCGCATGTACTGCCGTCGCGAACGCGTTTTGACATCCCGGAACACGATTTGACACCTAGAAACATGCTAGGAACCCCGGGATACACCCAATGACTTAGTAAGACGTATTCGGACCTGATTATGCGTTAATCGGACATTATGCTAGACTAGGTGAACTATTGCGCGTATTAAGTGTTTAATTGCATATGTTGCATAATGTCTTGTATTTATATAACACGTGGAATGTCGGGTCACCAATGGGATGTCGGGTCTTGTCTGGCACGGTCGGTTTAACAGTTAAAGGTGTTTTCAAACGTCTATGGTCACGGTCTGGACATTCGGGGACTAGTTAGCCTGCGGGTTATTAGTCCAATACTTATACACATCTTATGATAGGTCGCCGCTATTTGGGGCTATCATAACATAATTACTTAACTGTTTTCAAGTAACGCAATCCAAGGTGAGTTTCACAGCCCCACTTTTACCGTTTTACTTTCGGGGGAGAAACATGCTACTTACTTACCTATTAAAGGTCATGTTATACTATGGTTACTTTACATATACTATGCGGCTTTTTACGGAAAGTCCCAGGGGGGAAACCATGAATGTGCGGGGATGCACAACGGGGGAAATGTGGATAGATATATTGGGCCTCACAAACCCCACTCGACGGCTGGGCCGGGCGGGTGCATATTGTCTCTTATTACTGGCTCGCCGAGGCATCGGTTATAGCCAAAACTGCTGGGCAAGCTTCAACAACTTATAAACGTATAGTAATGGATTCCCAACCGTAGTAGTAAACAAACACTTAACGTCTAGCTAACGTTCTTATAACCTAGTAGTAACGGATATGATCTTCAAAACTTATAACAAACGCTTTATAAAAGAAAACCTGTGAACTCACCAAACTATCTGAGATCAACCAAAAAAGTGTCGAGTTAGTGATAAATAAAAATAAAAAACATGAAATATGAATAAACAGATGTTTGATTTGATGTGATTTAGAAACAAATACTGAAATTAATAATAACATATTTATTGTAACAGAATGCAAATGAACATTAAAATTTAAAGTAAATAAATATAATTTAACAAAATATACAACTAAAAAATTATAAAAAAAAATTAAACGATTTATGCAAAATATAATCACATAGTTATTCACAAATCTCGAATTATTTCTTTATAGACAACATTTGTTGTTTGATTCTTAACTCTACCATCTTTATCCAATATTAGTATCTGCAGTCTATCTCTACTCTTGATTCTTGACAGCACTACACAACTGCCCATGTGTAAAAACATGATCCTTCAAATAAACCGATTAACACAAAAGTATAATGAATCCCAATATATTTAACCCTAACAAACAACTATTTTCGGATATTATTTTACAATATAACGTATAAACTCATCAGTCACCAGAAGTTGAAGCCAACTTTTTTAAATAAGTGTATCAAGCATTGGTGATATACTCACACCCCAAATCAACTAATCTATACAGAATTAGTGTATCCAAATCGTAGATTAATATAATATATAATCTGTAAAGGTAAAAGGGTCCACATCAAATTCTGAACCCTAAGAAAAATATACAAAATAACTTTCGGATTAAACGCATTGCTAAGAACAATATATAAACCCTAAAAAAACAATAAGTTTCGGATCCGTAAAATGATATTATGAAACGCCATTGTTAATATTTGAAAACCCACCATTGTTCTATGATGAAACCAATTGTTAGGAACCCTAAAACAGATACGACGTAAGAGACACCAAAAAAACAGATGCGGCGCAGGAGAGAAAGGCGCAATAAAGAGATGAAACAAATAGAACAACCGATTTGTTACATACCTTAGATTCGATGAGATTGCAGAGAAGAAGTGTGTTTGGAGAGGAAGATTGGAGCGGCGCATAGAGAGATGAAAAAAAAAACAAACAAACGATTTATATTAGGAGGGTATCAGGTGTATTAGATGGGTTAAATGGAGCTCCATATTTGAATTGGAGCCTAGGTGAACATCTTAGAAAGGGCTCATTTGACTCGAGATGTATTCAATTATTATATAGATAGACTAGGTTAGAGACCCGGGTATACACCCGGCAGATCCCTAAGTGAAATGACAATTGATCTAACATAACATTACTTGGAAGGTTATAACGTACATACAACAATATTACATGTTTGACTTTATGTAAGTTATTATTAGCTGTTTGATCTTATATAAGTCAAACTTACATTGCAAGTTACAATGAGAACCTAACTTAAACAATTTTACCAGCTTGACCATATATTTATAAACAGCATGCAAGGTGACCATTTCTGCATTCGAAATCCGAAGAATTATTACGAGCCCGGTTCAAAATTACCGAATCATTTTCGCCTAAAGCTTCTTGATATCTGTATGAAACAGAACTACAATTCTCAACCTCCAATCCAAACACTATTAGGGGATCACCGGCTATTTTATGACCAACCTTTCGAACCAAAACTTAATAGATACAACAAAATCTGGTTTATGTGCAGCATACAATTTTTACCAAAAGTCAAACATTGATCTAGTTTTAATTATTAACTCTTGTCTAATAAGTTCCCTCTCACAAAAGTGGCAAGCCAAACTATCTGAGATCAACCAAAAAAGTGTCGAGTTAGTGATAAATAAAAATAAAAAACATGAAATATGAATAAACAGATGTTTGATTTGATGTGATTTAGAAACAAATACTGAAATTAATAATTACATATTTATTGTAACATAATGCAAATGAACATTAAAATTTAAAGTAAATAAATATAATTTAACAAAATATACAACTAAAAAATTATAAAAAAAAATTAAACGATTTATGCAAAATATAATCACATAGTTATTCACAAATCTCGAATTATTTCTTTATAGACAACATTTGTTGTTTGATTCTTAACTCTACCATCTTTATCCAATATTAGTATCTTCAGTCTATCTCTACTCTTGATTCTTGACAGCACTACACAACTGCCCATGTGTAAAAACATGATCCTTCAAATAAACCGATTAACACAAAAGTATAATGAATCCCAATATATTTAACCCTAACAAACAACTATTTTCGGATATTATTTTACAATATAACGTATAAACTCATCAGTCACCAGAAGTTGAAGCCAACTTTTTTAAATAAGTGTATCAAGCATTGGTGATATACTCACACCCCAAATCAACTAATCTATACAGAATTAGTGTATCCAAATCGTA
Source organism: Ambrosia trifida (assembly GCA_028751855.1). Taxonomy (NCBI): domain Eukaryota; kingdom Viridiplantae; phylum Streptophyta; class Magnoliopsida; order Asterales; family Asteraceae; genus Ambrosia; species Ambrosia trifida. The sequence continues at coordinate 12,327,426 of CM054125.1, forward strand.
GATTAATATAATATATAAACTGTAAAGGTAAAAGGGTCCACATCAAATTCTGAACCCTAAGAAAAATATACAAAATAACTTTCGGATTAAACGCATTGCTAAGAACAATATATAAACCCTAAAAAAACAATAAGTTTCGGATCCGTAAAATGATATTATGAAACGCCATTGTTAATCTTTGAAAACCCACCATTGTTCTATGATGAAACCAATTGTTAGGAACCCTAAAACAGATACGGCGTAAGAGACACCAAAAAAACAGATGCGGCGCAGGAGAGAAAGGCGCAATAAAGAGATGAAACAAATAGAACAACCGATTTGTTACATACCTTAGATTCGATGAGATTGCAGAGAAGAAGTGTGTTTGGAGAGGAAGATAGGAGCGGCGCATAGAGAGATGAAAAAAAAACAAACAAACGATTTATATTAGGAGGGTCTCAGGTGTATTAGATGGGTTAAATGGAGCTCCATATTTGAATTGGAGCCTAGGTGAACATCTTAGAAAGGGCTCATTTGACTCGAGATGTATTCAATTATTATATAGATAGACTAGGTTAGAGACCCGGGTATACACCCGGCAGATCCCTAAGTGAAATGACAATTGATCTAACATAACATTACTTGGAAGGTTATAACGTACATACAACAATATTACATGTTTGACTTTATGTAAGTTATTATTAGCTGTTTGATCTTATATAAGTCAAACTTACATTGCAAGTTACAATGAGAACCTAACTTAAACAATTTTACCAGCTTGACCATATATTTATAAACAGCATGCAAGGTGACCATTTCTGCATTCGACATCCGAAGAATTATTACGAGCCCGGTTCAAAATTACCGAATCATTTTCGCCTAAAGCTTCTTGATATCTGTATGAAACAGAACTACAATTCTCAACCTCCAATCCAAACACTATTAGGGGATCACCGGCTATTTTATGACCAACCTTTCGAACCAAAACTTAATAGATACAACAAAATCCGGTTTATGTGCAGCATACAATTTTTACCAAAAGTCAAACATTGATCTAGTTTTAATTATTAACTCTTGTCTAATAAGTTCCCTCTCACAAAAGTGGCAAGCCAAACTATCTGAGATCAACCAAAAAAGTGTCGAGTTAGTGATAAATAAAAATAAAAAACATGAAATATGAATAAACAGATGTTTGATTTGATGTGATTTAGAAACAAATACTGAAATTAATAATTACATATTTATTGTAACATAATGCAAATGAACATTAAAATTTAAAGTAAATAAATATAATTTAACAAAATATACAACTAAAAAATTATAAAAAAAAATTAAACGATTTATGCAAAATATAATCACATAGTTATTCACAAATCTCGAATTATTTCTTTATAGACAACATTTGTTGTTTGATTCTTAACTCTACCATCTTTATCCAATATTAGTATCTTCAGTCTATCTCTACTCTTGATTCTTGACAGCACTACACAACTGCCCATGTGTAAAAACATGATCCTTCAAATAAACCGATTAACACAAAAGTATAATGAATCCCAATATATTTAACCCTAACAAACAACTATTTTCGGATATTATTTTACAATATAACGTATAAACTCATCAGTCACCAGAAGTTGAAGCCAACTTTTTTAAATAAGTGTATCAAGCATTGGTGATATACTCACACCCCAAATCAACTAATCTATACAGAATTAGTGTATCCAAATCGTAGATTAATATAATATATAAACTGTAAAGGTAAAAGGGTCCACATCAAATTCTGAACCCTAAGAAAAATATACAAAATAACTTTCGGATTAAACGCATTGCTAAGAACAATATATAAACCCTAAAAAAACAATAAGTTTCGGATCCGTAAAATGATATTATGAAACGCCATTGTTAATCTTTGAAAACCCACCATTGTTCTATGATGAAACCAATTGTTAGGAACCCTAAAACAGATACGGCGTAAGAGACACCAAAAAAACAGATGCGGCGCAGGAGAGAAAGGCGCAATAAAGAGATGAAACAAATAGAACAACCGATTTGTTACATACCTTAGATTCGATGAGATTGCAGAGAAGAAGTGTGTTTGGAGAGGAAGATAGGAGCGGCGCATAGAGAGATGAAAAAAAAACAAACAAACGATTTATATTAGGAGGGTCTCAGGTGTATTAGATGGGTTAAATGGAGCTCCATATTTGAATTGGAGCCTAGGTGAACATCTTAGAAAGGGCTCATTTGACTCGAGATGTATTCAATTATTATATAGATAGACTAGGTTAGAGACCCGGGTATACACCCGGCAGATCCCTAAGTGAAATGACAATTGATCTAACATAACATTACTTGGAAGGTTATAACGTACATACAACAATATTACATGTTTGACTTTATGTAAGTTATTATTAGCTGTTTGATCTTATATAAGTCAAACTTACATTGCAAGTTACAATGAGAACCTAACTTAAACAATTTTACCAGCTTGACCATATATTTATAAACAGCATGCAAGGTGACCATTTCTGCATTCGACATCCGAAGAATTATTACGAGCCCGGTTCAAAATTACCGAATCATTTTCGCCTAAAGCTTCTTGATATCTGTATGAAACAGAACTACAATTCTCAACCTCCAATCCAAACACTATTAGGGGATCACCGGCTATTTTATGACCAACCTTTCGAACCAAAACTTAATAGATACAACAAAATCCGGTTTATGTGCAGCATACAATTTTTACCAAAAGTCAAACATTGATCTAGTTTTAATTATTAACTCTTGTCTAATAAGTTCCCTCTCACAAAAGTGGCAAGCCAAACTATCTGAGATCAACCAAAAAAGTGTCGAGTTAGTGATAAATAAAAATAAAAAACATGAAATATGAATAAACAGATGTTTGATTTGATGTGATTTAGAAACAAATACTGAAATTAATAATTACATATTTATTGTAACATAATGCAAATGAACATTAAAATTTAAAGTAAATAAATATAATTTAACAAAATATACAACTAAAAAATTATAAAAAAAAATTAAACGATTTATGCAAAATATAATCACATAGTTATTCACAAATCTCGAATTATTTCTTTATAGACAACATTTGTTGTTTGATTCTTAACTCTACCATCTTTATCCAATATTAGTATCTTCAGTCTATCTCTACTCTTGATTCTTGACAGCACTACACAACTGCCCATGTGTAAAAACATGATCCTTCAAATAAACCGATTAACACAAAAGTATAATGAATCCCAATATATTTAACCCTAACAAACAACTATTTTCGGATATTATTTTACAATATAACGTATAAACTCATCAGTCACCAGAAGTTGAAGCCAACTTTTTTAAATAAGTGTATCAAGCATTGGTGATATACTCACACCCCAAATCAACTAATCTATACAGAATTAGTGTATCCAAATCGTAGATTAATATAATATATAAACTGTAAAGGTAAAAGGGTCCACATCAAATTCTGAACCCTAAGAAAAATATACAAAATAACTTTCGGATTAAACGCATTGCTAAGAACAATATATAAACCCTAAAAAAACAATAAGTTTCGGATCCGTAAAATGATATTATGAAACGCCATTGTTAATCTTTGAAAACCCACCATTGTTCTATGATGAAACCAATTGTTAGGAACCCTAAAACAGATACGGCGTAAGAGACACCAAAAAAACAGATGCGGCGCAGGAGAGAAAGGCGCAATAAAGAGATGAAACAAATAGAACAACCGATTTGTTACATACCTTAGATTCGATGAGATTGCAGAGAAGAAGTGTGTTTGGAGAGGAAGATAGGAGCGGCGCATAGAGAGATGAAAAAAAAACAAACAAACGATTTATATTAGGAGGGTCTCAGGTGTATTAGATGGGTTAAATGGAGCTCCATATTTGAATTGGAGCCTAGGTGAACATCTTAGAAAGGGCTCATTTGACTCGAGATGTATTCAATTATTATATAGATAGACTAGGTTAGAGACCCGGGTATACACCCGGCAGATCCCTAAGTGAAATGACAATTGATCTAACATAACATTACTTGGAAGGTTATAACGTACATACAACAATATTACATGTTTGACTTTATGTAAGTTATTATTAGCTGTTTGATCTTATATAAGTCAAACTTACATTGCAAGTTATAATGAGAACCTAACTTAAACAATTTTACCAGCTTGACCATATATTTATAAACAGCATGCAAGGTGACCATTTCTGCATTCGACATCCGAAGAATTATTCCGAGCCCGGTTCAAAATTACCGAATCATTTTCGCCTAAAGCTTCTTGATATCTGTATGAAACAGAACTACAATTCTCAACCTCCAATCCAAACACTATTAGGGGATCACCGGCTATTTTATGACTAACCTTTCGAACCAAAACTTAATAGATACAACAAAATCCGGTTTATGTGCAGCATACAATTTTTACCAAAAGTCAAACATTGATCTAGTTTTAATTATTAACTCTTGTCTAATAAGTTCCCTCTCACAATATTGGCAAGCCAAACTATCTGAGATCAACCAAAAAAGTGTCGAGTTAGTGATAAATAAAAATAAAAAACATGAAATATGAATAAACAGATGTTTGATTTGATGTGATTTAGAAACAAATACTGAAATTAATAATTACATATTTATTGTAACATAATGCAAATGAACATTAAAATTTAAAGTAAATAAATATAATTTAACAAAATATACAACTAAAAAATTATAAAAAAAAAATTAAACGATTTATGCAAAATATAATCACATAGTTATTCACAAATCTCGAATTATTTCTTTATAGACAACATTTGTTGTTTGATTCTTAACTCTACCATCTTTATCCAATATTAGTATCTTCAGTCTATCTCTACTCTTGATTCTTGACAGCACTACACAACTGCCCATGTGTAAAAACATGATCCTTCAAATAAACCGATTAACACAAAAGTATAATGAATCCCAATATATTTAACCCTAACAAACAACTATTTTCGGATATTATTTTACAATATAACGTATAAACTCATCAGTCACCAGAAGTTGAAGCCAACTTTTTTAAATAAGTGTATCAAGCATTGGTGATATACTCACACCCCAAATCAACTAATCTATACAGAATTAGTGTATCCAAATCGTAGATTAATATAATATATAAACTGTAAAGGTAAAAGGGTCCACATCAAATTCTGAACCCTAAGAAAAATATACAAAATAACTTTCGGATTAAACGCATTGCTAAGAACAATATATAAACCCTAAAAAAACAATAAGTTTCGGATCCGTAAAATGATATTATGAAACGCCATTGTTAATCTTTGAAAACCCACCATTGTTCTATGATGAAACCAATTGTTAGGAACCCTAAAACAGATACGGCGTAAGAGACACCAAAAAAACAGATGCGGCGCAGGAGAGAAAGGCGCAATAAAGAGATGAAACAAATAGAACAACCGATTTGTTACATACCTTAGATTCGATGAGATTGCAGAGAAGAAGTGTGTTTGGAGAGGAAGACAGGAGCGGCGCATAGAGAGATGAAAAAAAAACAAACAAACGATTTATATTAGGAGGGTCTCAGGTGTATTAGATGGGTTAAATGGAGCTCCATATTTGAATTGGAGCCTAGGTGAACATCTTAGAAAGGGCTCATTTGACTCGAGATGTATTCAATTATTATATAGATAGACTAGGTTAGAGACCCGGGTATACACCCGGCAGATCCCTAAGTGAAATGACAATTGATCTAACATAACATTACTTGGAAGGTTATAACGTACATACAACAATATTACATGTTTGACTTTATGTAAGTTATTATTAGCTGTTTGATCTTATATAAGTCAAACTTACATTGCAAGTTATAATGAGAACCTAACTTAAACAATTTTACCAGCTTGACCATATATTTATAAACAGCATGCAAGGTGACCATTTCTGCATTCGACATCCGAAGAATTATTCCGAGCCCGGTTCAAAATTACCGAATCATTTTCGCCTAAAGCTTCTTGATATCTGTATGAAACAGAACTACAATTCTCAACCTCCAATCCAAACACTATTAGGGGATCACCGGCTATTTTATGACTAACCTTTCGAACCAAAACTTAATAGATACAACAAAATCCGGTTTATGTGCAGCATACAATTTTTACCAAAAGTCAAACATTGATCTAGTTTTAATTATTAACTCTTGTCTAATAAGTTCCCTCTCACAATATTGGCAAGCCAAACTATCTGAGATCAACCAAAAAAGTGTCGAGTTAGTGATAAATAAAAATAAAAAACATGAAATATGAATAAACAGATGTTTGATTTGATGTGATTTAGAAACAAATACTGAAATTAATAATTACATATTTATTGTAACATAATGCAAATGAACATTAAAATTTAAAGTAAATAAATATAATTTAACAAAATATACAACTAAAAAATTATAAAAAAAAAATTAAACGATTTATGCAAAATATAATCACATAGTTATTCACAAATCTCGAATTATTTCTTTATAGACAACATTTGTTGTTTGATTCTTAACTCTACCATCTTTATCCAATATTAGTATCTTCAGTCTATCTCTACTCTTGATTCTTGACAGCACTACACAACTGCCCATGTGTAAAAACATGATCCTTCAAATAAACCGATTAACACAAAAGTATAATGAATCCCAATATATTTAACCCTAACAAACAACTATTTTCGGATATTATTTTACAATATAACGTATAAACTCATCAGTCACCAGAAGTTGAAGCCAACTTTTTTAAATAAGTGTATCAAGCATTGGTGATATACTCACACCCCAAATCAACTAATCTATACAGAATTAGTGTATCCAAATCGTAGATTAATATAATATATAAACTGTAAAGGTAAAAGGGTCCACATCAAATTCTGAACCCTAAGAAAAATATACAAAATAACTTTCGGATTAAACGCATTGCTAAGAACAATATATAAACCCTAAAAAAACAATAAGTTTCGGATCCGTAAAATGATATTATGAAACGCCATTGTTAATCTTTGAAAACCCACCATTGTTCTATGATGAAACCAATTGTTAGGAACCCTAAAACAGATACGGCGTAAGAGACACCAAAAAAACAGATGCGGCGCAGGAGAGAAAGGCGCAATAAAGAGATGAAACAAATAGAACAACCGATTTGTTACATACCTTAGATTCGATGAGATTGCAGAGAAGAAGTGTGTTTGGAGAGGAAGATAGGAGCGGCGCATAGAGAGATGAAAAAAAAACAAACAAACGATTTATATTAGGAGGGTCTCAGGTGTATTAGATGGGTTAAATGGAGCTCCATATTTGAATTGGAGCCTAGGTGAACATCTTAGAAAGGGCTCATTTGACTCGAGATGTATTCAATTATTATATAGATAGACTAGGTTAGAGACCCGGGTATACACCCGGCAGATCCCTAAGTGAAATGACAATTGATCTAACATAACATTACTTGGAAGGTTATAACGTACATACAACAATATTACATGTTTGACTTTGTGTAAGTTATTATTAGCTGTTTGATCTTATATAAGTCAAACTTACATTGCAAGTTATAATGAGAACCTAACTTAAACAATTTTACCAGCTTGACCATATATTTATAAACAGCATGCAAGGTGACCATTTCTGCATTCGACATCCGAAGAATTATTCCGAGCCTGGTTCAAAATTACCGAATCATTTTCGCCTAAAGCTTCTTGATATCTGTATGAAACAGAACTACAATTCTCAACCTCCAATCCAAACACTATTAGGGGATCACCGGCTATTTTATGACCAACCTTTCGAACCAAAACTTAATAGATACAACAAAATCCGGTTTATGTGCAGCATACAATTTTTACCAAAAGTCAAACATTGATCTAGTTTTAATTATTAACTCTTGTCTAATAAGTTCCCTCTCACAAAAGTGGCAAGCCAAACTATCTGAGATCAACCAAAAAAGTGTCGAGTTAGTGATAAATAAAAATAAAAAACATGAAATATGAATAAACAGATGTTTGATTTGATGTGATTTAGAAACAAATACTGAAATTAATAATTACATATTTATTGTAACAGAATGCAAATGAACATTAAAATTTAAAGTAAATAAATATAATTTAACAAAATATACAACTAAAAATTATAAAAAAAAATTAAACGATTTATGCAATATATAATCACATAGTTATTCACAAATCTCGAATTATTTCTTTATAGACAACATTTGTTGTTTGATTCTTAACTCTACCATTTTTATCCAATATTAGTATCTTCAGTCTATCTCTACTCTTGATTCTTGACAGCACTACACAACTGCCCATGTGTAAAAACATGATTCTTCAAATAAACCGATTAACACAAAAGTATAATGAATCCCAATATATTTAACCCTAACAAACAACTATTTTCGGATATTATTTTACAATATAACGTATAAACTCATCAGTCACCAGAAGTTGAAGCCAACTGTTTTAAATAAGTGTATCAAGCATTGGTGATATACTCACACCCCAAATCAACTAATCTATACAGAATTAGTGTATCCAAATCGTAGATTAATATAATATATAAACTGTAAAGGTAAAAGGGTCCACATCAAATTCTGAACCCTAAGAAAAATATACAAAATAACTTTCGGATTAAACGCATTGCTAAGAACAATATATAAACCCTAAAAAAACAATAAGTTTCGGATCCGTAAAATGATATTATGAAACGCCATTGTTAATCTTTGAAAACCCACCATTGTTCTATGATGAAACCAATTGTTAGGAACCCTAAAACAGATACGGTGTAAGAGACACCAAAAAAACAGATGCGGCGCAGGAGAGAAAGGCGCAATAAAGAGATGAAACAAATAGAACAACCGATTTGTTACATAACTTAGATTCGATGAGATTGCAGAGAAGAAGTGTGTTTGGAGAGGAAGATTGGAGCGGCGCATAGAGAGATGAAAAAAAAAACAAACAAACGATTTATATTAGGAGGGTCTCAGGTGTATTAGATGGGTTAAATGGAGCTCCATATTTAAATTGGAGCCTAGGTGAACATCTTAGAAAGGGCTCATTTGACTCGAGATGTATTCAATTATTATATAGATAGACTAGGTTAGAGACCCGGGTATACACCCGGCAGATCCCTAAGTGAAATGACATTTGATCTAACATAACATTACTTGGAAGGTTATAAGGTACATACAACAATATTACCTGTTTGACTTTATGTAAGTTATTATTAGCTGTTTGATCTTATATAAGTCAAACTTAGTTTGCAAGTTATAATGAGAACCTAACTTAAACAATTTTACCAGCTTGACCATATATTTATAAACAGCATGCAAGGTGACCATTTCTGCATTCGACATCCGAAGAATTATTCCGAGCCCGGTTCAAAATTACCGAATCATTTTCGCCTAAAGCTTCTTGATATCTGTATGAAACAGAACTACAATTCTCAACCTCCAATCCAAACACTATTAGGGGATCACCGGCTATTTTATGACCAACCTTTCGAACCAAAACTTAATAGATACAACAAAATCCGGTTTATGTGCAGCATACAATTTTTACCAAAAGTCAAACATTGATCTAGTTTTAATTATTAACTCTTGTCTAATAAGTTCCCTCTCACAAAAGTGGCAAGCCAAACTATCTGAGATCAACCAAAAAAGTGTCGAGTTAGTGATAAATAAAAATAAAAAACATGAAATATGAATAAACAGATGTTTGATTTGATGTGATTTAGAAACAAATACTGAAATTAATAATTACATATTTATTGTAACAGAATGCAAATGAACATTAAAATTTAAAGTAAATAAATATAATTTAACAAAATATACAACTAAAAATTATAAAAAAAAAAATTAAACGATTTATGCAATATATAATCACATAGTTATTCACAAATCTCGAATTATTTCTTTATAGACAACATTTGTTGTTTGATTCTTAACTCTACCATCTTTATCCAATATTAGTATCTTCAGTCTATCTCTACTCTTGATTCTTGACAGCACTAGACAACTGCCCATGTGTAAAAACATGATCCTTCAAATAAACCGATTAACACAAAAGTATAATGAATCCCAATATATTTAACCCTAACAAACAACTATTTTCGGATATTATTTTACAATATAACGTATAAACTCATCAGTCACCAGAAGTTGAAGCCAACTTTTTTAAATAAGTGTATCAAGCATTGGTGATATACTCACACCCCAAATCAACTAATCTATACAGAATTAGTGTATCCAAATCGTAGATTAATATAATATATAAACTGTAAAGGTAAAAGGGTCCACATCATATTCTGAACCCTAACAAAAATATACAAAATAACTTTCGGATTAAACGCATTGCTAAGAACAATATATAAACCCTAAAAAAACAATAAGTTTCGGATCCGTAAAATGATATTATGAAACGCCATTGTTAATCTTTGAAAACCCACTATTGTTCTATGATGAAACCAATTGTTAGGAACCCTAAAACAGATACGACGTAAGAGACACCAAAAAAACAGATGCGGCGCAGGAGAGAAAGGCGCAATAAAGAGATGAAACAAATAGAACAACCGATTTGTTACATACCTTAGATTCGATGAGATTGCAGAGAAGAAGTGTGTTTGGAGAGGAAGATAGGAGCGGCGCATAGAGAGATGAAAAAAAAACAAACAAACAATTTATATTAGGAGGGTCTCAGGTGTATTAGATGGGTTAAATGGAGCTCCATATTTGAATTGGAGCCTAGGTGAACATCTTAGAAAGGGCTCATTCGACTCGAGATGTATTCAATTATTATATAGATAGATTACAAAACAGTAATTGTCTCACGCTTTCGCACATGATGCAAGTCAAATTCATTTTATTAAAAAAAATTAAAAAAACTTTTGAAGTCTAGACATAAAATAACGGTCCTTCAAATTATTATGAAATTTTATGAAATGGTGGGTTTTTTTATGAGCCAATTAGCCAAAAATATTAATTTTTATAATTATTACGAGACTTTCAGTTCTATATCTAGTCCGACTAGGGAACCGGTAAGGACACTGGTTCAACGTCAGCTTCAGTTATGAAAACACAAACCTAAGATAAGGAGCACATATTTTGCGGCTCGGCCTGGGCACTTGAATTTTCAGGGTCGGCCCCGCTCCCACGTTTTCGTTTTTATTGTTTTGCTGCATTTTCTTTAGGAGTAATTTATTGCTTTAGTAGTTGGTTATGCATGTTTAGGATAGTGGAGCATTATGTCCATGATTTTGAGTAACATGGTTCGTTGTTTGATTAATGGAGTATGCCATTATGGCCTACTAAAACAATGTTGCATCATCTTTGTGCTTTCATTCCTGAATTCATCCTATACCATGGCTCCACGTAAAGACACCTTGTCTTCCGAGGACCTCCCACCAGCCATCACCGACCAATTAGCACAACTCATCGCAATCACGTCCGTCGTCGATACCTCGCAACAGATCAACACCAACCAACCAACTAGCCGCCCAATTACAAGCTCTCGCGAGGGGGGGGGGGTGGAGAGAGAGGGGAGGGGGAGGGAGAGAGATAGAGAGACAGAGAGAGAGTAACACCTTTTTTCGGTGCCACATGGGGCGACGGGAGTGGCCTCCCATGTGTAATTTTCTGACGGGCGGAATGGTGTTGACCATTGGGGGCGTTTTGACGTGACGTTTGACGAATAGCATGGCAACGTATGTGTGTACAATACTCTGACAATACTATACACAACAAGGTGTTCAACATAAGAGCTGTCACGTCGCTGTAGCAGTCAGGGTGGTTGGTCCAACCCTGATAGGTGACATTCTCTGATTGGCTGAGCATGTGCCCAGGCTCTTACCGGTCCACACCAATTTTTGACGCAGTGGTGGAATTTTTTAATTTTCGTAGGTAAATTAAGTCCGGACCCCACCGATTTAATCTTCCGACCACTACGATCGAAAAAATTGAGTCCGTCCCTCACTGATTCGGAACCAACCTTCGTGGGACCCGGTTAGCACGACTACTCGTATGAATATACTCGTGTCCAAATGTAACACAATACGAATATAATAAGTGCGACCCACTCTTGACGACGAACACACGTGTGGAGACACAGACTCACTCAGCTTCAATGGACAACAAAGACACTGCAAATGGATCACCGGCTACCAACAAGACTCCCAAATCAACCGCTAAGGTTAATCAAATCCACAATTCCTTTCTGTCGTCGTTGTTTTACGATTATTAGAAACAAATAACATCGTACGACACTTTTTATGTTTTTTTAGGGTTTCCGATGTTGTTTTATTGTTTTCTCCGAACCTGATGAACGTTGTACATGTTTTCATTTCCGATCTGCGTTTTTTATATAAGTTGTGATGTTTATTTTTTATGTTTCATAATAATTATGTGATAAATCTATGAAAGTTTTGAATATCTTGTGGGTTTGTTTCTTGGGGTATCAAAAACGTGATTTTTTTATTTTTTTTATTTTTTTATATGTAATTTTTTTATATTTTGATGGTTTTTAGTGAATTTCAGTCATTGTGAAATAAGAAATTTACAGATGGGGAGTTTATCAGCTTTTGTGTTATATATGTGAAACGAAAAGAAGTCGAGAACCTAATTGAGAAAGTTAAGTTTTTTAAACATGATTAAAAGAGTTAATTTGCATACCATTTTGTTTCTTCGGTCGTTATGGTAGGTAATGTGTATTTCGTTATAGTTATAGTTATGTGATTATGGTTGTCAAATAATAGATATATGAGGTTATCCGCCGTATCGGGGGAAGTTCAATATGTAACCAGTTTTTAAGTAGAGTGTTGCATCAAGAGTTGTATCCATTGCATTACTTATGGTGCATAAGGCGGCTATATAAGAGCATAAGTGTCCGTGTACAAGCGCTTTTGCCTTTCTCGTGGTTCTATGCTTATAGTTGGTTTTGTGTTGAACGTGCTCGTATGCTGATAATACTTGGAAGTTGGAACGTCGGAAGTATTTAATAGATGTAGAAGCTACGATTAGCGCTAAACATAAACCTACAAGGTGTTCATTAATGTCTTTGCTTTCTATGGATAGTTTTTTAATACATGTGGGTCCATTGATCCAATTTGAATTATTAACCGGATTTATGTAGATATCAAGGGGCCCACCTCCAAGTTCGGTTGACACGTTTTCCGTTCAACAACGCGTTTTCTTAAAACTCATGGTTTTTAGTGGGTTTAGGTCATTATGTACTTGGTTATTTTACTGAGTTAAGAAATTTAAAGATGGAAAGTTTAGTAGCTCTACGCCTTTACTCTCATATCTGTGAAACATAAAGAAATTTATAGCCAGCACGGCAAGTCATGTATAATCCTTATCGAGGGGCATTCAATACATTATGCATAGTCAATTTAAGTAGAGAACCACATAAACACTTGTATCTATTGCGTTACCCATGGTACATAAGGCGGTTATACAACTGCATAACCGTCCCACTTTCTTTCCCCGCTTTATGACAAGCGTTACATACAAGTGCTTATGCGTTTCTTGCAGTTCTCGACTTGAAATGGTTCCGTGTTGAACATGCCCTTATGCCTGCAATACTTAGATGTATCAAACAGATATAGAAGCTACCATTATTACTAAAAATAAACCTACAAGAGTTAATTATATTGTCATGGCTTTATATGGATAGTTTTCATGCATCCAATCCGACTTAAATTTTTAACTGGATTTATGCAGAAATCAAGGGGCCCACCTCAGAGTTCGGTTGACACATATGCTGTTCAATGTAACGACTGTTTCAAATGGAGGACTTTAGCAACCGAAGATGAGTTTGAAGAGTTCAGAAGTAAGCAAAGTGAAGATCCATTTGTTTGCACCAAACTTGAAGGGATCGTGTGTGATACTCCTGCTGATATCGAGTATGATTCTTCTAGAACATGGGTCATGGATAAACCCAACATCCCAAAAACCCCGAAAGGTTTTCAGAGAGTAATTGTCCTGAGAAGAGATTACTCTAAAATGGATGTGCAGTACGTCACCCCTGATGGCGCAAGGGTTAGAGCTGCTCCAGGAATCATAGCCTACCTCAAAGAACACCCGGAATACAGCCACATTTCGCCTTCTGATTTCTGTTTCACTTCGCCTAAGGTAATGAGCGACACAATTCCAGAACACATCGAGAAAAAAAGCCCGAATACAAGCGCCAAGAAGCAGAAAAAGTCATCTGAAAAGGCTTAGTCGGTTGGTTGGTTGGTTTATGGTTGTGTTTTTAAGGTTCTATTATGACGTAAAATGAGGATTATGTTTTCCTTAACCTTATGGTATGCTTTAGTCTTATGTTTATGGCTCGGCCAGGTTTAACTGGAATCTGTTGTAAAGTGGCTGTAGTCGTAAGTTAGTAGGAACCAGGGAATGGTATTCTCGCGTGGAGTCTGATGATTCTGCGTATTATGAATACAAATGAGATTGTTGTATTGGTTTTTTTTTTTTTTTTTTTTTTTTTGCTACACAGAGTATAATGTTATTGTTAGGAGCAAGCGGGCGTGCTAGCCGGACTGTAAAAATGGCTGAGGCGTAATCTAAGCACCAAACTAGGTTTGGTTGCGGGGTTTTTTTTTATCAACTTATGAAGGCCCTTTCAAGTATCAACAAATGTATTATGTGACATGATCTTAAAAGCATGTTTTAGGTGTGAGGTAAGGAGATATTCACAGATGGTGAAGCGACATGACCTTAGAAAGCTGGCCAAAGCGAGTAAATCTAAGCCTAACAAATGCATGTATGCTAAAATAATGATCTTGGGGTTAAGGGATTGACTGAGTTGCATCGTAAAGCTTCCACATGGGGCTCTTCTACATGCTGCATTGTGACATGTACGTTATCAGAGCCGCAAAAGGCTTTTTGGTAGTGTCGAGAGGGAAAGATTTGGAGAGATGATAACGGACAGGACAGAGAGTATCTACGTATGCAAATGTTAGTTTTGACCAAGAAGCCGTGCATAAACGTATGATGGAAGTTTATATGGATGTACAAAGATTTTTTTTTCAATTGTACGCAAAGAAAAATGTCGCATACAGAAGAGGTGATGTTTTTCATAAAAGTGTTTATTATCTTATTTTTGGGTTTAAAGATTAAAAATGGTAGACAAGTAGACAACATAACATATATACCTATCTACCTTACAAATGTTTTTCAGACTTTCAGAGTGATTTAACCGAACCAAACTAACCAAGCGCGTGAACCTCTCTGCAAGTATTCACAAATCAAGTTACAAACAGTTGTAAGCCTTCTAAGGTCAAGAAGCACTGTAGTTTGTTACAAATCAGCAATGGTCTAAAATACACTTTTAATTAACTGACAACAAGGGAATTGTGTTGTATATGTTACAAGGTACTCGACACAAATTTCTCTTATCAACTATACACATACATGATACAAGATTAATGAATGGATACAAACACACACACACACTCTTTCTTCTCTTTCTTTCTCTCTGTGTGTCAAGGTTTGGGATTTACCTTAATGTTAGCAATTGTATAGTTAGCCACTTGGTTTCTTTAAATAATTGGGTATCTTTGACTTTGAGTTTCTAACAAACTAGTCAGGGTTTGTGTACTCTAACAGCATGTGTGGTGACCTGTATATTTTCACCAATGTCCAATACAACACCTCCTCCACTCCAAGCTCCCCTTCCGCCCTAGCAGCATAAATATCCTCACAAATCGCAATCAACCTGTGAAATACACCAAAAATAAGTTTACTACAAACTGCACAAGGTATCGATCAATATCATGGTGTAACATGCCCATATATAAATGGATCCATTGGCATTCACACCATTGTAACCCAAGAAGAATGGCCCCACATGAAACTGGATCACATGAATGCATTCGACGTGAGGCCATTACGCATTACCCCTGGTTCTACTAGAAAATCAATTCCATCTTTGAGTAGGGCCGTTAAAGATGGTACCTGTCACAAGAAGGAAGGTTCTCAAATGGGATTCTCATCCTCAGATCAGAACATTGAAGCCGGATGAATCTACCAACGGCTAGCACAAATGTAATATAAAGACCCCATATACTGAATTTACTCAATGTCTCTCCAAGAAAACCTTCTGAAACGAAAACATATCAGTCAATGACATGAGGTTCACAACTTTATAAACCTACAATTTCACAACACTTACGTGGCGTTTCTTCTGACACAACAATCGCCATGGGCCCCATCAAATCTCCACACACACTTGAGTTCAACAAACTAATATCGTAAAAAGACCACCATTCTGACTCCCCACGGTTCAGAAAAAGCGCCCCATCCACACCAGTTGCCTGCAAAATATCCATCAATTCAGATCCCCAAGTAAAACAGGTGACAAGAAACTATAAATATTACTAGAACCTTTTAGAACTTGTTGTTTACCTCTTGGTCAAACACTCTGACCTCCCCAGAACCCGTAACACGAAAATACCGAGGATATGTATTGTTTACCCTAAAACTATTACTAGAACCTTCTAGAACTTGTTTAACTTTTGACGGGTCAGGTATATCCTTAGGATCCAAATTTTGCCCAAACATCACGACTTCTTTATCTTTAGGCCTATCTCGAGTGAGTATCCAACTGAATTTCATACGCATGTTTTCATCGATTGACTGGCTGAATCTGGTTTGAATTACATTTGGAACAAGCCATAAATTGGTGGCATCTGCTTGACAGCAAATCAGTTGAATATCATTTACATTGTATGATTCAAGATAGCCGTGTGGGTCAAGGTCAACCGAAGAGTCAAAAGCGGTCCAAGGGGTGATTGAACATAGAGTTGTTTGGTACAGCATTAATCTTCCACCTTCGGTTTTTATGTCAAACTGAATACTGGCATCGTTGATGGGGTTTGCAATATTTGTTGGATTCCCGCTACTATACATCTATCAAGAAACAAAAGTAAATTTTTAATTATATATAAACTATGTGAAATCCCCCCTCCCCACCACACACACACACACACTATTATTATTAGTATAAAAACAGCTGACATCTTACAAGCATAGGAGCCCAAATAACAATGATCAATATAAAGAATAAGCATATGCCATTGCAGAATTTAGTCATTCTTGTCTGCCTTTCTCCTTGCTTATGATTTGCTCTGTTTAGAACAGAATCACATTTCACCAGATACAAGCTTGCATTAATGTCCTCCAACTGCAAACCGAAGAAACAAAAAAGACCCAATTTCATTACTGATATAATATAGCTTTGGTAATCATATATGATTATATTGTGGTTTAAAAGGCGTAATTATCAGATAATCACTTTCAAATCATACCTTAAGCCAGTCATACATTGTCAAGGATGTGGTTGTGCATGACCAATCAAGCACACATCTTAACTCATAAAGAAACGGTAGGGCCCGATAGAGTCTATACCCCAAATAATTAACTCTCGAAACACTGCTAGTCAAAAACTGCCTGTATAACGTGCTTTTATGAGGAACACCGGATCGTATTTGCGTTGCTTGCAATGCAAGTGAAATGGATTTTGTGAGATAAATTGCACGGAGTGCAAATCCCGCTGCACTTTGTTGTGAAGGTTTTGTACACCAAGCATAAACCGTTACACAATAAGTGTAAAGAATAAGATTAAAAATGTAAAATATCACTTTGCCCGTAGCAAATGAACACAAGTATATTATCCGATCAAGCACGATCAAGAAGAAAATAGCCATCAGAATGAACACAAACTCCTTAGGAAACTGATCTTCAAGCTGATAAACATCCAGTAATTCGCTTTTGTTTTTTATAACAGATTGATAGAAGATCATAACCAAGAAGAAAACAGCCAAATCAGCACCAAATGTATATGCGTAAAGATCAATTTCTCGTTTTCCACCACCAATTACTGAAATAATTGGATATGGAAAACCGACTTTTTCAAAGAGATGTGCATTTTGTGCTTCGGTTATTTCTTTGGCTACATCGGCTGCTGGGGTTAATGATTTGTATCTTTCGGTTAATGTGCACTCTTCTGGTGGTGATGCATAAACCACTTCGAAAACTGCTAGTGCAATTTTTGAGTTTTCTTCACTTCTTTCAATGCTTTGAACTTGAACAGTACTGGGACAAGGGCAAGTTGTTGGGTTTTGTTCTTTACATCTTGCATCATGAACCAATCTAAGAACCTGGTTCACTCCTGACTCGATTCTTTCAGGTTGGATCCCATCTTCGGGCCAATAACGAACATCCATCGATAACTGGACGAAATACGGGGGAGATTCAGCTTCTTGGGTTAACGATTTCCAATATCGAGTACAGTTTCTGATAATCAACTTTGCAAAGTTTTTAGCAAGTTGAATGATCTTTTGTGTGTTTTCTCTCCAATTTGGATTCACAAGGCGCTCGCTTTGATTTGCGATCCCCCCAATGAGACTACTGAACTCGGTTACCAATTCACTGTCTTTGGCGGTTATCGAGCTTTGAATTAGGGTGAATAGGTACACAAGAAACAAAGGTAACAAGCTGATAACGAATGATGAAGCTATCTTTTTGGTAGGAAAACCCCACTCAGAGAGAAATGCTGATTGGATTGTGAAACCGCAATGTTGGATGATGATTTGATACATGTACTGAATCAAGATGTAGAGCTCTGTGTAGATCAGCATTACAACCCAGAATGTATAACTTGGTCCTGTATTGACACAAAGTGCATACAAAAACAGAGCTGCAAGATACACCATGGAAAGCAGGCTGAAATTCCAAAGAAATACGATGAGAAAGCAGCAATAGCATACAACATCGTTGTTAGATCGCATTTGTGCCCATATATGTTGGAAGATATGGCCAATGCGTATGCTTGGCGAATCACTTTTATCAGATTCCACTGAAGTTGAACGACTGAAAGCCATGTAACCTTCCGCCTGGTCATGTTTATCAGTTTTCAAAGATTCAGAAGGAACATCTGATTCTGAATCTGAATCTGAATTTTCGTGTGGAATATTGAAGTAATTTGCTAAATTCGTAACCGCCTGATTTCCGATTGATTGTACTTGAGAAACACCGTCTCCTATTAACTGTACGGCGGATTTCAATGAAGTTTCTCTCTTTGGTGTTTTTCTTTTATTTTGCATCTCTGGCACATCCTCTTCAAATTCAGTGATCTCAGAAAGCGATGTTTTCTTGGGAGAAGCAACCGCAGATAAACTTTCGAAAGGATAAAATGAGTCCACAAAAGCATCAGACTTCTGTTTCTTGGGAGTCGCATCTTCATTATCAAGATTTAATGTGGTGGGCTCGGTGCTTCTTCGTCTCCTTAAACCCTCGCGTAAAGGAGAACAGTCGGTGCTCCCAGCAGGTGCTGGTGCCGGATCCGTGCTCTGAAGTTGGATTTGTAAATTAAGCATCTCGGATTTCATCTTCTCGACTTGAAAATTACGCTGTCGTTTCATCTCCTCAGCTTCACGGATGTACTGTAACTGTGCGGTCTTCCAGGCAGCTTTCTTTTCCTGTTCGCGTACAATCGCGCCAATTTGCTCAGCTTCAAGATAACGAAATACGTAATCAAATTCTTCAGAAGCAAACATATACGATTGCAGTGATACCAGTATGAAAATGACGATTTCAACCAAAGCTGACCTTGATGTAATCCTAAAACCATAATCATACTTATAAAATCCGATAACCTCGTAGATATAATCCACCGTTTCACATTTTCCGTCATTGAACGCACCCACAAATGGAGATTGATACGCCAGCGAAAGAACAATGACAGCAAAATTGTACATCCGCAACCACTTAAATATATTATTCTTTTTCTTGAGTATTGTAAGCCTCATACGAAAGAAAATCAGAGCAAACGCAAGATAGCCAAGGTGTAAAATATCATATTCGAGTGTTCCGGTGATTAAAATCAGCGCAAGTACAAGATCTAGCAAATGACAGTAACAGTACAGTCTCAGGTAGTCAAGAATAGTCCACATTGATTTGGTTTCAAAAGAGAGATCCCGCCATACAAATGAATTCTTCCGTTGAGCTATCATTTGACGATATGTGAACGAGCCAGAGAAGCTACCAAATCGATCTGCTCGAAGCTTGAAACATGCAAACATGAAGACCAAAAAGTAGCTGCTGAGTACTCTCGGATCATCAACAGTGAGCCCTAGCCAACAGTCACAGCAATAGCCAAAATATTGAACAGAACTCCGCCAGCAATCATGGCATTTGATGGTGGCTTCTGGTTCGGGTTCAATAGAAGGGATTGGGTTCCTCCAAATGGCGAAATATTCTAGCACAAGTACTGTAGCAAACAAGAACACAAAAAACGGCCATGCTTTTCGTATAACCTGGCGACCTAAAAGCACACAAGCCGCAAGTGATGCAATATAAAGAATCGAAATAGCATTAAGAAGTGCAAAACTCGCAAGAAGCAGTGCAATCATAGTGATCTCCAGCCCGAAAAGTATAAACATGTTTTCCATCCAAAACTTCAAGTATACTTTCAATGACGTCTTCTGCATTCTGAATCGTTCTTTTCGCAATTCAAAAACCCGTTTTTTGTTCCATTTATGGCTCTCATTAACACTCCCCAAAAAGTACCCAAGCAAGTATCGTCTACTGTTACTCTCAGTTAGACCCGTTTTTGCACCCGAATCACTAGCCGGCGGCCATGAACTACTGTTTCTAATCCCGGTTTTCCCGCCACTTGAACTTGCCGTTGCATTGTTATCTACATTTCGTAACACATCTTCTTCAGAAAAAAATAACGGGCACGGTTCTTCCCATTGACCAACACCCGAAAACCAACTAGGCATCATTTGGAGCCAATAAAAAACATTGTATTGCAGCGAACAGGCGGCAACCACCAGCACTTTAGCCCTCAACCCGGCTTCCACGCCCCAAAACCCGAGATCATAAACCTTCAACCCAAGAAAAACCGACAAACTGTAATAATTTTGGCCTGGGAACATACCCACTAATCCACCCAACATCTGGAACAAATACTCCATTGTCACAAGAACCCCCGTATAAACAAGAAACGATTTCGACGGGATCCGTGAAGCTTTTGGTAAAATGGAACATAACACTATACCAAGAAGATATAAAAACCCAAAAGCACTTATTGGAGATATAGCAGCATAAAACATAGCGCCAAACAATATCTTTTGACTGTGCCATATTAAAAGCCGTCTAATAAACCCGACAAAACCGAATTGTGTTCGGTTTGGATCTTCTAATGTTCTATACCTGCTTTGTCTCCTTTCATAGCTATAAAGTTGCATAACAATCATTATTGCTAATGATTCATAAACGTTTGTTAACAACGAGGCCTCTGGATTGTACCCAAGATATGCATAAAGATCAACTTTTGTGGATACCCATGATTCGAACTTGGGAAAAATGCTTAAAATATAGCTGATAATGAACATGACGATTGAATATAGCTTTAATGGGTACCAAAGGCGGCGTTTGGTTTTTTGAACAAGTTGTCTACCAGTGATCCAGAATAGGAGGAGGAAAATGAATCCGAATGAGACATAATTGGGCCTTGCCATATAAACAGTAATGAGTATCGTTAGAAAAGCAATGTAAGTGCCAAACGATCGATATATTGAGAGAAATTTCTGGCCGACTGCACTGAGATATGAAGCCACTTTTCTCTCTGTATTAAAAAAAAAAATAAAACAGGTAAGTACATAATTGAACAATCTTAGTCATAATTGGGTAATCCCTTGCTTAAAGGTAGGGATAGTTAGGTAATTTCACATTTTAAGTCAATAATCCCTTTTCTTAGAGCTACATGTTTACTCAATTATCCCATATCTAATTATTTGTGACTAATCAATTTGCCCAAAAACTCACTAATATTTGTGATTAAAAATCGCAATAATCAGTTTACACACACATCCAAACACCCCATAGGTGAATATTTGAATTTGTTATTTCAAAGTGATTGTTGCACTGCAGTCAGAATAAGATAATGTTTCGGGGATGTTGGAATGTGCGTTAAAAGTGATAATATATTATGTTAAATAATCATAATCATGTAATCGTATGTTATAAATGGACTATAAAAAATATGTTTGGATCTGCTTCTATCATTTGAAGTTGTGATAATCAGACAATCAAACGTCAAATCTTTCATAAATTCTTATTATGTTGAAAATTTACAAATAAAAATGACCAAAAAGAACAACTTTGGGGGAAAATTAGACTGTTTAACAAGGTAACGAGTGATTTTATTTTATTGCAGCCACTATGAAACTGATTAAGCAAGTCTCATTTTATTGACCATACAATGAACATAAAACCATATACAGCATACCAAAAACTCAAAAATGGTTGTTGTGATTTAAAAGCGCAATTATCTGATGTAGGAGTAGGACAAAAGTAAAAACCTTGGGATGGATTATCATCACTATTTGTGGCAGTTCCTGAGGCATAAACAGACAACAAAACAGATTTGTTCAAACCAGCTTTCAAGATGCTGAACCCAACTGGAGGACTTGGCGTGTGTTGCACAATTGCTGAGAATGAAAATAGCAAGTTATATCCATGTTTATGAATCGCACAGAAGCATGCAAGCAATGCTATTTCCACAAAATCCCACGGGCTATTTTGTCCACAGAAACCTGTTGCGAATTCAAAATGGGTCAATATTGATTGCCACACGTACATGAAAAAAAAAATCAAAGTCTTACCTAATTGAGATAAGATTTCCAAACTCAGGGACCCACTTTTCTCCAAAGCTTGAGACACGAGAGTTATTTGAAGAGAGTACAACAAAGCGAAATGAAGTTCGCACAAAAGAAGAAGGGTATGTCTTACTTTATTGCCAATGTCGTGGCTTAAAAGATACAGGAAAAAGAATACCACTGGAAAAACAATTTAAAGAAACTTAAGCTTTTTTCATGTGATGGGATTTAATAATAAGCAAACTAATAACAGTAAAAAAATTTCGTACTGTACAATGCGTGGATGAAACCGGGCTTCATTGCAATGAGAAATATTAGCACTAGCATGATAGCACGGGAACATTTCCTTAGTACCCAAGCAATTGTAGCCACAATCAGTACTTTTGTATCTTCTGTAACTGTAGTTGTAACCAAATTTTAAGAAATAAACGATTAGTGTGTCTATCAAAATTTACAAAAATTAATTCTTTCAATACTAATCGAGGTTTTTGGAATGGTTTACAAGATTTTAAGCATTGAAAATACACTATGTGAGACTTTGACCCATTCCCCCACCCTTCGTATTCATTTATATTATTTTCCACAGGTCCCATCTTCACTTTCAACTTTATAAAACCTAGTGACACGTCTTCATATCTTCAAGAGTATAAAAAATTAGATGTTAACTATTGCTTTAGCATCAAACCTACAAGCAAAAATATCTAACAAAATATCACCTTCTTGAGTGGCATCTCCATTTGATGTTGGGTGGTCCTCCTCATCAGAGATGTAAAGGAAAACAGAGTTGTTCACAAGATTTCCGAGGGCGACCAAAACTCCAAGACAAAATTGAGCAAGTATAAAAAATCCTGGAATAGGATAATGCCATAGTCCCACCATTTCCCAAATCTCCATATCCTGATTATACCGTTTCGTTAAAAAAAAAAACCCATCAAAAACCTTCCAATCACACAAAGTAGCGGTGGTGATTTATGCATAAAAACAAATGACTTCAGGTGACTTTCAACCTGTTTAACATGTTCAGCCTGTTCCCATTTTAGATTTGTTTATTTGACCCATTTGAGAAAAAAAAAATACAAATGATAGACCCATTTATAAGTTAATGGATCAAAATTACCACAATACCACCTCTAAAAAAAGAGAGGAAACTAGAAAGACAGGAAAAAAATACCTTTTCAAGATCCCAATGGAGGTAAGAAAATGCCACATTAAAGATATATGTACTCACAGCCCATAAGAGAATAAATACAAGGAGTAGCCCGTTAAGGCGATGCAACCGAAATAAAGATGGGAAAGCAAATATAATGTAACCAACATATGCAAGTAACCCGAACGCGCATACACTTGCAAAATAGAAGCTCCACAAAGAAAGGACACAAAGGGAAACCTGTCAATTTCATCACTGAAAATTTAACATATAAGCATAAATATAACTTAATAACTTATACTCGACTTAACCCGAAATCAGAATTCAGCATTTAGGTCAAGTAAGCAACAATCATTGCGAAGCATTTAAATTTGAAATTAGCTTACTAGTTTTTGATGTGCATACATGTTTGGATGTATGTTTTGAAAGTGATTTGCAACTTGAAAATTCAGAATTGAATTGGATTATTTGGATAAGCAGTTAGAATAAAGCTAGTGTAAGTAGGTATCTAATTCAGATTATTTTCACCCAAAATAATCAAAGTGTCTTAATCTTAATCACTTTTACCCCAAACTTAATAATTGCAACATTAAACTGCAAAAGTCAGTTTAGCCCACATTCAATCACCCCTAAATCATCAACTTTATTATCAGAATGATCAGATTCAAAAGTAGGGCATGTTTGGCTCTCCAACCTCCTTATCTCCTTATCTCCTTTTCTACCTCCTTTTCTACTTTTTCAAAAAGTCACAATTTGTAACTTCTCATTTTTCTCCTTATTAAAGCATAAAAACTCCTTTTCAACTCATTACCCAAACACTATAAAAAATCCTTATTAACTTCTTAATAAGTCATAAGTTGGGTAAATAAAGAGAGCCAAACATGATCGTAGAATGGTAAATAAGAACTAAAAAAATAGTTGTCTTTAAGTTCTTTTTCTTTTGCTATAAGAAGTAAGGATTTTACCGGGACACCATATGTGAAGAAGTTAATGCTGAATATCCGAAACACTGCACCTCTTAATAAAACATTGGTATGTCTTACTCCAGATCTGCAAAGAAAATCACATCAAAGTAAAAGCCTTAACTGAAGTCATTCATTGATTAAAAATTGTGAGAAAAGCATTAAAAATTTTAAATTCATATCTGTTGTCACTTACCTTGATTCACGAACAAAAAAAGAGTTCTTTAAGGGCAAAAGGTGCTCAGTCAAGTTACTTTCACTCATTGACATGATGGAATCCATTTCTTCCAAATCAAATTTGACAAAAGATAGCTGTTTGAATCATTAAACAAATAAGCCAACTTCAATAACTATGAGTTTCTTAAAACAAATTCTGAAATGATAATGCAACAAATTTGGGTTACCATGAAGCAAAATATGATAAGTGAAAGACTTGAACAAATCTGTGTCCATTCTAAGGTTGTTGAGATTTTGTAGAGGCCGATGAAATTACATATTGTACTAAAGAACTTTGGGAACCCTAAGGGGAGTTGATAGACATAGAGCAAGAAAACATTGAATCCTGCATACAACCAAAGAGGCTTCCACCACCTTCATCAAAATGTAAATAATGGAAGCCAAAATGTGAGTAACAATCGGGAAAAAACCATTCAAGAGATTTAATTTTATAAATTATTATAGGAGATGTGTAAATGTGCATCTAAAGTGATTATTGCAAATATAACTTTTGAGAAAGAGTGATAATGATTATATATTTTTTGATAGTTGTGGGTTCAAAGTAGTCAATTTTGGAGAAGCGGGCAAGGAGTCATTGTAAAACTGATTACTAACATAAACGTAAAGTTGTGTAGCTATTATCAACGTTAAGTACCTAAATATCTGATTCTGGTTCTTCAAATCACAATAACTAAATAAGCAGGGTTAACATTCGCCAAAAATTGATTTTGATGGTGATTTCTGACTGTTTAGGGTAAAAGTAACCCGATATGGAAACACAGGTATCCTTAAATTATAAACACCTGATTATGTGATTCTCATTCTTCAAAAAACAATAACCATTTTTAAGTATTTCTCGAAAACTAACTATGAATTTGATTTTATTTTGTGATTGTTAGGGGCAAAAAATGACTAGGTTTGGAGAAGCAAGTATATTTACACACACACAAAAAAATTGTTAAAGATAACAAGAAATTTACTCAATTATATGTAGATTTAGACGCCTGAATGTTTAATTCTAATTCTTCAGGTTGCGATGAACGCCTCCAAAACACACATCTAAGCATCCCATAATAGAACTAGAATCAACTTCATTGTAATAAGATTAACGAATAATAATACAAGCTCACCTGAAAAGGCCATGGAAGTTGCTTGTTAAGGACCAATCCACAAGGCCCACACAACTACCAAGAAAAAACGGCAAAGAAACCCAAGAGGAATTGCTGATTCCCACAACCAACTGAACAGCAGGTAACAGCAAACAGAAACCAACCTTCACATGTGAACCTTTAAATCAAAGCTTAATAAGTTGGAGAAAATGTCAACTAATTCTTTAATATTAAAAATGGCAATTCCAACCCATTTACTCATGAAACAGGGTGAAACTACATTGTGTTTTATCTCAAATTGATAATATATATATATATATATATATATATAGGTTTAGGATCCTGTACAAAGTACATTTTTCGTGAGAAGTGTGAGAAGGACTAAGAATTGACATGTAGACATCATGTTTTGGATTTAGGAATGATGTTTTAGGTTGTTTTGACTTGAAAAACACCAAACACAACAATCTAAAACACAATACAATGTATTATAGTCATTAAATTTAAAAAACAGCTAAAACACACTACTTAACGCTTAAAACACACTGCTAATGTTCTTAGCATGGTGTTTTAAGCCTAAAATACATTGTTTTCGGTTTTTAATTGTTATGTTTGGTGTTTTTATAGGCAAAACAATCCAAAACATCACGACTAAGTTCAAAAAATGATACCTACATATCAATTTTTAATCCTTCTCACACTTCTCACAAAAAAATCACTTTGTACACGATCTTGACCCTATATATATATATAGCTAAAAGGGGAATGGCTCAGACAAACTGAAATTCGCACATAAACTATTTTAATGCATTTAGGCTTAAAGTGTTATCATTCACAATTTTGGATTATTGTAATAAGTTTGTTTTTTAGATCATAACTGTAATGTTGGTTATTTCTAAAAAAAGTGGACAAAAATGTGTTTGTGGGTCAACCACACTTGACCTGCCCGTTTCAACCTGGACCTGTTTTGACAATTTGACATGTTACCCAAACCGCACATCTTGTCACCTTCATTTAAAATCCAAGATAAATCAATTAGTTACTAACCTATATCATCAAAAGCTGATGACAAACTCCCAAAACACGTAGATGCATGTCTAAACAACCCTAATCTGCTTTCATTAAGTTCAATAAAAGCGATAACCGCCACTAATAGTTGCACGATCAAAAGATAAATCACTACGGGAGATGTCCATGTTTCAACTCTGAAAAAACATACTTCATTAGTCCGCATAATAAATTAATCATGAGTCATGAGACATGCTAATAATACAAATAATATACTTTGACCAAAACCTAAAACACTCACATCATGAATCCTAAAAGCTTTGCCCACCAAGGTACTTCTACATCACAGCTTCCACACTCTATGGCCCATGTGACAAGAAATGCAATTTGTGAAAGAATTACAAGAAATGAAAAAAGAACAATGGACCATAGTAGTGTTCTCCCTCTTATACGAAACCCTACAACACAAAAACATATACATAAGCAATTAGGCGTCGTGAGTTAGGAATTTGCAATTTAAAGAACATATACAGGAGGCATTATACAAAAAAGGTGACTAAAAAACTATTCACCTCTTTTTGGAGGAGTGAATAGAATAGTCAACGAAGCTAACAAATTGCCAAGAGAGATCAAACTCCAATTTAGTAAAGCAGCTGCAAAAACAAAAAACAAAAACATGAGAATATAACAAGGTATCCATAAGACGATAACAACATGTTTAATAATCAGTTTTTGCCAAACACTCAAAGCTCATTATTGTGACTTCAAGTTAGATGCACATCCAAACACTCCTATATAAAATTCATTAACTGGTTGCAAACGATATACACGTCTCATAGCATTGTTCTTTCCAATAAAACATGAGCCCACTGCAACAACAACTGTACCTAGTATAATCCCACCTATAGCCAAACTATTGGTAGGGTCCGGGGAGGATGGGATGTCGGCAAGCCTTACCTCTATCACAGAGGATAGAGTGGTTGCTTCCGGTAACCCCCCCCCCCTCCCCTCCCCTCTCCTCTGTCACATGCAAGCATCGATCACACACATAGGCTATCAAAATAAGATAAAAAGCGAACCATCCTCCTAATTGTCGTTAGCCTTAATCCTATGTCTAAACATGAGCCTGCTGCATTATTTTCAAGAACAGACAATGTTTCTACTCTAACCTACAGGCAATTGACAATGTACAATTCACAGTTGACATTCAAATGCTAAATGAATTGTTAATTTCAACTTCAAACTTGAAGAAACACATGAAAACCATCTAAAATCCACAAACATTTTGAGATTGAGAAGAACAACAAACACTAGGTCAAAAATAATAATAATAATAATAATAATAATAATAATAATAATAATATACAGGTTTAAATGAGAGGAGGGAAAATTGATTGAATGCCTACCTGTTAACAAGAGTAAGGGCAAAAGAAAGCCACCGAGAAATCTCCCCATGGTTTGAATCGAAAGAGTATCGATTCATACCATTACCTATCACCTAATCAAACAAACAAACAACAGACAGACAACTAATCATCATGATTGAATAGATTATTGAAGAGAAGAGAATAGAGAAAGTGAAGGCTTGATTGCGTCTTCTACCTGAGGTAGGAGGAGTGACAAGTGAAAGTCAAAAAGATAGTGGATCTCGTTCGGAAGTGTTGTAATTATAGAGGACGAATCTAATTTTTTATTATTATTATTATTATTATTATTATTATTATTATTATTATTATTATTATTATTATAAAATAAGGGCCCAATTCAATTGGGTAGGGTGTTGCCAAGAGAAGAAGACGTCGGCATGGGTTCTAAGATTTGTACGCTTGGATTGCTTACATTGGTGCACTTGTTCCCCGCCTCTCTTTTTCTAATCTCATGCCTTCTCTGTTTGATTTCTCCAACTTAGATTTTTATTTTCTCTCCAAGATCTTTTTTTTTTTCTTATTTCTTTATTGCTTTTTTTTTCTTTACATAGTTAAATAAATTCGGGTTCATATAATATTTTTTTTTCTTACAATCTAGCAACACGCTTATAACTTGTCAACATGTATGACTCGTTTTTAAAGAATGGGTTAAACGAGTCATGTTCAGGTTGACCCAATCTATGTGTGTGGGGGTTAGGTTGAAAGCTTTAACACGAATAATAATTTGGGTCAAGTTCGGAATGAGCATTTCAACCCACCAAACATGCGCCAACCCAACACAATTGACACCCATAGTTTGTCTAAACTAGCTTCAAGAGTGTGTCTAAACTATTCAATTACTACATGTAGGGCTGCAAACAAACACGAACAAGGCTTTGTTCGTGTTCGTTTGTTAAGAAAACATTCGTGTTCGTGTTCGTTTGTTAATTTTGTTCATGAACGCTAACGAACACAATCGGACATTAATGAACACAAACAGGTGTGCATGAATACAAAGTGTTCACGAACGGAAACAAACATAAAGAGCCATATATTAACTTTCAAATAATATCAAATTCACATATACTAAGAAATTAAATAGATCCACCCAAAATATAACCGAGTTATACAAATATAGTTGGTACTTAACATAATATTGGTAAACATAAAAAAGTAGTGTTTAAAAAAAACTAATGATAATACTAAAAGTAGGGTTTGCTTATTTTGTATAGCCATATAATAAATTATTTACCTATTTGGGTAAAATAAATAAAATTTAAAGAATGTAAAAAACATTATAAAAATTAAAAACCCTTTTAAACTATCAAACATAAATGAACTTAAATGAACACGTTACTGAACATTCATGAACATAAACGAACATGTTACCGAACGTTCACGAACATAAATGAACGAACGCGACCTTTGTTCATATTCGTTTGTTTAACTAAACGAACACAAACGAACTTCCCGCCGAACGGTTCGTGAACCGTTCGCTGAAAGTTCAGTTCGTATGCAGCCCTAACTACATGATAAATAAAGAGAAATTCTATGAAAATACACATTGACTAGCAAAAATCACGAAAATAAACATTTGATACGTCTAAGCCTAGAGATTTCACATAGAACAAGATTTTTCAAAGTACGTTGTGTGTCCATTACATCTAAGCTTAGGTTTAGCCTTTGAAAACTGCATGGGCCTATATCTGAAAACCAATAACATCATGACACATGGCTTGATTTATAAATAGCCTCTCACATAATGAACACGTCTCCCTTTAGATGTTTCCCCTAAATGGAGACGTGTTCATTATGTGGGAGACTATTTAGAAATTAAGTCATGTGTCATGCATTTCTAAAAGGTTAAACCTGAGATGTTGTTTTGTGTAGGATTTCTAGGCTTAGACGTGTCAAATTATATTTTGGTGATTTTTATTGTTCAATGTGAATTTTCACGATTCTCGCTCCGTAAAAAGGATCTGGAAGGAAACTCCAGATGTTTTTGTTTAGTTTTGTGAGGCGTCGACTAAGGGTGGGTGTGGTGGTCATCACAACCCAATTTATAACATACAAACACTTTGTGGTTTTGTGTCATCTCAATTTTTCATATTTTATCACATGTACAACTAAGTACATGAGCGGTGTATCACACTATCACTAAATCATTTTCCATAAACCCTAAAAAAACCAATCAATCGCAACATTACACACCATCCCCAAACAAACCACCTACCCCACACACCTTTGTCACAGTCGCGATGTACATCAAAACCATGATGATTTTTGTCCATCACATAAGTGGCAGGACGGTGTATCACAAACATCACATGGCTGTGTCACGTACTGCCCCTACCCTAGACCAAACATACTGGTCTACCAAATTTCACGCACCTCATTCGCTTGGAGGGCATTCATTGGCTCAACAAAAAGGAACATGCATTCACGCCCTTCTCCGTGTGAAAAAATTCACGCCAAAACCAATTTTAAAACAAAAATGCCCTGAGGGCGGTGTGGGACGCAAATGGGAGCATCTAACGCCCTTTTATTTACTCCACTACGGGTGGGCTTAAGGAAGAGAAATCAGAGAATTCATAGTAAGAAAGCAAAAACTTCTACCCCTCAACCAAAATCGGGCATCTCTCAGTGATTGTTATCAATAGTCAACCCAAGGTATGCAATTGTACGTCTAACTTTTTCTCATGATGTTTATGTACGTGTGATGGGTGTCTAATGGTTGCATGTTCTATAGAACGAGTAATTGTTGGTTGAAGTTACATGTGGGTATCTTCTATAAACTTGGTTTGACATCAATACTTTTATATGTGAAATTATGGGATAGATGGGTTTGGATTTCTAGGGTTCATGGTGTTACATGGAGCTTAAAATATTGTTATTACATCGTTCTGCTACGTGGAATATGATATTTAAACTTTAGATAATGTAAATGGTAAATTGGTTTGGGTTAAGGGTGTAAAATAAAATTTTTAAATGAACTTATTTCTGAAACACGCCAAGTGTTTGATGAAATGACTAAGTGAAGGGTCTAGTTTGTGTATACTATGAATAACTATAGAGAGCTACTAGAAATGTAATGGCATGATAACTGACTACTGGGACATTGATGTGTTGATGTGGACAGTTGGAAAATGAAGGGATGGAGTAATATCGTTTAGTATTTAGGTCACATAATGTATATATGTATGGCCCTTGAGGACAAAAGTAAAGTTGCACTAGTTTTAACGTTATTTTACTAATTTCGTGAAAATAATGTTAAAAACGACGGACAGTTAATCATGTGCATCATGTGGTGGCATGGATAGCCAAAAGACAAAGGGGTACATGCACCAATCGGGTTTGTCCCGATTGCTAAGTGTTTTGTGCCTTATGTCCAAGGCTTGATACCAAACCACATCGAGCCGGGGGTCTCACTGGAAGCAGCCTCTCTATTCTTAGGGTAGAGGTAAGGCTGTCTACATCTTACCCTCCTCAGACCCTACCTTAGCTTTGCTATAGGTGGGATTAACTGAGTATGATGATGATGATTTAGGTCACATAAGTTAGGTAGATATGAAAATGACAATTGAAGTTGTAACTTGTAAGATCGTCTTCTGTGCTATTATCTATACATATAATAAACCAAGGTCATTTTAATGACATGTCACTCAAAGAGACATTCTCTTCCTTGAGTGTGCCATGTGTCATCCCATGTGGCATTGAGATATTTTAGGAAAAAAATAATTTAAAAACAAAATTGGATTTTTCACCCTCATGTTTTCTCCCATAATTTTTAAACGTTAATATCTTTAATATACGAGATTTTTTAAAGAAAAAAATTACACCAAATTAACGAGCGTTTTATTATCTTTCCAACGAGTACCATAGTGCTATATAAAAAACGGAGAAATTTTTTTGTAGGGTTTTGTTCATACAGGAAAAAAAACACAAAGTGTTCAGGTAAATCATTAATCATGTATAGACAAGTCACTAATTATGTTTAAATCAGTAAATATGAATTTTTTTTCAACCAGAGCCGAATAGGTTAATAGAGTTATACATTGTTTTAAGTTAGGTATTAATATTAGTATGTTAGAGTTGTACATTTGTTTAGTCTTTAGAATAAGTGTTAATATTAGAATTACATTAGAGTTCTACATTCTTTTAGGTTAAGTGTTAGCATTTGAGTTGTACATTGTTAATTTGTTTTAGGTTAGATATTAATATTAGAGTTATACATCAGTCTATTTCATATATAAAATTGATGTATCATATTAAATTTCTCAACCCGGGACGCTCCCGAGGTATAATCTAGTGGATGTATAATATGATCTAATACTTGTATGCGGTTGGTTATTCATGAGTATGTTACATAATGCTACTGTAATGAGTTTAATGTAGACTAGCAAGGATCAAAATTGTCAAATGATGATTTTATTTGTTTAGCTTGGGTCAACATGTACATACAATAATTAAAGGCTGGAAAATGCAGCATTAAGGGGATGAAAAATGGGCTGGTATGCATCCAAATAATATGTATGTAATAATCCTTTGTACCAAAATATGGGAAGTACACAATACACGTTGACTAAAAAAGTCAAAACCTTTGAAAGGTTGAACCACAAATATATGATTTCCGAATAATATGGTCTTCCTCACAAACCAATTGATAGCATCCTCTATATCAATAAAGTTTGACAATCTCCTAAAGTTTCTCTTAACCAGCCTTTGATGGCTGCTGCTTCAAATCTTTTCTCCTAAATATTTTGCGTTACCATCTTGTCTTTGTTTATCTTGTAACAATAAAGACAGGATGGCCTTTCGGAGATCTCTTTCTCCCTCACTCCTCATTGGCCTCCTGTCTCTCGTCTCGACCATTTGTTTGATCTTCGCGGCGACCCTTGCCACCACCGCCGCTGCTACCAGTGTCCGCCTTAGCTTTATCCGAAAACCCTCTAAAACTCTTCCTCTCTTTGATGAAGCACCCGTGTTTCACAACGCGGATGAATGCACCAATGACGTTGTTCATGTAGCAATGACTCTTGACTCGAACTACCTTCGTGGGACCATGGCAGCCGTGTTGTCGATTTTGCAACACTCGTTTTGTCCCGAAAACGTTTATTTTCATTTCCTATGGTCCCATTGCGACGAAGAAATCCAAAGCACCATCAAAACAACATTTCCTTACCTTAGGTTCAAGATATATAAATTTGACTCAAAAAAGGTTTGTGGGAAGATCTCCAAATCCATTCGTCACGCGCTTGACCAGCCTTTGAACTATGCGCGCGTCTACCTTGCAGACATGTTACCGAAGAATGTTAACCGTGTGATCTATCTAGACTCGGACATTGTGATGGTTGATGACATTAAGAAGTTGTGGAGAGTTAATTTGGAAGGCAAGGTACTGGCTGCACCCGAGTATTGCAAGGCAAACTTCAGGCGCTACTTCACGAATGGTTTCTGGATGGACCGAAATTTATCAAAAGCATTCACGGGTCGAAATCCGTGTTATTTTAACACAGGGGTGATGGTTGTAGATGTTCATAAATGGAGGGAAGGTGGGTATTCATACAAAGTAGAAGAATGGATGGCAGTGCAAAAGCAAAAAAGGATATATCACTTGGGTTCATTGCCACCATTTTTGCTTGTTTTTGCTGGGAACATTAAAGGAATTGATCATAGATGGAACCAACATGGGTTAGGTGGGGACAACATTCAAGGAAGATGCAGGAGTTTGCACCCTGGTCCGATTAGCCTGCTTCATTGGAGCGGAAAAGGTAAACCATGGTTGAGACTAGACTCGAGGAAACCTTGCTTGGTTGATCACTTGTGGGCGCCATATGATCTTTACCGCTCATCTAAACATAGATTGGAAGAGTGAAAATCTGGATCACTAAACAGATGAATCATGTTTGATCCAAAAAGACAAGAACCGAACGCACATGAACAAAAAATGCGCTTCGGACAACTTGCAATGAGTGCGTTGGAACAAGTTTATCGATCTTTCCTAATGGAATAAAACAGAAATGCGAAAAAAGTCATGTGTGGGAATGTATCTGCAAGTGAAAACATCGTGTTTAATCCTCAACCTCGATCGCGCTTTAGCCTCTCTTCTTGTAGTCAAGTTAGTTATTTTAGTTATTGCATTATGTAGATTACAATATAGAAAACATTACGTAGTGAAAACTTTCATTCTAATACAGATATGAATATATGGTCACACATTTTTTAAACTTAACTAACTATAAAACTCTATGATGATTAACATAAAGATTAATACCTAAACAAGCAAATCAAGTGTAATCAATCATGATCATAGACTCTAAGTTCTAGCTTCCGTGTGGTAAAACATGAATGGACTCAGATTTTGGATCTTCTCAAGCAACACTGATGCCCAAATCAGAGGCGGGTTCGACCCTATGCGCTTCTGCTACAAGAAGACGACCTCGTTGGGCTCGAGGAGGTAGATGCTTTGTGGGCTTTCTTGACCCAACTGTCCATGGTAAGAAGACACCAGTGCCACCACGGGGTAACCTTCTTGGGCTCATGACCATTGGTTGAACCGGGGCTAACATAAGAAGCTGTGGCGCACGAAGTGCGCCCCATTTAGGGACCACCCCTGTTGTATCAGAGGGTTTAACGGTCCCATTTGGTACTGGCACATTTGGTTGCCAGACTGTCATGACTTTGTTCTCACAGGTGTCGTCCATCCGTACTTTAAAGAATGTGATACTGATTCTTTTAGTTGGAGATTGACATGTGACGTGGCGTGCCATGTCAGCACTGTTTCCTCTCAGTACTAAAAGTGATCTGTTTAATTACAAAACTTAATATCAATAACTGAAATATGTAACTTAATTGTGTAACATTTCATGATCAAAATAAGCTTACCCTTTATTTAGAGAAAGCATAAGTGGTCCTTTGTAGTTTCCATCATTATCGCATACTAGAGTGCGCCCAAACGCCATTGTTGATTCAGAAAGAAGAAGAGTGGAGATAGGTTGTTCCAGATGAGGTGGTTTCAAGAAAGGCTGCGAAAACTCCCCCTGCGTTATATAAAAAATATTATTATAAACTGTATAAACACACATATTAATTAAGAACATTACAGTATAAACATTAATACCTCATCGAAAAAGCTTATGATGCAGCTGTTTGGTCTTCTGTTTTCAGAAATCAGATGAAACTGAATCAGATGGTCAATGACATCCTCAAGAGGCGCTGGGATCGGCTCAATTTGACCTATACACATATCGAGAATTAGTTAAAATGGGTCAAATACGCGATGATTATAAAAAGTTATTTATTGAGGATGCTTACTATCTTGGGTTTTAGTTATATCATCTTTTACTTGACCAAAAATAGGAGCTCCAAACTGAATGAGTTCTCTCTTAATCGCTTTCGACTGCTGGTTGTACTTGATAAACGTCTCGCCTAATCACAGTTAAACAAAATTAAGAACCAATACTCTAGTTTAACAAAAAGAAAATGTAACAATATTATTTGTGTCAGTTTATATAATGTTATTCTGTTTAGAAAATTGCATCCTATGATTGAAAGTGCAGTTATAATAAGGGAATTATAAAGGAAATGCAACAACTGCCAAACCTGTTCAATCCCTTACTATCTCAAAACTTCAGTCCCAAAGGGAAAGAACTAGATTAACTACAAAAGCATCACGAATCAATTCGGGGTCCACCTGAAAGTTCACCATTCTGACCAGCGACGCGTAGTTCATTCACATATTCATATAGGCTAGACAGCTCTGAATCATTAAGTATGTCTTCATAAACCTTCAAACCTCTTACAACATTCACCTGTTGGTCAAAATTCAGTATTAATACGATAGTTTTCGCGGCTCATGAATTATTTTTATAA
This sequence comes from Ambrosia trifida, assembly GCA_028751855.1. Classification (NCBI taxonomy): domain Eukaryota; kingdom Viridiplantae; phylum Streptophyta; class Magnoliopsida; order Asterales; family Asteraceae; genus Ambrosia; species Ambrosia trifida. The sequence continues at coordinate 12,363,812 of CM054125.1, forward strand.
TAAAATGTAATTATTGAAAACAAGAACTCGCCATATGTCCTTTTACAGACTCCTTGGCTACGAACCCTTTTGTCATCTTGATCTGAGCACGCCTAGCCTCCCAATATTCTTCTTGATTTGAACATACATCATTGTTTTCTTCTACCAATTGAACTTCTTGAGATCCTGCAGTAAAAAAAAAGTTTATATTCATATTTCAGTGATCTTCAATATTTACATGCAACTAATATCATTCTCTATAATAATCACTAAGAGGGTGTTTGGGTAAACTTTTTAACAACTCTTATGACTTTTCACATAGTTTTGAAAAGTTATACTTCCCTTACTTTTCAAAAACTACTTTTCCATTTATAAAAACTCATAAGTAGAAGCTAAAAGTCACTTTGCCAAACATTTCATTTAACTTATCAACTTTTTGGAAAAGTAATAAGTTATAAGTAGGTGAAAATAAGGAGAGCCAAACATGCCCTAAGGTTTCATTGTTTGAATATTGTTCCAACGTTATGAAACTTTTCACAACTGTATAGAGTTAATGATCTAAGGGTAACCAGTGTGGAACCGCACCCCTCTCCACCTCAGCCATTTTCCCTTCAATAGGGACCCCCTCCATTTCCAGAGCATTGTTTTTGTGTGTGTGTGTGTGTGGGGGGGGGGGGGGGGGGGGATTTAGTCTAAACTAATAAAAAAGCAAAATAGGGGAGGGAGTGCCATTTGAGGGCTTTATTCTATTTCTTAGATGTCATTAGAAGGAGGCAATGGAGCCCCTGTTGACGTGGACCTAAGGTGACGCAATGGACCCCTATAAGGATCTATTCACACCACATAGGTTGAGTGTAACAATTATGATTTATGAAACTTAGAGTAGGATTTACCGACTTTTTTTCTTCATTACTTCACGTTAAATTCAAAAAGAAAACCAGTAAATAGTGACTATGTTTTTTTTTTCATTTCATTTATAAAAATTAGTTTAAGTAAAAACTTAGGTTAAAATTTTAGTAAACGTTCCGTGAGGAACAAATGGTATTCTTTTCTAGGAACATTCTAGACCATCGATAGTGGGGAAGGTACTTGGTCCATTCAAAAATACACAACGCAAGCCGCAAGGTGACTTTACAATGGAATCGGCATCACCTAGGGATGAGCATCCATCAGTACCACCCAGAAAACAAGACGCATGTGCTGACGTCCATTTTAACGGATCTAATTTGCAGGCTTCACCATAATATGAAATCCCGTAATCACAAAAAAGGAATCAAAATCAATACAATATGTTAAATTATATTTGTAACGAATATTATTTTATATTAAACCATGTGGATTTGTTGCTTAATTATTTTAATTTAAAATATGCCAGTGATTATATTTCTAGCAGATACATGTGTCACAATATTTTGACTAAAATATTAGTTAAATTTTTTTTATTTACAGAAAACAGGTTTAGGTAGTAATTTTGGTAATCTAAGAACATGAAAAATCCCAAATATAATAAACTGAGAGTGCACAGCTCAATGAAAAAGAAGTTCCAAAGAAAAAAACAGAGGAATCTAACCTAGTTGCTGTAAATTAATATTAAATTGAAACAATCAATGAAGTTAAAACAAGGCGTCCGTGTTAGGTCCATTAAAAAATATGATGAACTGTTAGGAAAATCATGTGTATCATGAAAAAACAGGGGAAATAGATCTAAACAATCAAAGAGTTTGCATTACCAATCTAACAAAAGTTATGAAAACCCAGCACGGATTAAAAAATTAAATTACGAGGTTGTTTGGTAGCCTTTTAATAATTCCATTACGAGACTATTCACGAAGCCCCTTATAATATATGTAAGTTTTAGATTTTAGTCACACAACTTAACGACTTAAAACAGTATCCTAAATGTAAAAACATAAAGAACAAAACGTGTTACCTGAATCCGTAATCTCACTAATCGGCGAATTGTCTCTAACAAAATCAACATCAACAACATGAACATCATCATTTCCATTGCTATCACCACACTCTAACATAACTTCAGCGGTTTTCTCCTTAACCGGCGAAGAAACAATAACCTCTTCACTTTTCTCACTTTTCTTAACATCTTCAGGTCTCGTCTTCTCCTGAAATCAGTGACGAAACTTAAACATTTAAATTAACAACCAAAAATATTAAAAAATAAATTACAGTTCCTACACGTAAAAAAAAAAACAAACAAACAAAATATTTTTCATTGCTAAAACCAATAAAGATAATATTATTCATTGCTAATAACTAATGAGCTAAACTCGAGACCCCTACGGCCCCAACGAAGCTCCGCCCATACCTGAACCACTTTATGGAGCTCGAAAGTGACGTCAGCAATGGAAAAATACTTCTGCATCTGAAGAACCGGGATCCAATTCAACCTACGTCGGTGTATAGCAGCGAAAACCGACTCGTAGTCATGTTTTCCGCCTTCTAGTTGAGAGAGATGGGCACATAAGGCGTCAATGATCGCGTTTGCTGCTGCAAACTCTCCTCTAAACCATGAGATGATCGCGTCCTTTGCGTATGCTTCTGGCATCATTGCTGGCTGTACTGGAATCATCACTGGAACTCGATCGGACGGTACAGATACGCCGGATGCCGGCGACATGTGGTTATGGTTTTAGATACAAATAATAATTATTGTTAGGGTAAAGTTTGGCCTGCGGACAGAACAGAAGGATATAGAGGCGACAATTAGTCGGGAAAATGTTGCTGAAATTAATGAAAAGTTTAGAGAGAGAAACAGAGATAAATAGAGTGAGTGATCTGCATGTATGTATGGGATGATACCTGTGTAATATATATACGACGAGTGAGCCAATGACCCCGCTAAGTTTGGAAGAGGTGGGAGGGTTTACTCCTTAGGGGGAACAGGGTACTACCTGTGAGTTTTTTCAACTTTACTGATTTCAACCAATCATATATTCACACATCATTTCACTGATTTCCTTCACTGAAACATTTTTTTGGTGACAACACTTCACTTATTATTTACCCACAATTAATGAGAGAGAGATAGTGACAATGATAGAGAAATCACGGGTACCAGCCCGTTAACTAGAACCAGAATTTGGTTCCCGGAACCACTACCAGCATGGGTGGCGGCGGTGTTACCGTGCTGGTAGTGGGGTACCCGTGACCAATTCTGGTAGTGCCCTGTTCCCCCTTAGGAAGGTTCCCGTTCAGGAGAGGTACACGGTTCGAATCCTAGGGCCTGCAAAAATACATTCCTTGACGTTGAAGAGGCTTATCCCTCAGGGACGATACAGAAATAGGGATTCGAAACGGGATACCGAAGTGATGTCCTTAGCCGATAAAAAAATATAGGACGAGTGAATAATAAAATATTACAATGAAAAAAATATAGAATAAATTTTGGGGTGTTAAGTAACTGTTATATGAAATGAAAATATGAAATGTCCGTACATGTTGGAGAATTGCTGACATGTCAAATTCTGATTCGTACGTTTTGGTGATGTGGAAATGTTTCGTTATGGAAGAGCTGACGAAGGGTTAGGTCATGATAGGTGGCAAAGGCAAAGACAAAGTCTTGAGTCTTGACTCTTCTCTTTGTTTTTTTATTTTATTATTCTTTCCTGTTCTAAATGAAACCAGAATCCAAAACCAAATTCTAGTGTTCTTGCAAAATTTAATGTTTTATTGGTGTGTTTACTATTTATCATCCGAGGCAGTGGCGAAGCTTGGTTTCGGAATCGGTGGGGGCCGGACTCAATTTTTTTTCATCGGTAATGGCAAATCGGTGGGGGCCGAACTAAACCCAGACTCAATTTACCTATAAAAATCGCAAATTTATACCACTGCGTCAGAAAACAGGGGGGCCAAGGCCACCCCTGGCCCTTCTTATCCTTCGTCCCTGATCCGAGGTATATGCGTCTGTGTCTCTCGATACGTGTCGTCAAATTATAACTAAGGTTTAGCGCACTACATCTCTGCACAAAAATGTATTAGTGTGTTAGCTCTTGACAATTTAAGCACGTCCTTGTAATCAGTTTCAACACATTTTCATAACTAGTATAAACGTATCGTTGTATATTTACCACGTAATCGCAGTGTTGTGACTAGGTTAGACGCAACATTAATCAAAGTGTATCAGCAATATTTATATAGAATATTAAAGGAAAATTAAATAAATAAAATGTCGATTTTATAATACAATTTGTTTAAAACTTAAAAGTATAAAATAGTTATATAACTTTCAGAGTTGATGTGAACTGGATTTAAATAAAAAATTCAACAAGTTACGGTATTGATTTTAACCAATGTGTCATTTGATATATTTAATCGTAAAATAAATAGATTTATAGGTTATACCAAAATAAAGAAATAAAGGTCCCAATCGGGCCACGGCTGCGATACTATTAAGATCTTGGACCATGCGACGCACAACGCAGCCACGCCCCCAGGCCTACCATGGCTCTCTCTCTCTCTCTCTAATTCAAGAATATTTATACAACACCTTTTAAAATCACAATATAATTCAATTAGCGTTTTTTTTTTTTTTTTTTTTTATAAATTACTCCACAGAATAAAGTCGAAATTTACCCGAAACTCATGTGCCAATAATTAGTAGACCAAATCATAGAGAACATGCAATGCTTGTCGCTTTCTTTAAAGTTGTATTTTATATATAATTCAAAGAGCATACGACATCGATCAATAATTGTGATTATGAGGTTACCTAAAAAAGTCAGTTATTTGTTAATTACAAATTTGATTTTTTAGGCTTCCTTGTGTTGCTGTTAAATTAAAGGCCTTGTATATTAGTACCCTAAAAAGCCATTAATTCATCCTTGAGTCCGAGAATGTTCTACCATAAATCATCCTATAATATTTCTAAATTCTAGTTAATATTTAAATCAATAAATAAATGCCACCCAATATTATACACTATGGGGATGTTTGATAAGCCTCTTAATGAGGCTCTAAACCATTCAGCGTTGAATGATTCAGTATTCAGCACGTTTGTTTCAACTTTTGAATTGAATGATTAAGACTGAACCATTAAAATTTGGGATGTTGCTGAACCATTAAACACTGAACTAGGCTGAATCTTAATGATGCTCTTCTATCAATGTGTGACAAGAAAACTAACTATTAAGAGGTTCAACTTAATAATTCAGCACTTAACCATTCATTTACATAATGATTTATTCATCTACATCATATTGTTATTGGTATTTTTTTTTATTTTATTTTTTTGTTGATATGGTACAAAATTGTTACATTTTGTTTGGATTGTATATTTGTTTTATGTTAATTAACCCTTTTATGTTATTTGTTAATCTATTATTCACGATGTTCTTTGATTATCGATTTGTTCTTTATGTTAAAGGTATGTTTTTTAACTGCTAATGTATTTTTTATATTATTATTTTTATAATTAATGAATCTCATGCATATTTTAATGTATATTTCAAATATATATATATATATATATATATATATATATATATATATACTTATAAGTTTTATTATTAACCATGTTCTTTTATTTGTTTAATTTGTGATGTTTGTTGATTATAGATTTTGTCTTTCTGTTCTTCACGTTGAAGGCATGTTTATCTTCCAGCATATTTTAATGTTCATTTTATATATATATATATATATAATCCCAATTAAATTTAGGGTGTGGATAATGTGGAAACCCATTGTTAGATCATGGTAAACCTTGGAAACCCTATCCTAGCCATCCATTGTATTTGATCAAGGGTTAGGATTAAATGTGGAGACTTTTTGTGTAAGAAAATAATATTATAATGAGGCAAGTACAAATAAGGGTAGTTTGGTAAAGTTACTTTAGGGTCATGTCACAACCTCTCTCCTACTTTTTCAAAGTCATGTCACACCCTCTCTCCTACCTTTTTAAAGTCAACATCACCATCTCTCTCCTCTCTCCTACTTTTTGTTTAAGAAAATATTATTATAATGGGTCATGTCACACCATCTTTCTCCTCTCTCCTACTTTTTGTTTAAAATTATTATTATAATGGGTCATGTCACACCCTCTCTCCTACTTTTTGTTTAAGAAAATAGTAATATAATGGGGCAAGTACAAATAATGTGTTAATGTTGCATACGAGGGTAACATGTGTTAGTTGGTCATAAAGGGCTAACATGTGTTATCTAATATGATAAAGTTAAACCTGTTGCCCCCATATACCCATGAGAAGATCTAACATTTGTTAGTATGAGTGGTGTGGTAACATATGTTAAACCTGTATCATTTGTCAACCTTTTTGTCTTTCTTACCATTCCTGTTTTCAATTCATAAGTTTACAAAAGAAATAAGTAAACATAGCATACAAACTATTAACACACATTATTAAGACTTGTCATAATAGGTTAACACATGTTATTTGGTAACACGTGTTATTACAAAGTATCATTACAAACTATTGAACAAGAGATAAACCTACCCAAGACATTCATATGAACTGCATGTAAAGGGTAACATGTGTTAATGTTGCATGAGAGGTTAACATGTGTTATTTGGTAACATTTATTAAACTTGTATTTTATGTCAGCCCTTTTTTTTGTCTTGGTTACCACTATAGTTTTTACTTCATAAGTTTACTGAGAAATAAAATATACAAACTATTAATACACGTTATTACAAAGTATCATTACAAACTATTGAACCACACAAAAACCTACCCATGACATTCAAATGAACTGCATGGAAGGTTAACATGTGTGAATGTTGCATAAGAGGTTAACATGTGTTATTTGGTAACATATGTTAAACTTATGTTTATTTTGTCAGCCTTTTTTTTTGTCTTGCTTACCCTTATAGTTTTCACTTCATAAGTTTACTGAGAAATAAAAGCACACAAACTATTAACACACGTTATTACAAAGTATCATTACAAACTATTGACCACTTTAACAGAATAAATCTTGTAACTCTATACATTGAGTACAAAAAAGAAAACGTTATTAAAAAGTTTCTCTACATATTTTTCTCGGCTTCCTTCGACTTCGTATGTTAATATATGTTAACCAGTGGGGGGTCTTCATTATCAACTGCAAAACAATAGATGAGATATTAACCGGTGTGACCAACTCATCATCTAACATACTAAACAGGAGTAACACATGTTAGTCGGGCCCAAATGTGAACATGTGTTATCTGGGGATAAATGTGTAACACTTGTTACCCTTTGCATAAGAGGGTAACATGTGTTGTCTGCCTAAGTCAACATGCCTAGAAGCAAAGTCAAGATGAAAAAGGGATAAAACTTTACAAAGTTTACATTAACAAAAATGTAACAACCCGGCACAGACCCCTAAAAATTTTTCGCGTTTTAGTACCATTTTATAATAAATATTGTTTTTTTAATTCAAATATGAGTTGGGTATGTTGAAATCAACAATTGTTATTAACCATATGTTCATAAATCTTGAAAAAAAGACATATTTTGTTAAGTTTTTTTGGGTATACCGTCAATTTCAAGAACATGAACATAAAAAGCTAAATAGTTTTTTTTTTTTGAAACCCCACATACTCAAAATTACTTTTTTATATAAAAAAACTGAGTTTCTTGAAAAAAATCAATTCAAGAACTATAAGAACATAAATTGTGAGATTTTTTAGACTTGAACCGATGGAAAGCAAAGAAAGATAAGATCCAAGTGGCAAACATACCTTAATAAATTAACAGTTTTGTTGGGTTGGAATTTGAGTTGAATTTGTTGATCAAAGTCAAGATTATTGTGATTTGGTTGCAGAGATGAAGAATACAGAGATCAAAATTAGAAAAAAATGAAAGAGAATGTGTGGTTTAAATTAATATGGGGGAATGAGGTGGGTTGGTTGGTAAAAAGAAGGTTGCAACTTGTCAATTATAGAAAAACGTGAAAACATTGGGTATTGTGTAAGATGGTACATATTGTACTTGAGTTGTGGTGGCAACTTGATTTGATTGGGTGTAAAATTACCTCACTACCCCCATCATCATATTAAATTGAATTTTATATGGGGTGATGTGGCACAATAATAGCCACAAGTGGGGTTTCTAGGGTTTTCACTATAAGAAGAGTTTTCTCTAGATACTTATACATTAAACTTATATATAATTATATTAAAATCTCATACTAATGTTGATCCTATTATATATCTATTATTATTCTATTATTATTACTATTAAATCATCCAAAATTTTCTAATTTTGATTTTTTGATTTAGATATTTGAAAAATCCGTAAACAAGAATAGTCTGTAACCACCTTTAACCCGTTTTAAATTGTTCCTATAATTAGGAGGTTTATATTAATAGTTTAACACATTTAAATTTTAAAATTTGTGTTGACCTTCTTTAAAACCGAAATTACATCTTTTAAAAAATCGCATTAATGATTTTTTTTTTGTTTTTTTTGATTATTTGTGTACATGCATTCATCTTAATTAAAATTAATTAATTAATTATATCATACTTGACTAAAATACACCCGTCAAATATTCATATTAATTAAATACATAAATTTTGTTTATGTGATTGTCAATTACATTTTCTTTTTTTAATTTACAAACATTTCTAAAGTTATATAATTAACACTCATTTAACCTTTTAAACTACTTATTATTACAATAGTCAAATTAATGTATATTTTCATTTTATAATGTATAACTTTTAGTTCAAACCCTCCGACTGTTTTTTGTAATTTGAAAGCTTAATAAATACCCTTTAAATTATTTTTTTTATGTTTTTTAATTTAACATATTCATATCCGAAATTGGTAGACAACTTTAAATTCTAATATCAATTAAATTGATTTTGATAAAATTTCGATACTTTGCTTATAATCATTCAAATTTTGATAGTGTTTTAGGTAATTATCGTATTCTGATTATGGATTAGGTAATCGTCATATTCCAATTAAGGATGTTTAAACATCTTTAAAACATCTTGATAATATCTTATTAAATCTTGAATCCTTATAGTGTTTTAACCTCTTGAATAATGGTATAGTAAATTTATAATATATTAGGTATAAATTTTTACGGATGTTTTAATATGTTTATAACATCTTGATAATGTTTACAACTATAAAATATCGTGATTTACCTACTATAGGTTGTTCTATGATGGTTGGATCTATGTGTTATGAAGATGTTAATTTTCTTAAGCATTAGCAATGTTATTTGATGTTCTGTAGAATAAACTTGACTGTGAAATCATATTCAATGTCTTGAAAGATTTAGAGATTGTAGATTTCGGTTAAACTTAAAAAAATATTCGAATACTATACGTTCTATATAAGTATTTAGTTTCAAATTTTAATATCTATAAACTTAATTTTTAATTTTCTGTTAATATTATAAAGAATCAAAATTTTGAATTTAAGATATTAATGGTAACAATTAGAATTAACTAATACATTTAACTTGAAATTTTAAACGACCTAATTTTTTTAAAAAATAAAAATTTTGAATTTAAGTTAATTTTGAATTTAAGTTAATAATGTTAACAATTACACTTACTTATTACTTTTAAATTAGAGATTTTCTATTATATTTAAAATTAAACAATTAATAATTCCAGTTACAAATTTCTTAAATTAGTTACAAGTTAATATTCAAATTTTAAATACTATAATTAGAAATTATAAATTTTGGTTATACTTTAAAAATACTCAAATATTTAATGTTCTATTTAACTATTTGATTTCAAATTTCAACATATATAATTTTAATTTTTGAATTTTTATAAAAAATTAAAATTTTGAATTTAAGATAATAGTGGTAAAATTATACTCAACTAAAAAAATTTAATTCAAAATTTTGAATGATCTGAATCTTTTAAAAAAAATTATACTTTTAAATTTAAGTTAATAATGGTAAAAATTACACATACTTAATAGAAAAAATTACGCTGTTAGTCCTTATGGTTTACCCCAAATTTCAATGTAAGGTATTAATGTTTTATTGTTTCTTATTAGGGTATTAGACTTTTAATTTGTTTCAATGTAGGGTATTAGGCTTTTAATTTGTTTCAATGTAGGGTATTAGGGACTAACCTAGTTAAAACTTAACTAAGTTTGAGGGGTATTATGGTCCATTCACCTGTTTATAAAGAAAAACAAAATAAAAGCCAAAACCCACTTGTACAAGACTCGAACCTGGGACCTTGGCTTATTAAAAGAACAAGCAAACCAGCTGATCTAAGCTATCAGATGGTTATTTTTCCGATCAGATTCTTTATAAATGAAATCGATGCAAGTCATCTTCCACAATTCAACCCAAACCAAACCCTAACCCTCGTGAATCCTATGGAGCGCAGGTCTTCTTTTCCAGTCCTGCATCGTCACTTTTTAGGGTGCAAATATACTTATTCAAAGTGCGAACTGATCTTGTTTTTGAATAATACTAATGAGAATGCCCCCTTCGAAATGTACATGAAGATGGATAGGACACAACATGCCAATTGGTCAAACTATTTCTGCTGTCAAAAAACAAACTGAGCAGAAGTAAAAGGGCAATTTTGTAACTTCAAAAGACCGTGTGGGACCTCAAAGTATTTGGGACGGCAACTGCAATTTGGCCTGTTAACATATTCTTACATAAACTATTATTTTTTTAAATGTTCCAAACGAGGACACGTAGCTTAGGGAAGCAGTTGAAATGAAAAGATAATTAAAAAAAGTTGGTGAAACGTGTTCGTGAAAGAAGACCAGAGAAGAATCCAGAAAGTGGGATCAATGAAGACGAAGACTTAGAAAGTGTTAAAGCAGAGAAAATAATGTGCGCTCAAAAGACGAAAATACCCCTGAAAACAATTATAATTATCGACCTGGCCATCGTAGACTGTAGCGAAGATCCTTCAATTGTTATATATAAAGAATCTGATCGGAATAATAACCATCTGATAACGTAGATCTGCTGGTTTGCCTGTTCTTTTAATAAGCCAAGGTCCCAGGTTCGAGTCTTGTACAAGTGGGTTTTGGCTTTTATTTTGTTTTTCTTTATAAACAGGTGAATGGACCATAATACCCCTCAAACTTAGTTAAGTTTTAACTAGGTTAGTCCCTAATACCCTACATTGAAACAAATTAAAAGCCTAATACCCTACATTGAAACAAATTAAAAGTCTAATACCCTAATAAGAAACAATAAAACATTAATACCTTACATTGAAATTTGGGGTAAACCATAAGGACTAACGGTGTAATTTTTTCTACTTAATATCTTTAAATTATAGATTTCTGAATATATTTAAGGTATAACAGTTAATAACTTTGGTTAAAAATTTATCAAATTAGTTACAAGTTAAAATTAAAATTTTAAATACTATAACATGAAATTATAGATTTCGATTAAACTTTATAAATATTCCGATTACTAAATTTACTATTTAAGTATCTAATATCAAGTTTTAATACCGATCATTTTGATTTTTAAATTTTGGTTAATATTAAAAAAATCAAAAATTGGAATTTAAGATAATCATGGTAACATTTAAACTTAATTATACAAAGACATTTAATTCAAATTTTGAATGACTTGAATCTTTTAAAAAGTATCAAATTTGTTAATTTAAGTTAATAATGATAATAATTATGCCAACTTATTAGATTAAAATTAGAGATTTGCTAATATTTTTAAAATTTAACAAATAATAATTTTGGTTATAAATTTCTCAAATTAGTTACAAGTTAAAATTCAAATTTTGAATACTATAATTTTAAATAATACATTTCAATTAAACTTTACAAATACTCGAATATTAAATGTTATATTTAAGTATTTTATTTCATATTTTAATATCTATAATTTTAAATATGTTAGGATATCTATATTTTAAAAATCTGAAATATTAGATATTAATGGTAACAATTACGTAATTAAAGCATTTAATTCAAATTTTGAATGATATAAATACTAAAAAAAATTAAACTTTTGAATTTAAGTTAATAATGGTAACAAGTAAACATATTTATTACCTTTAAAATATAGATATCCTAATATATTTAAAATTTAACGATTAATTTTTTTCCTAATCCTAATTCAAATCATTATACATACATACATACATACATACATACATACATACATACATACATACATACATGCATGCATGCATGCATGCATGCATGCATACATACATACATACATACATACATACATACATACATACATACATACATACATACATACATACATACATACATACATACATACATACATACATACATACATACATACATACATACATACATACATATATATATATGGGAGGGATAAAATAAAAACCCTCTTAAGTTGAGAAAACCTTTGAAAACCCATAAAAAAAAACATTAATTTTTTTTTTGAAAAAAAATAATAACCAATGTAAAATACATTTTTAAAGCATTTTGGGCAAAAAATAAAAATAAAAAAGGGCCGATGGGATTTTTTTATAAAAAAATAAACAAATTTGCGTTGAAAACATATGTTTTCAGCAACTTTGTTTATTTTTATTTTTTTTGGCCCAAAACGCTTAAAAATGTATTTTACATTGGTTATTTTTTATGTTTTTTACATGGGTTTCCAAAGGTTTTCTCAACTCAAAAAGGTTTCCATTTTATACTTGACCTATATATATATATATATATATATATATATATATATATGATATTGATAATTTAGAAACTCCCTTGAGTTAGAGAAACTCAAGAAACCATATGGTGACCATTGATTAACCAAGATCAATGGTTGAGATTGATCTAGTCATTTTATATTATTAATCAAATGTCCTTTTTATTTGTATGAATGGGATGGGGTAGTATGGTAAAGTGCATAAGAGTGTGTTGGGAGAATCAATGCCATCATTTCTACTTTTACTGACAAAAAGTCAAATCACTGCCCTTCATAACACTTAACAAATTTAAAGGATATTTCAAATATTTTCGTTTCCTTCACTCATCATAAAAACAAAAAGGAAATTCTTGAAAAATTCAAATGGTTTGTGTATTGTTCTTGCCAACAAAGTCTTATTTTAAGGAATAATATATATAGTACAAAATAAGTTTAATGTTCTTTAACATTTTTTTTTATATTTATCTGCTACATCTTTCAAAAATAAGTTTGTGTCCTCATTTCTTTCTCTAAAAATCATTTCTTTCTCAACTTCCTAATTTGGTGAGACGTGTTGTCAATTTGTATTGGTGACCCATCAAAAATATTATTTCTTTTATTGTTTTTTTTACTTTTTGAACAATAATTCTTTTACAAAAACATTACATGTGACTAGCTATGAAGTTACATATGCTTCGTTTTTGTAACTAAAAAATGTATGTAACTAAAAACATTACAAAAATGCTTCATCTGATAGATGTTACGTATGTAACTAATGATATTAGATAACCAAATAACGATTGTTACATATGTAGATATCTTATGAATTGATTCACTAGTTAAAGGTGCTTATGTAACTATTTAAACAGTTAAGATTGTAACCCACTATATCTGGGCAAACAACAACAAGAACACAAAAAAACATAATAACAATCTATTGATGATTAAATGTACACTTGTAACAAAAAAAATGATAACATGTTTCAATTAAAAAATGTCCGTCATAACAAACCAATCTCATGTTCTTTCAAACCCTTCATCAAAAACTTCATCTGCACAAAAGAAAAATGGTAGAAGGTAAAAAAAACTGTTCATTGTAACATGACCTTTTTTCTATAAAAAATATTCATTTTTAAAAAATATATTTATGTAACAAAAATAAAAAGTGTTACGAATAAGAAAAACCCTTTTGTAACAAAAAAAAACCTTTTGTAACGAAAAAGAAAATGCTTCTTGTAACAATAAACACCCAATAATTTCTAAAATTCATAATCATCAAAAAAAAAAAAAACCCTTTTCTAACAATATACCACCTATCATGTTTTTAGTTGGTGGATTATGTTTTTAGTTTTATTTTTAAAAGATAATTTAAAATTAAAAATTACTAGATCTGTAATAGTTAAAAAATTCATAATCATAAAAAAAAAGCCATAAACAGACATCCGTTAGAAGATCTTGGGCTTATCAACACATCAGTGCTAAAATTTAAACCATTTGCTTCTTTCACCATTTGATCACATATTCACAAGAATATAACTCAAGGGCAAATGTTTGTTAAAAAAATAACTGACGAACAAGAACATGGATTTCTTACAAAAACAAGAATGGATTTCTACAAAAGAACAAGAACAAAAATTTTTGTTTGTTGAATTAAACAGGGCAAAAAAATGTTTGTTAAAATAAACAAGATTCTTAAAAATTCTTAAAAACCTTTTTTAAACACAAGATTCTTAAAAATCCATTCAAAACAAATAAACATTAAAAAACAAAATAAATATTAACAGCGGTGGAGATGAAAAAATAACTTTATTCATCTTCTTCGTGAAGGGAGTGGAGGAGATCCACGGTCGTGTAGGAAAATCGACAGTGGTTGAGGAGGTTTCCGGTTGTAGCAGTGGTTGCCATCGACGGATTTAAATGGAGAAGATAGGTCCATCGGAGAAGATCGACAACCAGATCTGATGGCAAGGGGTTCGAGTAGAGCAAGGCTTTGTTGGTGCAATCAAGCTCTTATAAGTCCCTTTCCGGGTTTCCGACATGGCTCTAAACTTAGTGACCATGGTTAAAAAAAAAATAATGGTAGTGATGAAGGTGATAGAGAAGATTCAAACTGTATGTATGAGGTTAGAGAGAGGATGTGCTTGGGTTGAGAGATATGAGGGGGAGAGAAATATACTTTAAATTTAAAACAAACATATGAAGATGTGAGATAGATGTTTAGGAAAGTGATGTCTTTTGTGTCAGTAGGTACAAAAAAAATCAGTCAACAAGATGGGTAATCTTTACCATCTTACTCTTTTAATCAAATGAGAAAATGGAGATGTGGACTCATGTGAGCCATTAGATGAGTTTCAATAGTTTCCACAACTCAATAGAGTTTCTCTTGGATACATAGCCTATATATATATATATATATATATATATATATATATATATATATATATATATATATATATTCCAATCTTAAAATCATTTATCATTTGATTCATTCAAAGAGCTCACAATTCTTTATGAATATAAATACATTTCAAGCATAATTATTTAAACATTTGGTTTTGAAAGTTGTTCCCCATCTTCTTCTTCATTTCCAAATACGTAAAACATCTTATTAACTATTTTTTTATGATAGAATTTCATGGTTGTTTATTAAGTTTATTGTGGTTGTACTTGTGACATCCGTCACCTTCGACTTTCCATTACTTTACAAAAAATAGTCCCCCAAATATTTTCAATTTTAGTCCTCAAACATTTCTTGTAACTGTTGTCGTTTTCAAATTTAATAAATGTGCGAAACTCAAGTTATATTATTCGCATGTATTTTGGATCTCGATCTCGATTTAATCTAACACGTAAGTTGCGACGTTATTCGAAAATATATATATATATATATATATATATATCATAAAAAAATTCAAGTTTATAAAAGTTTTAAGTTGATTAGTTAACTTGGTTAGTAGTTATAAAGAGAAAACTAACTAGGAAATCTTAAAACTAACTAAAGTAAACATGAGGGGCCATAATTGTCAAACTTGAAAGTTAAAAAAAAAACTATGCATCTGCTGCTGCTCGAAGATCCGGCCGCCGGACTGTTTTCCGGCGAAGGCCAAACATCTTTTTTAATGTCCATTAACTTCTAACAATTATTGCAATGCGTTTCTCCATCATTAGGTATCAGTTTCAGTCATGTTTAGAGTCTTAAACGTGTTTTAATCGTGGGTTTTAATCAATTCAAATGGTGTAACCGTCGAGCCTTAAACTCGACTTTTTAACGCGCCCCTTTAATCGTTTTTGGGTATATAAATGAAGGCAATAATTCGCTGCATCATTATACATTCCAAACCCACCAAAAAAATTTAACGAAATCAAATCAAGAAGCCCTGGAATCGCGACTTGAAGCTCGGGTTATACCATCTTTTTTTTGACCTTCAAACGAGATTGTAAGTCTAATTAATTACTTGTATGTTGATTTTCGGCCTAGATAGGTTAAAACCCCCTATTACAGATCATTCATATGATTGAATTGGATGTACTTGAATTGGGTAAGGGTTAGGGTTCTTAGCTAGATAATTGGGGAAGAAGACATGTTGGGTTAATAATATAAATACAAATCACATCCAGATATGTTAACAAATGGAATAGATGGACTAGTGGTTAAAGCTGTTGGATTACACATGGGGGATCCGGGTTCGACCCCCTTGGACCACCATTTCTTTTTTTTTGGTTTATATTATTTTTCCTTGATTATACATATATATTACATATAAACTTAGAATATTTGTAATAAATCCATTATTTATCCAAAAATCATGAAAATTTAGACATAACACCTTGACATCTAAAATAAGACTTCCACACCTTTATTTTCCGGAAAATGTATCAATTTTATATTTTTATTGAATTTAATCGTTTTAATCATAATTAAATGATTAAAAATTCATTTTAAGAGATTTTAACCTCAAATTTTCTGGAGATTTATTTCTATGAATAATAAACTGTAATAAAATATAATTTCTTATAAAATGATTATTTTTGTTATTTTTACTAATTTTAATCATTAAAACATCATTTAAATTCATTAAAAATGTTTTAAATTCTTATAAATTAAAAGAAATTATGGAAATATTATTTTAGTATTCCACATCATAAAATAATTATTTCTCATAATAATATCATTTTGGGATTATACCTTGTATTATTCATGCTATTTATAATTAAATTAGATATAATAATAAATTGTTTAATTAAATATAAATCATTAACTTTATTTCAAGGTTATTTTTCTATAAAATGGGATTTATATCTATATGTGAAATACATAAGAGTTTTAGTCATTTATTAAATCGTAAATATATTTATTTCAAAAACTGTCGTTCAAATTATTACTAATAATTTCATCTTCCCTAATACGAGTCTAGCAAGCCCTAATGCCTTAGATGATTCGTCGTCTTAGATTTTTTTTAGTTATTTTCCTCATTTGGTATTTTTATATATAGGTTGAATTCTTCGGAATTCTTAAGCCTTTACGACGAATTTTCTCGGAATTTATAATTAGCGAAACTGTGAGTATATCTTTCCCCTTTTACTGTTTTACTATTTTTGGGGTGATTCATGTACTTATTATCAAGTTTCTATTACTTCTTACTAAAACAGCAATTCTCCTGTGTGTTTGCTTTATGTTAATTTGTGTGTCTATGACTTGTCAAAATCATTAACCTTTGAGGGCCTGGCATTTCAATGAATAGTACTATGGTATATACCCCTTGTGACTCTGTTGAGAGACCTTGGTCATTGTCTTGTGATTCATATTACTAAAAATGTTTTGATTCTTGATTCTTGATACTTATTACATAGGGTTGATTTTGAACGGACATTTCTTAAATTACATAATTGCAAATGGTATACAACACAGGAATTGCGAAACGTTTTGTACTATATATATATCCAACGGATGTACTCACCAATGCATTATATGTGTTGACAAATTATTTTGTACATGTTTCAGGTGACGTTTGATCTTACTTGCTTTCACGCTTAGGATGGACCTAGTGCTTAAATAAAAGTTGAACATTTATTATTTATGTTTGAGATTTCTATTAAGACTCTTTGTATGTCGTTTTGAATAATGAAAGTTTATTGCTATTAATATTTACATTTTAGTCCATGTGCTTTTGAACAATCGTCACTACGTGACACCTCGATGTTTCCGCCATCGGTGGGGTGTTAAAGTACTCGAGTGAAATACTCCTTCATATGTATAACTATATATGCTGTAAATGTATGCGCATATATATTTGGTATTTGTTTAAAAAAAATAAAAATGCTTTTAAAATAAATAAAAACCTAAAAACTTTCAATCGAAGACAGTTAATTTTAATGGTAATTGCATTTCTAAGTTTAATAAAATATACAACTAGTAGCTTATTATCTTTGTGCAATTTCAAAATAATGCATAACATATTAGCATGAAACTTGCATATATAAAGCCGATATTACACTCATTTCTTCCTACAATAAATATTCTTTCTAACGTCATATGTATTAAAACAAGGTCACTTGCATTTTGTTTAATAACTCAAAATGTCATTTTATTTTTTCGGCAAGTTGTTGTGGCAGTTGACTTCGACTCGGATTAAATTATTGCCTTGAATTAATTTTTTTTTAATATATTCATCGCTCATACCTTTTTGATTTTTCAGTTAGATTATTTACTTTTTTTTACCTCAAATATAATTAGGATACGTCTAAGTGATCTAAGCATCCATCAAAAGTGACACTTTAATTGGTAAGTTGTTACAACTTTAATTAATTACCAATGTAAAAAAAAGTAATTTAAACTTTAACCTACATTTTTTAATTTAATAATTCAACTTATATTGAATTTGTTTCTTTTTTAGGTGACATAAACGAACACCATTATCTAACATTTTAAATGGTAATTGAATTATATGTTGTTGATTTTTCTGACTTATGAATTTTATTCTAACTATTGATTACGTTCATGTTTTATTTTTCTTATAAGAATATTTAACTTTTTGTTAATGCATGTTTAGATTTATTTTTATTCTTTAAAGATTAAAATTCAAAGTAGTATTTATTGAACTGTTTGTCCACCCGTGAATAATTTATTATAATTATATAACTCTTATTAAATCAAAATTATGACTCACTAGTAAATTAATTTTATATATATTTTTGGAACGACCCAAACTAGTAGATAACTATATTGATACAAAATCATATCATGTTAATGTTGTCGAAATGGTCACATGTCATTCTTGCATTTCACATCAAGTGTATAGCGGCAATAATTCTCAGTCTACAAAAACATAGGGTTCTAGTATGTTGAAGTTTCAATTGTCTTCTCATATGATGTATCAATAAAATGATAAATTAAACGTAACTACGACAAGAAAAAGATTCGATAAATCATATATCAAAATTTAAAGGTAACTTCAGATGTAGAGTTAAGGTATATATAGCAAAATTTAAACCAACTAGTGGTATTGATGGCCGCGCGATACGCGCCTTGCACTTCTGTCATCAACGAAACACAAACCTGACCTCTTCCATTAAAGATACAACTCTTTCAACAGAAACATATTAAAAAAAACATAACATAAATTCGTGTAAGAAAAGAGCCGAGAAAACTAGACGAAACCATCATTGTAATAAATAAAAATGATTGTTGTTACAACTGAATCAATAAAAAACACAAAACGTGTTGTTACAACTTAATCCATAAAAAACACAAAACAACATTTCTTATTAAATGCCTAATGCGATCAAATGACATCTTCAAGCAACCCTCGTTGCAGCCATCATTGATGTTGAAACCTTCATTAGCTAAGACGGATGATTGGCTTAATTGGTTCAGAGTTTTGCAGAAGCATAGCTGCAAGGCGGATTGCAGGTTAAGACCTGTTATTCAACGGCCTTGCCACGCCATCATCATTAGTTGTCCAAAAGTATGTGTAACTCATCATAACCAAGTTAAACAACTAATAACTGTATGTCTTATACAGTTATACCAGTAAAGCAAACACAGATTTGAACATCAAAACGATCTGACATATTTGGCGAAGCCACGTTGGTGTCCAGATCATTGATTCATCATTCAGAGGTGTCAACGCGAGTCCTAACGCGGGAGCCAATTCTAGATCTAGATACAGGTGTTAATAAAATCAGTAACAATAGCAAACAACATAACAAACACACAAACAACGCAACTAATTAAAAATAAAGGTTCATCACAGAAACAAATTGTGACACCCGGCAACTTCCGGTAACTAACTTTTGAAAACTTAGTAAGTCTACCTTAGCGAGTCGCACATACGTTACACATAACAAGGTTGGTCGAGTCGAGTCGCACATCATTAGGGTTTTAACATACGCAAGTCTCGGGTCCCGGGAATTGGTGATCGGGCGGGGACGTGTTATTTATCATGCATTATATGTTGGTAATCATTATGTGACTTGTCGGTATGTGGAAACGTGTTTACATATGTTAAAATAGGGTTTAACGCGCCAAAAACCCAGACACATAGGCTATAGGCGATTAGGCTATGTGTGATAGCCTAATCGCCAGTATGATAGGCGAGTAGGGAGGAGCCTGGGGTGAATAGGGGGCTATTCGCATGAAGCTTCATGCGAATAGCAGCCCTAATCGCCTAAGCTGCTGCGTACTCGCCAGAACTGCTCCGAACGATTAAAAACGCCTATAAATACCACCCTTGACCTCCAAAACATCATTTATGCTACCCTAGCCGTCCCATAACCTATCTCAACCTACAAACACCCTCTGGAATCTATTTTTACATCAAAACAACCATTTCCAAGCTTATTCCATCATCTCCTCTTAAATACAAGGTGTGTTCTTCAAACCCAAACCTCTAAATGATTATATTTTACTCCCTAAAAGTCCAGACCTGACTTATAAATGTTTTTGTCTTTGAAAATCCATTTAAAACCGTTTTTAAACAAACCCACACCTTTACATGTGTTATATGTGTTATATGTGATTAAAGATAGAATTTTTAGGATTGAATCATGGTTGTTTTTGTGTTATTATGATGTTTATGGCTGTTACAAGTTAGTATGATGATGTCCTAGGAGTTTGAATGGTTTTGGTTGTGTATTGTTGATACTTGATGTTTTGACCCATTTGAAGGATTTAGGATGATTAAGGATGATATGAGGTGTGTTGTTGATTGTTTGATGTTAGGGTTTGCTCTAGGATGATGCTAGAACAGTAGGATGCTATCGGACAACGTGGTTATGTGATTTAATCTGAATAATTGCTATTTAGGGCAAGTTCTTGCATGTTGATGTGATGTTTACATGTTAAGTTGCTATTTTGGGAAAACGCTCGCATTCGGAACTGTTAGAACGATGAAAACTTAGGGGTTTTGCTTGAAATATGTTTGTTAATGTGTTAGGATGATTATTGGGTGTTTTTACATGTTTCGGATCTGATTTGGAGAGTTTGACGTGCGAAAGTGCGCTACAGACATGCAGAGGCGAGTAGGATCCTACTCGCATGAAGCTTCATGCGAATAGGACTCCTACTCGCCTGAAGCTTAAGCATTTACACTCCTAATCGCCTGAAGCTTAAGCATTTACACTCCTAATCGCCTGAAGCTTAAGCATTTACACTCCTAATCGCCTGAAGCTTAGGCATTTACAATCCTAAATGCTAGTTTGATTCCTAAATGCTACTTTTACTAGCAAATACAATCCTAAATGCTACTTTTACTAGTGATTACAATCCTAAATGCTAGTTTGATTCCTAATCGCGTGTAATGCTGTTATAAGTGTATTTTGACATCCCGAAACCCGATTCGACACCTAGGAACATGATAGGAACCCCGTGACATGCCTAGTAACATAGTAACACGTGTTTGGACTTATTTGTACGTTATTTGACCTATGTGTTAGAATCATTGAACTTTAACGCATGTTAAGTATTAAGTTGCATGTTTTGTGTATGTTTATGTATGTGATGAACACGTGGAATGTCGGGTCACCAATGGGATGTCGAGTCTTGTCTTACGTAGTCTGGTTGTCGGTCAAACACACTTTTCGGGCACATAATGGTCATGGACTGGACTTAGGGACTAATGAACCCGACGGGTTATTAGTCTAACTTGACACATATCTTATGATAGGTCGCCAATAGTTGGGGCTATCATATCTTACAGACGGTTTACTCATATCACGCATACGGTTTACCCTTAAACGGAATACGCAACTTAAGGTGAGTTCACGGCCCCACATTTTACGGTTTATGTTTTCGGGGGAGAAACATGCTTAAAACTCTTTTATGATTTGTGACTTGTTAAACTCTTATGGCTCATGACTCTTTATCACGTTATACTATGGCTTACTTATCGTACTATACGGTTCATCAAAAAGTCCCTTAGAAACCACTAACATGGGTATATGGCGGGGAAATATGGATAGCGCTATTGGGAACTGACAAACCCCACTCGACGGTTGGACCGGGCGGGTGCATATTGTCTCTAATAAAACAAGGTCTACCGGTGATGACGGTAGCCCATAGGAAACTAAGGGTCACTACACGGCTTAGTCAGCAATGGTTTCACCCGTATGAGTATCTCATTCTGCGCCTAGCTAGCGTTCTCACAAGCATAGTAGTAACTGTGATGGTAACGGTTTTCGAAGGATCACTTTAAACGTTTAATTAAAACCTGTGAACTCACCAGCATTTTATGTTGACTCTTTTAGCATGTTTTCTCAGGTCGCTAAGGTAGCAGCTGTCGGATAGGCGCACGAGGTCGCACTGGAGTCGTCTCGCGTCTAGGGTCTCATTGCACGTTTTGGAATTATGAACTTTTGAACTTATGTTTTATTTCTGCATGACTTTTGTAAACTTTAAATGCTTCCGCACTGTTGAATGTTGGTTTTAAACTTA
The DNA here is from genome assembly GCA_028751855.1 of Ambrosia trifida. Classification (NCBI taxonomy): domain Eukaryota; kingdom Viridiplantae; phylum Streptophyta; class Magnoliopsida; order Asterales; family Asteraceae; genus Ambrosia; species Ambrosia trifida. The sequence continues at coordinate 12,386,322 of CM054125.1, forward strand.
TGCATGGTTTTGTTTACGTATGTTTTTACATTTAGACGTCGTTTATTGTGACCGTTGACTTGGATCCTGGTGTGTCACACGCCTCGCGGTAGAACTCCGCAGGTGGAAATTTGAGGGTGTGACACAAATCGACTCTCTAAGGCTCAAAAAGGGTGATCAATTATGGTTGCGACCAAACTATCGCCTCGCCATAACAACACAATCAACCCTTCTTTATCATCAACACCTTAAGCCCTCTTTTTTTTCCAAACTACAAAATTGCATAAGAAAATAGAGAATGAGTTTTAACAAAATGCAAGTGTTCTGATTTACCTTTAATAACCAAATGCAAATGCCACCAAAATGATGATCACTAATGCAAGCATCAACCATGCATCCATCAAAACATATTGATGTTTGAATAAAAATACCGAAAACATACGAAGCTCACAAAACCAAGAAGAACGACAACATGAGTTTTAACAGAATGCATGTGTCATGAAGTACCTTGAAGAACAGAAAGAAAAAAAAAAAACCCAGGACAGCTAAATCAAAGGTTCTTTGGCAAAAGAAGATGAAGTTTATTATTCAATAATTACTGAATAATTGTAATTATGTATTAAAATGCGTTGTAAACGCGACCATGAACACACCACAGACAGAGACGTGTAAAGCAGTACGAAAATTATTATTTGAAAAAAATAGACCCCCAAAGAATTGAACCCGGGTCGACTGCGTGTTAAACAACGACTTGAACAGTAACTGTAGTTTTCTGCCCTTTATCATGTTTTATATAACATTGTTTCTAATAATCATTTAGTATTGTGCTTTGGTTCAGTGGCTTGTGGTCATCTTTGACACGCCAAACAATCGAACTCGGGTTCACTGAATTTTAAAGCCTCTGACTTCAATGACCTTTATGTAAAGCATTATAAAATGCAACATACCAAAGTTACTGTTAAAATCACTGTCCTATTAGGCCTCAAAACCATAACTGGTTCAGCAAACGCATCACAGCCACACTTTTTTTTTTAAACATACATTAAGGCTCAGGGAAGGGCAATTAAGTATGGCTGCGATTAAACTATCGCCTCGCCAAAACAATATAACCTACCCTTCCTTAATATCATCGCCTTAAACCCTCTTTTTCCATCATCGCGACAGAATATAAAATACATCAAAGGTCAAGCCACAACCCGTGATGAGAAATTATATATGCATTAATAGGGCAGCGATTTGAACAGTATAGCCTTTGGCCTTTACTGTTCAAATTGGTTTGATATTTCCCAATCATCCTGACCAGAACTTGTATAACCTCACGTTTTTTTACAACCATACTTTAAGGCTCAAAGAAGGGCGATTAACTGAGGCAGCGATCAAACTATCGCCTCGCTATAACAATATAACAAACCCTTATTTAACATCATCGCCTTAGGCCTCCCACAACGAATCATTAAATTTCCACGCCAATAAATATATTGGTAAAATGCAGTTACCATTCATGTAGACACAAATTAGGCCCAAAATGAAACACTCCGGGTTGCCTGTGTTAAGCCATCCCACTTGGCAGTTAACATCCATCATAGGCGAATATCACGTACAGCGTTGCAAACTTAGATACAAATCATAACCTTCAATAACCAATGAAAAAGCCTGTCAAACCCAACAAACAAAAAATCATAGGCTCCGCAAACGCATTATAGCCTCACTTTTGCATCAGGATACCACACACATCAAAAAACCATTGAACCACACACAACAAACATTCTTTTAAACTCATGCAAGCAGCCCAATGGAAATACAAGTATTTAACGTAAAATGAAAATCAATGCACGACATCCGAATTATGCCACCACCATTAAAAATAATCTCTTAGCATCTTATAAGCACTTAAATAACATAATGTTTTATCAGCTGGTCAAAAAACAAATAACATCAACAAAACACAACATGCATGGATGCCATCAAAATGATGAATACTAATGTAAGCATCAAATATGCATGCACCAAAACGTAGTCATGATCGCATAAAAAAAACAAAAACGTACGAAGCTCACAAAATCAATAAAAAATAATGTTTAAGAACTGCGACCGGTTGGCATGAACGACAACCACAATTTGTGAGTGTTGGATTTTAGCTAAAACAGGATTATACGATCATACAAGTCACAAATCTAGGTGCGGAAACCCTAGATCTGAACAAATTGATAAAACACAAATCACGACACAATCAAGATCATTTTCAATAACATTTCATAGATTAACTTTCATTCAAAAAGCATTTACAATGAGTTTATGTTAATCTAGATCACACAGATAATCTCTCAAAAACACCTATAAACCTGATCTGAACCTGGACACAAATGACAACACTCTTACATTATCAAAAACTCAAAATCTATATATAGGCACTGCACATTCGCCCCTTGCAACTGGTCGAATGTGAGTGTTTTCCACATTCGCCCACATTAAGTGGTCGAATGTGTCTTCTTGTTCAGATCCATTCTTCCTTCGTCCAGTCCACATCTACCTTCGCCCCTTTCTATTCTTCCTTCGCCCCATAATATCTACATTCGCCCATACTTGTTCACCTTCGGCCATCCACTAACATATGTTAATTATTGTATATCCAATCCTTAGTCGCAAAACGCATCAACAAACTCCCCCTCGACTATTGATTGGATAGTTTTCTCTGATAGTCCATCGTCTTGTTCATCAGTTTGATTCTGAGCTGCTTCTTCTGCTCAGAAGTCATTGGCGGCTCGAATGTTTTCTTCACAGGCTTTGATACATTGGCCATCTTCACAGTCTTGCCAAGTTTACCCTCCAAGTTGCTTCCTGCATTTATATCATATGCAAAACAAACTCCCACAACTTGAGTATACTTTCTCGCTTGAGCAAAGTCATTGGGTTCATAGTAAATCGGATTGTAGAATAACATGATGATGTCTTCGAATGTGCAATTAATCAGCCACATAGGATCAAATACATGAACATGCTTGTATTTATCCTTTCCATCCCTCAACACGATCACCGCTTCTGCCTTCCTCCAATCGTAATACCAAAAGATGAAATCAGCACTAAAATGTTGTGGCATTGGCATTAACGGTATCTTCCTCATCACATTAGGTGCTTTATAAATCAAAGTAACACGTTTCATATTGGTTTGAGGATCAATATCCCTATGCACTTTTCTTCTGGGATATTGTGGTTTGAATCTGTTTCATCTCGTACGACTTTCCCAAACCAATTTGTCTGCGCACCAACCGACATGCGATCCATTTACCTCGGCACCTGACATTGGGAATCTGCATAAGTCTCTCACCGCCCAGTACGGTAGAGTAAGCAAGTCACAGAATCTGTTGAAATACAGAATTCCGGTTTCCCATTTTGCAGCAATACACTTCAGTCTGCCTAAGTAAGTCCACCCGAGAGCTCTGCCTTTGAATTTGGCATTATGAAATCGATAGAAATTACCTTGAGCTTCAGGCTTAGGTCGGTTCTCATCCATTTCCTTCAACTTCTTCATATAATTCTTCAACTCATCAGACTGGTTAGAAGAATCTTTCTTTTCAGTTCCAAACACCTTTTCAACAAACTCTTCGCTTCTTTTCTTTGCTTTCTGTTTCGCTGACTTATTTGGTATCTCAGTGAAGTCAGGAAATACTTCATTCTCATCTTCTTGTCTGAAATACTGGGGAAACTCTTCATGAGTAATATCTTCTATTTCCACTTCATTGTTTTCTGGAGTCTGCACATCATCTGAATGACTTCCCATATCCTTTTCAGGAATATCAGGAATCGATTCATCCATCATAAACTCCTCAAACGTCTTCCCTACCCTCTGTGCGAGACCATCTAGTATTTCTTTCGCCACAGATGCAGGTAATTCCCCTTCCTCAAGATCTGGATCTTCATATTCCAACTCATATCTCAAATCGTCAGTCTGGAATATTTCAGCGAAGCATCCTGTGAACTCAATGGTCCACTCTCTCTTTTCCAACATATTCTTATATATCTGTTTAGCATCATCAGACAGAGATCTCACCTTCTCGTTCCAGAAAATACTTTCATCCGAATCAACATTCCCACCTTTCTTCTTGGAACTCGATTCTCCAGTATCTTTCTTCTTCTGTGGTGTTCTCTTCTCATAACTAAATCTAGAAGTATCATCTCCTCCATCATGATCACTTCCACTGCTAAACTCATCACCTTGCTTTTTCCCCGTACCTTCAGCATCATCATCATCATCATCATTATTGTCATCATCATCATCATTGTCATCATCACTTTTATCCGATCCATCATCATCCTCATCATCATCTTCTTCTTTCTCAGAATCAGAATACTCATAATCAACTTTCTGTTCATCTTCTTCTTCATCTTCTTCACCCTCTTTCAACTGGGGTGCTCTGCTGTAAAGCTCTTCAATCAAACCACAAAGGCGTTTGTTTTCCTTCTTTAATTCTTTGTTATCAGCCTTAATCAGTTTGATTTTGCTCTTGTTTCTTTCACATTTCCTTTCAAGCTTCTCATTCTTAGCTTCAATCAGCTTAATCTTATCATTTATATCATCTTGATTAGATTTCGAAGCAACCACAATCTGGAGCATCTTCTCCTCATTCTGCTTGAACTTAGCAATTTCAGCCTGTTGAGCAACCAGCATCTTCATCATGTCCTCCATCTTCTTATTAACTTGTTTCATGACATCATCATCCACAGTCACTTTCTTTGACTTTGATCTGGATGGCTCAACTTCGACAACTTTCTCCTTTTGAGGCTTTCTAAACATATCGAGCACTTTATCCATATCAATATTGAACTGATCGATTGGTAAAGTCTCTGCCTCTTTCGCTTTCTTCTGCTTCTTGGCAACTGGTGAAGATAGCTTAGAAGGTGTTCCAGCATCAGGTAATCTCTTTCCCTTCAACAACTGAGCCAATTCTTTCTCCCTCAGTTCTTTCACACTAGATTTCTTTGCCATAGTCTTTTGTTTCTTTGTTTTCTTTGGCAAATTCACAACTACAGTATCTCCAACACTCAGTTCAGCTAGATCAACACCTAAACCTTCATCTTCAACCGATTTCTTTCTTCTCTCAGCTTCTTCTATCGACTGGTTTAAGGATTCAGACTCACCAACCATAGTGGCCTTACGTTTGGTGGTCCTCACGTTCTCATCATCAGAATCCCACTGCTCATCAACTTCAGTCTCTTCTGAATCTACAGACTCTTCATCCACCAAACCCGATCCTTTCTTTGCCGTCGATTTCTTTCTAGCTACTTGCTGCTTAGTGCTTCCCTGATCAATAGCCTTTCCCTTGCCCTTCCTTTTGGCTCCAGGATTGACTACTTGACGTTTCCGCTTAGTGCTTGAATCAACATACACTAAGGGATCATCGTTATCTGAGTCACTATCATCATGTCTTGCTTTGTTCTTGCCAGGATCAATGTAATCCGGACGAGCCAAAGCGCCAAATAATCTCCTGTTAGGTGGCTTCTCACTATCAGGCACACCTTTGTAACCTTTCATCCTCATCAAGGTTCTAATATTCATGTGATCTTGACCTAGGATCATAGTCGGATCCTTTTTCAGCATTGGATACTTGTAGTCAAAGATCATCATCAGAAACCTCGGATACAACATAAACTTCTTATTCTTCATTCCCTTTAGCATCTCCAGCATATGGTCAAGAATCATCCCAGAAACATTAAATGGTTTGTTGAGTGTCAACGCAACCATTAATGAACTCAAACTCCTTCTCATCACGTCATAACCACCACTCACACATCCAAAGACATGAATCAGAACATGTGCAAAATACTTGTACTGCACTCCCAGCTTCCCCTTATACATAGATCCGTCAGTGATAGGACCTTTGTATTTCATTCTTAAGAAGCACGCCTTCTGTTCTGTCCACGATAACTCCCTGGGATCTTCACTATCTTCGAACTTAATCTGTAAAGCCTCCCGAATGTCAGCTTCAGTCAAGAACATATCCATCTCCTGAATCTTGCTCTTGATGATCGTCTGATTCTCCCAGTAATCATACTTAGCATTCTGGTAAAAATCTTCAATTATGTCTTTGTATATGATGGTTGGTGTGGCTAAGGCATGAACAATCCTGCTCCTCTTCAGAAATTCTATAATCCCAGTAAACTCCGTGTTCTTCTCAACGTCTCCTAGATAAGCGCAACAGTTGTGCGATCGTTCAAAAGGCCAACTGCTAGGAACAGATGTTTCAGCTACTGGTACTGGATCTTGAACTGTGATCTCAGCTGGAGTTTCAACATTCACTGCTGGTGATTCAATATTCTCGGGTTGTTCAGCCATCTGCACATGAAAATCAATAAAAACACGTCAAAATACAAAAACGACAAATTATAAAAAAAAAAATTTGGTCAAAACTGATCTGCACATTCGTCCCTTTTGAATTGGCCGAATGTGAGTTTATTTGGTCGAAGGTAGAAAATTATGGTCGGAAGTGAAAAAGTTCTAAGTAAAAATCACATTCGTCCACATTGTTCCACCTTCGTCCAACCTGATTCCACCTTCGCCCGGTTTTTGAACCGAAGGTGAAAAAGGTTTACCCCCAAAATTTGAAATTTTGCCATTGATGATTTTAACTTGTAATTTTGATCCTAAAACGTACTAACATGTCCGACTAACACTCGTTTATAATCAATTTTGTCAATTAATCAGTTTACATAGGTTTTAAAGTGGAATTAGGGTTCAACCATGTTCAAACAATCAAATTAACATCTAACTGTGTTATAAACCTAATTCCTTCCACATTCTCCCCCTAAAACCTATGAAAAATGATCGGAAATCAAAAACAATCATCAATCAACATCATAAAACCCCAAAACTGAAACCCTAGGTCCTGTGTATAAACCCGATCAAAACTGATCTGAAACAATGTCCATTACCTGCAATTTTAGTGTTAAAATGATCAGTAAAGACGAGGGAACAAATCAGTAAATCGTAGAAAACACAAGCAACAAGGTCTTGGTATGACAGAAATTTTGAAAAATTTTGAATGAGGGGCTCGAACCTGGAATGAGGTATATAAAGAGATCCACGTTCGCCCGTTTGAAGTGGTCGAATGTGGGTTAAGTCCACATTCGCCCCAAGTTAATGACACGAATGTGAAACTGCTCCACCTTCGCCCCTATTTAAAGACCCGAAGGTGAAACTTTGTACCCGGAAGTGGAAATTACATCCGGAGGTAAAAAAATCCACTTTCGCCCAAAAACAAAACGGTCGAACATGATGATTTTTCCACATTCGACCCATTTAAGGGGCGAATGTGAAATGGAAAAATCTGAAAATTTCGCCAAATCACGAATTCGAATCCCGTTCAACATTTTTCAATCCGTTAAACTTCCAAAACTCAAATTTTCACATTTTGAATGTTACAAAGTCCAGATGGTGTTATCAAATCTCAGAAATTGACCATCAAGCATTCCCGGATATCAAAAATAAAGCAGAAATGCAAATCTTTTGGATTTTCTGAAATTTTTATCAAAACACACCTAAAATCTTTTTGGGTTTTGTAACTTTTTGACAATAAAAGTAAAATGCGACAAAGTAAAATGCATCAAAGTAAAAGAAAACAATAAACATTTTGTGATTTCCGGTAAGAGGATCATATCAGTTTTCTGAGAAATCTGAACACAGCGTTGATCTGTTTCAATATTATCATTAGAAACAATATGTGACACGGCAATTGCTGATATTGTTGTACACATAAGCTCACATGCAGACAATTACGCAATGCTTTAAAATGATACTAATTAGATGTATTAGACTAACACATTGTGGTTCCCACACACACGACATACTCCCGTATCAAGAAGTAATTTGCACAAAGACTCATTGTAAAGCGTGATTATGCTTTCGTCGTCTGTAATTGTACAAGATATAATGCATAGAGGTATACAGGTCAGCAAATTAATGCAGCAAAGTAACATATGCACCATACCAGGTTGAGGACTGATATTAATCATGATTTGCATCAATGATCAATACGATATTATAGATAATCTTTGATCATCATATAACATGGAAAGTTCCTCAATTCGGTAACTTTAGGATTTGGCATAAAGCTCTTTTATAAAGACATCCTGTCTGATCTAGGTCCGTAATGACTTACAGCAGAAGATCAGATAGGCTATCCCCAGACAACTAATAACATAACGACCCTAAACCTCCGAGTTTTGTACAAACACCCTATCAAACGAAATTACGGTACTAAGACCATATGCCCATGAGGTGTTCATCCACAAACGCGTAGTTTGTTATGTTTGTATCACTAATGCACGCAATATATAGTCTACGAAGCCTATCAGCATATCACACGTAATCAACATACGTCTCATTAAAACTATACAATTCTTTAGCCTGTGTCAGATCCCCACTGATGTACTATCATTTCCTCTTTTTATCCAGGAAATCATTTTGGGTTTTTCTAATTTTTTTTAGGTATTTTGAAAATTTTTCAATGTTTTTGGTTTTTCTGATAAAATGACTCCCCCTAAAATAAAGAACATATTTTTGGGTTTTTAATTTTTCTGAAAAACAAAAAAAAAAATTTGAAAGAAACAATCCACTTGAAAGCATCAACTTCTTTGAGGATTAAACAACCCCCTCGAAAGCATCAACTTCTTTGAGGATTATGATAGTAAAGAGAAATTCCCAATTAGCAAAAATTTAAAACTAAAACTAAAAAGTAAAAATGATAAACCGAGGAGCCGATTAGTCCTGTTTTTCCTTTATATTGTTTACTTTCAAAAGATATTCAAAGCGGGATCTGTCAAAAGCTTTTGTAAACAAATCTGCACGTTGGTAGTCAGTATGGATTTTGACCATGTCAATCAATTCCTTAGCATAACAATCACGGATAAAATGATATTTAATCCGGATATGTTTAGCTTTAGAATGATTTTCAGTATTTTTAGTTAATGCAATTGCGGCTTCGTTGTCACAGTGTATAGGGGTTTTAAGAAACTGCAAACCGTAATCGACCATCTGTTGTTGGATCCAGAGCACTTGCGAACAGCAACTCGAGGCTGAAATGTACTCGGCTTCACATGTAGACAGTGCGACGGAAGTCTGTTTCTTGCATTGCCAGGTAATTAACCTGCTCCCTAAAAACTGGCAACCGGCTGTTGTTGATTTGCTGTCTTTGTCACAGCCGCCCCAATCTGCATCACTAAAAGCAATAAAATCAAAATCATCATCATTAGGGTACCAAAGTCCTTTTGATGGACAACCCTTCAGATATCGAAGGATACGCTTGACCGCCGTCAGATGACTTTGTTTCGGCTTCGATTGATAGCGAGCACAGAGACACGTTGCATACATAATATCTGGTCGAGACGCTGTCAAATACATCAGAGATCCGATGATTGCTCTGTATGTAAATGGATCTGTCAGCTCCCCCTTAGCGTCCACTCCAATCCCGTGATTGGGTTGAATCGGGGTATCCATCGGCTTAGAGTCCTCCATCTGGAATCGGCTCAAGATGTCGGCTACGTATTTCGTCTGGTGAATGAAGATCCCGTCGGGTCTTTGATCCACTTGTAAGCCGAGGAAAAACTGCATTTCCCCCATAGCGCTCATTTCGAACTTCTCCTGCATAACAGTTTCAAATTCCCTGCACAAGAGTTCGTTAGTTGAACCAAATATAATATCATCAACGTAAATCTGTACTAGAAGCAAGTCATCTCCCGTCTTCTTCGTAAAGAGGGTGCAATCGACGAGGCCGCGCTTGAATCCTTTGGAGATGAGGTATGTACTTAGCTCCTCGTACCACTGTCTTGGAGCCTGGTGCAGACCATATAAAGCTTTGTTCAGCACGTAGACCTTGTCCCGGTGGATTGGGTCTTCAAAGCCTGGTGGCTGCCCGACATAAACCTCCTCCTTGACTTTACCGTACAAAAATGCGCTCTTGACGTCCATTTGATAGACTTTGAATTTCTTATACGAAGCAAACGCAAGGAACATCCGAATAGCTTCAATTCGTGCTACTGGTGCATAGATTTCGTTGTAATCAATTCCTTCGATTTGATGGAAACCCTGCACAACCAATCTGGCTTTGTTCCTTACAATAACTCCACGATCATCCTTTTTGCACTTAAACACCCACTTAGTGCCTATTTTCTTTCTTCCCGGCGGCAAATCTGTGAGCGTCCAGACTCCCAATTTCTGGAATTGCAATAACTCTTCCTGCATTGCCTCAACCCAGGCATCTTCATTCAAAGCGTCTTTGTATGTCCTTGGCTCTACCTGCGACACATAACATGCAAACGACCAATCATTTTGGCTACCAGATTTCTGAATTTTGGCATACAATGCTAAAGCACCAAAACTCTCTGGCGAATTAACGCTTTTAAGCTGCCCTCTGGTCATCACTCCACTACCAGGATCACCGATAACTTGCTCCAACGGATGAATACGATGAATCCGAGATTCCGGATTAACAGATACAATCACTCCCGTCTGAGCAGTCAAATTCTCTACAGCATCCTGATCATGACCCGTGTTAGATGATGAAGCAACATCTGGATTTGGAGTTGGGTTCACAGATTGCTCTTCTAAATCTTCTGCATTTTCAAGAACAGCTTCTTCAAATTGTTCATCTTCAGATTCTGAAGTGTCTAATGAAGTTGAAGCTTCTTGAAACAACTCTTCTTCTTGTGTAGGAGCACTGGTATCATTAGAAGCTGGTGGGGGGTTTACGGTGATTGGACGCATCAGCGGTGAAGTTGCCGCGTTTTCACACTCGTAAAGTAATCTGATAACAGCTTCTTCAACCAAGCTATCTAGGTTGAATGATTCAAAGAAATCTTTGTAATCAAACATCCAATCAGGGCCCGTGCCTTGCAAATTTTGTGTGTATCGTTGAACTTCCACGTTAGCCCAATCCTCCACTTGACGAGTTCTCTTGTTGAATACCCGTTTGAGCGGGGTTGCATATCCAACAAAATATCCCTCCTCAGCTTTAGGACTAAACTTCTCGCTTGGATTCAACATCGTACATGGCGCCCCAAATGGTTCTAGATACTCTAAATTGGGCTTTCGTCGGTGTAACAGCTCATAAGATGTTTTTCCAAACTTCTTCACTGTCAAAACCCGATTTAAAGTGTAATTTGCTGCATAAATTGCCTCATTCCAGAACATTACTGGAAGATTTGAGTCAGCGAGCATTGTTCTAGCAGCCTCAATCAGAGTCCTATTCTTTCTTTCAGCAACACCGTTCTGTTGCGGGGTATACGGAGCCGAATATTCATGATGAATCCCTTTGCTTTCACAAAGTTCATCCATCTTTGCATTTTTGAACTCCGTCCCGTTGTCACTCCTGATCCTTTTGATATTCAAGTTGTAGATATTCTCCAGTCGAGTGAACAGAACTTGTAAATTGGTAAAGGTGTCGCTTTTGTTCTTCAAACACATCACCCATGAGAATCGTGAATAGTCATCAGTGACGACTAAACAATAAAGCTCTCCAAGATGACTTTTGCGCTTGACCGGTCCAAAAAGGTCCATGTGCAATCGCTCAAGCGGCATCTCAACAGAGTTAACTTTCTTCACTTTATGGGACTGTTTGTGTTGTTTTCCTTTCATGCAGCTCACACACTTGTCGTCAGATGGAAATGTTTCACGTTTACTCCATCGACAAGTCCATTTCTCACTAACTGATTCATTTTCCTCAGATGAATGTGCCCCATTCTTCGGTGCCACATTATCGATTCTTTTTCAGTCGCCTTGGATAGAAAGCATGTTATCTGCCCCTGTGATGTCATCGCCTTGGACATATCAAGAATATAAAGATTGTTGACTCGTGGTGCCATCAACATAACCCACTCCTTTGGAATCTTGAAGCCCGGTTTGAGAATATAGCAGGATTTGTCATCAAAATGCACAGAAAATTGTTTATCGCGTATTTGACTGACGCTCAACAGATTATAGTCTATCTGCTTGACATAAGAAATCCGCTCGAAAGTCACAATCCCGTTACTCACGCTTCCTTCCATCGTAATATATCCTCCTTTATTACCCGCGAACGCTACATATCCTCCATTAATATTCTTCACATCAAACAGTAACGCCAAATCCCCCGTCATGTGGCCTGAAGCTCCACTATCAACAATCCAGAGACTGCTAATAGGGCCAACTGAAGCTCCCTGCACACAAAAAGTAAACATTTAGTTCTTTCGGGGGACCCAAGCCTGAGTCTTGGGCCTTTGAACATTTGATTTCAAAGAAACATCCTCAATGACTTTTTCAACAACTTTTTGTTTTGAATCAACCGTTTTCTGATTTTTTAAAACAGTGTCATTTTTCTCACTCACCTTTGAAGTAGAAACTCCTGGAGTACCATTAGGTGTCCAAGATTGTTCAGATCTTTTGAGAATACGAATTTGAGATTTTGGTTTCTCAATTGGTTTCTGAACATTGTTACTAAAAGTAACTTTCTTAGCAACCTTATCTGAATTAACAGACTTAGGTCCAACATTTGACTTGACAATTGGTTTTTGTGGAACCTTTTGTCTATCAGCTGTTGTGTTCACCACAGGTTTTCTCCAAGATTGTTCCATTGCAATCCGATTCCTTCGATCATATTGAAATGGACGATTGTTCCTCATTTGAAAATTGTTTTGATTATAAAAATGTTGTTGTTGAGGAACAGTCCGTCTATGTGGTGGGACATAATGATCAATCGGCTTTCTCATGGAATTCTTAACCTCAACCTCATGTCTTTTGTGCCTTACATATGGACACTGAGCAAGTAAATGCCCGCGTTCTCCACATTTAAAGCATTTTCTATATTCCTCAAACACATAATGAGCATTTGGTGAAGCAAATGATCTGACAGGAAATTGATCATTATACTGTTGATTTCTTAAACTCTCAGGAAGTGGTCCTTTCGAGTAAGAAGGCTCATGAAAACCATTTGCTTTATCATTTGGACGAATGAACTCAGTGACATGGATTTTTGGTTCTTGAGGAACTTCTGAAAACAGTTTCTTTAAGATTTCTGGTGGAATTTCATTGGTTCTCTCATGTTTTGGAAACCATATTGTGCTTTCTTGCCAGATTTTATCAAGTTTAGAATAGTTAACATTTTTAATCGGAAATTCCTCATCAGAAATGATTTTATCGGATCCTTCCATCCGATAAAACACTTTAACCGGTTTGTCACTTGGTTCATTCAGCTCATTCTTTTTGACCTCATTCTTAACAACATTATCTTTCTTAACATCAACCTTTTCAGACTTTTTATCACGATTAGCATTTGCCATCGGATGAACATGATCAGATGGTGACACTGGTTCAGTAGTAATGATGTGATTTTCTTTTGGAATCTCACATTCATTAACAGATTGATCACTACCAGTATCATCATTTTCTGAGTCTGAACTATCACTCTCAGCATAAACACCCTCATTGTTCAAGCCCAAAATCGGTCTCACATCGGAATATGGATCACCAATACTCGAGGTATTAGATTCCTTTTCCGATGACGAGTCTGATTTTACCGAACTCTCCGGTATAACTTGGTGATAGTTATGGTTTTCAAAAAGAACCGGAGATGGTACAGACTTGTAATTGGTGGTGTTATCATCAATGATATGATCTACCACATAAGCAACATTCTTATAACTTTCCAACTTTTTGTTCACTTTTTCAGCAAAGCATTTTATGGCTGCCATTTCCAACTTGGTGTTTTCAATTTCATTGATATAGTTGTTTATGGCCAATTGTTTCAATGACAAAGTGTTTTTCAAGTCGGAAATGTCCTTTTTATAGCCATCTAATACTTTGTTGAACGCATTCAACTCTTTGCGAGTAGATTGACAGTTCAAGATAGCACTATCTCGTGAAATTCGGAGTTGTTTATTCTCCTCTGTCAATCTATCACATGTTCCACAATATTTATCACTCATAACATCAGTGCTAGATTCAGAACTTACAGGTTTTGGCGGTTCAGTCATGGCCATCAACGCAAAATGAGCTTCCTTTCCAGTGAAAAACTTGGAATAGTCGATCTTGGTGAAAGCATCATCAGCTATGCACGACTTTCTCGTCATCAAAAAGTCAGCTTCTGCCAGCAACTGGTCAATATCATCATCTAAAGAATCAACACTAGCCTCTGTGTCTGATTCGCTCTCAGAATCTGAATAAACTGATCTACACTCCTCGGGAACATCAGAAACTGAATCAATCACCATTCCAGAACTCTTTTCCTCAGCCTTAACCTCAACAGATTCACTCTCCACTTCCATCTCAGTCTCAGAATCATCACTTTCACTCTCCTCAGTTTCTTTCTTCTCATCAACTACCACCGACTCTTCCATATCAACCTGATAAGCAACACAAGCCACATTCCCACCAGTAGTCACTTCTTCAACTCCTATTTGCATACCCGACCAGTCGAACCTCTCATCCTGTTGAGTCACCAAAGCTTGGTTCTGACTCGCATTCTGTTGAGTCTCATTAGGTGTAGTGATAGGTACAACTGTTCGGTTTGTGTGATTAGGAGATTGATTTTGAATCTGGTGTTGAGTGTTTGGTTGTCTGTTTTGGTTGTTAAAGTTTCGGTTTTGGTAGTTGTTGTTATTTTGGTAAGAAACTTGGTTTTGTTGACGGTTCTGGTAATTTGCATTGAAAGGGTTTCGATTACCTTGTTTAGGTGGCTGGGTGCATTCCCTTTTGAAGTGTCCTTTTTCTCCACAATTAAAACACGTAACCTTCTCCTTGTTGAAACCATAGGTTGTGTTGGGAGAAGTTGCTAAGTCAGTCCTTCCAGTTTTCTCGATGAACTCTGTTGCTCTCCTCATTATACTCGCAAAAGCCCATTGAATGTCAATGAGTTCCATCTCTTCCTTGTCTATCTGTGCGTAGTCTTCGTTGGTTAAGTTGTTGTTCCCAATCTGACTAGCAACCAACCCATTGTAGGATGAAACCATTGCTGAGACTAATGCAATGTGTTGCTGAGCAACCTCCACAGTTACATTTCCCAAGTTTGATGTATCTAAAACCACTGGTTGTTGTTTATGTTGAGTAACTTGGTTAACTGGTTGTTGTGATTGGTTAGCTGTGTAAAAACTTGCTTGTTGCATTGGAGAGATTGGTGAAATGTAGGAACTATATTGTGGTGGTGTGTATGATGGTTGTGAGTAGGAATTGTATTGTGGTGGTGTATAGTTGGTGGTTGGTTTTGATGAATCCATGACATTGGAAATACATGCAACATGTGGTGCAACGCTTCCAGAGCTCGAGTTTCCAGCTGAAACTGAAGTACCTCCAAAATACAAACTGGGATTCTGAGGAATCTGTGACCTTCTAGCTTTCCTCCTATCCTCCAACTCTTTGTTCTCCAGCTTTTCGATAAACTCTGAAATAGTCCAGAATTGATAAGCATCCTTCTCTCTGAGTACCTCCACATGCTGATCCCATTGTGGTGGTAAAGCATCTGCAAACTTATCCACCTGCTTAGTCATTGGAATCTGTACACCATAACTAGACAATTCAGACAATAAATGCATATATCTCGGAGTTAGTTCTTTCAAAGTTTCATTATTAATAAAAGAAAAATTCTCAAACTCCTTGACTAATTCCTCCATTCTCAGACTCCTAGTCTTTTCGTTACCATCATGTTTCCTTTTCAGCTTATCCCAAAGCTGCTTTGATGTAGTACATGTCCCAAACTGATGCAACAGGTCACTTGTGATTGCCTGTGTCAGTTGAGAGAACGCCTTCTTCTCTACCACATATTTCTTCTTTTCATCCTCAGTCAAGCTTTCCAGAGGAATCATCTCACCTGTGTTCTCCAGAATTGGTGCTGTGTATCCTTTGACAATCATGCTCCATGCCTCTGCTCCTTCAACTCCCATGCCTTCCAGATGGATCTTGAACATGGTGTGCCACTGGTTATACTCTTGCATATCCATGAGCTTCGGTGGCCGAGTTCCACTACCTGTAGACAAATCCTTAATCAAAGTAGAAATAGCATTAGTGGTTTGAGTATTTACCGCCGCTGCAGCTACTCCCCAGTAATCTGATTGTAGTGCCGGATGTGCTACATTTTGAGGCATCGTGCTCGTTGTTGTCATGTAGTTAAGTGGTTGTGAGGATTGCGTGTTCGTCTTTTGCGCTGCCACTGTCCATGGGTCCATTGTCTGCTGTTGTGGTTGTGTTGGTGCTGATCCCGAAGTAGTTTGAAAACGCCACATGATCACAATCTGAAAATCTCAACACTTAGAAAAATTTTTCAGCAAAAATCCTAGGTTCGCCCGAAATTCAGTACGTTCGTCCAAATTATTCTAAGTTCGTCCAAAATTTCTCACTCTCGTCCAAACTGGTTCTACTTTCGTCCACACAGTACCAACCGAATGTAGCTTTGACCAGAATGTAAAACACACTAACAAATTTTCACTTTCGCCCGAAATGAAAACGGTCGAATGTGGAAATTTCCTACCCGAATGTGAAAAATTCAACACAAATTTTCAGGTTCGCCCAAAAACTACTCAGGTTCGCCCACTTTTTATCAGGTTCGACCACAACACTCAGTCCAGGTTCCAGGTTCGCCCAAAACTAGCAGATCTCATTTTTGAAAAACGGTTATTGTTTGAAAAACGGTTATTTTGATCTCAGATTTTCAAAAGTTCATGGATTTGAATGATCTCAATCAGGTTATGTTTCGGAATTGATTTGGAACAACTTTAAGTCTTGGAAAACTTGAATTCGACTACAAATTCACCTTTAAATCGATCAAAAACTCTTAAAAACAAGGTTTATGTAAAAACAGATGATATTTTGTCAAAAACATGTCCAAATCAGCTCTGATCTTATCAAATTTGTTGTTGTATGATCCTCTATGCTCTGATACCACTTTGTGAGTGTTGGATTTTAGCTAAAACAGGATTATACGATCATACAAGTCACAAATCTAGGTGCGGAAACCCTAGATCTGAACAAATTGATAAAACACAAATCACGACACAATCAAGATCATTTTCAATAACATTTCATAGATTAACTTTCATTCAAAAAGCATTTACAATGAGTTTATGTTAATCTAGATCACACAGATAATCTCTCAAAAACACCTATAAACCTGATCTGAACCTGGACACAAATGACAACACTCTTACATTATCAAAAACTCAAAATCTATATATAGGCACTGCACATTCGCCCCTTGCAACTGGTCGAATGTGAGTGTTTTCCACATTCGCCCACATTAAGTGGTCGAATGTGTCTTCTTGTTCAGATCCATTCTTCCTTCGTCCAGTCCACATCTACCTTCGCCCCTTTCTATTCTTCCTTCGCCCCATAATATCTACATTCGCCCATACTTGTTCACCTTCGGCCATCCACTAACATATGTTAATTATTGTATATCCAATCCTTAGTCGCAAAACGCATCAACACAATTCACAAGGTTGGCGAAGCCACGTTGGTGTCTAGGTCGTTGATTCATCACTCAGAGGTGTCAACGCAAGTCCTAACGTGGGAGCCAATTCTAGACCTAGACACACATGCTAAAAAAATCAGTAAGAATAGTAATCAACCGAACAAACACACGCACAGAATACACAACTGAATAAACACGTACAGAATGCAACTCACAAAAGCTCAAATGTTTTGACCCGTTATCCAAGTCGCAAATGACATAAAGAAAACTTCCAAATCGGTTTTAACCTTGTCGACTGCACTACAAAAATAAGCAAAACTGAGTTTTATAACACATAGGATGTCACACCCTCAAATTTCCACATGCGGGGTTTTACCGCGAGGCGCGTGACACACCAGGATCCCAGTCAACGGTCACAATAAACGACATCTAAATGATAAGAAAACAACGTAAACTACCATTGAGTTTCAAAACCGTTCTAACACAGCGGAAGCAAAATGTATTATTACAACTTAAAAGTAAAACTCAAAGTCTGAAATGTTTAACAAAATATGCATATGATCCCTAGACGCCGTGAGACTCCGTGCGCCTCTACTCAATGCTGCTACCTTAGCGACCTGAGAAAACATGCCAAAAAGACGTCAACATATAATGCTGGTGAGTTCACAGGTTTTAAGTTCGTAAACGTTTTCATGTGTAAAGCAATTCCTCATAAAGTTCCAAGTGTGCAAAAGTTCCAAGTAAATAACAAACGTTCCCTTACTACTACGACTATGTTGCTAAAACCATTACTGACAAACGTTGCTCAAGTTGCAGCCCATGTGTCAAGTGTCAAGTGTCAAGTAGAGACAATATGCACCCGCCCGGCTCCCAGCCGTCAGGTGGGGTTCGTCACACCCGATAGATCTATCCACATTTCCCCCGTTGTGCCCCGCACATTCATGGTTTCAATAGGGACTTAGGTTTCGTCGTATAGTAAATAAGTGCCAAGCGTCAAGTGTCAAATGCCAAACATCAATGTTTAAAAGTGTCAAGTGCCAATGTTTAAATATGCCAAGTGCCAAACGTGTCACGTTTCTTAAAAGAGTCACATTCCCAAAAGGCGTCATGTTTCTAAAAGCGTTGCGTTTCAAAAGTGTTGTGTTTCAAAAGCGTCGTGTTTCAAAAGCGTTGCGTTTCAAAAGCGTTATGTTTCCAAAAGTGGTAAGTTTCATAAGAGTTGCGTTTTCGAATCATAAACGTTGCATTGCTAAAACGTGTGGCATGCTTCTCCCCCGAGAGAAAAGAGTATAAAAGAGGGGCCGTGAAACTCACCTTAGAGCGCGTCTTCTGCTAACTAGAATTCCAACACGTGTATGATAATCCCAACTAATGACAACCTATCAATGAGTTTACATAAGTGTGATGACTATTAACCCGAAGGCTAACTAGTCCCCGATTGTCCAGATCTTGACTACGTGTGTTAAAAAGTGTGTTTAAACGTTAACCGGACATCCCAGACCGACCCGACATCCCGTTGGTGACCCATTACATCAATTAGTCATGCACATAAGTTTAACACATAAGTTTCAAGCATAAAACACTTAGTTTGCATCAAAAATCTCATTCCGGACATCAGATGGTCGAATGTGGTTTTTCCCATTTCCACGTTCGCCCGTTTTTCCACGTTCGCCCGTTTTTCCCACATTTTGTTCCACGTTCGCCCGTTTTTCCCACATTTTGTTCCACGTTCGCCCGTTTGAGCCACGTTCGCCCGTTTTTCCCACGTTCGCCCATTTTTTATTCCACGTTCGCCCATTCGAACCAATTTTATTCCACGTTCGCCCGTTTTCATCAGCATTTTATAAAACGCACCAAAACGCATCTAAACGGTCCGAAAACATCACGAAACATTACCAATCACAGCAGTCAACTATCATTAACATATTCCTACATAACCCTACCAATTTTATCCCGAAATCCGTCCGTTTTACAAGTTACCCGAAATAGAAAATTATGGAGATGTCACATCAAACGCATGCAATCTTTACCCAATTAGGAAACTTTATGAAATCAATCAATAATCAACTTAATATACTCAGATTATCATGAACAATAAACCCCCCAATCATATCCTTATCACTATCATCTTGAACAAGCCCTAGATCTAACCCAAAATCCCCAAAATGAACATAACATCATCAATAATCAATTGTAACCTATCTCAATCATAAAATGTCATCAATAACAGTCCTAGATCATTGTTATAACATCTATACAGCAATCAATCATCAAACAATACATAACATCACATAAAACACCATTAACACATGTTTTTTTTGTATGAAAACTCATTGTTTATGAATAGGTTTTGTTTAGAAAGATATTAGGAAGGTTTTTATTCATGAAAACATGTTTGAATCAGATCTGGACTCTTGGGGTTTAATGAAAACGAATTGAAATGCTTTAAAAATGATTTAGAATGAAGAACACACCTTAGATCTTTGTGTAGAAGATGTTTGTAGGTTAGATTATAGAAAACAAGGGCAAAAACTCCTTCCCCAATGTTTAAAGATGCTAGAGAGTGTTTAGAGACGTTTAGGGTTTGTGAAATGGTGAAAAATGACAAAGTGTGGTATTTATACTATGTTCACATTCGCCCCTTTTACCTGGGCGAATGTACTCTCCTTCGACCCTTTCACAGGGTCGAATGAGCCCTGTCCTGGTCGAAGGGAATTCTTTCAATTCTATATCTCAGGTTCGCCCATTTACACAGGGTCGAACCAAACAAGTTTCCTCCTTCGACCACTCGAAGTGGTCGAACCAGGGTCCATGTTTGTCTAGTTTTCCAGTTTGTCGTGTTTAACGCATTCTAACGCACCCTAACATACGAGCATGCAACCTTAGTCTATGTTTAACATATTTAAGCACGAATGATTATCTACACATCATTTAAACACATCTAAGCATATAATCCACCATACGACAATAATCTACACATACACTTAATTTGTTTATGTAATTCACCAACAACGGGACCCGGTACTAGTGTATTCCCAAAATGACTCCCAATGATCCTACAGATCATTGAACCCTGGACAATACGGACTGTGTTCCGACTCTACCGACCCCGCCAAGTATGTTTTAATAAACGTTTTTCGCTAAGGTAGACTTATGTGTTTATAAAATGTTGACCCAAACATGCCGGGTGTCACATAGGAAGCGGTTTTACATACATAAGAGGCAATCCTGCATACAAAATTGTAACACATAGGAGGTCTTTTAGGAAGCGGTTTCACATACATAAGAGGCAGTCATACACACAAAATTATCCCGCTATCAACCTTAATAGGTAATACCAACCTCCTATTTATAACATATAGGAGGCGGTTCTATATACAAAATTGTTACACATAGGAGGTCCTTTTGACCCCAACCTGATCAGGAGCTCTTATTAGCGTTATTTTGACTTATCTTTGCACCCCATCCAGGTTCATCTGCAGTGACCACTGCTTTCACAGGTGGACCACCACATATCGTTTTCGGCTAAATATGGAAAGTATTTAAATCTTCAATTGCTGGATCCGGTGGATCATCAACATCAGCTTAAATATATCATAACATTCAAACACATACATAATTTTATGTACGAGTAAAAGCGCAAATAACAATAACAAACATGCACCAACAAAAAATGATAACAGAGAGTGATTCAAACACCAGTAAACATGCAACATGAAGAGAGTCAAATATGTTTAATTACATAGATGTTTTTTTTAAATTACTTTATATACTCACATTGGCTATTGGCACAAATGGACCTATACACAGCCACTATTTGTGCACCATCATCAACTAAGACTATGTGGTGAGGTTTAGGCAAGGCTAGGGAAGCCATGCCGTCACGTCAGCAAAAAGTGGGCCATGCTTTGTTTTAGACATCTTGAGGACTATTTAAGAGTGTGGGGGTAGTCCTCATTGGGTAGTCCTCCACTCCTATTGGTTCACCCTTTTATTTATTTAATTCTAAATTATAAATAATATATAATTAAAATATAAATTAAATCTAAATTATAAACAATATATAATTAAAATATAAATTAAATCTAAATTATAAATAATATATAATTAAAATATAAATAAATTAAACTTAAGGGGGCTTAGTGAAAATATTAATAGTCATTTATACTTTACTTAAAACTTCAGGGGGTAACTGAAAATTTGCAAAAAAAAAAAAAAAAGTCAATTTTCTTCATCTTCAACCTTTAGACCAAACTTCATCTTCAACCTTCTGTAAATCTCGTGTCCCTGTTTTTCTTTGGGGCTGTTTGGTTGATTAAGTGCTGAATTATTAAGAGCTCTGAATGGTTAAGAGGTCTGAATGGTTAAGTGTTGAATCATTAAGTTGGACCTCTTAATGGTTAGTTTTCTTGTCTCACATTGGTATGAGAGTTTCATTAAGGTTCAGCCTAGTTCAGTGCTTAATAATTCAATGCTTAATGGTTCAGCAACATCTCAAGTCTTAATGATTCAGCCTTAACCATTCCATTCAGAAGCTGAAACAAACACGCTGAATGCTGAATCATTCAGCACTGAATGGTTAAGAGCCTCATTAAGAGGCTATCAAACAGCCCCTTTCTTTCTTTCTTTCTTTTTTTTTTTTTTAAAAAAAATGGGAGATAAAACAAGAGGGATTAAAGTGTGGTCCCACACAAAGCAAACAACCAATCACAATGGCTCGTCCACTTCGTCAAACTTCAGCCGTTTCGGCCGGCCCTCTAGCGTCGGGGCGGTGTTGGCCAGGCCAACGGGCCTAAGCTGCCCCCAATACCGTTTGGTCTAATATTCCATAAATATCACAACCCTAGCGCATATGTTGCACAGTTTTTGTCTTGTGGCCATTACCTCCCACTATGATCAAATTTCAATAGTATATTAAATCATATATCCAAAACTATGTTATCCAAATTTCAAAAAATATTAACTTAAAACAGGCTCAAGACAAGAGGGAAGCTATATATAAGTGTCATAGTTAATAGCTGAAAAACCACTTATTTTCTTTTAAAAAAATTGTCAACTCTTTATTTTATTTTTTCTTAACGTTTGAAAAGTGCAAAAGTGGTATGACAGAATATATATGGGCAAAGTACTAAAGGCAAGAAAACAATCTTTTTATCCTTGGAAATTTAAATGAAGCTGTGTAGGTGAAGCCTGATCACATACATCCCACCATCAAAGGAACCAAAACTTTAATATTATGCATCTAACAAATTTATTAGATATCCTACAAGTTAAAGTATGTTTTTAACATGTTCTTCAATAATAATAAAAAAAAAGTATTTTTAACATCATACAAAAAATTGTATCATATTAGGAGAAAGTGCTTGTTGCAACTGAAGTCTTCACATACGCTTGATTTTCTCACAAACTCGCACTGAGGGATTACCAAATGTTGTATGTTGGTATCTTCACTCTATGCGAAAAAGTCTTCTAATTGTTATAATATTTTGTGTTTTAGACCATGTGTAGTGGGGGTGAAAAATTTAAGGTCCCCTTCCTGATTGGTTCACATGGCAGCTGAGTCAGCATGAGGCTTGAATTCAAAATGGGGTGTAGTGGGGGGAAAAATTGTGGGGCGCTATTTAAAAAAAAAAAAAAACCCTGAATGTACCTCTTCTTCATTATCATCAACCATCCTATGCTCTGCTTTCTTCCTTTCATCCCTCCCTTGTCAAACGTTGATTGGAGGATTACAAATGTTGTCCGGCGCCATAAACATAACGCCTATCCCAACTTTGAACACATAGCGCCCCAGCGTAACGGTATGTGGGGCACGAAAATCGAAAAAACGCTCCAAATCATGCTTGACTACACACGGTCTTATGCTATATCACCATAGCAACCACCCCCAAACCGTCACCACAACAAAGGCCAGCCAATTGTCGGCCCCACCAGATTTGACAGAGGAACACTACTTGCGGTGTTATTTACTCAAAAAAAGAAAAAAAGAACTAACAATGGTAATGGTCTTAGTGGGGCATTTCATGGGGTTCTATGTCGGGAAAACAACCATGAAATTAGTATGCGAAATTTGACTTTCTTCATGGAAGCATGAAGTACTCCTTGTACAAAACTTTTTGCTTTCGCTTTTGCTTATTTATTTTTTTCAGTTTTAACAAATGGGTCGTGACATGTAATATTGGAAATCCTGAACGACTATTATGTGTATTAAAAAAATAGAAAAAAATAAAATTAAATTAAAAAGTTATTGGATAATAATAATAATAATAATAATAATAATAATAATAAAACACAATAAAAAGTCTAAACTAGTATTATTATGATGTCTATATAGATAAAAAAAATAGAAGATGATAATTTCCTATTTAAACAAAACACCTTCTATACCTTATTTGTTTTAGGAATAAAATCTAATATTTTAATAAAAACATTTAAAATTAGAAAGAAGTCAATGTTGCACATGAAGATATCCCCTTTGGTGAAGGGGTACCCCTTAAAGTGCACAAAGTGAAGGACGACCCTTCAAATATACTCAACCGCCAAACCTTTATTTGTGGTGTTAAAAAGTGACCTTTTTTCCACACATAAAATAAAGAACATTTCAAGATCAATATCATACACACCATTGGCCATTGGGTACCCTCCATTAGATGCTTGGATTACAAGCTTTCTATCAACTTCCCTACTTTCTAAAATTGTTATAAATGAATTTCCCCAAACAAAAAGATGTCAAATATTCGTGGAAATCACTTTGTTTTTTGGTTTCAAAAACAAATTATATAACTTTAAGTTATAATAAAGTTGGGGTGTAAACGAGCTGAGTCAAGGTGGGCTCGAGCTCGATAATAATCAAGCCAGCTTGGCTTGGCTCGAAAATGTAAAACGAGCCAATATGTTTAGCTCGAGCTCGACTCGAAAAAACTCGAGCCAGCTTGAGGCTCGACAATCCAACTCGATTTTTTTAAATTAAAAACAAGAAAATATCATCTTTCCTTAATATATTATTATTATTATTATTAATATTAATTAAGGAATATGGAATGTTGGTGGTCGATTACTTGATTTTAGGTACAATTACGGTAATAATATGGAAAGACTATTTTCAATTTTTTAAAAAAAAACTCCCGTGATATAAAATTTCAAACATATATATACCATATATTATTAATTAATAATTATGTATATTATTATTATTATTACTATTATTATTATTATTATTAATAAGTATATAAAACATATGTTTATCGAGCCACGTGCCGAGCCACGAGCCAATACCCCTAGCTCGAGCTCGAGCTCGGCTCGGCTCGCCTCGATAACAAAACAAGCTTTTTCGAGTTGAGTTTTTTTCGAGCATTTTTCAAGTGAGTTTCGAACGAGCTGCGAGCATTTTGTACACCCATAGTTGTCACTTTTCAAAATCGAGGTTGATTTTTGTTTCAGGCTCGGAGTAATCTATATATAAATCGTTACACGATGTTACAAAGTTACAAAAACATTAAACTCGAATGAAAAAAAGAAGAAGAAGAAACTGGACCACGTACATTAAGAAATATAATCGATGGATGTTAAGGTCTATGGGTATGTTTGGCAAGGAGCTTTTAAGAGCTTTTAGGAGCTTCAAGCTTTTAAGAAAAAACTCCTACTTAATAAAAAGTCTTGTTTGGTTGAAGGGGCTGGAAGCTTTTAGGTTAGAGAAAAAGCTCTACAGTGAAAAGCTACTAGTAGTAGCTTTTAAGAAAAAGCTCTACTAGTTACAAGCTTTTAGTTAGTAAATGACACAAATACCTGTTCTATTTTAAAAATAAAATAAAAACCTTCTTTACAATCTTTTAATTATGACCATTTTGGTCATTTTATACATTTTATTAAAAGCTCCAGCTACTCTGCCAAACACCAAAATATATTTAAAAAGCTTGCAGCTACCAGCTTGCAGCTACCAGCTTGCAGCTTCCAGCTACCAGCCTCCAGCTAGTTTTGCCAAACATACCCTATGTTGAAATGAAGCCTCTATATCATCATTATTTTATAATATAACTTTGATAAACTATTTATTAATCAACTAAATAACTATGATTAAAAAATTATCAATAGACTTTTAATATCTTTGATAAAAAAATCTCCACATAGTTTTTATTAAAATACTTGATTTCTTTAAAGAATATAAATATAAATCAGTAAGAAATTATTCTATTACGAGTTATTGCGTTAAAAGTAAAAAAAAAAAAAAAGTTTAGGTGGTCCAAACTACAAAAGAAAAGATGATAAGAGAATTATTCCATGTAAATTATAAGAACATATTGTATGAGAGGCAAGCGGTAACACAACACATGCAAGTGTAAAGTTGGACCGATCCGAAGAATCTCACTTCTCACTCATTCGATATGCATATAATGTTGAACCATTCAGAGCCAAGAGGCTAGCAAACAGACCCTTAGTCAATTGGGTTTTAGCGTATGCAAACAAATATAAAGTTATAGATTGTATTTTTCTTAGACTACAAAGGTGTTTGGGATTGATTTTTCAAAGCAGCTTCTGCGTTTTGGAAAAACAGAGGTGAAGCTGCTTTTAGATTATTGCGTTTTGGTAGCTTAAAAATTCATTTCAAAACTCAACCTCAAACACTAAAAACTGATTGGTATTTAGAAATCATACACCCCCTATTTAGGATACATACACTCTGGCCCACATCACACACCAATAGGACGCTGCCACATACCCAGAATGTGATGTCACACCACCAGAATGTGATGTCACGGGGTGTATGAAACCAAGAACCCAAACTGATTATTTGCGCTTTCAAAACGCAATAATCTAAAAATCAATTTCAAAACGCAATCTCAAACACCCCCTACGAGTTTGATAAATAATTAAATACATATCTTTTTCAAGATTATTTAATACATATTTTAATTTTATTCATAACCCAACCATCACATTTATTGCCAAAAGAATCTGATTGAAGAGTTTCGTAATTGTGGAGAATCGGTACAACGTCGATTCGGGTTCTTCTTTTAGAACTTTCTATGTTAGACATGCATTCTGCGTTATGGGTCTGTTACTGGTTTGCAGCCTTATCCATTGATTATGATTTGCACATTATCCTTTGTCAGTCACATACTAGTTGTCAAGTAGTGCCACATCTATTGGCAGGTTTTGATGACGAGAGTACTCAGAGCATATGAAACTCTTGGTGTTAGGCGTGCCAACTTTAATCTTATCGCTCTAGGCACGTTTGTTAAGGACAGGAAGTTTCATACATGTTGACCCATAGCTAAATGCTCTGAACATATCGATTTAGAAGTTACGCCTTTTGGGTTTCTATCTTAATGTTTAGAACATCCTAAGACGATAATATCATTGAATATAAAAACATAGACTTTTTGTGTTCTTGGGGTAGAATGAAATTGGATTGATCCGTCATATTTCTCAATGTATATGGTCCAGTATTATTATTATGAGTAAAGATCAAATACATATAGTTTTTTTGTAAGAACTGTGAGAATCAAAGGGGGTAAAAAAAAATTATTTTTTTTTTTAGAATTTTTTTTTCCCATGTGCTTAAACATTCTTTCTAGATGAATAATACAAAAAAAAATTAAAAAAAAAATTTTTTTTAGTGTAATTACGTCATTAAGGTAAATACATTAGTTTACACTAGAGTAATTATGTAATTACTCTACACGTAATTACTCTACACCAAATTTTTTATTTTTATTTTTTTTTTAGTTTTCAATACTATAATACATGTTTAACAATATGGGAAAAAAAAATTTTGAAAAAAAAAATAAAAAAAAAATACCCTCCTTTGATTCTCACCGTTCTTACCAAAAAAGTTATTTGTACCGGATCTTTACTCTTATTATTATTATTACTTTTTTTTCTAAACTTTTTATTTAATTTACTAAACATAACCGAAATTTATATAATTCCATTTAAATTAGGAAAAATATCTCTTGACGTTTGATACCATGTGATCCACCTAAGTCATTATGCCTAAGTAATCAAGTAAATTACATGTATAAGACCGGGATAATATTACCAAATCCCACCCAAATCCTCACATGCAATTAAGAGGTTTGGTAGCCTCTTAATGGAATCTGAATCAACAAGCAATAAGTTTGTTTGGTTCACTAGCAGGATACCTCTAAATTATTTAGTAACCCTTTTACCCATTAAGTTTCAAAACGATGTTGTATAAATATTTACTCTTTATCCATTCACTTGTCCTCTGACCCCTAGTCAACCGACACTCACGCACCACCTTCTCGAGCTACCACAACAAACTAGCTAGAACCAGACCCCTTATTTGTTTAGAGTCTATTACCCAATCAAACCTCTGAATAGTTCAACACTTATACAACCACTAAAACCTTATATACGTAATTAATAATTACAAAGATACACGATTCATCATTTTCCTCTTCAAAATTTGTATGAATTATCATTTTTCCTCTTCAAAATTAATAATCATAGAAATGATGGTGGAATTTCGTGAATGTTTCTTTTTTCACAAATTATCGTCCCCCATAATGTATTTAGGGAAAACATAATTAATTTATTAAAAAATATTTTTCTAAAGAAAAGAGTTATGGCGGACAAGGAAAGATGCCTTTATTTACGAACTCTTATTTAATACATTTTTATTTAATAATTTTTATTTAATAAACATGTAACCAAACAGTCTTGGCTTCCTCGCAAAAACTAGAGCCAAGATTGTCTTATGAAAACTAATTCAGTTTATCACTTTTGAATCTTAGTGTTTCGGTATATATAAATCATATTTTAATAGTTTACACCTTTCATTTACAATATTCAAACAAACTCTCATAGTTTATTTAAAACTATTCAAGTCTTATTAATCCAACTTCAAGAAAAAATCGAGTATAAAGGGATTAATGTGTGAGTGAAAAATGAGAAAGAGTGACAGATACGAGAAAAGCCTATGACCTTAAACATATGTTGTGACTTTTGTGTGTCGTGTCTAAAACTAGTACCGGACTATGGTGATAGGTGGTATTAATTGGACTATTCCTAGCAGATCACATTGTGTGGTTGATATATGTGTTACTTAAAGGCTCCCATTGTTTACACACTTCCTAATTTTATTTTGATACCTCCTTACTTTAAACGACACATATAAAGTTATATGGGTCATATTGAATTTTTTCTGCTCGTATGAACCTATAAGGGTCATATAATGTTAAATGACCCATATAGAATCACGTGACAAGACAAAGTTGCAGTACTTTGTATTGTCATGTGATTATATATGAGTCCTATAAGATTATATGGCTCATATAGACGGCGTTAAAACAAGACTGGGGGTGTAACCATACAGGTGAACATATCGGTTTTTTTTTTCATAATTCGGTTTTAGTTTGGAGCCGATTTTGACTTGACCGATTCGGTTCCGTCCCAATTTGGTCAGCCACACATTGGTTTTTTTCCCAATTTTGTTTCGATTTTGATTTCGATTCCGGTTTTATTCCAGTTCATGTGCTAATTTTTAAAACCACATAACTAGGGCTGTAAACGAACCCAACGAACACGAACAAGGCTTTGTTCGTGTTTGTTTGTTAAGGTTTCTTAGACAAACGAACCGTTCACAAACACACTAACGAACATAATTCTATGTTTGTGTTTGTTTGTTAAGAAATTCAGTTGTTTGCGAACTGTTCGTGAACACGGGTCTTGAACACAAACAAACATTTAATATGCAACTAACTAAAAAAACATTGTTAATATTAACCATTAGACAAAGTACATCTACTAAACGATAAGTCAAATTGTACTAGCTTAGACATAATTATCTAAAATTACTTAGGCATGAATACATGATATTCCTAATTCAAAAGTTCATAAGTATCCTAGGTTTTAACTAGTGATTGAACATAAATAAACATACACGAACAGACATAAACAAACGAATGTAAACAAACACATTGCCGAACGTTCACGAACGTAATCGAACGAACGAGACATTTGTCCGTGTTTGTTTGTTTAGTTAATCGAACGGAATTTTTTGTTCGTATTCGTTCATTTATTAAACAAACGAACACAAACGAACTTCCCGCCGAACGATTTACGAACTGTTCACCGAACGTTTGGTTTGTTTACAGCCCTACACATAACATAAAATTTAACTTTTTGACTTTTATATACAAGAAAAATTGAATTTTAATACAAAAAAGGGGTATTGAATTTTAATAATCCAAACTTTCACCCATTGGCCGGCAATAATCTGTACTTTAAAAATTCCCAACAACAATCCCAACTTTCAACGTATTGGCCGACAATGAACCTTTCTTAACTGAGAACTAACTCAGTTAGTGGATGATGACATGGTCCCTTGGACGCTGATGTGGCATGCTCACGCTGACGTGGATGATGACATGGCATGCTATGTCAGCGTCCACATCATCATCCATGCCGGTGTTGGCATGTTTTGGTTCGGTTCCGGTTTGTGTACCGGTTTGTTTGGCCAGTTTTAATGTTGGTTTTAGCCTGATTTTCAGTTCGGTCTCAATTTAAGATTTTCTAGTACCAGTTTTTGGTGAAATCGGTTTATACCAGTTTCAGTTCGAGTTAATTTTACTGGTTTATGTTCCCAACCCATTTTTTTCCATGTTACCCTTATTAGCAGTTTAGCACCCTAATGGTGTATGTCTAGGAGTTCTTAATAAACAAGTAAAAAACAAAATTAGTTTGTAGATTATTTTAGATTAAAACGAAATTGAATTTAATGGGAGTATCTTTTAGATTTTGATTTGTTTTTTTGTTTTGATTTGAACAACATAACATATGACGAAAGAAGTTTCTAGCAAAATGAAGAAAGCTCTTCAAATTGAATTTTGCATCTTAACTAATGTGAGATGCATATTTATTTTCTTTGATTGTTATATTTATTGTTATACTATGTTAGAGACTTGGGTATACATCCGGTACATCCCTAAGTCAAATGAGAAAGTTATTTTATAAAGATTGTAATATACAAGTTTTAATTACGGATTATAAATTCCTACTAATTTGGGTTACTTGAAAAATATCATAAAAAAATTTAATGTTACCCAATAAATGATATATGAATATATGTCATATTAATTTTACATATGAAGTAGTAGGGAGACGATGTCTGGGCGTTGAGAATGGGCACGTTCTGTTAGGCGATAGGTGGTTTGTATTCATGTGGCGGTTTGTATCTTGTTTGGCCAGCTCCTTGTTGGTCGTTTGGGTATTAATAAAGTTCCGTTTGGCTTGTCAAAAAAAAAAAAAAAAAAGATGGCATGTGGGCTTTGGAGCATAAGATTGACAACCAAAGATGAAGAAGCTGGTAGGATCAAGATTATGTCTAGATAAAAGGTTAGTTTGTTATCTCACAAATGGGTTTTCTCATAATTATGAGTTTCCTCTTAAATTGGTAACTTGGTGGTGGAATATGATCACGTGGTAATACTGGTGGCACGATGATACTCCAGTGATACGTGAGTAATTCTAATTAGCCAGTAAAAAAAGTTATGTGTATTATATTAGGCTCATTAGAAATGGAAATAAATAAAAATAGAGGTCAATTATATAGTATAATACCATTATTACATAATTATTACATAATTATTACATAATTAATATACTTGTGTTTTGATGCATAAAAGATAAGAATATAATGAAACTTTTTGCCTAGAATACTCTAGTTATTGTATTTGAATTGAAATAAACCTACTTTATACGGGGCTCAAAATGTGACAAAGTCACGAGATCTTACACCATACATTGCCTATAAAGGAGTCTTGTGCTTCAAGAAACTTTTATTGATCATATATATATAAATACATATGTATAGGTTTCTGCACAAAGTGTACTTTTCGTACAAAGTATGAGAAGTCTATATAGTCATCGTGTTTTAAATTTTGGCTATGATGTTTTCGATTCATTTTACATTGTATTGTATTGAAAAACACCAAACGACAACAATTTAAAACACAATTAAATTTGTTCAAGATATCAAATTTAAAACACACTGATTAGTTTCTTCGTATGGTGTTTTAAATTGTATGTTGAGAAATACATTAACTAGTGTTTTAAATTGTTACGTTTTGTGTTTTTTTGTATAATACAATGCCAAAAGAATATAAAACATAATGCCTATATAAATTTCTCACATTTTGTATGAAAAATGCACTTTGTATGGGAACCCCACCATATATATAGGATTCAGATCATTTGAGAACTCGGGCGAGTTGTGAGAACCGCGAGAACTCCGACGTAAAATGTGAATTGTAAAAAAAAATTATACAGTGATGTAAAACGCTTAACTCCGCCGTAAAAAGTGAAAAAATAAATAAATTATTTTACGACGGTTTACACTGGTGTTAAGAAACGACCACGCCTGTGACATCCGTCACCTTTCATTTTATCTTTTGTTCGACTTTAGTCCCTCTCATTTCATTTATTTACATTTATAATCCTTGTAATTCGAAGCTTCGATTCAATAATAAAAGTTGCGAACTTGTTTCTTGCGATTATTAACTATTTACTCGAATCGTTGTCGTAACCGAGAAATTCTTTTTTTTATAATAATAATAATAATAATAATAATAATAATAATAAATGATAATAATAATAATGTTAGTTTTAAACATTATACTAAACAAACCATCTATTCTAACCCATTAACACATCCACCCATAACCCAACATAAGCTGAGCCCAACCCACTGAGCCCAAACAACAAATCTGGCCCAAACTTCCTGACCCTTCCTTCGCTGCTGATAAAAGAAAAAAAAAAGTTTGCAGCTGCCCGGATTCAAACTCAGGCCAGCTTCCAGACAGGACAACAACATCACCAACTAAGCCACCAAGGCATTCGTGATAATAGTCCAACGATTTTAAATATAAACCTTCCATATTCATGCCCAGTTGCTTTGGAAAGTCAACTGCGAGCAATATCATTCCAAATACACACCAATCCGCATTTATGATTGCAATTTAGTTATGGAATGTTTAACCGACCTACCCTGCTTGTTTTCCACGCCAATTAATCATTATAACCTTCCAATTATATGGATAATCACGCGTTTACCATTCAAGACGGGTCAAAATTACCAAATTTACAAGGAAAAACGATTAGTATAAATAGATACCTCCCACACGAGCTAAAAGCACCGATAAAAAAACCCCTATACTCGAATTATCCAAAAACTCCTCCAAATATGCGATTTCTTGCTTTGTTTGACGTGTTCGTTGACCCGCTTGTTTGCACCTCAATACCCGCTGTAAGAATCAATTATTCTTTTTATTTTGTTAATAGGCCCTCATACTCCAATAGCCCTATGGTTAATTGGATTATAATCGCGTGTCGTGGTTTATTAGAAATCTAGGGTTCTTCATCTATTATTTGGGGATAATGCTCGCTGCAGACAATCGTTTAAACATATTGCAGAACAAAAATGATAACCAACTGATCCACAGATCAGTTGGTAACAGGATGATGTTCAAAACATGAACCGGCCGAAGGCCAGGGTTCGATTCCCACACACTTGGTTTTTGATTCCTTTTTTTCTAAATCATTTATATAAACAAACCAGATAACCTTATAACTAATTAAATCTGTATCTAACTCGTTCTCAGGGTCAGACCAGCTGGCCTGGCTTGTGATTTTAAAAGCATTGAACCGGCCAGAGACTCGGGTTCGAGTCCTGGCACATGCAACCATTTTTTTTAAATTCTTTTATACTTATATATTCAATATTATTTTTAAAAATAGATTTTAAATACTAAACATGGTTTATAAATTCTATAAAATTTATTTTAAGTTATTATGAGGATAAAGTTTATTATCCAACTTTTAGTTTTTCAAAACTTATTTATTTATTATATATTATAAATATTACAAGTTTATTCATTTATAATTTCAAAATTCTATAAAAATATCTAAACGATCTTATAAATATCCACAAAAATTATTTTACACTTGTAGATCTATAAGCATTTCAGAAATAAATTTTATTTCAGAAAAATCATTCGTTTCATATTTTTAATTGATTTTTGTTATTTTAAGTCATAAATAAATCATAATAAATTCATTTTTCAATATTTTTATACCAAAATTTTAAATAAATTATTTTTGTTCATTTAGAACAGAAATATAAATTTTAATTTGAAATTTCTTTAATTTTAATATTTTTAGATATTAAAATTATATCTTTGACAAATAGAAATAAATATACTAAATATTCAATTTTTGAGGAAATAATTTTATAAAAATTATTTTCATACTTAGAAACCTTATAACATGATCATCCTTAATCCAAAACCTACAATAGTCTTTTATTTAATTATTATCCAATTTCTTTATTTATTAACAATTTACCTAATTAATAAAACAATTACTTATCCCCAAATTAGGAACCCTAGAACTACTTGTATCCTAGATAGCTTAGACTCTAAGTTCATTCCCTTACAAATCATCTAATTCTTTAGGTTAATCCTTTGGGATAATCCTAATTCATATCACGTTGTTCGGTAGAGTTTCAAGTTATTACGCGAACTGTGAGTATTTCCTATCCCCTTTTTGCTTTTATTCATTTTTTGGGTGTTACATGTACACTTATACAAATTATAAATACAAGTTCACATTTTTACAATACAATTCTAGTACTATGTGCATTTGCTTACAAACGTGCTTTATGCTTAGACATTACGTGTAGAATACATTTGTACTTAGTGAAATCATTAACATTGTACAAGCCGACCTTAACATTGGATAGCGCTATTGGATTGACAACCCGCCTAGGTTGATTCTCCCCCTTTTTCATCGGAGAATCCGTGGTCATTGTTAAGTTATTATCCATTTAGTGGATAAGTACACCGCCGTTCATTTAGTACATTATACAGTCACAGGATTGATTTTGCTCATTTGTATGATACATAGTTTACATATTTGCACTGTAGCTTTGCACTTGAATTGTATAACATTTTCTAACTTATTATATGTATTAAATCTAGGAATGCTCACCAACATTTCATATGTTGACAAAACTTATTTTGTACATGTTTCAGGTGCAGTTTGATCTTAGTACTATAGCATTGGACTTTAGTGCTTGCTTTTAATAAGTTATTTCAATTTTCATGTTTCGTTCAGACTTTTGTATTTTTCCCATTTCATCTATGTAAGACAATTTAAATTATTCAATAATATATTTACATTTTAGTACCATGTGCTTTTGAACAATCGTCACTACGTGACACCTCGATGATTCCGCCATCGGTTGGGGTTTTACAACGCCTATGTAAACCGTATAAGTAAATTAATATTTTATTCAATATTTTATTATGGTTTAATTTACAACCACACATTCATTATTGAATACAATAAGTGTGTGGTTATAAAGTGAGTTCTTATGGTTCTCACAACTCAAAATAGTTTTCAAATGATCTCATCCCTATATATATATTTCAAAACCCTCTTTGTTGACATGACGTTCATTTAGGTCATCTCCCATTTTGGGTGTGTCACATGGCATAAGGCAGGGATTAATAAAAAAATACCCTTGATTGACACATAACACTAGGTGAGGTTTCCTCCCCCTTATTTCCCTCCAAAAGCCTTTTTTTCTTTCATGTTTTCCCCCACGATTTTAAACATTAATAACTTTTATATATTTACATACGAACGTTTTATTATCTTTCCAACAAGTAACAGTGTGCTATACATAAAAAAACCCCGACCTTTTTAGTGGGTTTTTGTTCATAAAGGAAAAAACACAACGTGTTCAGGTAATTCATTAATCTTGTATAGGCAAGTCACTAATAATGCTAAAACAAGTAAATAGGAATTCTATTTTCATCCATATGTTAAAAGTACTCATTTCTAACAAAAGCCACACCTTCAAAACCACCCTCTCAATCACGCCCTGCAATTGTTGCTTCTGTCTTTGTTCCTCATCCAAACGTCATTTTTATAATATAAATTTTCATTCTTATTCACATGTTTAAAATTGTTGTTTTCTTATATTGTAGTACATTTATTTATATGTTACATCATAACACACATTTTATCACTTCATATTATATTTGTTTATCTCGGAAATCTTCTGGGATATATTCTATTATGGGTCAGGATCCTGTACAAAGTGTTTTTTTTTTTGTGAGAAGTGTGAGAAGGATTAAAAATTGATACTTAGGCATCATTTTTTGAACTTAGTCGTGATGTTTTGGATTGTTTTGCCTATAAAAACACCAAACATAACAATTAAAAACCGAAAACAATGTATTTTAGGCTTAAAACTAACACCATGCTAAGAACATTAAGCAGTGTGTTTTAAGCGTTAAGTAGTGTGTTTTAGCTGTTTTTTAAATTTAATGACTATAATACATTGTATTGTGTTTTAGATTGTTGTGTTTGGTGTTTTTTAAGTTAAAACAACCTAAAACATCATTCCTAAATCCAAAACATGATGTCTACATGTCAATTCTTAGTCTTTCTCACACTTCTCACGAAAAATGTACTTTGTACAGGATCCTAAACCTATTCTAGTATATATATATATATATACACACATATATATTGATTTAATTCAATACATGACGTTCTATATAAATTAAGGCAAAATGGATTTAAATACTCACAACTTTCACCCATTGGCAGATAATACTCCGAACTATCACTTTGGCGGATAATACTCCCAACTTGTAACTTAGTTTGTTTCATCACACCCAAACTAACGGATGTCTATCCTGGTTAGTCTACGTGGCCAAAATGTAAAAACCTAAACTTAAGGGACATTTCCAAAACTTATTATTATTATTATTATTATTATTATTATTATTATTATTATTATTATTATTATTATTATACATATCAAAACACAACTTATCTTCAAAATTTCATCTCCATCAGCACCATTCTCCTCCTCATCTCCACCACCACTAGGGATGAGCTCGGGACGGTATCGGTACCGAACCGATGCCGATCCCAACAATACCGATACCGAAAAGTCCAAAAAACCAATGCCGATACCGAACACATACGGTACGGTGTCGGTTCGGTATCGGTACGGTATGGTATCGGTATTTTACCTTAAAATACCGATACCGTACCGATCCCGTACCGATACCGATAATACCAAAACCGAAAATCCATAAATATGGGTACCGATACCGATCCCGAAACCCCTCGGTTCGGTATCGGTTCGGTACGGTATCGGTATCGGGACGGGACGGGACCGGTATTCGGCCTTGTATGCTCATCCCTAACCACCACCACCATTCTTTACTAACCACACCTATCACTTTCCGCCACAATCACCGGTTATTTCCACCACTACCACCGCCACCATCACCGGTTAT
Source organism: Ambrosia trifida (assembly GCA_028751855.1). Classification (NCBI taxonomy): domain Eukaryota; kingdom Viridiplantae; phylum Streptophyta; class Magnoliopsida; order Asterales; family Asteraceae; genus Ambrosia; species Ambrosia trifida. Next base: position 12,423,067 of record CM054125.1, read on the forward strand.
CTCCACCACAACTCCAACCACGTCACCTCCATCAACCTCCCTCCATCCCTTAACCAACAAACCGTACCTCCAAAAACACCACCGGATTTAAGGTCAAATCCCCTGAACAAAACCCTATATTCGAACAAAACCCCAAATTCAAACAAAAAACCCCCAATAAATCTATCACCACCATACAAACCTTCGATTACAATTTTCTTCACGATTAATCCTTCAATACATAGATTAAATCCTTGAATTAATGGTGGTTGCATGTGGTGGTTAAATAAACGTACATAAAAACTTAAAAAAAAACACCTTGAGAAAGCCACTATTCTCTACGAACATCAAGCTTGCTCTACTTCAACTTAGCAGTCCTATTCAATGTATTAAAAATCGGTTTTTTTTAATTATATCGAATTTGGGTAAAAAATGATTTAACTGGTTGAACCGCGTTGTACCGGGCGGTTTAACCGAGTTGATTAGTTAGCTATATAATTTCACAAATTACAACATTAACACAAAAAATAATCTAAAAGTACATAGTTACATACTAAAATACTATCAAAAAGTTAATCAATAATTAAAAAAAAAATCTAAAAGTGATTTGTTAATAAAAAAAGAAAAATTGGCCACATATAACCTGAACTATTAACTTATTGGAATCTAACACCCAATTGACTGACGCCGTTATTAGAATCCAATTCCCCCAATCTAAAAAAAACAAAAACTAACCTATGCTTGTAACACCCCGAAATTTTGTTTCGTCTAAATACGCCACTAGGCGTAATTGATAAAATAACAAAGCAAGTTTAATGGTGGATGTTTTTACCACCAAGTAAAACCGAGGCTAAACCTATTACTAGAGACTAATCTAGTCAATGTAATAATCTAAAAGCAAACCCAAGACTAAACTTGAGGGGCCTTAGTTGCCAATGTGACAAAGTGGGTTTTATAGATAAAAATAATACAAAAACACACACACACACACACACATTGTGTGTATGTCGTGTATAACATCAGGAGAGTTGATATCCTTCAACAAACAAACCTCAAACACAAGAACAAGGCCAAATTCAAGCTAAATCAAAGGGGTTTTCAGTGCATTAGCTAAAATCCGGGTCATCTAAGCTTAAAGAACATCAAGGTACCTTTTCTTTGGTAGAAATTGATGTTATAATCGTTTTTGATTCTTATGAAAATCTAGGGTTTTGATAAAAACGTGGAATTGATGGTTATTATGGGTTGCCCTAGTCTTGGGGAGCCTTAAACATGTATAATCCGGTTACAAAACACACTTGATATGTATATTTGATTTTTATCATATGCTTATGCAAATGTGTAGAATTTGGGGTTTAACCTCTAGGTTGAATCAACTTATATCTAGCAATCTTTGAAACTCTTAGGAGTTGTTATAATGAAGAATTTAGGTTAAAGAGTCTAAACAACATGATATGATGATGATTAGATAAATGGGTATGCTTTGGCTAGCTTAAACTCATAAAAATCAATTGAATTGGTGGGTGCACACCAAGTGTTTGATAAAATGCTTGAGCGAGAAAGTAAATGTGTAAAACATGTATGAACATGAAAACTAGAAATGCGATGTTGAGCTCGAGGTAAAATGAATACATGATGCCATGGATAATGAAAGATGTCACACCCTCAAATTCCACTTGCGGGGTTTTACCGCGAGGCGCATGACAAACCAGGATTCAAGTCAACGGTCACAATAAACAACACTATATGCATAACACAACACTCAAAAGACATAGTTATAAAAAAACATAAACCGTAGCGGAAGCTTTAATTGTTTACAACTCAAAAGACATAGTTCGAATGTTTAATGAAAACCGTGCTCTAAACCCTAGACGCCCGTGCCGACTCGTGCGCCTAGATCCAGTTGTTGCTACCTTAGCGACCTGAGAAAACATGTAAAAAGACGTCAACATATAATGCTGGTGAGTTCACAGGTTTGTTCAAAAGAGTTACCAAGTGTTACCATGTCCATACTATATCAATGTTACCAAGTACGCTAGCTAGGCGTATGTTTTGTTACTACTACGATTGGAAACCATTACTGGACACGTTTAGCAATGTTTAGCATGTTTAGCAGCCCGTAATGTTCAGCACGATAATGTTCCTGTTCGAGACAATATGCACCCGCCCGGCCCTCCAAGCCGACGAGTGGGGCAGGTCACGCCCAATAGATCTATCCACATTTCCCCCGTTGTGCAACCCCGCACATTCATGGTTTCCCCCGGGACTTTCAAAAGATCGCATAGTACACAAGTTCAAAACCATAGTATGACATATGTTACCAAAACAGTTTAGCGCATGTTTTCTCCCCCAAAAGTTTAAGCAGTAAAAATGGGGCCGTGAACTCACCTTAGATAGCGTTCCTCAAATATAAGTAAGGATGTTTAGCCCTTGACAATCCCTCTACCGGAGATCTATCAAAATGTTCACATAAGTGTTCCGACTAATAACCATAAGGTTATCCAGTCCCCGATTGTCCAGATCACAACCAAGTATGTTTTAAAACGTGTTTAAATGTTTAACCGACACACTAGACCGACCCGACATCCCGTTGGTGACACATTACCCTAACTAATCAAGTACACATAGATTACATGCAAGGTTCAAGCATAAAACACTTAGTTTGTATCAAAAATCTCATTTCTGCTAACATAGGGTCGAATGTGGCTTTGGGGTGGTCGAAGGTGGCCTTAACTGGTCGAATGTGGCTTTGAACCTCCACCTTCGCCCCTTTTCCTCCCACCTTCGCCCATTTTAGTTCGTTCGCCCCTTTTTGATTCCAGGTTCGACCCCTGGAACCCACCTTCGCCCGTTCGACTGGCCGAAGGTGTTCCAGGTTCGACCCTGCTGTGTTGTTTACTCAAAAACGCGTCCGAAAACATCCGAAAACATTACGAAACATCATGAGTTACAGCAGTCAAGCATCATTAATATATTCCTACGAAACCCTACCAATTTTTACCCCAAAATCTATCCGTTTTACAAGTTTCCTAAAATAGTAAATTATGGAGGTGTCACATCATCATGCATGAAAATATTACCCAATTAGGAAACTTTCTGAAATTGATCAATCATCAGCTCAACATACTCAAATCATTATGAACAAGAAACCCCTATCATAACCTTATCATAACCATCCAAAAACAAGCCCTAAATCTAATTAAAACCCCCTTTAATCATCAAAACACCATCAACAATCAAAGGTAACATGTTTCCATCATAACCCATCATTAATAACAGCCCTAGGTTGTTGTCATATCATCTATACAACAAGTAATCATCAAACAATGCATAATATCACATTAACACATGTTTAGTTTGCATAAAAACTCATTGTTTATGAATAGGTTTTATTTAGAAAGATATTAGGAAGGTTTTTACCCATAAAACATGTTGATATCAGATCTGGACCCTTGGGGTTTAGATGAAAACAAGTTAAAATTGTTTAAAAAGGATTTGGAATGAAGAACACACCTTAGATCTTCACTTGTAACGATTTAGAGAGTTAGGTTATGAAAAACAAGCTCAAAAACTCCTTCCCCAATGATAATAGCTGATAGAGAGTGTTTGGAGGCGTTTAGGGTTTGTGAAATGGTGAAAAATGGCTAAGGATGGTATTTATACCAGGTCCAGGTTCGCCCATTTTATGTGGTCGAATGTGGAACTTTTCCACATTCGCCCATTTGTAATGGTCGAGTGTGGAATCTTTCCACATTCGCCCACTTTGTTTCCACATTCGCCCATTTCTCAAGTTCCATTTCCACATTCGCCCATTATTTCCACATTCAGGTCATCAGCACTTTTTAACACATGTTAACAGCACTTTTAACACATGTTAACCTTTTTCCAGTTTGTTGTGTTTAACGCATTCTAATACCTCTTAACACATAAGCATGCATCCATAGTCTATACTTAGCATATTTAGACACGTATAATCATTTGTACATCGTTTAAGCAAGTATAAGCATACAATCCACCACACGACCCATAATCTACACATATACTTAATTAGTTCATGTAATGTCACCAACGACAGAACCCGGTACTAGTGTATTCCCCAAAATAACTCCCAATGATCCTCCAGATCATTGAACCCTGGACAATCCTAATCTGACCCGACTCAACTAACCCAGTTAAGTTTGTTTATAAACGTTTCTCGCTAAGGTAGACTTAGATGTTACTATTATGTTTAAGCCGAACATGCCGGGTGTCACAAAAGAAATCCATATTATGTGTTCTAACAAAAACGAGGTTTGACATGTCCCTAAGTTAGGTACAAGGACTAGGGAGCAAACAGGTCAAACGGATGCAAGCTCAATGTGTACGGAAGCAAAACGGATACGAGGTAAGCAATACTTACACTACTAGTCTACAAATACAACTCTTGTAAACTTTGAAGTGGGACAAAGGTATGACCTCAAGGGGTGAAACCTATTAATCAGGTGATTTATGCGAATTCATATCAAAACAAAATTCATAGTCATAAATGAGTCAAATTGGTTGATCAAATGATGGAAATCATCAATTGGGTCAACCAATAAAGCCATGTGGTAAACAAAATTCTAAACTAAAGTTTTGGATAAAAATCACATGAATAAGAAAGTTATGTAATCATGAGTCTTAACGGGTCGAATGGGTGATTCCCTCACCATTCGAATCCGACATTAAAAGCCGGTTATTGAAGCTTTAAGAAACTTGTGGATAACGGGTCAAATGGTAAATGCATTACCATTGAGTCCCGAGAGACTAATGTGGTCAATCTAGAGTGTATGCAGGAGGACGCTTGGAAATTGGGCACCCGTTGCCTAAGTAATCCATATTGGTGCAAGGTATGGGTCAAAGCCACCCGGTAAGTCTGTAGCTAAATAAACGCCTTTGGGCGAAGCAACGTGGGTACTAAAGCTACTCACATGGAGTGTGGGTGTCAACCAAGTAAGTTATTTCCAAAACTATGTCTAATGCGCGCTAATGCGCTTAGAATTCAGTAAATAAGAGAAATCTTGAGAAAATATGGAAATCTAAGTCCGGAAGGACTTAGAGGTTTTAAACAAGTCATTGAGTCAAAGACAATTGATTTGAAACAAGAAGTGTCGTCATGAATGGCTAAATTGAAAGATTTGGCTATAAGGGGCATTATGGGAATTTAAAGATTTCCTAAAGATTAAATCTAAGAACGGAATCATAATAAAACAAACCGGACAATGTTTTAATTGCAAAAGTGTCCAATGAGTTGACAATATGATTTCTATGCCTTTGGTGTGATTAAAAAGTGTCTTGTATAGTCCAAGGCCTTAACGGGTCGATTTGGGTAAAAATTGCCTAGTCTTTTGTTAAGCCGAAATGAGTTTTTAAACATGGTAAATGGGAATTTTAGAAGCTCATTAAATGGTTTTAAACAAGTCCCCAACTGCCCTTAGGAAGGGCCTTGAACTTGGTTTAAAAACACCCAAAGGTTGTGGAAAAAAAAAACAAGGAAATCGCTGCACATAATATGTTTATGACCTGATCTTTAAATATTCATATAAAATCACAGAAAAATCGTTTGGTGGTGTTCTTTATACGCCTAGAACGGTCTTTGAACGAAGCACAATCCATCTTTGAACATGTTCAACTAATTCGGAATTTAAATGGGTCAAAATGGTCAATTACAACAGCTGAAAAGGAAATCGCTGCACATAATATGTTTCTGACATGATCTTCAAATATTCATATAAAATCACAGAAAAATCGTTAGGTGGTGTTCTTTATACTCCTAAAAAGGTCTTTGAACGAAGCACAATCCATCTTTGAACATGTTCAACTAATTCGGACTTTAAATGGATCAAATGGTCAATTATAGCAGCTGAAAAGGAAATCGCTGCACATAATATGTTTCTGACCCGATCATCAAACATTCATATAAAATCATAGAAAAATCATTAGGATGTATTCTTTATATGCCTGGAAAGGTATTTGAACGAAAAATATTTCTTATTTGAAATCCGAAGTCAGATTATGTGTTTTAAAAGGGGTAAATGCGACCCGAACAGCTGCTGCGCAAAAGTGCAGCAGATTATTTTCTTGATATGGGGCCGTTTGGCCTGGTTCATTCCGTTTGGACAGGCAACGACATTTTCTAATATAGTAAATGCAGTATTGGCAACCCCACTAACCATTATTTGTGTAATGGTGCCAGGTACACGTTCAGTAGGAGCTCCGGAGTACGGATCAGGTCAAGAGGAGAGCCGAACACACCCGATCACTTATACGTTTCCGCAATAGCTTCCCGATCAAAACACAAACCTTAATATAGGTTTGAAATACTTATAAATGTAAAGTGGAATGTTTTTATTAAATCGAAGTCTTTGTAAATGGGTCGAAGTTATAAAGATTAAAGTTTTAATCGGGAGTGGTTTTTATATAAGGCCTAAACTCGCAACATTAAACGTTAATCGTGTGTTTGCGGGTTAGGGTCTTACAATGCTGGTACCGGTATATCGGTTCAAACCGGTATACCGGATTTTACCGGCGATATAAAATCGATATCGTTTCCCATACTTACAGGAGTAATTCATACCGGATTTCCATCCAAAAACAATAATACCGGTATAACCGGCCGGTATTTACCGGTTTTTAAAACATTGGTTCTATTCACCTTCTTTTTCTTTCCAAATGTACATAATTGGTTCCTCAACTATTTCAAAATTTTCATTTTTAACCCTCGTATTTTAATAGGACCAAAATTCACAATTTAATAAAACTTATAATTTTTATAAGTAAAAGCATGCACGTTTTATACTCACATCTACACCCGAACACGTATGTTTCAGACATTGATACTCAAAGCCCTTAATTTTCGGTCCTAAAACAACTTAGAAACAGAAGGAAACAAGTCTATAACTTAAAATTGATTAAATTAGAAAAATTATTTTTTTTAGCCCTCGCGGTCCGCTAAGACAGTCTCAGTCAAAGTCCCAGTCAAAGTCTCATTCAAAGTCCCAGTCAATGTCCTAGTCAAAGTCTTAGTCAAACAGTCAAAGTCCTAGTCAAATATTCAATTCATCATAAAACCTTAATTTATGGTGTTGACCAATTTTAATGGCTAATTGAATCCAAAACTAGTATAAAAACCCACCTATTACCCATTACACTTTGCACCTCTAAATCAATTGTTTCAATTCGATTAAACTCTCCCTCATACCTTTCTTCTAGAGTATATTACTTCCACATTTGAAGCTTTGATTATAAGCTCTTGTAATTGGCGAATTGGAAGCTTGATATTTTTTCATATTCGGTTTCTTTTCTTCTAAATTGGACTAGTTTCGTTGTTGAACCTTTGGATTGCTCGCATTTTCATGCTCGCTTAGTCATCTAGTCATTTGGCGAAAGTGAGTATTTCCTATCCCCTTTTTGCTTTTATTCATTTTTGGGGTGTTACATGTACACTTATACAAATTAGAAATACAAGTTTACATTTTTACAATACAATTCTAGTACTATGTGCATTTGCTTACAAACGTGCTTTATGCTTAGACATTACATGTAGAATACATTTGTACTTAGTGAAATCATTAACATTGTACAAGCCGGCATTAACATTGGATAGCGCTATTGGATTGACAACCCGCCTAGGTTGATTCTCCCCCTTTTTCATCGGAGAATCCGTGGTCATTGTTAAGTTATTATCCATTTATTGGATAAGTACACCGCCGTTCATTTAGTACATTATACAGTCACAGGATTGATTTCGCTCATTTGTATGATACATAGTTTACATAATCGCACTATAGCTTTGCACTTGAATTGTATAACATTTTCCAACTTACTATATGTATTAAATCTAGGAATGCTCACCAACATTTCATATGTTGACAAAACTTATTTTGTACATGTTTCAGGTGCAGTTTGATCTAGTGCTATAGCATTGGATTTTAGTGCTTGCTTTTAATAGTTTATTTCAAATTTCATGTTTTGTACAGACTTTTGTATTTTTTCCATTTCATCCATGTAAGACAATTTAAATTATTCAATAATATATTTACATTTTAGTACCATGTGCTTTTGAACAATCGTCACTACGTGACACCTCGATGATTCCGCCATCGGTTGGGGTGTTACAGATTGGTATCAGAGCCATGGTTATAGGGAATTAGGTTATTAGAATGCCTTTTAGCCTAGTCTATAACCAAGCTTACATTCACGAGTCCTCTCGTGTTTATTTCTCTTTATCCTATTATTTTCTTTCAAGATATTTTCGCCATGATTCTTTCTCGTTATTCTTTCGGTGTATTGTTTAAAGAAGAAGATACTCGTATTTCACAAACGAAACGATATCACCAAGTTAGGAGTGACATCCATACCTTGGTGATTAGTTTCACTCCTCTATATGTTATTTATCTTAGGAATATATCTTTGATATAGGAGTGACATCCACATCTCAAAGAGTATTTATTTCAAAAAGGAACTTAACCACTAAGCTGGGAGTGATATCCTTAACTTAGTGATTGGTTTCATTCCACAATCGTTTTCAATTTTGAAATACATCTTTGAGTTAGGAGTGAAATCCACATCTCAAGGATCTATTTCTACAGCTCGTTTTTAATCCCGCTAAAGTTTTGGAATTTACTAGTGATGAGGCACGTGCAATCTGGAAAGGTGAGCGCCTGTATCCTGAGTTTTATGTCTAGTCCTGGCATTTCGCATAAATCCCAATCAGACGAGGGACCCGTATGCCGACCTGGGAACTCTCGGGATGAGCATTCACTTATAGGCTAAAGTACGCCCCCACAAGTCACTAATAACATTTCAATTACTTTAGTTAGTCAAAGTTTCATATAGAAACAATTCCAATGTTTTATATCATTGATATTTATGTTTGTTTATCATTTGAAGATTCCATTTAATCACTTGATGTTTCATATGTCATTATTCATTGATCATTTGCTTTTGAATCCTTTATCATCATTACTAAAACTTTGTTCGATATATTATCGCATTAAAGCTTACACTATTTCACTTATGCTCATGATTTTTACACTCTAAGGTATTACTCGTTTTGCGTTAAAACATTTTTACCCACGACTTAAGTTTTAAACTCTGTGTTTAACTTTGATCACATCCTGATTTTAGGAATGTTGCGTCATCATACAGTTAAAAATGAACATGGTTTTTCCAAACTTATTATTTCAACCTGTTTTATACCTTCATGTTTACAAACTTACTTGATCGAAGTCACAGTATATCCTCATATACCTAATACTAAATTGCTGCACCCAGTCTCCTAAGCCATAGCCAACTACCATTAGATAGAACTTCTTAGTCAGACTAAACTCATACATATATGCCTACGTACACGATACGCACTAGTACACTACTCTCTAAAACGATTAATTTGACAACTTATTCTATAAGTCTTTTCACAAAACCTATTCGCCAAATTATAACACACTTTTCATACACCATGTGTCTTGAAACAAATAGCCTGCTACGAGCCCAAAGAGATACCTTAACGACCCTGCAAATAAATGATCTTTCAATTTATAAATTTCGTAAAAGTTTTAAAATTTAAAAGGTTTCAAGTTTACCTAGTCTTAACGGGTAACACTTCGATTTTCTCAACATTTCATAACAATTAAAAATTTCTGACTTTTCAACCCACAAGTTAAAGAAATGTTTAAATACAGGAAATTTTATTTTCCAAAATTCGTCAAGGCATCTGAGATCATTCACAACCTTCACATCATTTAAAATCTTGGTCTTTCGAAACACATTAGATTTACACACACTTCATGAAATGGTTTCATCTTGCATTTTATAAACTTGCATTGCATATTTTACAAATCAAATGTAAATCTGCATGTTTTCATATAACGTATCCAATATATGTTTTCGGGAGGAAATTGCAACTAATAATATACCTTATAACACTTTTCAAACTCGACTTCTCGTAAACACATGAAAATGTGTACCTACGAAATCTTTTCAAGTGAACCTGTTTTGAACTTAAAACATTCTTCGGTTTCCAAAAAGTTATCCTCATACCAGTAGACTATATGTCTGTTCTGCGCACTTTCATTTACAGTAAATTTCATTATTTTTTTACACCATTCTATTTATAGTTACGTTCGTACATTATCTTATTATTTTTGTATTATTCTTTTGTTGGTAGTTATTTTCACGCGTTATTCGCAACTATTCTCGCACTAGTTATTAGTAGTTATTCTTACAACACTAGTTTTGAGCATTAATTTAACTCGTTTACTTTCATTTTGTGCAAATTGTGCGATTTACTCGATTTACGTTATGCTATTCTTTCAATCGAAATTTTATGCTATACTTATATACTTACATGAACGCATATTTGGTATACATATTTTTTTTTGTTGTGAGCAAAACCCTGTTATACTTTACATTATTTTGTTCATCATCATGACCAACGAACATACTAATTGATAGCTCGTATGATATCTAAGCCAGTTCCCATGTACGGATCGGTTCAGAGTATTCCTCTAACCCAAGGGGAACGGTGTAATCCTCAGAGTTTATCAATATGGTTGTTTAGAGCCCAATGATGTGAACAAAAATTTACCGGTTAAGGGTGAACTCGAAAGGTGAAGAACCCCTAATCATGTCTTATACTTACACATTAATCTCATTACGGTTAAAAGGTGAACCTGAAAGGGGAAGAACCTCTAACCGCATCTTATACTTGAGCAGTATCTACTACTTAACACATTTTGGTTGTACGCATTGTTTCTTGTATTACTTATGTTAGTGTTATGGAAAAGCATAGCACCCTAGTGTAAGGTAAATCTATGATTACGGTCCGGAACGCAATCATGGGTTTACAGGTACATGAGGGTGGTGTGTAATTCTATTTAGGCTATTGGTAGACAATCAGTACGAGTCCAAAGTATCGGGAATGTGGTGGGTTAGCTGCGGTACACCCTATATATAAGCATAAACGATACTGCGGGAGCGGACTAGGAGTCTGACCAAGAACCTACCCCTTACTACCTCTTCAATAGGTCGCTGACTAATAGCTAGCATTTTTTATAAAAGAACATTTTACATAAGCTCCAATTAGTTTTGTTGGAGCCTTCCTTGTTGACCACCTCTACAGAAAACCTTAAACTTTGTATACTCTTACACTCTCTGTTAGTCGAAATCCTGTTGCATGTCCTTAACAAAGTTCGGTCAAAAACTTCTTTAAAGTAAGGGAAGCTACTATAACACTGCCCTACCCTCACCAGTTACATACTTTTCCCAAACCTTGCTCATTATAAACTCTTAATTCTCTAACCTTGGGTCAAACTTTAAGGATTTTCAAACTCTTATTTTGGGTATTAAACAACTACTTCAAACTTTGTCAAATCATGGCTGATGCATTTCTTAAAATCTACTTGCCTTTTTACAAATGTCTTTTGTTTCATGGAAACCTTCACTTGAAAGTAATTTCGGGACGGAATTTTCTAAAGTAGGGGAGACTGTGACAACCTGCACCCTTCACTTTTCATAAATGTGCATAATTGGTTCCTCAACTATTTCAAAATTTTCATTTTTAACCCTCGTATTTTAATAGGACCAAAATTCACAATTTAATAAAACTTATAATTTTTATAAGTAAAAGCATGCACGTTTTATACTCACATCTACACCCGAACACGTATGTTTCAGACATTGATACTCAAAGCCCTTAATTTTTGGTCCTAAAACAACTTAGAAACAGAAGGAAACAAGTCTATAACTTAAAATTGATTAAATTAGAAAAATTATTTTTTTTAGCCCTCGCGGTCCGCTAAGACAGTCTCAGTCAAAGTTCCAGTCAAAGTCTCAGTCAAAGTCCCAGTCAATGTCCTAGTCAAAGTCTTAGTCAAACAGTCAAGGTCCTAGTCAAATATTCAATTCATCATAAAACCTTACTTTATGGTGTTGACCAATTTTATTGGCTAATTGAATCCAAAACTAGTATAAAAACCCACCTATTACCCATTACACTTTGCACCTCTAAATCAATTGTTTCAATTCGATTAAACTCTCCCTCATACCTTTCTTCTAGAGTATATTACTTCCACATTTGAAGCTTTGATTATAAGCTCTTGTAATTGGCGAATTGGAAGCTTGATATTTTTTCATATTCGGTTTCTTTTCTTCTAAATTGGACTAGTTTCGTTGTTGAACCTTTGGATTGCTCGCATTTTCACGCTCGCTTAGTCATCTAGTCATTTGGCGAAAGTGAGTATTTCCTATCCCCTTTTTGCTTTTATTCATTTTTGGGGTGTTACATGTACACTTATACAAATTACAAATACAAGTTTACATTTTTACAATACAATTCTAGTACTATGTGCATTTGCTTACAAACGTGTTTTATGTTTAGACATTACATGTAGAATACATTTGTACTTAGTGAAATCATTGACATTGTACAAGCCGGCCTTAACATTGGATAGCGCTATTGGATTGACAACCCGCCTAGGTTGATTCTCCCCCTTTTTCATCGGAGAATCCGTGGTCATTGTTAAGTTATTATCCATTTATTGGATAAGTACACCGCCGTTCATTTAGTACATTATACAGTCACAGGATTGATTTCGCTCATTTGTATGATACATAGTTTACATAATCGCACTGTAGCTTTGCACTTGAATTGTATAGCATTTTCCAACTTACTATATGTATTAAATCTAGGAATGCTCACCAACATTTCATATGTTGACAAAACTTATTTTGTACATGTTTTTGGTGCAGTTTGATCTAGTGCTATAGCATTAGATTTTAGTGCTTGCTTTTAATAATTTATTTCAAATTTCATGTTTTGTACAGACTTTTGTATTTTTTCCCATTTCATCCATGTAAGACAATTTAAATTATTTAATAATATATTTACATTTTAGTACCATGTGTTTTTGAACAATCGTCACTACGTGACACCTCGATGATTCCGCCATCGGTTGGGGTGTTACAAAGAGACAGAAAGAGAAACAATCATAGTAATCAAAGGCGGTAGGCGCACTCAAGGCGCATAGGCCTCGTCTGGGGCCTAGGAGCGAAGTGCAAAAAAACTGAGGGCTTGAGATAAAAAAAAAAAAGCGAACAAGAAAATAAAGTAAAAATATATTAAATTTATACTATTTTTCATCTAGTTAGTATCAAAAGTTTTAAAATATTGATCTATTAGTGTATAGAGGTAGTGTTCCTTTGATAAAAGTAGAAATTTGGCTGAAATCTAGCCATAATTTAATGAATTTGGCTGGAAACTCTCCGGAATTTGGGAATCTAGTTGAAATCTGCGCCTAAACCATCACCTGGAGAATTAAAACGCAATTTCCTCGACTCAAAGCACAAATGCACCGCTTCGCCTAAAAAATGGGCTAGGCACAAGAGGCGGTGGCTTTTAACAACTATGGAGACGATGGGGGTGGTCTGTCACCAGAAGAAGAGAGGGGGGTGTTTGGGATTTATAAAATTTAAAATAATAATAAGTTTCAAAAAGGTCCTTTAAGTTTAGTTTTTACATTTTTGCCACGTAGACTAACCAGGTTAGACCTCCGTTAGTTTGGGGGTGAAGGAACAAACTAAGTTGCAAGTTGGAAATATTATCCGCTAGGGGTTGGCTAAATGCACTCCCCTTTTTACTAATTGCACTCCCTTATAAAAAAAAACAGTTTAAAAGTTATCAAATTCCATCCTTCTACTTTAAAAAAATCATTTTAGTAACTTATCTTCTTCGTGTAATCAACCCTTTTTAAGTTACTCACCCCATGAACATCATCTTCATCACATAATTGAACCATCGCTGTCCCATGAATCTCGTCATCATCTCGGTGGTACAAAGCCCCATCTAAAATATTGTTAGTTTTAATCTTTATGATTTAATTACTATAGTTTGAGACAAACTTAGATCAGGATAGAAGAGGAATTTCTATAAAAAAAAATATAAGGTTTAATTATGTTTATTTAAAAACTTTAAGGGGGGAGTGTAATCAGTAAAATAATACAAAGGAAGTGTATTTAGCAACACCCTATTTTTGCTAATTTGGCAATTAAAAACTTAAATATTAATTTTTATAAATGCTTAGTTAAACTGAAAATTATATGTGTTTTAATTGGTTGATATAATTATTTTTTTCTCTTGGTTCGGCAAATGAAAGTTTAATTATTAATTTAGGGGGAAGTAGATTTAAATACTCTCAACTTTCAACTATTAGCGGATGGGGTGTTGCTAAATACACTTCCTTTGTATTATTTTACTGATTACACTCCCCCTTAAAGTTTTTAAATAAACATAATTAAACCTTATATTTTTTTTATAGAAATTCCTCTTCTATCCTGATCTAAGTTTGTCTCAAACTATAGTAATTAAATCATAAAGATTAAAACTAACAATATTTTAGATGGGGCTTTGTAACACATATAATTTTCAGTTTAACTAAGCATTTATAAAAATTAATATTTAAGTTTTTAATTGCCAAATTAGCAAAAATATTATATCAGATTTCACCAATTAAGTCATAAAATATTAGTATCTATCTATACATATAATAAACCAAAGCCATTTTAATGACATGTCATTCAAAGAGAGTATTTTCTTCATTGAGTGTGCCATGTGTCATCCCATGTGGCAAGGACTTTATTTTAGAAAAATAATAATATAAAATTTAAAAACAAAATTAGATTTTTATCTCTAATGTTTTCTCCCATAACTTTTAAACGTTAATATCTTTTATTTACGAGATTTTTTAAAGAAAAAAATTACACCAAATTAACGAGCGTTTTATTATCTTTCCAACGGGTACCATAGTGCTATATAAAAAACGGAGAAAAAAACGACTATTTTTTCGTGTGGTTTTGTTCATACAGGAAAAAAACACAAAGTGTTCAGGTTATTCATTAATCATGTATAGGCAAGTCATTAGTTATGTTCAAACCAGTAAATATGAATTTTATTTACAACATGTGTTTGCATTGGAGTTGTACATTGTTTTAGGTTAGGTTTTAATATTAGAGTTATACATTGTTTAAGGTTATGTACTAACATTGAAGATACATTGTTAATTGCTTTAGGTTAAATGCTACCCGAAACTTTCCTGCATGTAACTGTAAAATGCATCAGTCTATTTCAGGTGTAAAATTGATATTTCAAATTAGATTTCTCAACCCGGGACGCTCCCGGGATATATTAGTTTAAAAAAATTGTGGGTTTGGGTCGGGCCTGGGATTAGGTGATACCCGACCCAATTACCCTTTTTTTTATATTAGAATATGATAACTTATGGCAGAGATTTGTTTATAATAATAATAATAATAATAATAATAATATTCATTAATCATATATTGGCAAGTCATTAATTATGTTGTCATATTAGATATTTTATTATGTCATATTAGATATTTCAACCCGGGACGCTCTTCAACAGGTAATTGCTATGTTTTCTTTTTCTACCATATTCTGAAATAGCTCAAATCTTATTGTATGCAGTTAAAAACCTTTGACTGAATGTATTGGTGCTAAACAATCTTTGTCCCCTTGAAGTGCTTGAGATCTTAATATTCTGTTTTAGGTGTTGATGTTGTAAGGTGAAATGGATCTTTTGGTATATTTTTTTTAAAAGTATCTAATGTAAGTTGATACATAGATGTCATTTTTATAGTTTAGATACTTCTAATTTTATTCAGTTTATTTAGATTTCTCAACCCGGGACGCTCCCGGGGTATAAGCTAGTTAATTATTATTAATATGTAGACTAAATATTTTTTTTTGAACGGCCAATAAATCAATCCAGGGCAGTCTCGAGGTATTCGCTGGACAAAGGAGTACTCCGAGAGTAACTTGAGTCCACCAGTAATTTCACACCAGTTCCCGGGGAAACCCGCCATCCGAAAGCCTACTGCAGTAAACCACGACTAGCATTTTGATGCCGGTAGGACTCAAACTCCCCACCTCACATAAAAAAAATAAGAAGGGTGTCACTCCACCATAAGAGAATTGGCTGATTGGCTGTAGATTAATATATGTGTAGACTAAATATTAAGTTCAAGTTATTTACGCAAACTTTGGGAAGTGGAAAACAATAAATGAATAGATTAATAAAGGGTTGTTTTTGTTTTCACAATTTAAATATGACTCGTATCGGTCATTACAATGCGGAGAAAGTATAGGGTACAAAGTTTCTTAATGTGAGAAGTGTAGGAAGCCACCACATATTGACACGTGTAAACCATGGTTAACTATACCTAACTCAAAACACCCTTCCTTCCTTCCTTCCTTCCTTTTTGTGGTAGATCTGAACTAACTACCCTTCTCACAAACTTTATCTTCATCTTCATCATCTGATCCACTAGAAGAGCTCGATCCCTCATCAATATAGATGGTTTATACTCCTCATCATCACCTTCCAACCCCACCTTTTTACCTTTTTTATTCTCTTTTTTCGTAATCGGAACCGAACCCGACCTCAATCGTTGTTCGACTTCAACCCGACCTCAATCGTGGCTCAGATCTAGTCACTTCCCTCTATCTTCGGAGAAGACAACCAAGCCAACATCTCTGTATCTCTGGCTAATCACAAAACAAAGGAAAAAGAAGAAAAAAAGACAAAAAAAAACAACCAATCCATAAAAACCTTACCTCAACTGTGTGTGAATATAGTTGTTTGTTTGTTAGAGAAAAACAGAGGAAAATAGGGAAAAAAGTGAGGAAAATGTGAGTTCTAATTATACTAAATGCGTTTTACAAAACCAAGTGCGTTTTACAAAAACCAAGTGCGTTTTACAAAACACCAAATGCGTTTTATAAAAAACCAAGTGTGTTTTGTAAAAACCAGTTTAAATAGTGTTTAAAAAACCAAATGCGTTTTATAAAAAAACCAAATGCGTTTTACAAAAACCAAATGCGTTTTACAAAAACCAAGTGCGTTTTATAAAAAAAAACAAGTGTGTTTTGTAAAAACCAGTTTAAATAGTGTTTAAAAAACCAAATGCGTTTTATAAAACAACCAAGTGCGTTTTATGATTTTCTGTTTAACAGTTTCTAATCTTCATCGTCTGAAACTTTTTTGAAAGCTATTTTTTTTCTTTAATTGTTCTTCTATTATCAACATCGTTCGTTTCTGTGAATAATACATGCGTTGATAGTGATTTTTGAATATGATTCGACTAATTTTATCGATTGAATTATCATACTCTGTTTTTTTTTCTATTTTTGCAAATACGTTTTGATTTTGTTTGTAATCGAATGTTTTTGATTGTTTAATCATTCTGAACGTTTAATCGAGTTGAAAACGATGACAAATCAGGTTCAATCGTTGAAAATTTTTGCATCGATTATGTCTGTTGTTATGATTTCACAGAAATTTAAACGTGTTTTTCCTAATTTACCCTTGGTTAGATTAAGCCAAATATGATTAGGATTGTTAATTACTATCTTGCAACCGCCTAAATCTAATGGCTGAGAATGCTTCTTACACTTTGTATGTTAAGAAACTTTGTACGTTAGCCTCTCTCTTACAATGCGTATTACTTTCATAACTTCTCACATTAGCAGAAAAGTACAACTATTTAACCCCTACACACTTTGTATAGGTCAACACGAGGCGTATAAAATTTTCATGTGCCCCAAAGTTAGACAATGTATGAGACAAAGTACACTGGTTGGTCTTGATACGCCTCGTATAGACTAATACGAAGCGTATCAATACGATGTCAGTACGGTGAAACACATAAAGTTGCTGCCACATTGTACCCTATAGGTCTCGTATATACCAATACGAGGTGTATTGAAACGGAGTTGAATTATTGGTTCCCCTTTTGTTCTTCTTTCTCCTCTGCTTTGTACCCTATAACCCACAAGAATGTCATGGTTGTATTATTTTTTCGATGAATCAAACGAGTACGTTCTCAATTCTTACGAGACAACTATTTCTGATTCTTACGAAAGAAGAGGGAATGTTCCTCACGGGGAAGAGGCTATGTCTGGTTACAAAGACCAATTGCTGTCAGATCTAAACGAGTCGTGCTACAAACCAAATTTTGAACCTTCGTATGTATAGGAAAGAAATGAGTGCTACGAACAAAGTGGTGAACATGTCTTGTCTAGTACATAATGCTTTATCCTATAGGATACTATTAATGGTTCTCATCGTATAAGATTTGGAGTGTTTTATTTATGTCGTGTAGTGATTGGGAAAATTACAAAAATAGAAATTGACCAAACATTTTTTTGTTGCCAAAATAAATATGTATAGTGTTTAGGGCGAAGAGACTTCAAGAGATTCTAAGTCATTCATAGAGTGAGATGTGAGATAAAAGACTTAAGTATAGGCGCTTTATCTTATGTTGGACCTAGGGCTGCAAACGAACTGAACTTTCAGCGAATAGTTCATGAACCGTTCGGCAGGAAGTTCGTTTGTATTCGTGAACGTTCGGCAATGTGTTCGTTTATATTCGATAGTTTATTGAGGTTTTTAATTGTTATACTTTTTTTATATTCTTTTATTTTTATTTATTTTACACATTAAATAATATATATGAGGTAAATATATGACTATATGAGATCAATAAACTTGTTTTTTGTATCCAAACTCATTATATGTTTCCACGTTCCAGCGTTGATGTCATCCACCTCCAATGCCCTTTGCCATCCACCTCCTCCAACGCCCTTCACCAATATTAAGTATGTTCCGACAATTTGTTTATATTTTTGGTAGATCTAGCTAATGTCTTAATGTATGTGAATTCGGTGTTATTCAAAAGTTAATATATGTCTGTTTGTTTTTATTTCCGTTCATGAACACTTATTTGTGTTCATTAATGTCCGTTTGTGTACGTGTGCGTTCATGAACAAAATTAACAAACGAACACGAACATGAGTGTTTTCTTAACAAACGAACACGGACAGAAAATCTCGTTCGGTAAGTGTTCATGAACAGTTCGTGAACACATAATTTTCTTAACAAACGAGCACGAACAAGGCATTGTTCGTATTCATTCGGTTCGTTTGCAGCCCTAGTTGGACCCACATTACATAATAACCAATTAAAAATGACAAGTGGCTAAATAGGTTGGAAGACGCTTGACATTTATAGCGTCTTTAGTCTACTCGCAAAGGTCTTTGTACATGGCTAAAGAGGCTTCCCAAAGGTCTTAAAAAGGTACGGAAAGGGCTTAAAAACGTACGAAAGCTTCTTTGTGTCTAAAGCTAAGCTGCCTATCCGTACAAAGACCTTCACATATAGGTGAAAGACGTTATAAATGTCAAGAGTCTACTAATCTCTAGAGCCACGTGTCATCTTTATTATATTGGTCCCATATAAGTTGAAATGTGTCTACACCTAAGACACTTCCCCTAAGTGTCACCCTCTAAATGAATTAGAATCTCATGAAATCTTTTAGTCCTAGACGCTTCACATGTTTATTTTTCAAAAGAATTTTGGTTAAAATGGCCGTAACGAATAACGATTGGTAGTTAGAGAATAAAAATAGTCATGGCTAGGGCTGTTCAAATCGCTCACCGCTCGTGGATCGCTCGTCGCTCGTTCGGAAAATGCTCGCTCGATCTTTTGTTCAGTTGTATATGAGCAGATCGGCTCAGTTCAGTTTGTAAGTGAGCCAAGCACGAGCAAAGGTATGCTCGGCTCGGTTCGGCTCGAATAAAATTTTTATTTATTTAATAATAAATATACACACAATTTACAGATAAATTTATGGCTTTATATATAAGATTCTATTAGATTTGACTCAGTATATGCAAACAAAATATAATCAACCCACTTAACTCAATAAAAAAAAATTAACACTAGATTTAATAGTAAAACAATAAGTCTTGAGGTGACAGTCTTGACTTTTTTATGTTATTAGTCGTCCATCGCAAATTGTTGCTTGATATCACACCTACGTCACAATGAAACAACTGTTCTCTGACGTATGCTCATCACCTCACCAGCCTCAATATAAGCCTCATCATTGGACATTTCGATCTTAGTTGTCACCCGACAATGAAAACATCGAAGGAAACATCCCAATTTTATGATCGTCCATATTATTCTCCGCTCGATTCTCGCTCGGCGCTCGCTCGGAAAATTTGTGCTCGAAGAATGCTCGTTCGATTTTCGGCTCGATTGTAAACGAGCCATTTCGTTCGGTTCGGTTTATAAACGAGCCAAGCACGAGCAAAGCTCCGATCAAATCGGCTTGGCTCGTGAACAGGCCAAGGTTAACTGTAAGGACAATTTCGTTATATTGGGTAAAATAGATTGTACCGATTTTAACTCTAACTATTAATAGTGGCTCCCACGGGAAAAGAATGAGTTGGCGGCGCTTTATTGTCACCAACTTCCCATGACCTTTAAAAAGACAAGTGTTCCACCAACAGAAGTCAAAGGCACCAAATTTGACTTACACTTTGTTTCCTACACTATTTAAATTTGATGTGGTGTATGAATCCTATAACCCTTTAACATAACCTTGAAGAGCCATTGGGGTTGGTGGCCTAATGGTAGAAGCAAAGCTTCTAAGAACACCTAAGGAGGAGGTCATGGGTTCAAATCCCACAAGGAGTGAAATTTGCCGTTCAAAAAAAAAAAAAACATAACCTTGAAGAAATAATATTAATCCTGATTTTTATATGGTGAGCCTAACGTAAAAAGAAGGTTAGCGTAAAAAGTTTAAGGAAGTTTATTACCCATAGATTAAATTAGATAATCAGAGGCACGATGGTAATTTCTTTGCGTCATTAAAGTTTCCCACTCATTTTTAAAATGGTCATAACTTTTTTCATATAATATTATTTTTTATAAAAAAAACTATACCATAAAAACAAGCTTTTCATCATCTTTCATTTCCATACCATATTAAAAAAAAAAAAAAAAAATTTGTTGGGTTGATAACTTGCGTTTTATTGAGGGTATACTTGCGTTTTAGAAACGCAAGTTATAAAACTCCTGAAGGGTTTCACTAGAATGCCAAAAGTTATAAAAGAATAAGAAATTAAGATCATGAATGCTAATCCGATTACCAGAGGCCAGACGATATAAATAACATAGAGTGATGTTAAACGACAAAATCAAACTTTCATAAAGTCCAAATCTTTGATCTTATAAGCATCAAGAACCTCATGGCATGATGAATATGATATAAGTAGATAAATCAATCCTTACATTAGGGGTGTTCAACGAATCGAATAACGAATTTTCGAATTATTCGAATCGAATTTCTCGAATTTTTAATATTTTTAGATGAATTCGTATTCGATTCGTATTCGCTTAAAATTCAATTTATTCGATTCGTATTCGATTCGAATAAGAAACTCGAATTCGAATCGAATTCAAATAAATTCGATTTAGTTCAAATTTATCATAAATAATAAATTGTTTTACTTTTAGTTTTAAAACTAATACAAACTCATTATTTTTAATATATAAAATACAAATCTACAAAATTGATAAACAACCATATGTCAAATACGGGAATAGTAAAAATTGTAGAGAGTATACTTTGTTAGAGTTTTGTGATGTATAAGGTAAATATGTAAAATATGGTTATGGTAAAAGTTGCAGAGACTATTGGTTCTTAGAGTTTGACCAAAATTTAGAAGTTTTTTTTTAATGTGTATATTTGTGTATATAATAAAGTGTACATGTGTATATATATTTAAAAAAATATACATTTACAGTTTTTATTCGAATTTCGAATCGAATTTAAAATCATAAATTCGTATTCGATTCGTATTCGATTTACTGGACTCGAATTCGAATTGAATCGAATTCGAATTCTTAATAATCGAATCGAATTCTTGGTAATCGAATTGAACTAAGTCGAATTTCGAATTTTTCGAATCCGAATCGAATTCTGAACACCCCTACCTTACATGGAAGAAACAGAGCTAAATTAAGCACTGTAATATTCAGATCAATGCAATGCAGGTGCTAAAGATCAACTTCTTGTGTTATTGAGGGTATACTTGCGTTTTAGAAACGCAAGTTATATCTGATAAGACGACATGATAAAACGACCTGATGAAATGCAAGTTATAAATGATAAAACGCAAGTTATACATTCTAAAACGCAAGTTATATATATGATAAAACGTAAGTTATATATAATTAAACGCAAGTTATATCTGATAAAACGCAAGTTATACCTGATAAAAAGATGTTAGTTATATCTGACAAAAATCGCAAATCGTATCATGATAAAACACAAGTTATCAACCCAACAATTTTTTTTTAAAGTATAGCAATAGGGTATGCAAATGAAAGAGGATAAAAAACTTGTTTTTATTGTATATTTTTTTTTAGAAAAATAATGTCGTATGAAAAAGTTATAGACGTTTAAGGGGGGTGGAACTCAACAATTGTGGGTTATACCTATTTTGCCTTTCTCCTTCTATTTTAGAAACTCAACATATAATTTTCTCATTTTAATCTCATCCATTGATTTATTTTGATCAAAAGCCCAAAATGTTTCTTATCCTTTTTACGGTAAACTTTTTTTACGGTAAACTTTCTCTTTTTAATATAGCCAAACCGTATTGCTTCCATTTGGCATTTTAACGTTGGACTATTGACTGTTAGAATTTTGGGTTATTATTGTATTATTTTTATTTTACAAAGAAACTGTTGTTAACTGTTTGAATTAAAAATCGTCAAAACCAAATTGTTAACATCCCTAAAAACCATAAGAAACTTCAAGTAGACTTGTACAAACCTAATACACACCATATATGATGAATTGATAATTATAGGTATATAGTTTTCAAGTAGACTTGTATAAACCTATACCATACCTATTAACATGTTTTAATACATGTCATGTTCATACTAACACGACTCTAAACTTTAAACCGTAAACATGCATAGATAGTTTGAACCACAAAAATATGTGACCGTCTATATGGAAATATTATACAATAGAAAACTCAATTTCAAGTCGAAAATGACATTAGAGGAACCGTAAGAAATTTCAAGTAGACTTGTGCAAAGTAACAAACACTAATATAACAGATTTGTTAACTTAAGCCTTACATGATATGATATGATATGATATGATACAACACAAACCGTCCAGTTGATGATCATAAGTATATATAGACTCATAACCATCATACTCCCTAGGTTTATTATTATGGTTATGGACTTTTAGTACCGGGGCCCATGCTCGGTGTACTAGCTAACTTCAGTTTTACATGACTAATAAAACTAGAAACCTGGTCATTGAAGCTATCATGGCTAGAGAACTTGGTCTCGACAACATCAGAAGGAGCTCGCGCCTTTTTTTTCATGGCATCAATATAGCTAGGGTGCACTTCCTCACTAGAAGACTTCTGCCCACCATCTCCATTGTTCTCAACATTATTTGAAGACAAATGGACAAAGTTTTTAAAGGGTTTAACCTCAAGAGGAACATGACTACCATTAGCTTTGGGGTAATAAGTGGTTGGCAGTGAAGGACTTGAAACATGTTTTAACTTTGGTACTCGTGAACCACGGATCAATTTACCAAATGTAGCTTGGTGTATCTTCTCACACCAACTCATATGACGACGCTCATTTGACTGATCGTTCGCCATGGGAATGTTTATTAATTATTAGTCTGATTCGTGAAAAACATTGAGTAAATGTACTGTTATTTATAGGGGCGTTGACAATGGGCGAATATGTAATGGATGGCTAGTCAGTATTCTAAACATTTGCTAATTATGCACGGATGAAATGTGTCGAAAGAAAGGTTTTATATAATCCAGGACTAATTTCGGTATCTAAGCATATTAATTTTCTATCAAACAATCATCTCTTTAATGTAGGAAAGGATATATGTTTTTATATGTAATATCAATCGATCACTTTAGAAAGAATTCATGCACCAAGATATAATATAATATAAAACAGATAAAATCTACAAAAGAATAAAAACATATAGAACAAAACTTTAAAAGTTGTAAGAAGTACAAAGTGTGCATGCACCATGTTCAAGATCAACTGTTGTGATAAGTTCAAAAGCCGCAGTCAGATTATATCCAGGCATAACCATTTTACCATTTTTAGGTACAGTAATTCCACTTTCTGAGTGACATCTGCCGTCCTCAAGTAAAACTGAGGTTGTCCTTCACGGGTAGCTCAGTTGGTGAATGGACTTGGGATCCCTTTTGGGTGTCCCGGGTTCGATTCCCACGAGGGACATAATGAGAAATGATGGATGATTCCAGGCAGTCACGAGTTCGAGTCTTGATCTCGCCCGGGTTTTACCAATCCTTCACCGTCGTGCCTACGGGCGGGTGAGGGGTTAGGTTTTCCCCGGTTTCGGGAACTGCATGGGCGGGCCTGACTACGCCAGCTCCCCGAGGTACGTATGGGCCCTCCATTGGGTTGGTCGTGGGGGTTTGTCCATAGTGTGAGAGCTCCCCTGGGTAGTCGGACAGAAATGTTTGTTGGCCGTTAAAAAAAACAGAGAGTAAAACTGAGGTTTGTAATTTGACATCATTTAATATGATAACTAAATATAAACCGAATGAATGGAAACTGGCAAAAACAATCACGTATGCAGTTCATAATAATGTGGAGATGAATTACATTCGGTAACTTGGTAACTTTAAACCGGTTCGAATTCTATAGGTTTGTTATCAGTTTTGACTGATTTTTTTACCAGGCCCTATTCTGTTTCAAACCGGTTTTAACTGTCTTTTTCACCAGTTTGGTTTGGTTTAAAATTTCAAGCATAGGAAACCAGCCAAAACGGTTCAAAATGTAACGATGCTAAAAAGATGAACATCATCGATTGCAACACCCTAGGCAAATCCTAAATCGACCGTGCGTAAGCGGTGTACTTGGTTCATAATAAATGTTTTGCCTCTTAATTTGGGCGTATTGGCTGTGGAAACAGATTAAAACTTTACAGTTAAGCTGGCTCAAGTGATAGTACCAGAATGAATGACCGTATGAGAAAGCTCCACTTAGGACAACCGAAAACAAATCTTATGAGTTTCTGGATGAGCAAGCAATCAAGGGAAAAACGGACAATATTGCTAGTACTAGAGGCTGGATGTTAGATGTTAAACCAAACCTATGGTTTCAGTCGTTTAGGAACCGATTTGTGTGTGGGCTTTCCGGTTTTCGAGTTTAGGAACCCTAACCCCTAAATCTTAAATCATATAAACCTTGTATATTTAACATTCAAAAGTAGTGTTTTTATACAAAGAATAAGATATATAATCGTCCGGTTTTTGTATCTTTAAACAGCATATATACCAGTCCCATCTTCAGGACTACCATCACTAGTTCCGGCTTGACTTCCCTTACGCGAAGTCTTCCTTTTCGTAGCAACCAAATGAAACTCATCAACTTCTTCATCAATATCCATCAATTCCACTTCTCCGCCTTTGAAAACCGGATGCGTATACGCATCCTTCAAATAATCTTTCAAATCCAACTGTGGTTCTGTTGCCCTTTCTAGTGTATCTTTTATCATTGCATCCTGTAATCAAGTTTAGTAATGTTAAAACATAAAGGTTAGTTTTGTCTTTTTACATGGTTCGTAAATCGTATGGTTAAAGATTTCAAACCTGTAATGGGAATTTTCTGAACGCAGACTCAAACCGGTTCTTGCAGAACTTATGGAACCAGAAGGTTAAGATCGGGAGTACGATCAGAACAGGCGTTGAGTTTGCTGCCTGTTTTGTGCTCAGCAGTCCTAACAATGATAACTGTGAAATTATTAAACCGATTATAATACGCCGATTAACATCTGGCCAAAAAGATGCTGCACTCTCGTACTTCTGGTTGTACACATTGATAATCTGAAAAACACCATTAAACAAATCCAACAAAACGGCGTGTTAGTAAAAATCATCTCCATCATCTAGAAGTTGCAACATGGCTCTTATGTTACCTGGTGACGGAAAATCAGATAGGCGAAAGCAAAAAAGATGATTATGAAGGGGAGGAGTATAGGGGTGACAGTGGAGTACACAAGTCCAAGTAGGAAGTACAACTGTAAACGAGGCTCGGTTATGGGCCATAGCAACGAGCCAGGGTCCATGGCCTCATCTCTGTCTTTTTCGGTTTTCACCAAAAAAATGTTTTTCAAGTGATACAATATCAATGGAAACACTCTCAAAACCTCTGCGGCAACACCAGCCCAACCATCGACCATAATGTATGTAATAAAAAACGTTGCTTTCATAGGTACCGAGACACCCACAGTTCTTGGAATCCTGCAATCGAGTAGCAAAAGCATGTTAAAATCTTGTTGCTACATGTTAGAGGTGACAATTTTGACCTCTCTATTTAAGAATGGGTTGATTTGGCTTCGCTTTTAACACATACTCGGTTGCTGACTTATTCAAGAATTCTTTAAGTTGTTCGAGAGCGGTTCCTGTAACAATACTTCCAAGAAACACGTTCACAAGCAAAAAAAGATAATACTTTGCAGCCGATCTTGCTTCCAAATCCGAAACAGCAAAATGTCCTTCCATTTTAGACATTTCCATTAGAATCATTGGAAGAATAAGGAGAAAGATCTTCAACACAATACCGGGAAGATATCCTTGAATGAAAGACTTTGCAGGTCCTCTGAACACGAACATGATCAAGAATTCAGGATTCAATAAAAAGATTTGATATTAGTAGAGATTATTTGGATATTTGAAGGTTCTACTTACTTCTCGATAAAAGGTTTTAAAAAGGGAAGAACTTTTTCGATTGATTCGATGTTGGCCAAAGTTTGAACAATGGCAATTGGGATCATGAAACTGAAAATGAGACCAAATAGAGCAGCAGCCATGACCAATTTTCGCACACTGAGCTCCACAAATGGTATGGCTAGGTTGTTCCAATAAACATCACGTGGTTCAGGAGCCCAAGCTGTGAGCCAACGGGTTGGGTTCCTAGTTTGTTGTGTTTGAGCACAAACGGCTGCACCCCATCGTGATCTGAACGAAACAAATGCAGCTGGGACAACAGCTTCCGGGTCACCAATTACCCGTTCTCGTTCTACTTTTTCCTAGTATACAAAATTATTAAAATGTAAAAATAAACTAAAAACAGTTAAATTTGAAAAAAAAAAAAAAAAAAGTGGGTCTAACAGGCTGCGTAACGGGTCAAGAGCAGATAACTTTTCAACACGGGCTGAAGAAATTTGTTTTGACTTTTGACCGGTTACTTTTTGATAATTATTTTATTTGACACGTTAAGGATAAAACATAACCCATATCGTTCCATTTTTTGAGTGAATGGATTGAAATGTCTCCTACTGAACATACTTGACGATCCAACTATGATGAAAATAAACATACGAGTCAAATAATGGACACTCACTTCTTTGATCAACTTGTCGATTTCATCATTATAGTAATCAATTGCATCGACTTTCTTTCCCCAAAGAGCCCAAAAACCTGTCTATACACATAACTATACATGAATTATAAACTTCAAAAGTCATAAAGAAATTCAAAACGTACAATAAGATATCGTTTAGCCACAGACCTTTGTGGTCGGTCTTTTGTTGGGTCTTCTCTCGAACTTATTGGTGTAATAAATAAGCCGATTTTTCAACTCCTTTTTCTTATCCACCATCTTTGCAAGCTTATTTGCATTGTACACCACCTAAGATTCAACAAATAAACGCATGTGTTAAATCCACACACAATTCAGATAAAAGTTTCATCATTAGACATACAATTGTAAAATACTACCGAACTTTTAAAACAGACCTTATGTGTAAGATATTGACCAGGGTGATTAACACGGAAGAAATGTTCAACATGTTCACTAACAGATTCATCGGGATCCGAGGGGACGTTTCTCACAATAACCTAAACAAGAAATAGAAACAGTGAAGACCTCATTAATATTATCAAGAAAATGGAAATGCGCACTCAAAACTTACAGTAAATTGGTCAGGGCGACGTTTTTGAGATGCAAGGAAATTCAACCTCATGTCTGTTACAATTTTGTATTCCTTATAAAGCATATAACATGTCCAAAATGTGAAGACATACGCCATTATTATATGCGCAGCTAATCTGATATAAATATAAGCAATGTTTCAAAGCTCAAACGCATAGATTAGGTTACTAGCTAATTGGTCAAGATGAGTTGAAAATGGAGCTCTAATGGATTGAAATTTAAAAAAAAAAAAAAAAAAAAAACTTTTTTAGACCTTTTGGATGCAGGCGGGATATTGGATATTGAAAACTTGTCTATCTCCCCGAAAGTTATATCTTTCATCTTAAGGCTCATAATACTGAAATTTCCACCGGTATAATTGATAGGTAACAGCACACCAAAAGCAAGTAGAGCAATGGGAACAAAGATTTTCAAGCTGCAAAGAATTATCAACATTATTAACTGAAAACGATAAATGAAACGATCATTTCATAGTAAACGGGTCAATTAGTGAAACAGGCCAAGAAAAGTACTAACCCGAGAAGATATATTCGAATGTACACAGCCGAATCAAGGCCTGCATGGTCTATAAGCTCAAGTTCTGGCATTTTTAAAGCAGCAGGGATCCAATTCAACAATCTTAGATACATTCTAACATCCAAATTGACAAAGTGTTTTACAAGAGGTCCCGAAGTGCTTGGATTTTCCCGTATGCCTTTGAGATACCATTTGGGGAAGTAAACGCGATCGTTCATGGGTTGAAGACGTAAAATTGCAAATGCCACCAGAAATAGGAATGCAGATAAACTATTAATGAAAGCGGAAACGGAAATATCCGAAAGAGTAGCCATTTTGCTTGTTGAAGATCAAATGCTACCTACAATTCAAGTGGTAAGTTAACATTTATATGAGAATAAATGAGACTTCTAATAAAAAAAACATGGAAAAAAAATGCTAGAGTGAGCTTTTTCTCACCATTGTACTTATATTGGTTCGTAGAGATTAATAACAAGTTAGGAATCAAACTCAAACCCTAACTTGACATATTTTTTCTGATTTTTTTTTGTTCCGTATCTAATGATTCATTAATCACAAAAAGATACATTTAGATAGTGGGTAAGCAGGCAACAAGTTGCGCCGCTATCCCCTTTTTAATCGCAAAGCCTATCCTGCTAAACAAAAATCCTTGGTTCTCAGGGCTCTACGAGTCGATGTGGACTTAATGTTTTGAGCCAAAAATATAAAGATCATACTCTTGTTTCTTGAAATACCATTAATAGTCCCATAACATTTTCTTTGACTTTTTTCCTTTCAACACAACATTAATATTCATCCATCAAGATGCAAGTGGAAATCAAAGAAACAAATACAGACATATAAAATAATAATAAAAACACAAGAATAGTCACATACCCATCTTTCTATCAAATCATCAGATTAAAAAAAAAATCTTTTGTTACACAAGAATAGAAGAATATATATATATATATATTTTTTTTTTGGTCAGAGACCTCAAATCATAAGAACCACATTCCTCAAAACTAAAAAAAAATGCATCTTTATGGGTATCTTGAAAATAACTTTACTGATTTTAATTAATCAATAATCATCCTCTTTAATACCTAACTAACCATCTACAGAAACTGAATTACAATCAGCAACCAAATACCAGAAAGAAACCCAAAATCCAACTTCAATACTCAACTAATTAACAAAAACATTAAAGGGTATCTAATAAACAAAATCTTGAACAACAAAAAGTTAAAAAGGAGTAAACTTTACCTTTATTGGTGGGCAACAAAATAGGATTAATACGATAAAATAATATTGTTTTAGCTTTATGTTTCTGGGTATGTCGAAAGAGTGTGGATGGAGAAGAAAGAAGAGCGGCAGCAACAGCCAACAAGTAGCTTAACCGTTGCTCATGTAGTTGGAATGAATTTATGGATTTTTGAAGTATCTTATACCACCATTTTTTTATTTATTTATTTATTTATTTTTTTTGGTTAGGAAGAAATTGTAGCCAATAATATAATGGCCGGTTTGACCCGAATATTTTATGCTTTTTATTATGTGTCGACATGAGATTATGCATAGTTGTTTTGAGTAAATTTTGTTATTTTTTTTCTTTATTGAGACGATATTGAGAAATAATGCTTTAAGTAATGATTGTTTATTTTTCTTTAGAGTAAATTGCCAAAATGGCCCCTCAGGTTTGACCCAAAATGCTTGTTTGGTCAGTTATCTTTTTTTTTGTGCCAAAAGAACCCCTCACAGATTGAAAATTGCCATTTTGGCCCATATTTAACAGAGTTTCTAACAAGGAACAAAAACTCAGTTACTTCTGAGGGGCATTTTCGTCCTTTCATGTTCTAATGTTTTAAAACCACGTTTAAACATATCTTCATCATCATTTGACCTTCTTCTTCTTCTTCCTCTCAATTCAAACCTAATTCCCAAATCATACATAAGTGTGGATTTCGTTTGTCTTCCAAATCATACAGGTTTCGATTAATATATACTATTGTGGATTTCGATCCTGAACACACGTATGATAGTATATATCATACAAACCCTAATTCCCAAATCATAGACGATGATATTCTGCAAATGTGGAGCTCCTACTATCATACGTGTGTCTTCCACCTCTGCAAACCCTGGTAGGCGGTTTTTCTGCTGCAACAAGAAGGGGAGGACCTGTGGTTTCGTTTGTTGGGCTGAACTACCCTTGGGTCAGATTCCTAGTACTAGCAATGATAGTGAAGAGAATGAAGAACTGAGACTCAACAACACAACATTGCAGACCTTGGTTGGGACTCTCAAATCCGAGAACAAGAAGCTGAAAACTTATCTATGGATGACTTGGTTTGTAATCATCATGTATCTTATCATGTTTTAGTTCAATGTAGGTTGTTTTGTAATGATAATAACTCAATGTATGGTGTTTCTTATTGTAATGATCAGTCATTGTTGAAGTTGTAATGTTTGTTTGCAAATGTTCAATTTATGTTGTTTTGTAATGATAAGGTTTGTAATGATCAAACAGAAACATATTAAAGCATACAAAACAGAATCCATTTTGACCCATTTGTAATGTATGTTTGCAAACAGTCAAAGACATTGCACATTGATCAAACAGAAACATACTAAAGCATACAAAACAGAATCCATTTTAACCCATTTGTAATGTATGCTTGCAAACAGTCAAAGACATTGCACATTGATCAAACAGAAACATACTAAAGCATACAAAACAGAATCCAAAACAGAATCCATTTTGACCCATTTGTAATGTATGTTTGCAAACAGTCAAAGACATTGCACATTGATTACCATTACAGTCATAGCAACATTGCACATTGATTACCATTACAGTCATAGCAACATTGCACAATGTACATTACATACTAAACATACTAGTCTCTGCTGCAACATTGTGCATTACAATAGACATCCATATTCCATAAACCTAAACCCTATACAGTTAAGACTTGCAAATCCTATACAAAAAAGGGGCATCATATATATATTCATCCCTGATCACTATATATATGCATCAATAATTTTTTGCAAATCCTATACAAAAAAGGGGCATCATATATATATTCATCCCTGATCACTATATATATGCATCAATAAGACTTGCAAATCTAGGTATTTGGAGCATGCTCCCATCTACCCCCTACTCGGCGTAACTTGAACTTCAGTGTTTTTGCAATGTCACCTAGTTCAGACAGCCTCTTCATCTTCAAGGATTGTCCATCTGATGTACCTTGATCATTGTCGAGTTGCATCTTTTCTTGTGACAACAAATGGCCACAATATTCAGCTAACCGATCAAAGGCATCTGGGGGCATTAGAACATTTGGAGGACGGGTAGACAACTCCATGATTCCTTCAACTGCCACCTTCTCAGCTTTGCTAAGATTGATTGGTTGCGCAGACGATGCCATTATGATAAGGGTTTAGGGGAAGAAAATGTGACACCCGGCAAATTCTGGTTAACAACGTTGTCTAGATGAAAGTCTACCTTAGCGAGTCACGCGTATATTGTACTTAACTGGGTTAGTTAAGTCGGGTTATGGTTCGGGAACTATCGGTCTAGTCTAGAAGATCATTGGATGTTGGTCTAGAGGTTCATTAGATGTCGGTCCTTAACCAAGTGTACAAACGGTGACGATTTGTAGGATCGTCAGGGCATACGGAACATACAAGTCTCAAGTCCCGGGAATTGGTGAACGAGTGTGAATATGTATATTTACAAGTGTTATGTGTTTACAATCATTATGTGACTTGTCGGTATGTGAATATGTGTTAACATATGTTAAAACGGGGTTTAACGCGCAAAACACACGAAACCAGCCCCTATAGGCGATTAGGAAGGCCTAATCGCCTATAAGGGAGGCGAGTAGGCATCTTAGGGGCGAGTAGGGGACTAATTGCATGACTGTTCATGCGATTAGGCCCCAATTGCATGAACTTACATGCGATTAGGACCCCTAATCGCGTGTAAAGCTGCATAATCGCGTGTTACGGGCTGGACGACTAAAAACGACTATAAATACCATACTTGACCTCATAAACTTCATTATACAAACCCTAGTCGTCCCATAACCCGCCCCAACACACACACAACCTCTGGAACGCGATTTTTGATCAAAACACAAGGTTTCAAGCTTAATCCATCATTCTTTTACAAATCTAAGGTTTGGTTTCCATCCATGCAATCTTATAAACGTTTTTATACAATCCCTAATAGTCCAGACCTGTTCTAAAACGGAAAAGCTTTCTGAAAATCGTTAATAAGTGTTGTTAATCGGATTTTAAATAGTATGCATGTGTTATGTGTGTTTATGATTAGAAAGCTAGGGTTTTTATGATTCAAGATGAAGGATTAACATGTTATTAGGTTAATTCAGAATACTAATGATATTATGATGATAAAATCTGAGAATTGATTATTAGGGTTATAGTTATGCATGTTAATGTGGTGTTTCATGCTATGTGTATGGCGTTTGGATTACATGGTTGCATGCAGGACTGATAATACGAGGTTAAATGAAGGATTTTGGGTTAAACATGTTTAGAATAGTTGTTGGGATGATATTGGGTGGTTACACACGTTCTGGATCTGATTTGAAGCGTTAAACGCGCGAAAAACCGGAACAGCAAGGTTACAGGCGATTAGCAATCCTAATCGCCTATATTAGAGGCGATTAGGAGGCCAATCGCCTATGTTTCATGCGATTAGGGCCTAATTGCTAGTTGATACATGCGATTAGCCCTAATTGGTAGTAGATACATGTGGTATAGCCCTAAATGCTAGTAGTTACATGTGGTATAGCCTAAATGCTAGTAGTTACATGTGGTATAGCCCTAAATGCTAGTAGTTACATGCGATTAGCCCTAAATGCTAGTAGTTACATGCGATTAGCCTTCCTAAATGCCAGTTGACCAACCTAAATGCTAGTTGACTTTTCCTAATCGCGTGTACTGCTGCTGTAAGTATAAATTAGCATTCCGAGACCCGATTTGACATGTAGGAACATGCTAGGAACCCCGTAACATATCTAATAACTTGGTAACATATGTTTGAATGTAATTCGGTGATACGTGAACTATGTGCTATAACTTGTTGTGCGTTAACGTATGTTAAGTGTGATTGCATGATTGCATGTTTGAGAGCGTAAACATAACACGGGGAGTCTCGGGTCACCAATGGGATGTCGAGTCTTGTACTTTGGGTCAGTTAAACAATCACGGTGTTTTCAAACGAACTTGGTTATGGTCTGGACATCTAGGGACTAATTAACCTGCGGGTTATTAGTCTAAGTACTAGTAACTGTCATATGTTAGGTCGCCGCTTTACGGGACTAGCATAGCAGCTGAGTTTACTCGTGTTAAGGAGTAACGCAACTTAAGGTGATTTTACGGCCCCTCTTTTAAACTGGTTTCATATTTTCGGGGGAGAAAACATGTGTTAAAACGATTATTTGGTAACTACTGTCATACTATGGGTTTCTATTGTGTACTACACGATCTTTGGAAGTCCCGGGGGGAACCATGAATGTGCGGGTTTGCACAACGGGGAAATGTGAATAGCGCTATTGGGAGTGACCAACCCCGCTCGTCGGCTTGGAGGGCCGGGCGAGTGCATATTGTCTCAAACAGGAACAACAGGAACAACAGGTTTACTTTTCGGGCGCAACATCTGGTATGCGAGTTAGTAATGGTTTTCCAATCGTGGTAGTAACAAAACATACGCCTAGCTAGCGTACACTGGTTTTCGATTTGTTATAGTATGGACAGGTTGACTTGGTACTTGGATACAAAACCTGTAAACTCACCAGCATTTTTGTGCTGACGTAAACTTTTACATGTTTTCTCAGGTCGCTAAGGTAGCACTACTGGACTAGGGCGCACGCGTCTGCACGGCGTCTAGTTAGAGTCGCATGGTTTTCATATGTTGAACGTTTGGTTACTTTTGAGATACTGTTTTGAATAAGCTTCCGCTGTAAATGGGGATTTTAAACTATGTTTTGAAATTGCATTATATTCATTTAGACTTGTTTATTGTGATCGTTGGTTTGGATCCTGGTTTGTCATGCGCCTCGCGGTAAAACTCCGCAAGTGGATTTTGAGGGTGTGACAGAAAAGCAGAGGAAACAGGGGTAGCCCAAGTGTGTTTGTGTAGTGAGTTATTATTATTAGTGTTAATAGAGGAAACAGGGATAGCAGAGGAAACATGATCAAATGAAGTTGGGGGCATCCCAATAGAGATCACGTCAGCAACTGACAGGAGCCGCCATTATTGTCAATTCAAGTCTGACACCAGGTGACGATTTTTCCGGCTAAAGTCAGCTCATGATTACATTATAATCAATTTCACCATTCAATGGTCTTAACCCAAAGTCTAAATCCTCACCTGGAACTTTAAAATAATACCTAAAAATGGAAATATCCTCATGTTTGAATACCCAAGTTCTAATACCATTCAGCATTGTTGAAACATTACTATCAACATAATCAATGAGCAATAATAACTTACAGTATATAAGCAGAGGATTGAAATCAACACCCTTGTCTCGAAACTTCCACATTATTGAGCAGAGATGAACGACGAGGATGAGCAGAGAGGAAGAAGAAGAAGAACTTAAACCTTAGGCTTTTATTAGGGGATGAAAATGAAAGGACGAAAATGCCACTCAGAATTAACTGAGTTTTTGTTCCTCGTTAGAAACTCTGTTAAATATGGGCCAAAATGGCAATTTTCAATCTGTGAGGGGTTCTTTTGGCACAAAAAAAAAAGATAACTGACCAAACAAACATTTTAGGCCAAACCTGAGGGGCCATTTTGGCAATTTACTCTTTTCTTTATTTACAAGTTGGTTTTTCTTTTATGGAGTTTCATGTGACTATGGAGAATTTTTTAACGGTAACTTGGAATCACTCATGGATTACTGGAGTATCATTGTGTCATTAGTGTTACTACGTGATTATATTCCACCACCAAGTCATCAAGTCACCAATTCGGGAGGAAACTCATAATTATGAGAAAACCTTCTTGTAATATTCGAATCCAGGACCTTATAGTTTTTAAGTCTTATCCTACCATCAAGATGCCTATACGGAGAGTATGTTAATTGCAAATTTGTAAACAAATGCATACAACCTCCTGTTATTCCTTGGTCTAACAAAGTACTATACCTTTTTGAATATAAAAATTGTCTAGTTATGGTTTTCCAACAAGATTTACTTGTATAAGTAATTATACAAATACCATTTGAATATACAATATGATTTTTTAAATCAAATTGGGTTGGATGTTTTTTTATCTTATGTTACATACCAAGTTAAAATAGTATATTTAATTAATAATGAAAGTGTATATTTGTTTTATTTTCACAAATAGTTCATCATCAGAATCACCACCATCGATATTGTTGCCTCTACCTTCGTTGTTAATCTAGTGAAACAAGTCCAATAATAATAGGTTTGAAGATATTTAAGTTTGAGTTTATTTATTATTATTTATCTATTTCGTAGATTGAATTTTATATAAAGATTATCATAAGTTTGAGTTTGGATTAAGGATTGTGTTTACTGTTTAGTTTAGTTTAGATTATGATAAGTTTGAGTTTATTTACAAGAAGTTGAGTCTTAAAAGACTAAGGATTGTGTTTAGTATTAATTGATGATTATGTTTTTTGTAAATGGTGTAGTTTTGTTTTCTAGTTCACAATAATTAAGAACGAGTTCGTCAATACGTTTATATCGTGTGGTGGCGTACTGGCGTGTTAAACTAATTGAATACAACACCACGTTTTAACACAACTCATGTTTAACATGTTATAAGTTTAACAGCAAACAATTTACAAAGTAATAATGCATAGTTAACATGAGAAAAAAAATATCAAAGGCGGTAATCTCATCTCGAAAACTTAAAAAGAAAAAAATAGTTGCGTCCAAATCCGGATAATTAATCATAACAAGGTAATCTCAAAACCTCAAATAAAACTCATGATTCGTGAATGTAAACACAACATTAAACTCAAACGTTTTGTGTGCTTGTATAACTAAAACTACTGTATTTGTGGTTACCTAAAGAATAGTTTGTGTAAGTTGATTGTGTGCCCATGTGATCGCCTTATGCGGGAAATGATTATAGCTTTCTTTGAGGTCAACCTTTAGCTGGAATGGCCAACTCCAACGGCAATCTTTAAGGAGCATACCAAGTCCAATTATAAATGTGTATTTTTATATTGGTTCTTTTCACAATA
Organism: Ambrosia trifida; assembly: GCA_028751855.1. Lineage (NCBI taxonomy): Eukaryota > Viridiplantae > Streptophyta > Magnoliopsida > Asterales > Asteraceae > Ambrosia > Ambrosia trifida. Next base: position 12,459,722 of record CM054125.1, read on the forward strand.
CGAAAATGTTTATCTAATTAAACCAATCAATAATCAAGTGCTCAGTACATTGATGTGCAATGCTAAGATGATGGGGTGTGAAGTCGGGAAGGGTGTCGGCATCCCACGTGGATCGGAATAACCCCCCCCCCCCCCCTTTCTACCCCACCCCTGAGTCGGTATATGGGCTATCGGGAATTCCTCACCGATCTTGCGGAGGCTTTCTTCTTGACTGTTGAAGGGGGAAGGGGGAGTACGCCTTTGGATAGGGGAAATATAGGGAATGGTGACATGACGCTGAGGTGGAGGATGAGGGAGATGGAGAGTATACCTCATAGCCTTGTAGATGATTACAATGCTAATATATTAAAGCAGCTATATAAAAAGTTATTTTATGAGCGAGAGATACGGTTGTAAAGTTACGATTGTATTATTAAACTATGTGTAATTGATCCCCACGTTGTGGTGCGGTGGTAAAGGTGTTGGGTTTCAAAGGGAGGTTGAAAGTTCAAGCCTCGCAAAAGGCAAAAAATGGTGTAATAAAAGGTTGTAAAAAATGGCGGAGGAAATTAGTTGTTCAGAAAAAATTAAACCATGTGTAATGGTTTTTTTAAATCATTACGTTATAAAGTGTCTATCACATTACTAGATCATTTTTTTATTTACTTTCTTTCATTATTTTCACTGCACCAAATTAATATATCTTACACTAGCTGATTACCCCGGGAGTGTCCCGGGGTTGAAAAATCTAATATGACTTAATAAAAAGGGATAAAAGAAGTAAACAGTCTTAACCACTTTTAATGCTAAAGAAAGTTGTTTTGATGTTTATACTACGAAAAGGGGCTCTCATGCTGCGTTCCCAGCAGATTAAAAAAATCTCAACCCCTTTTAATACTAAACATATCGTTATAGCACCTGAACATGGGCAATTCATATATGTAATAGTAGGTTTAAAAACATATATACTATCATAACACGATTAGTACTTGCCTATATATGATTAATAAATCACCTAAACACATGTGTTTTTTTTCTGCATGAACAAAAACTCACTAAAAAACTTTTTTTTCGTTTTTTGTATAGCACTATAGTGCTCGTTGGAAAGATAATAAAGCGATCGTTAATTTGGTGTAATTTTTTTTTTCAAAAAAAAATGTCATACATAAAAGTTACTAACATTTAAAAATTGTGAGTGGAAAATAATAAATAAAATAAAGATAAAAATATTAATTAAAATATTTGAAATTTTAAAATAATAATTAAACATTTAAAAATGTGAGAGGAAAATAAGGAAAAGATATTAATTAACATATTTGAAATTTTAAGATAATATAGATATAGATTTTATTTAAAAAAAGAAAATAATTTTTTTTAAAATTTATCTTTTATTTAAAATAATAAATTCAATACTATCACTTCAAAATGCCACATGGCACATTCAATGGGGGGTTAAGGCCTCAATTGAATGTCACATCATAAAAATTCAATTATTTTATTATAAGTTATAGATTATAGATCTGTTAGGGGGGACGGGGCGCCACTCGAATTGTCCACGGGTACCAAGTACCAGCACGGTATCATCGCCGCCATACACGCTGGTAGTGGTCTCGTGGACCGTTTTGCTGGTGCTTTTTACCGTGCTGGTACCGGCTGTTTTTGTGTTTTGTATAAATGCCAAGTTTTCATTTTACCCCCCGTATGTTTTAGTGTTGTTTTATTTTAACCGTTTGTTTTATGTTAACCGTTAAATAAATAAAAACATAAATAAAAAAGATTTCATTAAAACTAAAAAATTAAACATAAATAATATTAAACATAAAATAAAAATACATTAAAACATAGATAAAAAACTTAAAGTTGGCGCAACAATCGCCATGCTTCGACATGGTCGAAATCATTGTCGTATCGCGCTTCATACTCATAGTTAGTGAGGCCGATAGCCAAGTCCTCATCAAGCTCCGGATCATCCCTCACCGTTTGCTCGTATAGGGTGGTCCACCTCTCACACTTGATGTTGAGGTCAGCCCACTTGAGCTGGAGGTCTTGGATTGTCTTGATGGTGTTGCCGCCAACTTGCTCGAGGAAGTCGCTATAAACCCGATCCCAAAACCCCTCCGGGGGTGTAACACCCCAACCGATGGCGGAATCATCGAGGTGCCACGTAGTGACGATTGTTCAAAAGCTCATGGTACTAAAATGTAAATATTATTGAATAATCCAAAATTGTCTTACATGGAAATGGAAATTACATTGTCTAAATGAAATGTAAACATTGAAATAACTGAATTGAAATAAAACACTAAATGTCTCTTGCTAAAGCACTAGATCAAACTGCACCTGAAACATGTACAAAAATAGGTTTGGTCAACATATGAAATGTTGGTGAGCATTCCTAGATTTGATATATATAGTAGGTTAAAAAGTTATACAATTCAAGTGCAAGCTACAGTGCAAATATGTAAACTATGTATCATACAAATGAGCGAAATCAACCCTGTGACTGTATAATGTACTGTATGAACTGTAGTGTACTTATCCAATAAATGGATAAAAGCTTAACACTGGCCACGGATTCTCCGATGAAAAAGGGGGAGAATCAATCTAGGCGGGTTGTCAATCCAAATAGCGCTATCCAATGTTAAGGTCGGCTTGTACCATGTTAATGATTTCACTAAGTACAAATGTAATCCACATGTATTGTCTAAGCATAAAGCACGTTGTAAGCAATGCACATAGTACTAGAATTGTATTGTAAAAATGTAAACTTGTATTTGAAATTGTAATAGTGTACATGTAACACCCCAGAAATGTATAAATGCAAAAAGGGGTAGGAATACTCACTGTTCACGTAGTAACTTGAAATTGGACTGGACAACGAAATATGAATTTGAGATTACTCCCAAATGATTAACCTAAAGTAATTGATAATGTATGAGTGAAATAACTCTAGGATACATGTATTTCTAGGGCTTCGAATTGGGGATAAATGCTTATTTGATTAAATAAACAAATTGTTTATTAAATATAAGAAATTTTAGTAAATAAATAAATAAAAGTCTTTTTGTAAAATTTTAAGTTGAATATAATCACAACATGAGGTTTTAAGTATGAAAATAATTTTTATAAAATTATTTTCTTGAAAATAGAATATTTAATCTAATTATTTCAAATTGTCAAAAATATGATTTTAATATCAAAAAATATTAAAATCAAAGAATTTCTGAATTAAAAATTGTATTTCAGTTCTAGATAGTTAGAAATAATTTATATAAAATTTTGGTGTAAAAATATTGTAAAATGAATTTATTATGAATTATTTATGATTAAAACTAACAAAAATTAATTTAAAATATAAAATAAACGGTTTTTCTGAAATAAAAATATTTTCTGAAATGTTTAAGGACGTACAAGTTTAGAATAATTTTTGTAGAATTTTATAAAATCGTTTAGATATTTTTATTGAATTTTATAATTTTAAACGAATAAACTTGTAATATTTATTATATATATTAAATAAATTATTTTTGAAAAACTAAAAATTGGATGATGAACCTTATCAGTGGAATAGCATAAAATAAATTTTGTGGAATTTATAAAGAAGTTTTAGTATTTAAAACCATTTTTTAAAAATAATAATAAGTATAAGTATAGAAGAACTAACAAAAAAAATTGTTTATGCTAGGGATCGAACCCTGCACCCTTTCTGCATAAGGACACAAACCTAACCACTGGGACAACCCTCTGTTTTGGTTTATTAGCGAACATAATTGTTTTAAAACCATTGAACACGTATTATCCCCAATTTCTTAATATAAACCCTAGAAATTACAATTGAATAAATTAGACAACAATAACCCCAGAATCGTTGGGGTTATTGGTCGACTAGTATGCATAAACAAATCCACGTTTTTAATCGATACTTACAATGCTTCTATGATGCACGAACAACAAGTCAACGAAAAAGTCAACTGTCGTGGATTTCTTGTATAAAAGCGAATTGTTAACAGAAATTGGAGGTGAGGATATGATGTTCGGCGATTAGGGAGGGTATAGGCACGTTCAATTTATAGGTAAAGCTCGGATTGTATGATTTGGTAAGTTTGACTCGATGTGATGATAATGTGGGTAATTACTTTAAAATTGGTGTGAAGTAATGGTAATCGTACGCGTATTTGACTCACAATGGACCGGTAATTATGTTATAACAGAAATTAAAGTGTGTTTGAATATTAATCTGGAAGGTTGACCAGATTGAATGTTCAAGATTTGAAAAAAAGGAAACATTCCATACATGTTTGCTGCTGCTACTCGACACAGGAAGGAAGGAAAGGAAAGTGAATGTGTGTATTAATATAAAGTGCATCTGAATTAAACAACAAACAAAGTCTTGGCCTAGTGGTGGAAGCGTGTGCATGTGTGTAGCTTTGACTCGGGTTCGAGTCTCAGCGTGGAAATCTTTTTTTTGATTAAATCAGGAAGGGGAAGGCTGGTGATTGGGCCGGGTTTTCTGGTGGGCCGGGACATCTGTTCTGGGCTGCAGCTTAAATAGGAAGAGGGGGGTTTGGGCTGCAAATTAACAAGGGAGGTAGTATGTTAGGGTGTTTGGGCTTGGAAGATCAATTACAATTTTTGTTGTTTCCACAATATTGTTTTTATGTATTATTATTATTATTATTATTATTATTATTAAAATATATATATATATATATAATGAAGAAAAAAAAAAATGACGGATGTCACAGCATCCCCTACTTTTAGAAACTTCGTCCCGAAGTTAATAGTAACATAGGATTACGGATGCTTGGGTAGAAATTAAAATAACTGTGGTTTGGAAAATTTGGGTTAAGGTACGACGTAATTTATAGGTAACAAAGTGAATTGTTTCAAATGATTTGGATGGTAGGTTTGATAGGTGTGGTTTAAGAATTGGATTAGGTTCGTCTCGAAAGGGTAAAAAGAGTAAGAATCTAGTAAATCACTTAAATTGCAAGTTCAGGAATCCTAAAATAAATGTACGAGTTGATTGATTATAGAAAGACTAATGAACTAACAAGCAAACAGAGTTTGTTCCTGGTTCGACTTCCAGTCTCACTTTCAACGCATCATTAGTGTTTGTATACAGGGTGTACCGCAGCTAACCCACCACACCTTTGATACCTTGAAAACGTACTGAACGCCTACCCAAGAACTCCAATAGAATTTCACACTACCCTAATGTACCTGTAAATTCATGATTACGTTCCGGACCGGAATCATCAATTTACCTTACATTAAGGTTTTGCGTCCTTCTATGACCCCACCGATTGTTGAGCAGGTTCTATAGCCTCCACCAGCCGTGGAGTAGGTTGTAGGGCCTCTCCCGACTGTTTGAAAGGGCATAGTGACCTCTACCAATCGTTGAGTATGTTCGATAGCCTCTACCAGTCGTGGAGCAGGTTGTAGGGCCTCTCCCGACTGTTGAAAAAGGCATGATGACTTCTATTAAGTGCAGTAATTATTATTCACATAGGTTGCAAATTGATAGCATGTTTATGCAAGCAAGTTTGTAAGTACTACAACCATTAAGTGTAAGTGTTATCATGAATAATTAAATGTTTACGAGTATCATGAATAATTAGATGTTCAATGAATAGTCAAGTTAAAGGAAAAATCAAGTTTCATATAATAAGCAATGAAGTTTTCTTAGAAAAGCTCTGTAAGATCAAGTATCAAGTCTAAACGTTTCAAATAAATGTAAGTGCACGATTAAAATAAACGTAACCAATATGATAGATTACCAATTTGTGTTCGTACATAATAGTATGCAAGGAAATCTCTAGATGTTATATGCCTATGAGTATGTCATAATTGGGTACAAAATGATAATAAGATCAAGAAAATGAAAACACGAGTATCAAGAATAATTAAATGTCCAGTGAATAGTCAAATTAAGGGAAAATCAAGTTTCATAAACAATGATGTTTTGAGAAAATCTTGTAGAATCAAGTATCAGGTTTTTAGTAGTTTGATTATCATGGGTAACTAGTTCATGTGTGAGAAGGTGAAGGATATGAATTTAGTTCTTGAGAGGATGATGAAAAATCTTGAAGCAGAATCAAGGTTGTGAGCGATATTGAATGTGAAGATAGTTGATAAAGGGTTTATTTTATAGTAAGGAGATTATATAGCAGTGTAAATTTTGGGGTTTGGATCAAAGGTTATAATCAAGTGTATAAGAAAACATGATTGTGGTATATGCAAAATATTGTAAAAATTTGAACAAGTTGAAAATGGGTGAGTGTTGATGGAGAATCTAGAGACTAGATATTATACCAAAAAAATAAATATTTTCAAAATTTGGTTTTGTACATAAGGCAAAAGTTGTTAAATAGTACAAGCTAAGTAGGCTTTGTAATAGTTTAAAACACTATATAGAAAATCGTTTGTTACGTCAATAAATCAATTTAAGTTCGAGGAAAATATGTACTTTGTAAAGTTGCTAGGTAATACAACTAGTTTTAGAAATCTTTAGTTTGTGCTAAAGTATGAGGTTATAGTTTTTAAAATAAATAACATGTGGAGAAAAGAAATAATATGATTTGGGTAGGGTGTTGAATATTTAAAAAGTGGCTAAGAGGGTAAGGTGAAGTGTGATTGTGAAATCCATAGATGGTTATGAAAGTATGAACTTGTAAGCAATATATGAAAATCATGAAATACAAAATATTGTATATGAACCGAGAGAGTATTATTGAAAAAGCTTGCATAAAATGCTTGGAGTGCCCTTGTCTAGCTGTAAAGCCCAACAAGAACGTTGACTTTTCAAAGGAATTGAACCCAATGGTGATCAAAGAAGACGTGCTTTAGCCTATAAGTGGACACTCACTCCAGGAATCCCCAGGTAAGCATAACAGGTCCGTAAATGGATTTATGCGCTATGCTTGCCTATGCCAGAAAACCCAGTGTACAGGCGTCCACCCTTCCAGATTGCACGTGTCCTTATCACACTCATTAAAGTTCAACAACTTTGAAGGAACAAAAGTAAGAGTAGGCATTATGCCTAAGAGTGTCTTCATGAAAGGTACTGTCCCTGTTCCATGATGATGTAGACTTTCCACTCCCTGTAGGACACCATCTTTATGCACCAGGATGAAAGATGAGGAGAAAGGAGAGAGAGAAGGAGGGAAAGATAGAGGAGGGAAAGTAGAGGGAAATGAGGATAAGGTAATTCAGAAAATATTATGCATGAAAGTTGAAGTTCGGTTATAGTCTAGGCTGATTTCATCTAGTAACCTAGTTCCCTATAACCATGGCTCTGATACCAATCTGTAACACCCCAACCGATGGCGGAATCATCGAGGTGCCACGTAGTGACGATTGTTCAAAAGCTCATGGTACTAAAATGTAAATATTATTGAATAATCCAAAATTGTCTTACATGGAAATGGAAATTACATTGTCTAAATGAAATGTAAACATTGAAATAACTGAATTGAAATAAAACACTAAATGTCTCTTGCTAAAGCACTAGATCAAACTGCACCTGAAACATGTACAAAAATAGGTTTGGTCAACATATGAAATGTTGGTGAGCATTCCTAGATTTGATATATATAGTAGGTTAAAAAGTTATACAATTCAAGTGCAAGCTACAGTGCAAATATGTAAACTATGTATCATACAAATGAGCGAAATCAACCCTGTGACTGTATAATGTACTGTATGAACTGTAGTGTACTTATCCAATAAATGGATAAAAGCTTAACACTGGCCACGGATTCTCCGATGAAAAAGGGGGAGAATCAATCTAGGCGGGTTGTCAATCCAAATAGCGCTATCCAATGTTAAGGTCGGCTTGTACCATGTTAATGATTTCACTAAGTACAAATGTAATCCACATGTATTGTCTAAGCATAAAGCACGTTGTAAGCAATGCACATAGTACTAGAATTGTATTGTAAAAATGTAAACTTGTATTTGAAATTGTAATAGTGTACATGTAACACCCCAGAAATGTATAAATGCAAAAAGGGGTAGGAATACTCACTGTTCACGTAGTAACTTGAAATTGGACTGGACAACGAAATATGAATTTGAGATTACTCCCAAATGATTAACCTAAAGTAATTGATAATGTATGAGTGAAATAACTCTAGGATACATGTATTTCTAGGGCTTCGAATTGGGGATAAATGCTTATTTGATTAAATAAACAAATTGTTTATTAAATATAAGAAATTTTAGTAAATAAATAAATAAAAGTCTTTTTGTAAAATTTTAAGTTGAATATAATCACAACATGAGGTTTTAAGTATGAAAATAATTTTTATAAAATTATTTTCTTGAAAATAGAATATTTAATCTAATTATTTCAAATTGTCAAAAATATGATTTTAATATCAAAAAATATTAAAATCAAAGAATTTCTGAATTAAAAATTGTATTTCAGTTCTAGATAGTTAGAAATAATTTATATAAAATTTTGGTGTAAAAATATTGTAAAATGAATTTATTATGAATTATTTATGATTAAAACTAACAAAAATTAATTTAAAATATAAAATAAACGGTTTTTCTGAAATAAAAATATTTTCTGAAATGTTTAAGGACGTACAAGTTTAGAATAATTTTTGTAGAATTTTATAAAATCGTTTAGATATTTTTATTGAATTTTATAATTTTAAACGAATAAACTTGTAATATTTATTATATATATTAAATAAATTATTTTTGAAAAACTAAAAATTGGATGATGAACCTTATCAGTGGAATAGCATAAAATAAATTTTGTGGAATTTATAAAGAAGTTTTAGTATTTAAAACCATTTTTTAAAAATAATAATAAGTATAAGTATAGAAGAACTAACAAAAAAAATTGTTTATGCTAGGGATCGAACCCTGCACCCTTTCTGCATAAGGACACAAACCTAACCACTGGGACAACCCTCTGTTTTGGTTTATTAGCGAACATAATTGTTTTAAAACCATTGAACACGTATTATCCCCAATTTCTTAATATAAACCCTAGAAATTACAATTGAATAAATTAGACAACAATAACCCCAGAATCGTTGGGGTTATTGGTCGACTAGTATGCATAAACAAATCCACGTTTTTAATCGATACTTACAATGCTTCTATGATGCACGAACAACAAGTCAACGAAAAAGTCAACTGTCGTGGATTTCTTGTATAAAAGCGAATTGTTAACAGAAATTGGAGGTGAGGATATGATGTTCGGCGATTAGGGAGGGTATAGGCACGTTCAATTTATAGGTAAAGCTCGGATTGTATGATTTGGTAAGTTTGACTCGATGTGATGATAATGTGGGTAATTACTTTAAAATTGGTGTGAAGTAATGGTAATCGTACGCGTATTTGACTCACAATGGACCGGTAATTATGTTATAACAGAAATTAAAGTGTGTTTGAATATTAATCTGGAAGGTTGACCAGATTGAATGTTCAAGATTTGAAAAAAAGGAAACATTCCATACATGTTTGCTGCTGCTACTCGACACAGGAAGGAAGGAAAGGAAAGTGAATGTGTGTATTAATATAAAGTGCATCTGAATTAAACAACAAACAAAGTCTTGGCCTAGTGGTGGAAGCGTGTGCATGTGTGTAGCTTTGACTCGGGTTCGAGTCTCAGCGTGGAAATCTTTTTTTTGATTAAATCAGGAAGGGGAAGGCTGGTGATTGGGCCGGGTTTTCTGGTGGGCCGGGACATCTGTTCTGGGCTGCAGCTTAAATAGGAAGAGGGGGGTTTGGGCTGCAAATTAACAAGGGAGGTAGTATGTTAGGGTGTTTGGGCTTGGAAGATCAATTACAATTTTTGTTGTTTCCACAATATTGTTTTTATGTATTATTATTATTATTATTATTATTATTATTAAAATATATATATATATATAATGAAGAAAAAAAAAAATGACGGATGTCACAGGGGGGTTGTTGGACCCTTCCTCCCGAGGGAGTTGTTGAATCTCCGGATTGTTCGACGCATCCTTGTGGCTAACCACAACGGCCATCTCTTCCTCGTCGGTCCACGGGTTTATTTTTGGTGTGTTTGGTTTTTTAAACCGTGGTAAGTTGTGACTTTTAACCCCACCGTTTGATCACTTTATATACAACGACGGTGCACGGTTGGAATAGTGTAATTAATTTACTGAGCGTTTGGTGAGCAAAATTCAATTAACTAGACGGTTTCCAAGATAATCACTTAAATTTGGTCAACCGTTTGGTGGGGTGGTTGAAATAATAATATTAATTGTTAAACCGTGTAAAAATGTAAAAAAAAAAAGTTTGGGTATTAAAATGAAAATGAATAAAAAGAATTAGTGGAGTGCTGTCTACAAAAAGGTGTTTCAGTGAAGTGATGTGGCAAAACATAATTGGTTAAAATCAGTGAAAGTAAAAAAACTTTACTACAAGCACCCCTTATGCTCTTAGTACATATGTGGGTCATTCATTAATACTAGTATAGTGCCTGCACGATGCAGCGGGGAACACAAACACTTCTAAGGGTGTATATGGTTCGGTTAAGTTTGATTATTAGCCTCAACCGAAACTAAAATCAAAAGTCATCAATTAATCAATCTTATTAAACAATTGGTTCCTTGGTTCGGTTAGTATAGATATTTAATCTAACATTGTACATCAAAGCTTAAAATATTAATATATTTAACATCTGTTAGTACATATGTGGGCCATCAATGAATAGATTTCCAGCTTTAGTTGGATTTAGTTTTCCTGTGTTTTCACACGGGATTTCACTTAGTACTACTTATATAATAAAAGAAAATAATTAAGGACACATGCCATTCATTGGAGCCATCTACTTTTTGGTTTTTCTGCCACCTCCTCTACATATTATGGATAAAAAAATACGTGGTATTAAAAAAGTTAAAAGTTAAGATCAGGTTGAAAGACATAATATTTTAAAAACAACTTAACAAAAATTCTGAGTGTTAGGTTAATGCTTATTTTTTTTAAATACATATCTAGACGAGTATGTATGTTAATAAATTACATATGATTTTATTCTGTTAATATAACATACAAGTTTATTCAACTATGCAATGCATATGTTTTTTAAAACATATTGTTTATTATTAATTACTAGTAGGAATGTCCGCGTGTTGCAGCGGGTGCATCTGTTTTGCCCCTCGTGCATCGTGTTTGTTGGCTATTCGTTATGATTAAATAGAAAACAACGATGTATAAAATATATGTTATTAAAAACTGAAACTCATAAATATATCTTCTGAAAATTTTAAATGGATACATAACAATAGGCCGTACTATTCCTTGCAACACCCTTAGATTGGCCCACGTCTTTCGGTGGGACCCTTTTAATGTATCTCGAAAACAGATAAGTATGCCATCGTAGAGCGGTGCTTAGCGTAGTGAAGTGGCGTTGTATCTCTTAATGACCATAAGATTGTAGTGGAAGTGATGTAATTACTAAAATGCAGTTTGTAGTGTGCAACATATTTCTATTATTTTAGGGCACCCGCCAGATGCAACGGAGTCAATGATTTGCATAGATGCTCTCGTATTATGTTAGTTTGACAAGCGTCGTAACAAATATATTGGACCAAACAAATTAGTAATCAATATAGTTAAAACTACCAAATCGATTGATAAGAACTTGTCTTCTTTTGGATATGTAAACAATTGGTGACTTCGTGAGATCAGAAACTTAAATTCTATTCCTAGAAACTTATAGTAGCAGAGAAAACAAAAAACCACCGAGGAAGACGATGACGTTGCTCATGAAGCATCTCTATCATATTTGCTTGTATAAACGTCAAGCCTACATATATCACTCACTTTAATGGGTTGAAAGGTGTCATGGGTTGGGTGTGTTGGCAAACTTCAAGCCTGCATATTCATTTGTGTTCAGAAGTGTCACATCATACCATCCTGCAACCACATAAATTTAAAAAGAAAATATAAATTATGTATGTGAAGAGTCACCATATTATTTATATACCAAATACATGACCACTATTTATAAGGCTATAACAATGATACAAATATAATAAAGACATGGAGGTTATGAATGTAAAGAGTCACCACATTATTGTTAATTTTCTCATCAATTTTATAATTATGTTTAAATTAATTTCTTCAACAATTTAATATTTAATTAGAAAGACAATTTTACCCCTTAAATGACTTCAATAAGCATTGTACTATAAGCAATAAAGGTTGTATTTACTTAAATTTTGTGGGTATCCTTCACTGATGTTTTATAATATAGTATAGAAGATAAAGATTCGGGTTGATTCATTAGCGTGTGCATGAATTTATGGCTTTTTGATTTCTTATTTCTTAAAACAAATAACATAAGTAATTAACACATAGTTATGTTTTTGTTTTCTCTTTATGCTAGCGTTTAATTTATTTTATTGATTAGAATTAGAACTTAAACAATATACAATTGCCGAAATCAAAATAATATTGTGAACCACACTCCATACAACGTTTAACAAGAACATTAAATATATCAACAAATACCTTAAAAGTCTTAGAACAAATATAGTTTACGCATAGATCGAGTTAACTATTTCATGGCGTTCAAGGAGACCATGTTGATTGAAATTGAGGAAAGTCTCCATACCCTTCTCCAACCATCATCTCCATCATCTGGCCTTCATGTCCATTTGTTCCCTGCAACATCAGTTTTCATCTCATGTAGTAAGTGGAAGTAATATTTATAATATATTAGAAACATATTAGCAAATCTAGAATGTTATATTTATAATTTTGTCCATTTTATTTAGTTAACAATATATATGATTCAAGATACACAACTTCTTAACAAGGATAGTTAGGAAAGCCACCTGTCACCTTCATAAGGGCCATATCATCCAATTCAGTAGAGTTAAGGTCAATGGGTCATAGAACATGCTGGCTTTTGAAAGCTTCATGGAGAGAAACTAAAAATGCACAAAGAAGAGAAAAACTGTACTATTGTTTGTTTATTGTTTTAATTGTTAGTTTCACAATTAAATTACCTCAATTTGATTCTGCAACGTTCCAACATAGTTGATTATTACATCAAACATCACTGGCATTTCTATTGTCTATAGCAATTAACTAAATTTGAATGGAGCAAAACAATGATATATTATGAAGATAAATTTTTGTAATTGTCAAAGAACATATGAACAAGTAGAAAAAAATGTATATATGTATATAAAGATTAACTCATATCTTTATACCTTGTAACATCCGGGAACCATATCTTGCAAGCGTCTTAACTTCTCATTGATTTTTTTCTCTTCTCATCTAATGAAGACATAATTTTTTTGGACAAAACAATGTTTCAAAGCATGAAATTAGCTCTAAGATTTTGTTTGGGGTTATGAAAAGACTATTAGCATTCAAGAAATTGATTATAATGAAGTATATATAATAATATAAATGAGGGGTTGAAATGTCTCACATTTAAGAAGCATCATAGGTTAGGTTGTATTTTGTGTTTTAAAAGTTGGACATAAGGGCATAATTGGGATAAGATTTTAGGATGTGAGGTATTGGATTATGTTAAATTTACTAATCTACCATCCTAAGTGTCTTAATAGTCACAAGTATGCCAATAATACCCTTAATTTTTTTGCTTAAATATATTGTACATCTTTTTTGTTAAGTTGTATGGAAGTGAAAATGACTATCTTAGCCATCACTTCTCATTAATAAGATAGTATAGATATAGATAATATATTAATAATACACAAAATTGTAACTTAGTATATTTATATACAATTCAAACCTGTAAATTGCTTGTTATATTATGTTAAATTTGTGTTGTGTTGAAAATTCACACCCATAACACTCTATGTTACATGACAACATCTAAAAGTCTTTTGTGGCCTACCCACAACAATTCGCCACTCACGTTTCTACGGGTTTTTGTTTGGCGTATGCGTACGAAAAACTGTAGTACTAAGCTTATACAAGTAAATTAATTAAAAAGACCGTTATAGAAGAAACTACATGAATTGGTTGTGGCGTTTAACTTAAACGAAGCATTAAAATAAATATATACGCTATTTTTATATGTTAAAGTTTTATTAACCAATAAGCTGGATTATAAATAGGCGACAACATCTATCAACTACTCCCCAAGCCTTTGTCGTCATTTAGTATATAAATCTACTTTTGATTATTAAGATACCCTACTCTGATGTCCGATGTCCAGTTATGACACCTAATCACCCTATTTTGTTGTTTACGTCTATTTTACTACTTAAAATTGGCCCACTAATAATTTGTTAAGTTTAAAGAGCCAATTACGAGTGGGTCAATATTGTTGGACCAATTATTGTTTTTTTTACGTTCAACGAATCAATTCCGAGCATTCTCGGGTACCCTTTTGACGAATCAAGTACTCGAGAGTACCCGGGTCACCAATTGCCACCAATTCCCGGGGAAACCCGACCACTCACCCGCCCGAAGGCACGACGGTGAAATAGTCGGTAAAACCGGTCGGGATCAGGACTTGAACCCAAGCCAATGGCCGGGTCATCCCTCATTTCCCATCCACCAATGTCCTCCAAATGTAGCTAGTGAGAATTGAACCCAAGCCTCCCATAGGAAACTTTAGGCTCTCAACCAACTAGGCTACAAGTGTTGGACAAGGACCAATTATTATTAGTAAGCTTAAATCCAATATACGTAGACATAGCCCAGTTTGAGATTACATTAATCTATACTATACTATAATGTATGAGTGAGGGGTAGTTTAAGATACCCAAAAGTTAAGAACTTATTTTTCATTAATAACCCTAAAATGGGGGTAAAATAGTCATTCATACATTATTTATATTTTAATACCCTATCTTATTTACACTTTAATCCCTTAAACTTTACTTCACTTTTGTTTATTTAAATTATAGTTAAACTTCTTTTCTATATTTTAAGCAAACCAACCCCCATGATTTTAAATAGTCATATTTTTTTAATACGTTTATACTTTTATAAAAAAATTACATCATAATAATGAGCATTTTATTATCTTTAATTTGAGTATAGTATTGCTATTTTTTATTTAAAAAAATCTTTATGTGCTAAGTGATTAACGATATATAGGAGTGAGCAATAACTAAACCGTTCACCGAAGCCAAACAAAAAATCTGACAAAACTGAACCAAAATCTATTGAAAACTGAAAACATCCAATTTAACTTAAAATTGGTTATCGTTTTCTTTTTGTACCATTAGTTATCCCAAATTAGTTAAACTGAAACAGACCCATTAATATATTCATAACAGTATGCCTGCACGATGTGGTAGGAAACACAGACACTTCTAATGGTTCATGGTTAGGTTAGGTTCAGTTCGGTTATAAGCCTCAACCGAAACAAAAATTGACATTATCGGCTTATCAATGTTGTTAACCAACCAGTTAATTGGTTCAGTCTATTTGGTTAGATTGTCGTTTTTAGTTCGGTTTAGTTAATTTTGGTTAATAACCAAAACCAAACGTTGGTTTACATTTTGCATAGAAGCATATGAAATGAAGGTGTAAATAAATGCAATGGATGTATAAAGGATATACATGTATGAATGGTTCAGTTTTGGTTTGTTAATTTTGGTTAACTTAGGGTACAAAAAAACCGATATTTGGTTAACTCGGTTTTGGTTAATTTTATGTTCGGTTTTGTATGTTTTTGTTCGATTTCGGTTGAGTTTCAATTATTGTTCACCTCTAGATATTGTTAATCACGTAAAAACTCAAATTTTTAATTAAAAGTATATAGCGAATTATACTCTAATATGGTTTGAAGCGGAGTAGATAGGTTTATGAATTGTAGTGGTGGTATAAATAGAGGGGGGTTTTAAAAATTTTAGCTTTTATACCCAAGCCTATAAACGAACCGAATGTTCATTTAATTTTAACTGAACACGAACACATAATCAAACACATTTTTGTGTTCATGTTCGTTCATTAAGAAATTTGTCATGTTCTTGTTCGTTTATGCTCGTTTGTTTAAACCTAAATGAACAGTTCAGCAACGAACATAAACGAACGTTCACGAACATAATAAATGTGAACAAGTTTGTATTACTGAAAAAACTCAATTACTAATTGGTTATATATTTATATAAGTAGCTAAAGCCCAATTTATTTTGTATTTATGTAAATATAACTACGTATGTAATTAATAAACTTAAACAGGCATAAATAAACGAACATAAACGGACGTTCACGAACATAAATGAACAAACTCAACGTTTGTTCATGTTCACTCATTTAACTAAACAAACAAACTTTTTTGTTCGTGATTGTTCGTTTATTAAATAAACAACATAAACGAATTTTCCGCCGAACAAGTTCACGAACAGTTCATGAACATTCGGTTTGTTTACAGGGCTATTTTTTTGCCTATATTTCATGTATTTATACATCAATTTCATGTACTTCTAGGCAAAAGAATTTTAGCCAAAGTTTGTTTTTGTTATTCACCAAAATTAAGTAAACCGGACTAAAACCGAAATCGAACCAAGGAACCAATTGTTTAATAAGATTTATTAATTGATGACTTTTGATTTTAGTTTCGGTTAAGACTAATAATCGAACTTAACAGAACCAACACACCCTTAGAATTGTTTGTGTTTCCCGCTGCATCGCGCGGACACTCTACTAGTATACAATTACATATATTGTTTGAACTAAATGTTTCACCCCCATAAAACCACCATCTTAATATAATAACATTAATACCTTTAAAAAAAAAATATATATATATATATATATAATAACATTAATTATATCAAGAATAAATTCAACACTAGAGGATGACTAAAAATATGTCTTCTTTTAACCTTTTAGCATCAACAATGCCTAGTGCTCATGAACTACCACCTCAGATTTTTCGGACAACAATAACTACACCCACATCTCTCCTATTCCCTTACAATATCTTCAAACCTTATCCATGGTCCCATGGATGGTCCGTGAAGGAAGCTAAGTAATGTTAAATAGTGTGTTTTAGTTATATTTTAAATCTCATTGCTGTAATATATTGCATTGTGTTTTAAATTGTAGTGGTTGGTGTTTTTCAAGCCAAAAAAACCCAATACATCATTTCGAAATCCTAAACATAATGTCTACATATCATTTCTTAATCTTTCTTATACTTTTCACACAATATAACATTTATACACGAAACTAAACATACAGACAAATATCTATCATTAAAAAAATAACCTTGAGAGCATATGTCATTGTTGCCGATTACGTAATCAGTTAATTAAAAACATTTGCATTTGCACACGTAAGACTATCAAATCTAATTTTACTGATTAATTATACTACTGTCTTAATAAAATAAAAGTATTGCTATTTTCATTTCTTTTATACACAATATGTTTTTTTTTATTTTTCTAATAAAGAGATTATTACACGTGTTCAGCTTATCTATTTATGTCATCATGCATACACAATGATATGGTATTACATTAGAATATAATAACAGTGAGACATAATAGGACGTAAAATAATAAGTACGTGAATATATCGACATGGACACGTATGCACTCGCTAGCTTCTTTGATCTAAAATAAAATCCTTTTCAGACACAGTGCTTATGGAAGAATCGAGTGCACACGGAGAATACGCATTTCAGGTAGGCCAACACGGAATAAGACACGTCACGTAACAAATATTAGACATGACCTGTTTTTAATTATTTTATTATACATACTACAATATACATACTACAATTTGATTTTTGATGAACAATAGTTTTAAGTTTCAATTTCACTCATTATACTATTAACTAGTGTGAATGCTCGTGCGTTGTCGCTGGTACTTATGTTTTTTTTTGCCGCATGTTGTGCGTATTGACTTCATTCAATTTTCAAAATAAATTTGGTGGCCGGGAATTCAGGAGCCGATTTTATCAACGTTGCCCCTATCCGACATAATCAGTAAAGTCGATTGTTTCTGATTTAATTCAGTGCAGTTCGGTAATTATCACCACAACCAATAAAACTTACTTTGCATAATTTTTATCGTGCTTGTTGTAAACTTGATTGTAAGGTAGCGTTTGGTATGATGGAATGAAAGGGGGAATGGAATGGACCATTACAAGGTAATGAAAAATAATGTGTTTGGTTGGCTAAAGGAATGGAATCACCCATTCCACAAGGCATTCCATTCCCTCAAAACCATTCCATCCACCCCCCATGTTTTTTTTTTCATTCCATCCCCATTCACCCTTTACTAACAAAAGCATAACCCACCACCACCACCATCCACCACCACTATCGCCACTACCCACCACCACTATCGCCACCACCCACCACCACTATCGCCACCACCCACCGCCACCACCGCCACCGCCACCCACCACCGCCGTCACCACCCGCCGCCACCGCTGTCACCACCCACCACCGCCGTCACCACCCACCACCACCGCTACCAACCACTACCTTCACCTACCTACCACCGCCACCACCCACCACCATCGTCACCACCCACCACCGCCGCCACTCACCACCGCCACCAACCACCACCACCACCCACTACCTTCACCCTCCCACCACCGCCACCACCCACCACCGTCACCCACCCACCACCGCCGCCATACAAAACCACCCACCGCCGCCTACCACCGTCATCAACCCACCACCACCTACCACCGTCACTCACCACAATTTCCTTTACTCACGACTACCGCCGCCACCCATCACCGCCGTCTCCTCCACCCACCACCGCCACTACTCACCATTGTCACCCACCCACCATCACCGCCATCCACCTCCACCCATCGCCACCGTTGCCGCCACCCACCACCGTCGTCGCCACCACCTATCACCGCCGTCGCCATCCACCACCACGCTACCGCCACACACCACCACCTACCATCACCACCACCACCGCCATCCACCACCGCCACTACTCACCATCGTCACCCACCCACCATTACGACCATCCACCTCCACCTTCCACCATCGCCGCCACCGCCACCGACCACAGCCGCTGCCGCCCACCACCGCCGCTACCCGCCACATATCACCACCCACCATCACCGCCACTGACCACCACCCACCACCGCCACTAACCATCGATTTTATTCATTCGTTTTTTTTCTATCCAACAACACAAAGTAATGTTTTGTTTCATTCCCACATGGCAACCAAACAAGACATGGAATGGTAATGATCCATTCCATTACCTCGTCCATTCCATTCCCCCATCCATTCCATTACCCCATACCAAACAGACCCTAAAAGTCACAAATGATTAACTCGTCTTTCATTTCACTATAGTTGAAAATATCAGTTTTTTAATATTAATGCACAAACTTTTGTTTAATTTTTTACTTAACAAAAAAAAAAAAAAAAAGGCATGAATGGCTATAGTTAACTGCTAAAATTTTCCACTGTTTTACCAAAATCCAAGAATTCAAAAAAGCATTAGATTTGTAAACTACAAAATGTAAATCATGTAAGAAAATGAGAACCTCATTATATTATATTATACTTATATTTATTTATGGTGTAAATGAATAGTAACTTCGTTACACCATCAATAAATATAATATAATAATATACATCTTTAACCATATAATCATATTATAAATTTATTTCTATTTAGTAAATTGTGTTCGTTAACATAACACACAATAAATACACAATTATGTATACAATATATATATATATATATATATATATATATATATATATATATATATATATATATATAGGGTAGGGTTAGCATACAAAAGATGTGTTTTGTGAGAAGGGTAAGAAATAAATATGGCTATTAGATCATATAATTGGACGGTTAAGATTAAAGAAGTGGCAAAAGTGTAAATTATGTTATAATTTTAATAACTAAATTAATGGTGTGAGGGTATACTTGTAAAAATACACCTATTTAAATTAAATAATCTACATTATTACTCATCAACCATCAATTATTGAGAGCAAATTAAGGAATTTCTCTCTCTATCTATCTCTCTCTCTAACCCCATATTCATTCCCCTCATTCATTTACCTCAACCCAACACTCATTTTTTTTAATCCTTCCATCATCTAGGTAGGTTTCAAACCAGAAAACGCATCAACGAATATTATTATTAGTTTTTGTATACCACATGGAAAAAGTGTCTTGATGTAGTTTTGCTTTTAGTTTGGTTTTGTTTATTAATGGTTTTTTTTTTCAAAAGAAAGATCTTTGAATAACATTTACCAATTTAAACTAGTTGGTATCTCTACTTTAAACTTTGACATTTTATTTTCTTTTTGCGCGTAATGTTAAAACACAATGTAAAACCAATGTAAAACACGATGGGTTTAATGTTTAACCAATAGTGTTAAAACACAACGGGTCTATGTTAAAAAACGATAGTCTTGTTATTGTTTGTGTGTTTTATGTTTAAACGATAGTTCAAACAATACTTGTTTTGTGTGTTTTACGTTTAAACGATAGTGTTGATTTTTTTTTTTAAAACACAAACGAATTTGGGTTGGTGATAAAACACACTGGATTATTGAGACGATGGTGATAAAACACAGTAGATTGTTAAAACACAAAGTTGATCCGATAGTAGTAAAACACACTGGATTGTTGAGATGATAAAACACAATGGATTGTGATAAAACACAATGTTTATCTCTTTAAGGAATCGAAACAATGCAAAGTGATTTTAGATAAAAAAAAAAAATAGACATTTGAATTGTATAAGCAACATGTGTATATTAAGATGAAGTTTAAAAAAAAAAATCCTATAATTACTCCAATATTAATGAAAAATTTCATGAAATCGTTAAAACCAAAAAAATATCTTGGCATTATTAAACTTAAATCCCTAAAATCACTCCTTAATTATAAAAGATTAAAATTTAATAAATTATTAATTATTTGAGTCTAATTACTTTTGTATCCTTTACCATATGGACACTTGTCATGATGAGAGTCTTTCTTACCCTTCTCACAATATTTAGTTTTTGTATGGGAACCTTTATCTATATATATATATATATATATATATATATATATATATATATATATATATATATATAGGGTTAGGATACTTTGAAAACCCCTATGAGTTGTGAGAACCATGGAAACCCTTTTGGACCTTTGATCTTGAGCATTCAATGGTTGAGATTTAATCTAGGAATTGTTTTGTCATTTTGTGAATTATAGAATCTAATTATAATTTGTAATTAAAATAATATGCATAAAGGGTAATTTGGGTATGGAATAACATTTGTTTCTCTCTCTTCTGCCAACACCATCAGTCTCCATCATCACTTTTTTACAAAATTTTCACTCTCTTTCCAAAAAATTGCAAATAATACTTGCCACTAACTCAAACCAAATTACACCAGTGTAATAAAACGAAAAACATAACCAAATTACAAAATCTTGCAATAAAACTTGCCACTAACTCAACCAATTACACCAGTGTAAGAAAACGTAAAACATAACCAAATTACAAATCCACCAAAAAATATAAGAAACCTACATCTAAGCTAATTCTACAAAAATCTTGTCCACTAACTCAAGCAATTACACCGGTGTAAAACTGTTCAACTATTTAGATCCTGGTCTGCACAACATAACAAATTAAATGAATTAAAAAATGAAGTTATTTAGTGGAAATTATTTCCACAATGTATCAATTTACACCAGTGTAAAAAAGGAAACAAAATACTTACAAAATACCATAAATCTATCCTAACACAATTAATAAAATCACGAAATCAAAAACGTGTTTTACGTTGGTGTAACCCCAAAATGTTTATTAGAATGCTATGCAAAAAGCACCAAAAAAAACCATGTTTACGTTGGTGTAACCCATTAGTGATTGAACAACAAAAAAAACCAGTTTACGTTGGTGTAACACAAGTGAGGTGAACAACCCAAAAAGGATGCACATCTTTTTTTCTGAATCTAAAAACCATGTTTAAGTTGGTGAACCCAATAATAATAATAATAATAATAATAATAATAATAATAATAATAATAATAATAATAATAATAATAATATACCTGCAAATCATCTTCTTCAACAACATTCATCACCTTCTTCACATCATCATCGTCGAACCACCATCGAACCGCCACAACCCACCATCACCAAACACCGTAGCCCCTCCCCCGTCACCACAACCCACCATCGAAAACCCCATCACAGATCGAAACATCTGTTCAGATCCCAAAAACATCACCATTTCAGATCTGTTTAGATCCCCAAACCCACCACCATTCAGATCTGTTCGTTTGACACCCATCGAAAACCCACCATCAAAACCACCACCATCGAACCTCCTGTTCACCACCATCATCAAACCCTTGTTCACAACCACCCATCGAACCATCGTCTTCCATCGTCTGGACCACCCATCAAACCCCCCACCCATCCTTGGTGTTCTTCATGTTTTTAGAGAGAGAAGAAAAGAGAGAGAGAGAGAGAGAGAGAGAGAGAGAGGTGTGTGTGTGTGTTTGTGTGTGAGAGAGGTGAGAGGGATCTGCTTATTAAAAGGGTATTGGGGTGGGGTGGGGTAGGGTGGGTGGGTAGGGGAGATGTTATTTGACAAAAATGCCCCTCATTATAATAATCCTAACTAGGTGATGTGTCACGTTATTATTGGACTATGGGAGTTCTCAAGTTCTCGCAACTCAAAGGAGTTTTCAAAATATCCGAATCCTATATATATATATATATATATATATATATATATATATATATATATATATAGGAATGGGTTCATGTGAGAACCCCTTTGAGTTGAGAGAACTTGAGAACCCCCCTACACCAATGATAATGTGACACATATACCCCATAACATTATAATATAGAAGGGTACAAAAGTAATTTATCCCACCCTACCCCACCCACACCCCACTCCAAACCTTTCTTTTTATAATTAGAAATCTGATTTTTTTTTAAATAAACACACACCCCCACACAGACTCTTCTCTCACACACACCTCTCTCACACACACCTCTCTCTTTCCCCCCTCTCTCTCTCTCTCTCTGTCTCTCTGTCTCTCTCTCTCTCTGCCTCCCTCTCTCTCTCTCTCTCTCTCGCTCGCTCTCTCATTTAAAAAACAGATAGCAGATGAAGATGGTGGGGGGTTTTCGAGGTGTGGGGAGGGGGGATCTGAACGTTGGGGTTTGTGGGTTCGAAGACAGCAGATGAAGACGTTGGGGGGGGTCGGTGATGAAGGCGGAGCACGGTGGGTTTTCGTTGGGTTTGGAGGTGATGAAGGCGGAGCACGGTGGTTTTTCGTTGGGTCTCTGAATACAGATATGGGTAGTTGGGGTTCGGTTGTGGGTCCGATGGGGGAGGTGGTGGATCTGCGGTGGTGGGGGCTGGTGGAGACGAAGATGAAGGACGACCGGTGGCGTCGACGGCGGAGGACGGCCCGAGGGGGAGGAACAGGTTTGTTTGGGTTTTTTTTTTAATTATTATTATTATTATTATTATTATTATTATTATTATTATTATTATTATTTTCAGTGTTAGGGCAAGAAGCCACATGTGAATTGAAGAGAGTAATGAAAGGGGAGAGGTGCAGGGTGTCTTACATTGCCGTCTGAGTTGTTGATGGTCTTTATTTTTGCAAGAATTGGATGGAGGTGATGGGTTTTTTTTGTTTGGTGGGTTTTTACATAGATGTAAAACAGGTGTTTTGGTGAAGGCGATGGTGAAGAAGAATGAAGATGAAGGTACGTTTTGGTATTTTACATAGATGTAAAACAGGTTTAAGGACTAATTTAGGCTGTTTTACACAGTTTCAAAAGCCCTGACCAAATGATGATGATGTAATGCATAGAAGTTTTGGTTGATTTTATATTTTGATGTAAAACATTTTTCGTTTGTTTTAAATTGATTGTATGGATGTTTACATCGGTGTAATATGATTTGTGGGGCATTTTACAATTGTGTAATACGATTGTATGGATGTTTTTCTTTGGGTTTTACGTTGGTGTAAAGTAATTACACTAGTGTAAAATAATTAAACTGTTGTAATACGAATGCAGTAGTTTTGTGTATGGTAGATTTACATTGGTGTAAAATAATTACACTAGTGTAAATGATGATAGATTTACACTAGTGTAAATATTTACACCAGTGTAAATCATCTTCAATGACTTTATCTGATTATTTGTTTTAAAAAAGTTAAGAAATTAAAAATTAAATACATTAAAAAAATATTGTTTTTAAATAATTGAATAAAAAATATTATAGTTATTATAATATTTTTTCTTTCTCTTTCATTGTGTTTTTACTAAAACACTCTTAATTGTACTTTATATTATTTAATCCACATGTGAAGACAAAAAGGTTATCATGTGAAGACAAAACCATCAACTTTTAATCTCAACCATTGGATCCCTAAGATCAATGGCCTACAATGGTTCCTATGGTTCTCTCAACTCATCATGGTTCTCAAAATAACCCAACCCTATATATATATATATATATATATATATATATATATATATATATATATATATATATATATATATATATAGGGTAGGGTTCAATTGAGAACCAACCCTTAGTTAGGAACTTTAGGAACCAATCTCATCCATCCATCTTCAATGGCATGATGGTAAATATGTTAAACATTAATTAACTTTTTAATTAAATCAAGGGGTAATATTATCTTTTGGTATGTGAGTATTAATAGGTTATTTAGTATACATTGTAACTGACAAAAAACACAACTAATATCATTTGTGCGTACAAAAAAATTATACTGTACGATAAACATTAAACAACTATACGTCAGTGTATATTCATATTCCAACAATTATACATCAGTGTATATTCCAATCATTACTACAAAAACATTATACTGTACGATAACATTAAAACAACTATACGTCAGTGTATATTCATATTCCAACAATTATACATCAGTGTATATTCCAATCATTGCTACAAAAACATTATACTGTACGATAAACATTAAACAACTATACGTCAGTGTATATTCATATTCCAACAATTATACATCAGTGTATATTCCAATCATTGCTACAAAAACATTATACTGTACGATAACATTAAAACAACTATACGTCAGTGTATATTCATATTCCATGCACTCACACGAACTGATAGGTTGGTCTTATCAAGAGTAACCTGAAACAAAGAAAAAGGTTGTTTAGCATATACATCAGTGTATACATACAAATATACATCAGACCCCAATAAAATTGATGCTATAGAACAATGTTTAGTATCGTCATATTCAAACAATTATACATCGGTGTATAGTCCAATCATTGCTACAAAAAACATTTTACTGTACGATAACATTAAACAACTATACGTTATTGTATATTCATATTCCAACAATTATACATCAGTGTATAGTCCAATTAGTACTACAAAAACATTGTACTGTACCATAATATTCAACAAATATACGTCAGTGTATATTCATATTTCAACAATTATACATCAGTGTAAAAGTCCAATTACTGATACAAAAAACATTCTATAGTACCATCAAATTCAACATATATACATCAGTGTATATTATTTAATAATAATAATAATAATAACTATGTATAAGTCAACAAAACAATTAAATAAACAGTAGGTGAGATTTAAGTAAATAAACTATTACATGGAACAGTGACGATGAGGATCAGATGAGGATTGAGGCGAATTTGGGATGAGAAATTATGCTTTGTGAGAATCTGCCATTGTGCTTCACTGTCGGTGTTGGGATGGACCGATTGGGTTGGTAATAATAATAATAATAATAATAATAATAATAATAATAATAATAATAATAATAATAATAATAAGATGATGATTTCGAAGGAAGGAGACGGTGGTTAGGGTTTGGAATTGGGGTTTTTTTTAGAGAGAGAAAGTATAGGAGAGAAGAGTGGTGTGAGAATGGTGGAGAGAAAGAGATGGGGGATTTTATAACTTTTTTTTAAAATTAAAATATAAAACATAATTGTTCAATTACCATCCTACCCTTAGATCAAGATTAAAAGATGAATGGCTCAGATTGGTTCCTAAGTTCCTAACTAGTACCTTGGTTCCTAATTGACCTTTTTCCTATATATATATATATATATATATATATATATATATATATATATATATATATAGGTATAGGTTCCTGTACAAAGTACATTTTTTGTACAAAGTGTGAGAAGTCTATATAGTCATTGTGTTTTAAAGTTTGGCTATAATGTTTTTGATTCCTTTTGCATTGATTTATATAGAAAAGCACCAAACATTACAATTTAAAACACAATCAAATGTATTCTAGACATTAAATTTAAAACACACTGATTACTATCTTCGTTGGGTGTTTTAGATTGCATGTTGAGAATACATTAGTTAGTGTTTTAAATTGTTAATTTTTGTGCTTTTCTATATAATACTATGCCAAAGGAACATAAAACATCATGCCTAAAATTTAAAACACAATGCCTATATAGACTTCTCACACTTTGTACGAAAAATACACTTTGTCCAGAAACCTCACCCTATATAGGTATATATATATATATATATATATATATATATATATATATATATATTTCCTGTATCGTAAACTTAGGGGCGACTCTTATGGTGGCCCGTAATTCTAGGGGCAAACTCTTTTTATAAAAAAATTTATGTGTGTGTATATTTTTAAATAGAAAACTCATTTAATACTTAAATTTTGACCCATTAAAACTCAAATCTTGTTAATTTGTTAAGTAACCCATAACACATGTATAGGCCAAATACCCATTTTGCCCATTAAAACTCACTCTAATATTTTGATTTTGCTAATTGCTATATTACTGCTATAACTTTGATCGTTATCCATAAAATTTAGTTTAAATTATTTAATTCGTTAAAACCTAAAGA
Organism: Ambrosia trifida; assembly: GCA_028751855.1. Lineage (NCBI taxonomy): Eukaryota > Viridiplantae > Streptophyta > Magnoliopsida > Asterales > Asteraceae > Ambrosia > Ambrosia trifida. The sequence continues at coordinate 12,486,559 of CM054125.1, forward strand.
ACATATTTTTTAGCGTTTTGGATAGCATACGTAAATCCTCTGGGATGCCTCAGCGTAATTAAACTGCACCAATGAGTGTTATCAAAACCAGTATCGCTATTTCTTTTTATAATTTTTGTTAACATGCATCGGTATTCTTTTAAGCAATCACATCTTTACTTTTTTATTTTTATCTTTTGATTAAACAGGGAAACCTGACATGAAATTAAATCTTACACTGCTATAAACCTTTTTTGTAATAATATATTTTTTTATATCCCAGAACCCGGGTTCAACTTTTGTCAAGCAAGATGCCTTCTCTGAACTGGGCTTGCTGACGGTTAAGTATTATATGTGACCGGGTGGGTTTGTAATTTAGCAGAAAAGAGTCCAAGAACCAAGGTCCAAGAGCCCAGATTCTCATGAATATGGGCTTGAAATTTTGGCTTGCATATTTATAAGATTTATAAGATAAAAGTTGAAGATTTTGCATGTACAAGATTTGGAACACCCCATCAATGTGTTAGAACTTTGAGTGGGCAAACTGGTCTAGTAACCGACTGGTTCGTGTCAATGGACCAATTCAATACGTTAAGAAACCCAGGGCGCAAAACTAGATCAAACAAAGATGATAAAGAAGTGCCACTTCGAGGACAAATACATTGTTGATTCGTGGCTTGACCATACGATAGCGACGTCGAATGGAAGATCAACGAGTTTAATGGAACTCCAAGGCTATAGAAACGTGACGAACAACTGTTTGGCAACCATACTCCCTTTGATGAGAAAGGATATTTTTCAGGCCAAGATCAAGTATAGAGGCTATTGGATAAGTGAAATAAATTGTGTAAGATTTTTAATAACATATTATGGCTAAACCTCAACACAATCAATTTCAACACTTGCTAAGGGGCTGTTTGGTTGATTAAGTGCTGAATCATTAAGATGGTCTGAATGGTTAAGAGGCTTTGAATGGCTAAGAGCTGAATCATTCAGCATCCCTTATTAGCTTAATGGTTCAACACTTAATTATTCCATTCAGATGCTGAAACAAACAGTTTGAATGCTGAATGATTCAGACCTAAATGGTTAAGAGGCTGATTAAGAGGCTACCAAACAGCCCCTAAGTTAATCTTTTTTTAACAACCTCCATATTTCCAAGTCCTCTAAATTTTTACACTTTTTATACTAATAATATTATCGTAAATTAGCAAAAGCAAGGCCGAGGTCGGATGCCGAACATGACGTGGGATTCGTGGTGCAGATTTGATACGACCAAAATGTAATAAGTTGATTTGCTGGGGTTGTTTGCGGTTTGTCTTTTTTGTTTTTGTTTTTCGGTTGTTTGTTTTGTTTTTTCGGATTGTCATGTTCGGAGTTCTTGCTAGCGTCTTGCTAGTGCGTTTTTAATAAGAGTTTTGTTTGCCGTTCAAAAAAAAAAAAAAAAGCAAGGCCGACCAATTAATAAGCCTGTCTGTCTAGGCAAGAGCCTAGGACACCCAATTTTATTTTATTTTTTTTTTATCGAAAGTTTGTATTGTTTTGGGCCCAAGAAATCTGCAATGATCTCTTTAAGTCCACAAATAGTGATGACGTGTGTCCTAAAACGACAACGTTTAGACCTCTCGTCAAAAAGATAAGCAAAATAAATTTGATTAAGAGGTTGCCTGACTTAGTGGAGCTGATATAAGGCAGCTTACCTGCCATATGGAAGCCTCAGGGCAGAAAGCAAACAGTAAAAAGTCTTGGAAATGCAAAAAAGGGATTTTGGCTTATTATCATGGCAAGGGACAAAACACCACACAGCTCCAAGCCTTGCATTGGAAATGATAAAAGCTGAAAACATCCTAAAAGGGAAAAGTCTCACTGCTGGGAACTAAAAGAGGGTCAAACACATCCAGGTATGGTAAGGAAGCTACCCTGAGGGTGCTCCTGGGCAGAATTCGACTGCCTATATAAGGAGGCCCTTGGGTAGACATTCTACACACACTTCTCACTCATTCTCTCTACTCTCATACTCTCTACTTCGTTATTTTCCCAACTCCAAATGAATATGTACTTATTCTCACACCGGAGTCCAAACGCAGGAGGCTCCTTCCTGCGTTAAGGCTAACGGTGTCTGCTACCTTTGTGCAGGTCTCTTCCAGGAACTTGAAGACCCCTGATCCTACAACCAAATCTAAACCTAAGCTTAAAACCTTAATCTCAACCTAATATACCATTAACCTATAATCCTAAACATCTCCTAACCTAATACCGGTCATTTTCCTTGTTGTAGCAACAAGTGGCGCCCACCGTGGGGCTGTCGCTACTTTGAACAAAACAGTTGAGAGTTTCTACAGTCCCATTTGTTCCTAAGTAACCTCCTTTTGTGATGACTGGTGGAGATAACCGCCTAGGAGGGGGTCTTTCAGAAACTCCGGCCACTAGCCACACCTCAGGTGATGCTTCTGGCCATGAAACGCCTGGAACGGACGGACAACAAGTCGAACCGTCTCTAGGAGACATGCTCAACTTCCAAACGCCGCCATCCTCAAGGGCTGTTAACTCGTCTCCTAGGGACGACTTGTTATTTTCAGTTGAACGAATGGATATCACCCCGGAGGGAGTACGAAGAAATTTCTTGCAACTCCGAGACCTCCTAAATGGTTATGTGCGAGAGGAGAGGTCCAGAGGAGTCAGGGTCAGGTTGTCCTATGACGAAGAGCCTGTTGTCACCCTCTCACCTAACCCTCCGTTGTTGGGAACCACCACCTCACCAGCAACCCAGCGTGACTACACTAACCCTCACCCCTACTTGAACAGTCGAGGGGACATTTACTCAGGAGGAGGAGGTCCTAGCAGCTCTACGCTCTCTCCGGGGACCTCAATACCACTCTCCTATGAAGAAGCTTTAAGATCGTTACCATTGGCCAGCAGTGCCGTAGCCAACTCCCTTGTGGGAGCAGGAAGTCTTGCCGGAGGATTCGTCGTTCCTCCAGGAGCTATGTATCCTAACTACTCACAATCTCAATACTTCCCCATATGGCCGGGAGGATATCCCTGGCAGTATCCCTCACCTTTGAACCAAGTACTAGTAACTCCCCCTGTGGGAGGGCAGGGTCCCATGACCTCCCAACCCTTGGTTCAAACTCCTGTAGCTGAGGTTAGAGCAGAAGCTACACCTTCGACGCCGTACCAACCTAAGTCGTTAGAATGCTTTGCTGAACACATCGCTCATTTCGATTTCCCCAACAAGATCAAAATGCCAGCTAATGTGAAGACGTACGATGGCACAGAAGACCCATATGACCACTTGAACGTCTTCTCTGGGGCAGCCACTGTAGAAAATGCCGAGTGCTGCCACATGTTCATGCAGACCTTGGTAGGACCAGCTCGCCTATGGTTCAGTGGCCTACCGTCTCGGAGCATCTCCTCGTTTGATGATTTAAGGAGAGGATTCACCTCAAACTTTAACCCCCTCAGGAAGTGTACCAAAGACGCCGCCATATTGCATCAAATCCAACAAGGGGAGCATGAAAACCTCCGTAGTTTCATCGAAAGGTACAAGAGGGAAGGTCTGCAGTATAGTGGTGCCACCGAGAAGATCCGGGTGTCGGGATTCATGGGAGCCATTCGTCCCAAGAAGTTGCTAAGAAGATTTCATGAAGATGTCCCCCAAACCATGGAGGAGGCTTTCGAGAGAGCAGAAGCCTTCCTCAGGGGAGAAGAAGCATTAACTCGGCAAGACACCAGGAAGAGGGATCGAGGAAGCTGGAGAGACAGCTCAACAAACTCCCGGAGACCTCACTTTCAACCTTACAATGAAAGACGATCGGGGAGATCCTTTGACAACCAAAGGAGTGAAGAAAGACGACGGTCCCCAAGGGCAGGAAGGTACCATGATAAAGAAAAACAGGTTTTCACCGTTCTCACCAAGACCCCTCAGGAGATACTCTCCACAGAGGAAGTCAAGTACACCTTTCGACCTCCCAGACCCTTGTCTAAGCCAGCTAACAAAAGGGACGCCAGCAAGCACTGTGCCTTTCATAATGATACATGGCACCACACGAACGACTGTTACCAGCTGAAAAAGAGGATAGAGGAAGCTGTTAAGTCCGGGGAGCTGGCTCACCTAATCAAAGACATCAAAGGAAGAAGGGACGAAGGAAAGAAAGATAAGGAGGTCAACATGGTCAGGCTTGAAGGATCCCAGCAGGCAAAGAAGCCTCGCACTGAGCCTTGGAACAAACAGTACATTTGTCTTCCCCCTGCTCCCGATGAACTGATCGTCACACCGGTAATAGTGGAAGCTGAACTGGATGGCTTCCCTATAGATAGGGTGTACATTGACTGCGGAGCCTCGTCAGAGGTGATGTATGAACGGTGCTTCGAATCCTTGAGCCCGGAAATCAAGTCCAAGCTCAGACCATCCGACGCCTCACTGGTGGGTTTCTCAGGGGAACGAGTACATCCCTTAGGGAAGCTCACGTTAAGCGTCTGTTTCCGAGACGGAGACCTATCAAGGACAGAGGAGCTGACCTTCTCTGTTATCAGGTACCCAACCAGTTGCATTGTCACCTTTTCTCTGTCAAGGACAGAAGAGTTGACTTTCTCTGTTAACAGGTACCCTTCGAGTTACAATGTCCTTATCGGAAGAATGGGAATTGCCACCTTCGGCGCAGTAGTATCAACAACACATGGTTTAATGAAGCTACCCACCCCTAATGGAATTGCAACCCTGAAGCCAACGGCAGAAGCTCTTTTGATAGCCTCCATAGAAGAAACCAAAGGCCTTAGGGAGCCAGAAACACCAAGCAGCGGTCCCATCCGGGAAGTCAGCATAAACCCTGCCTACCAGGAGCAGACCATCAAAGTAAACAATCTGCTTCCTGATGAGATTACGTGTGAACTAATCAACCTTTTGCAGGATAATCAAGACATATTTGCTTGGTGCCCCGGGGACATGACTGGTGTTCCTAGAAGCATGGCTGAACACTCTCTTAATATAGCTCCCTCATACAAGCCGGTCGTCCAAAAGAAAAGAAGTTTGGCCCCAGCCAGGAGCCAGGCTGCTTGTCAGGAGGTGGAGAAGCTGGTTAAGGCAGATATCCTCAGAGAGGTTCAGTATCACTCTTGGGTAGCAAACCCGGTCATGGTTGCCAAACAAGATGGATCTTGGAGAATGTGTGTTGATTTCAAGGATCTCAACAAAGCCTGCCCCAAGGATTGCTACCCCTTGCCCGAAATCGATTGGAAGGTAGACTCTCTTACCGGCTTCCAATACAAGTGCTTCTTAGATGCCTACAAGGGGTATCACCAAATTCAAATGAAGCAAGAAGACGAGGAGAAGACGGCCTTCCACACCGATAGGGGAATCTTTTGCTACAAAAAGATGCCCTTTGGTTTGAAGAACGCGGGTGCTACCTACCAGCGGTTAGTGGATCAGGCTTTCTCAAAGCAAATTGGGAGGAACATGGAAGCCTATGTAGATGACCTGGTCATCAAAAGCAAATCAGGGGAGGCAATGATCCAAGATATCCGAGAAACATTTGACAACCTTCGAAGAATAAACATGAAGCTTAATCCTGTTATGTGCTCCTTTGGGTTCGAGGAGGGGAAGTTTCTAGGCCATATTGTTGGAAAGCAAAGCATTAAGGCTAACCCGAGCAAGGTCCAAGCCGTCCTTGATATGAAGTCTCCTACCACAAAGAAGGAAGTGCAAAGCCTCAACGGTAAAATCGCTGCCTTAAAACGTTTCTTGCCTAAGTCCGCGGAAAAGTCCTTGCCTTTCTTTAAAACACTAAAAAATTGTGTTGATAAGAAAGATTTCCGCTGGACAACTGAGGCAGAGGCTGCCTTCCTGGAACTCAAGAAACACATAGCTTCCCTGCCCAAAGTGGCAGCCCCTGAGGAAGGGGAAGTAATAACAGTTTATTTGTCTGCAGGGATGGAAGCAGTAAGCTCAGTGCTCTTGGTAGATCGAGGTAAAGAGCAAGTTCCGGTCTACTTTGTCAGCAGGGCCCTCAAAGACGCTGAAGTCAACTACACTCCCATAGAGAAGCTTGTGTTGGCACTCGTACACACTGCTAAGAGAGTAAGGCGGTACTTCCAAGCTCACCCAGTAAAGGTCATCACAGATCAACCCATACGATCCATCTTAGAAAAACCAGAAGATTCGGGAAGATTGGCCAAGTGGGCCATTGGTCTAGGGGAGCACAAGATAGAGTACCTACCAAGGAGAGCTTACAAAGGGCAAGTATTTGCTGACTTTCTCGCTGAGTTACCCATCCTGCAGGCAGAAGAAGAGATGAACGAGGTCGAAGAACAGCCTGACCTCAAGGGGAAATGGTGTCTTTTTACTGATGGAGCCTCAAGTGTAGAAGGTTCCGGGGCAGGTCTTGTCATCAAGGACCCCCACGGAACCGAATACACTTATGCCCTCCGTCTAGACTTCCCCTGCACTAACAATGTTGCTGAATACGAGGCCCTCCTGGCAGGGTTGAGATTGGCAAAAAGTATGAAGGTACAAGAACTAAAAGTCTTCGTTGATTCAAATCTGGTGGTCAAACAAGTAAATGGAGGATACACAGCCAAAGAGCCCTCAATGGTTAGGTACAAAGACAAGGTCAAAGAGTTCATAAAGGAATTCAAAGTCTTCACACTGGAACAGGTGTCAAGAACAAAGAACAAGCAGGCAGATGCCCTCAGCAAGCTAGCCTCCTTGACGTTTGCTCACCTAACCAAGAAGGTCCTAGTCGAGGTGCTGAAAGAACCATCCATCGATGACAAGGAAGTACAAGATGTCGTCACCGAAACAGACTCCACATGGATGACACCCATCATGTCCTACTTGAAGGAAGGGAAGCTACCAGAAAACGAACAAGAAGCTAAGCGATTGGTTATGAAGGCGAGACAATATGTAATCGAAGATGACAAGCTCTACAAGAAGGGATACTTGGCACCCCTACTAAGGTGTGTAGGTCCCAATCAAAGCAACTACCTCATCAGGGAGGTACATGAAGGTATATGTGGCATGCATGCCGGACCTCGCTCTGTGGTGTCAAAGCTCATGAACTTGGGCTATTACCGGCCTACCATGCATAAGGATGCCTTTGAGACTATCCGAAAATGTGAAGCTTGTCAACTACAAACACCTGTGAAGACCAACCCCAAGCATGATCTTGTTCCCATCATCTCGGCATGGCCCTTCTACAAATGGGGAATGGACATTGTGGGTCCCTTCCCACAAGCTCCCGGAAGATTGAAGTTTCTCCTTGTAGCTGTCGACTATTTCACCAAGTGGCCGGAAGTCAGGCCATTAGCTACCATCTCGGGGAAACAGGTGATAACTTTCGTGTGGGAACAAATAGTCTGCCGGTATGGGCTACCAGGGGAGATGGTGACAGACAATGGGAAGCAATTTGCCAACAAACCCTTCAGCAGCTGGTGCTCCGAGCTAGGAATCAAGCAAGTCTTCAGCTCAGTAGCCTACCCCCCAGTCCAATGGACAAGTTGAACGCATGAACAGAAGCATTGTCGAAGGTATTAAAGCAAGGCTAGGAAGATGTGGCAAGAAATGGGTTGATGAACTCCCGAGCGTCCTTTGGGCTATAAGGACCATGGAGAAAACAAGCCACCGAAGAACACTGTATAGCCTTGTCTTCGAAAGCGAAACTGTCATACCAGCCGAGATAGGGGTAAGCTCAGGAAGAATTGCTCGACAAGACGCTCAACACAACCAAAAGGAGGTCCTACTCAACCTGGACCTCCTCGAAGAGTCAAGGGACCAAGCCTCTATCAGGGAGGCCAGGTAAAAAAAGAAGCTTGAAGCCTACTACAACACAAGAGTGCGGAAGGAAGCCTTCAGGCCGGGGGACCTTGTGTTAAGATGCAACGAAGCCAGCAGGCAGCAAGACGTAGGCAAGCTAGGTCCTCGATGGGAGGGGCCTTATGTTGTCAAAGAAGCACACAAAGGGGGATCCTACAAGCTAGCCGACACTAATGGCAAAATGATCCCAAGGCATTGGAGTGATAAACACTTGAAACGTTTTTATGTTTAATAGTTGTAACGTCTCTTTGTATTTCAAAATCATGATTAATGAATGAACTATGTTTCAAACTATTAACTTGTCGCTTATCTTATCAAAGGGTGAGCCCCTCCTAACTAGGCTCCATGGGATCTGGCGCTATACCTACCCATGAAACGGGGATGAGCTCCCAGGCCACAACTGCTCAACAGGGAACAAGGCTAAGTAACCTTCCTGTATACAGGGTGAGTCCCTAATACAATCCACGACTCCATGGGACAAGTCCTTAGAAGGAATACCTAAACCCATGAAAGAGGGTGAGCTCCTCACACTAAGACAGCTCCCACATGTTCACAACATGCAAAAACGAACATATCACTGAAAAATTATTCAAGAAAAGGTTTAAACATAAACAAACAAGCTGATAGGGTAAGCATTGCATCGGTTCCTTAGCTAAGTATCCTAAGTTGGGTGACTGCATCATCCAACTCAAGGAGAAATGTTAAAGACATTGCAAACACTATAAACGACAAGTAACAGAGTCAAAACAACAAAACGTTAAACATAGATAAAGCATCACCCCTAAAGGGGGAGCATTCCATTAAAAGACAAATATTAAACGCCCCAAGGGCTGAGTACAGCATAGTTCGATTACAAAAGACATGCTAAAAACTTGAAAAAACTAAAACAAAGTTGAATCATGGAGTAGCTGTGTCTTCGGCTTCATGGGTGGCATCATCTTCACCGGGGGGAGCCAGGGCTCGGTTACCAACATCGTCATAAAGGCCCTCAGTGTCAAGACCGGCGAATGGATCATCTTCGCTGGAAGGAGGGATAGACTCAACCTCCAGAGCTTGAAGGGGGGAAGGACTCTCGAATACCTGCTCCAGATTGGGAACCTTGGAAGAACCAGCAGGTTTTGCACGTTTGGAACTACCCTCCCCACCGTCGGCTCCCTCCAACATGATCATAAGAGGCCTTTTTGACACATAGGAGCCAAACACTTGATTGGCCACATCCTTTTTCAGGCCCTCTGGCTCCAAGTCTTGAAGGAAGGAGAGAGGCTGCTCAGAAGCCTTGGCAATAGCAGAGATGTAGGGATAGGTGGCAAGCTCCATTGCCTTCACAGCATTCACAAACTCATCACCGGAAGAAGGCTTAAAGGATGGCAGCTCCTCAAGATCCTGACCCTCTTGAGCCGCTTTGAAACCGGCTTGAATTCCTCCATGGCGACCAAAAGATATGGCTTTTGCATAAATGTCCGCCATAGGAGCATTAAACTCTTGAGAGTGCAGGAGGTTGGTAACAAAACGAGCTACCCCCTTGGAGATTAGCCACTCCTTTTCTTTGGTCAAACGATCCACCTGGACCCGGAGCTCTGTTCCCACCTTCTCCACCGAAGCCAGCTCCTGCTTAACTGCATGCCGTGCCTGAGCTAACCCTTCCCTTTCCTCAGCAACTTTTGCTTTCTCATCATGAAGACCTTTGAACATCTTCTCAAACTTTTCTTTCTCTAAACCAAGCTGGGTCTTCGACACAGCCAATTCCTGAACCAAATCCTTCTCCCGAGCAGCAAGCTTGGTCAATTCCTCCCTCGCCTTAACCAACTCGGCCTCATGCTCTTCAAAAAACTCCTCCACTTGTTCTCTTCTTGCCATCAATTCCCCCCACCTTGCCATACTATCGGGGAACAAAGACAGAAACTGCCCAAAGTGATAATACATCTTCTTCATAACATCCTTATCCATCCATTCCTTGTGAAGCTCTCTCTCAGCATCAGGGACACAATGGTCTATCAGATCACGGCAAACGGAAGCTTTCTTCAACAAATCAGTAGGTTTGATATCCCAATCCGGCACAAACACTCCTTCACCTGACTCCTGCTGGGCAGGAACATCAGAAACATCATCAACAGCAGCTTTAGAGCTTTCACCTCCTTCGGCTCGCAGCAACTTCGGACTGGGACCTTTGACAACAACGTCCTTTGGCTTCTTGAAAACAACATCGTCTTTCTTCGGGGAGGACAATGTAAGCTTGCCCTTCCCGGGGGCAGGAGTGTACCCCAACGCAGAAGAAATCAGAGAAGTATCCTCATCTTCATCTCCAAAAACCAAGGGCACAGCAGAAGAGCCCCCTGACTCGAGGAAGCAGTCTGGAGTCGCTTGCTGGAGCGACGGACAGTAACAGACTTCTCCCCAGGAGGCTCCACAGCAGCAACAGACGACGTGATCACACTTGTATACTCTCCCTTGAAACGAACATGCTCAGTCTTCACTACCACATTCTTACCCTCAGCAACATTCCGAACCTTAAACTTCACATCAGTAATATCATCCAGAGCCAGGAAGTCCAGAGTACTCATTTCTGCAAAAAGAAAAAACGGTTAGATAACATAAAAATGATAAGGATGCCAAGGAGGAGACAGGGAGACACCTACCCATCCCACCATGATATATCACTGGGTCAGTCCCAGGATCATCCCAGTTAGCACTCAAGCCCACCATCACCAGAAAATCCTCAGGGAAGGTACGAAGACGAGTAGGAAAGCTACGCAGCTTCTCCAACAACACTTGGTCAAGAGTATCAGGATCAGGTTCCTTCTCGTTTAGAGGAGCATCCGAAGACCTCCAAGGAGTTTTAAAAGGTAGAAAGTCAGAGTTTAAGAAAAAGAACTTGTCTTTCCAGGAAGAAACAAGTCCGATGACACTAGAAATGAGGGCCGGTTCACATTGAGTCTTCTCAATAGTAAACCAATTCCCATTTTTAGCCAACCTAAAAAACCGCCGGTACATAGCCAAGGAAGGCTCATGACCATGGCAACGACACACTATCTCGAAGTGCAAAATCCTAGCAACTCCAGACGGACACAACTGATCAAGGGAAAGTTGGTGATACTCTAGAACATTCAGAAAAAAGGTGGAAAAGGGATACCTAAGGTTACCCTGGTCAAACTGACGGGTATACACCGCCACCTTGCCAGAGGGAACGGAGGTCACAGGGGTTTTCCCCTTTGGAACAGAAGGGTTAAAAGACAAAGGAATTCCGATCTCAGTACAGAATCGCTCAACATCAGACTTGGATAAACGAGTGAACTGAGATGCGAGATCGGTTTTCGACATAATGAAAGACGAAGTATGAAAGAGGGAAGAGGTTACTTACCAGATTTTATAGGAAAAAGAAGAGGATCGCCGGTTGGAGAACAATCGTGGGAGAGAGACGACGGTTTTCTAATTAGGGAATAAAGTGAAGAAGAAAGAGGGGTTATCTCTTTATAAGGGATTTAAAATTTGAAATTAATGGCATTGAACGGTTACCAAGGGAAACCACCGTTCAGCTGTGCTAGAGGATGACGTCAGCCTAGCCCCTTGTCATGTCAACAGTCGTCTGGGACGGCTGATGGGACAAGCGTCTGCTCCTTAGGGAGTAATGATGGATAGCCATATTAATTAAAAAATCAGACCATCATGACAAATGCAAGGCCAAAAACTTGCACGAAATTTGATGAAGGAAGAAATAACAAACCAACGCTCCCATGAGGGAGCTCGGGGTTTAAAAAATTACCCGGTACCAACACAAGCTTAAGCAGCGTTACCACCGGGGAATATGACAATGTACAAGTCACAAGCACTTCTAACTTCTTTACAAATGCTTATGACTGGGGGGCTGATGACGTGTGTCCTAAAACGACAACGTTTAGACCTCTCGTCAAAAAGATAAGCAAAATAAATTTGATTAAGAGGTTGCCTGACTTAGTGGAGCTGATATAAGGCAGCTTACCTGCCATATGGAAGCCTCAGGGCAGAAAGCAAACAGTAAAAAGTCTTGGAAACGCAAAAAGGGGATTTTGGCTTATTATCATGGCAAGGGACAAAACACCACACAGCTCCAAGCCTTGCATTGGAAATGATAAAAGCTGAAAACATCCTAAAAGGGAAAAGTCTCACTGCTGGGAACTAAAAGAGGGTCAAACACATCCAGGTATGGTAAGGAAGCTACCCTGAGGGAGCTCCTGGGCAGAATTCGACTGCCTATATAAGGAGGCCCTTGGGTAGACATTCCACACACACTTCTCACTCATTCTCTCTACTCTCATACTCTCTACTTCGTTATTTTCCCAACTCCAAATGAATATGTACTTATTCTCACGCCGGAGTCCAAACGCAGGAGGCTCCCTCCTGCGTTAAGGCTAACGGTGTCTGCTACCTTTGTGCAGGTCTCTTCCAGGAACTTGAAGACCCCTGATCCTACAACCAAATCTAAACCTAAGCTTAAAACCTTAATCTCAACCTAATATACCATAAACCTATAATCCTAAACATCTCCTAACCTAATACCGGTCATTTTCCTTGTTGTAGCAACAAATAGCAAGGGACGGCTATTTCTTGTATGTAACTATGTAATGTAAGTATGCAAGTTTGATTTGGTTTCCAATATTATATAACCATGAAGTGGATAACTAATCTCTTGAAAGATCGAAAGAATAGCCAAAAACTAGATTTGGAATTGGCATCTGGGGGGGGGTGTGTTAAAGAATCGCAATTTAATGATTTTCTTGATCGGATACATTCTAATGAGGTGTCGGATATGTGGATTTGTATATTGAAGAGATTTTTTTTGACGACATGTTTCGGTGCCATATTGATAATCTCTCTAACTGAGGGAGTTTGGTACACTACATGTGTTGCTATAACAAATAATAGACCAACGTTAGTTCTGAGTCACAAAAAGGGGTTCAGAGGTTCAAGGGTTTCGATCTGCCAAACGCAGGTCGTGGTGTCCTCCTACGTTGCAAAACGTAGAAGGAGGTTCAAGATGATATGGTTTTTGTTAGTGTTGAAATTCTGGTCTGAGTATAACTCAATACCAGAATTATGGAGACTTGTGGGTCGTGTGCATGTGATGGAGAAAGACTCCTTACGTGTGTGGAATAAAGGAATAGAAGATTGAGTGTAAGAAGAATAATCAGGGATGGATCAGATGTGTGGATCTAATCTTGATTATATAGAGGAGGTATCTTCTAATTCAGGAAGAGATATCATCTTGGACCGAGTTGCAACAAGAGGACATGCCACTTTAGGTTGGTGGTGGCTTTGGACCTGCAGTCCGAGCTGTGCGGCAGCTGTCTTGGCCTGGCCGAGGAAAAGATGACAAGACAAGTCATCTTTTGGTCTGTGTTTATTCGTCATCTAAACCTTCCAAGACTTCAACGCTTTAAGCATGTATTCATAACAGCTTTCAGGCTTTTTTCCTTGGGCTACCTACGTCATCAGCCCCCCAAGTCAGAAGGTTTTGTAGCGTAGGTAGGAAGCTTCTGACTTCCTGCTATTTTTGCTTTATCGTTGAAAGGTTCGAAGGTTTGTAGGTATTTGGGCGGTTAATTTCTCGATTTAAGTTTTGATTTGACTTACTGATGTGACAGATGTCAGCCGCTCAGCCTTTGTATTAATTAGTTTTCATCATTATTTTGTGATAACTACCCCCTTATATATTTTTATCACAAAAATTTTCACTTTTATCTTTTCTTCTTCAACCGTTCTTCTTCATCTTTCCTTAGGGTTTTGTCTTCCTTCATCAGGTCAGTCCTTCTTCCTTTACTTTTCTTTGTTTTTGATCATCCCTTCACAGCGTGATGGGTGCTAAGAAGGATATGTCGATTACCTTCTCGTCTCTGACCCAAGAGGAAGTTGAAGCATTCTGTTTTGAGTGGGGTATTGATTTCTCCTTCAAGCCTACTGCTCCTGGCTTGACGGATCCCATTTCCAGTTGCCCGGATGGTTTTATTGCACTTTATTGCCGTCATTTTGAGTTTTCCAATGTTCGCTATCCCTTTTCTATTTTCTTACTCAACGTTCTTGACTATTATAGGGTTTCTTTGGGTCAAATCCATCCTCACGGGGTTGGCCGTGTTTTGCACTTTGAGGTCCTTTGTAGGGCTCTTGGTTATGATCCTAACCTTCTTATGTTTAGGCGTTTCTTTCGCCTTGCTAAGAATGGTGATTGGTTTACCTTTGAAGGATCCTCAGTTGAAACAAACTTGATTTCTTCGCATGTAACAACCGTTGGTCAGTGGAAAACTAGATTCTTCTGGGTTTCTGAGTCTATTTTTCCTTTTAAGCCTGTTTGGAGGCACCCCGATGCTGTTCTTAACGAAGCAGAGCCGTTGGAGTCTGCTTTGGATGGGATATTTCTCAAAGCTATTCGGGCATGCCCTTCCAGGCTTCGTCCCTTTGCCGACCCCTTCCTCGTTTTATCTGGTATTAGTACTTGTTGGGAGAAACAGGGTAGAGACCCTGCGTTGATGAAGGGTGATCGGGGTATGCTTGCTTTTGTGATTGCTTGTATTTTGTTTCTCCTTTCAAAGTACTTATATTTTTCTATTTATGTTGTAGTTATGTCGGCTTTGGACTTTATTAAGGGCGATGACTCTTCAGATGTTGTTTTTAAAGATGTTGAAGATGCTGATGGTGAGGATGCTTTGACCAAGTATGAGAAGGGGAGGTATGTTGGTGGTAACTATGTTGCCGTTCCTAATGTGAAGAGTTTTTCTAAGCCTGTCTCGTCTAGGAGGTCTAGTCGTCGTTTGTTGAAGGCTGCAAAATCTGTTGATGCTTCTGAGGTAGTCGATGTTAGTGACGACATAAAGGATTCTGGTGAGGAGAAAGATGAGGAGGTTGAAGATGTGGTTGCCGAAGTTGCTGGCAAGAAAGGTAAGGGCAAGAAGGTGGTTGCCAAAGTGGTGATGATGAAGCATGGTGAGGGTTCTACAAGTGTGGAAGGTGAAGGGGTGTATGCCCCTAACTGGAATGTGAAGTCTTCTGATACTTTTAAATCATCTGCTGTTTGCGAGGATGTTCTTGCACACTTTGCTTCCCCTGGTGCCAAGGCTTGTTTGGAGGGATTGGATGATGATGCTTTGTTAACCAAGATGATGGTTGGAACCTGTAATTTGGCTGCTATGCTTCCTGAGGGTATTAGTAGGTTCAGGAAGATGATGGGGGAGTATAGTGAGTTTGCTAAGAAAAGGAGAGAGATGAAGCAGGCTTTGGCTTCGTTGAAGAAGGATGCCTTGGAGTGGGCTGATAAAGAGAAGACTTTTGTTGGCCTTATAGATGAATTAAAAAAGAGGCATGAAGCAGAGGTTGCTAAGCATGAAGCTGCTCGTACAAAGCTTGAGGTTGACAGGTTGAGTCTTGAAGCTGAGAGGAAGGTGTTTGAGCAAGAGAAGGTTGGGTTGGAGGCTTCCCTTGTTGGTGCCCTGGATGACAATCAGTGGTTGATTGAGGAGGGCTTTCAGCAAATTGTTACTTACTTGCTTCATTCTGCAGAGTTTAATTCTGTTCTTGGTGAGGTCTACACAAAACTCCTTGTCCATGGCAAGCATACTGGCTTTTTTTGCAGGTTTCAAGGCTCATGAAGCAGGTGAGGTTATGGAGGAGTCTTCTTTATTTCAGCCCAAGTCTTTGGATGTTTTTAAAGAGACGGTGTTGAAGATGGAGCAGAGGTCCTATCAGTATGTTTCCCAAGTGTCTTCTTGTTATGGGAAGCCTCTACAGGTGTTGAAGCAGATGAAACCTCCTGGTTTGAACGAGGCTGTGTGTGCTCCAATACTTGAGTCGGTTTCCAAGAAACGGGCTCGTTCTAGTGATAGTGAAGAAACCTTGGATGCTGAAGACTCGTTGTCCAAGGATGCAAGTGTTGAGGTTTCTGAAGCTGGTCTTGGTGGTGAGAAGCCTTCGAAGAAGGGAAATAAAACTAAGAAGACAAAGGTGGCTAAGGTGGCTAAGGATGATGAAGTCTCGAAGCCGTCTGGATCTGGTAGTGTTGCTTAGTTTTCTTATCTTTTATTCGTAGCTTTCTTAGCAGTATGTTTGTGAACAATTAATCTAATGTTTTAAACAATCTTACTTTTGTTGGGGTCTAGTGGACTCCTTTATGGTAGCAGGCTTTTGTAACCTTATGAACGATTTGTAGTATGTTGCCTGTTTAGGCTTTTAATATCTTGAGCCCTTAAGGCTGTTTTAGGTTTACATTCCTTGTTGGTTTTATGATGCTTGTGTTTATTATGTTTGGATGTTTTGCCTTTGTGTTTGTTAGGCAATGTTTTACCGGTAGCACCTTAAAAGGTTAAGTGCTGCAGTCACTTATCCTTAAGGTAGTCTAGGCAAACAAGTCGCCACCTATCCTATGTACACTACTTAGTGTTTTTGCATTTCGTAAGTTTGTTTAGAAAACTTAAGGAACAATTGGTGTAGGCTGTTCAAACCCGTCTATGAGATATGTAAAGGAAAATCTTTGTAAATCTCATGCAGTTGGATTGATCTAGGAACTCACCCCTTATATAGGTTCATTCAACCCTTGAACCTATTGAGCGATGTGGCCTGGGAGCTCATCCCCTTACATGGCCTATGCCATGGAGTTTCTTGCTAGGTTCTCAACCTTATTATGGGATAGAAAGACAAAAATTTTAAAGGGGATCTACTGATCCTTTCATTGATTTAACAAGCCATCGTTACATCATTCAACTAGTAGGGAATTACATTTCTTGGAGGTTCAGACAAAGAACTTTTTGAGGTTTTTGCCATTCCAATGGCGTGGTAACTTTTTGCCTTCCATGCTGGCAAGTTTATAGGATCCTCCCTTGTGGGCTTCCAAGATGGTGTAGTGACCTTCCCATCGTGGTCCTAACTTCCCTTGATTTTCCTTTTTACTTGCTTCGTTGTTTCTTAAGACCAAGTCTCCGGGCTTGAAGCGTTCATGCCTTACCTTGGAGTTGTAGTAAGACTCCATCTTTTGCTTGTATTGGGCTTCTTGAATTGCTGCTGAGTCCCTTGCTTCTTCTAAGAGATCTAGGTTGAGAAACGCTTCTTCTTCATTGGTCTTGTTGTTGACGTGGAGTGTTCGAGGTGTGGTAACCACAATTTCAGCCGGGATAACTGCTTCGGATCCGAAGGTAAGACTGTACGGCGTTTTCTTGTTGCTTGTTTTTTCCGTGGTTCGGATGGGAGTTCATCCAACCATTTTCCTCCTTTTCTACCAAGTCTTGCCTTGATCCCTTCAACCACACTGCGGTTCATTCGTTCAACCTGGCCATTTGACTGTGGGTATGCCACAGAACTGAACACCTGAGTTATTCGATACTCCTTGCACCAAGTGCTGAAGGGTCGCTCTGCAAATTGCTTGCCATTGTCTGTAACCAATACCCCGGGTAGACCATATCGACAGATTATGCTTTCCCAGACGAAGTCAATGATCTTTTTTCCGGATATTTTTTCCAAAGGCCTCACTTCTGGCCATTTTGTGAAGTAATCTACAGCAACCAATAAGAACTTGACCCCTCCTTTTGCAGGTGGGAAGGGTCCAACGATATCCATCCCCCACTTATAGAACGGCCAAGCTGAGTTCACCGGGATTAAGTCGTGCTTGGGACTTTTTGGGACTGGGGCATGTATTTGACAGGCTTCACATTTTTTCAGTTGTTCAGATGCATCTCTGTGCATGGATGGCCAGAAGTAACCCAGATTCATGAGCTTTGCCACTGCTGTTTGTGGACCGCAATGAGCTCCACATATACCTTCATGGACTTCCTTGATTAAGTATCTGCTTTGTTCCGGACCAACACATCGAAGCAGTGGAGTCAAATATCCTTTCTTGTAGAGTATGCCTTCTTGTATGGTGTATTGCTTTGATTTGATTCGGATTTTTTTGGCTTCAACCTGGTCTTGAGGAAGTTCACCTTTCTTTAGGAATGTTATGTATGGAGTCATCCAATTCGGTTCACTTTCAGTGACTACATCTTGAACCTCGAGTTCTGATATGGAGGGTTGCTTGATTATTTCAACCAGCACCTTCTTGGTAAGATGGGCAAAGTTTAAAGAAGCAAGCTTGCTAAGGGCGTCAGCTTTTTTGTTGTGTGATCTTGGAACCTGCTTGATCTTGCAAGATTGGAAGATGTTCATGATTTCCTTCGCCTTTTCTCTGTACTTCTTCATGTTTGGTTCCTTAGCTATGTAGCTGTCATTTACTTGGTTAGAAACCAGGAGTGAATCAGTGAACACTTGAAGCTTTTGGACGGCCATCTTCTTTGCAAGTCTTAACCCTGCAATCAGAGCTTCATATTCTGCTTCATTGTTTGTGGCCTGAAATTCCAAGCGAAGGGCATATGTGAATTCCAGCCCCTCAAGATTTAAGACAAGACCTGCCCCAGATCCTTCAACGCTGGAAGCTCCGTCTGTATAAAGCTTCCAGGTTTCGGGGTCGGAAGGCTCATCTGTTGTCATGTTCACTTTGGTGGTTTCCACCTTTGGAACTTCGGCTGTAAAGTCAGCCAATATTTGTGCTTTTATTGCCTTTCTGGGGACGTAGGTGATTTTGTGTTCACCTAGTTCAACGGCCCACTCGGCCAATCGTCCTGAGGTTTCAGGTTTTTCAAGCACACTCTTAATGGGCTGGTCGGTGACCACTTGTATGGGGTGTGCTTGAAAGTACCTTCTAAGCCTTCTAGCTGTTTGTACTACGGCAAAGGCTAGTTTTTCGAGAGGAGGGTATTTGACCTCTGCTAACTTTAAAGTTTTACTGAAGAAGTAAACAGGTACCTGGGCTTTGTCTCTTTCAATAGTTAGGACGGCACTGAGGGCTTCTTCAGTAACACAAAGGTAGACAAAGAGGGTTTCTCCTGCTTCAGGGGCGGTGATGGCTGGAAGGGAAGCCAAGTATTGTTTCATTTGGTTGAAGGCTTCCTCTGCTTCTTCTGTCCATCTAAAGTTCTTCTTCTGTGTGCACCCTTTAAGAGTTTTGAAGAAGGGCAAGGACCTTTCCGCCAGTTTTGACATGAAGCGTTTCAAAGCAGCAAGCTTACCGTTCAAGCTTTCTACTTCTTTCTTGGTTTGTGGAGACTTCATGTTCAGAACTGCTCGAATTTTGTTGGGATTGACCTTTATGCTTTGCGTCCCCACTATATGCCCTAGGAATTTTCCTTCTTCGAACCCAAAAGAACATTTTATGGGGTTGAGCTTCATGTTGATCTTTCTTAAGTTGCTGAACGTTTCTTGTATGGCTTGAAGAATCTGTTCCTTCGTTTTGCTTTTTATCACCAGGTCATCTACATAAGCTTCCATGTTTCTGCCAATCTGTTCAGCGAATGCTTTATCAACTAGCCTTTGGTATGTGGCACCTGCATTCTTTAAGCCAAAAGGCATCTTTTGGTAACAAAAAATGCCTTTGTCAGTGTGAAAGGCTGTCTTTTCTTCATCTTCCTCCTTCATTTGTATTTGGTGATAACCTTTATAGGCATCCAAAAAGCACTTGAAGGGGAAACCTGTTGAAGAGTTAACTTGTAAGCATGTATTATGTGAAAGATAACAATTTGGAGGCATTGGACTAGTTTAAAAGTTGTTCTTAGGTACAAGGGTAACCTGTTAACGAGTCAACTTTTAAGTCCACCTCAGGTAAAGGATAAAAATCCTTTGGACAAGCCTTATTGAGGTCTTTGAAGTCTATGCACATCCTCCATGAATCATCAGGTTTCTTAACCATTACTGGGTTTGCAACCCAGGACTGGTATTTGACTTCTCGGAGGATTCCTGCTTCGACCAATTTGTCAACCTCCTGGCAGGCTGCCCTGCTTCTTTCTGGAGCAAGGCTTCTCTTCTTCTGTACGACCGGTTTGACGTGTGGAGGGATTCTAAGCTCATGTTCAGCAATGCTTCGAGGGATGCCAGTCATGTCACCGGGACACCAGGCAAAAATGTCAACGTTGCTCCGCAGTAATCTTTCAAGCTTTGAAAGTGTTTTAGTAGGGAGGTCTGTGTTGACCCGTATTCGTTGTTCTGGGTACTCAGGGTTGATGCTGAGGCCGAGCTTGTTTTGACTGTTGTTGTCTTCCCTGACCACTAGCACAGTGGTTGATGCTTGAAGGGTTGCAATCCCATCTTTGGTGGGGATTTTGGCACTCTTTCGACTGATGGAGATGGTCATGTCAAAGACCAACACTCCGGGCCTGCCGATAATGACATCATAATTGGATGGTAAGTCGAGGACGATAAAGCTTAAAGGTTCTGTCCTTTGGGTTTTTCCGTCGGAGAAGTTAACATCAAGTGTTATTTCTCCCAGGGATTTGATGGGTATGTCGGCAATACCCTTTATAGAGGCCTCTGTTGGTTGGAGCTTGGAGCGTTCCTCTGGGCTCAAGAGTTTGAAGTATTTTTCAAACATGATTTCTGTGGCCGCTCCCGTGTCTATATAGGCCTTTTGTGTTTTTATAGAACCGATGGATGCTTCGAGGAGAAGGGGATCACAATGTTTATCTTCTTTGGTGTGAGAGAAGCAGATGCTTTGATGCTCCCAAGCTTCCAACCTCTGACGCTTACTCGGGGTTCCTTGTTCAAACGAGACCATAGCAACCTCTTTTTTCTTGTTATCGGTCATGTTTTCTTTTACACCTTTCACCAAGTGGGCAAGCTCCCCAGACTTGACGGCTTCCTCGATTCTTTTCTTGAGTTGGAAACAGTCGTTGGTGTGGTGTCCCTTTTCTTCGTGGAACTCACAATATTGGTTAGAGTTTTCGTTTCTTTTACTTTTCGGCAAGGGACGAGGAGGCCGGAAGGTGTGTTTGACTTCTTCTGTTGCTAGGATTTCTTGAGGAGTTTTCGTGAGGACTGTGAAGTTGACATTTCTGTCTCTGCTTGGAGGGTTCCTGCTTTCCGACCTTCGAGATTCAGACCCTCTGGGTCTTCTATCTTGAGTTCCATAATTCCCCCTCTTCCTGTTGGGACTGTTGCTTCTCCAAGTGGAGCTTCTTTTTCTTTGCTCTTTGATGTCAACAGCCTCCTCTCCTCGGATGTGTGCTTCAGCCCTTTCTAGGGCTTCTTCAAGGGTTCTTGGGAGACTTTTGTTGAAGTCTCTTGTAAGGTATTTTGAGTTGATGGCATTCATGAACCCTGCAACCTTCATTTTTTCGTCTGCATCAACGTAGGTGAGGCCTTCCTTCTTGTATCTCTCGATGAAGCTTCTCAGGCTCTCATCGTCCTTTTGCTTGATCTGGAAGATTACCGTTGCATCTTTGACACAACGTCTTTGTTGTGAAAAGTTAGCTAAGAATCCTCTTCCCAGATCGCTGAAGGTTTTGATGCTTTCGGCTGGTAAGTCATTGAACCAGATCTGGGCAGATCCAACCAGGGTCTGCATGAACATGAGGCAACATTCAGGGTCACTGTAACATCGCAAAATTTTCCCCAAAATTTTAATACATAAAAAGCCCTTATATATATATATATATATATATTTTATTACACCTTTATCATTAATATTATACAAATGTGCCTAAGTCTTTATTTATCCTAACTCACAACTTATATACATACATAAATGTATATAAATAATAATAATAATAATAATAATATGATTCTAAATTCTTTTTTTTTTCACATACAAGATTTTTTTTAAAGCCTTGAGTCAAATAGTCAAAGTCCTAGTCAAAGTCTTAGTCAAACAGTCAAAGTCTTAGTCAAATAGTCAATTCATCATAAAACCTTACTTTATGGTGTTGACCAATTTTAATGGCTAATTGAATCCAAAACTAGTATAAAAACCCACCTATGACCCATTATACTTTGCACCTCTAAATCGATTGTTTCAATCCGATTAAACTTTCCCTCATACCTTTCTTCTATAGTCTATTACTTCTACAATTGAAGCTTTGATTATAAGCTCTTGTAATTGGCAACTTTGGGGCTACACATATTCTATTTCTCGAGACTTAATACTTTACTAAGGTGAGTTTACGTAACCATGTTTATGCGATTCTTTATACTTGCAACAATTATTTAAGCAATTCAACATGCATGTCTAGTAGTAAACTTTATTGCATCATGAATTAGTCAACAGTTTCAACGAGTTTCAACGAGTTTCAACATTTACATAATCATTAGCTATGGCCAAGCCGGCGATACTCAATAATAGATCTATTGGATTGACAACCCCACCCGGATACGTGTACCTCCTACATAGGTAACGTGGGTGATTGTTATCGTTCAACATATTACTAAGGTGAACCGTAGATGACGGGATGGACCTAAACTAGTCGGAGGTTTGATTATGTCAACATATTATACTATTCATGTAGACTTAAATTTACGATAGACATACGAATTGCTAAACTTTTATACTTAAACTATATGCTTAACATGGATTATGTATTCTCACCAACTTCTAGTTGACCCCCCCCCCCCCCCCCCCATTTTTTCCAAACTCAACAGGAAATACTGATGCATGAAGTCTAGAGCTAGCATGAGGAGATATTTGAAGTTTTAAGCTTTGTTTGATTATTTGATGTAGACTTTAATGTAATTCAATATTGTAATGTAATAAAGGATTATTTAAACATATGTATTATCATGAGCTACTGAACAATCATCAATACGTGACATCCCGATGTTTCCGCCATCGGTTGGGGTGTTACAGTCACCCCACTTCTCAATGCGAGCAGCTCCAGAGAAGATTTGTAAGTGGTCTTCGGGGTTATCAGTGCCATCATAGGTTTTGATGTGAGCAGGCATCTTCAACTTGTTTGGAAATTCATAATCTGCTATTTCTCGGGAGAAACAGGAAAGGCTACTGGGCTTGTATGGTTGACGGGTGGTATGTTCCGTTCCCTCGCCACTTCCGTTAGTGCTTCTTTGTTGAGCAGCTATAGCCTGGCTAATAAGCTGCTGCCAAGGGAAGTGAGCCATCATCTGAGATATCATGTAAGGCATGAGGTTGAAACCTTGAAGGTCATCAGTCACTGCTACGTTGCTTGTTACCGCAGGTGTGCTCAAAGAGGCACTTCGTGCCATAGGCAAGGAAGCCATAGCCTGAGCGCATGAGGTGGCAGCTGGTGGAGGGATGCTTGCAATGGGTGACTGTAAGAGCTGATCCAGGGTAATTTCATGCCCAATGGGTGCACCAGTAGTAGTAGGTTGGGTAGTAAACAGAGGAAAAGCAGTAGGGCTGGGCCTGGTGGTCTGATGGACAGGCAACTTGCTGCTCGGTCCTGCTTCATAGCTTCGGAAGGCATTTGGCTGACTAGGACGGCTAGTGAGTGGGAGGGGTGGCCCGGGAGTGAGTGACACCTCCTCCTCGTTGTAATCTAACCGGATGCGAACTTCTTTCTCTCTTTCCTTCATGACATGCTGGTTTAAAAGAGACCTGAGCTGTAGGAAGTTGCTAGCAACTCCTTCTGGGGTCAGATCTACACGTTGAGGAACTTGCATGTCACTAGGGAGAGGAGACATCACCCCTGAACGTGTGGGGGTGGAGTTTGGAAGACTGTGAACTCAGGATGAGTAGGTGGAGCTGGGGGTACCAGCAGGAGTACTCCCAGGAGTGGAAAACGACACGGATCTGTTAGGAGAAGCTCGATCCGTGCTTGGTGAAATCTGGTTCACCTCTTCTTGAGACTCAGGGTCAGACATGTTAAGAAGTTAGAGCTACACAATTAATATTTTAAGGAAACAATGGTGCAGCCCCACGGTGGGCGCCAACTTGTTGCTACAACAAATAATAGACCAACGTTAGTTCTGAGTCACAAAAAGGGGTTCAGAGGTTCAAGGGTTTCGATCTGCCAAACGCAGGTCGTGGTGTCCTCCTACGTTGCAAAACGTAGAAGGAGGTTCAAGATGATATGGTTTTTGTTTGCGTTGAAATTCTGGTCTGAGTATAACTCAATACCAGAATTATGGAGACTTGTGGGTCGTGTGCATGTGAGGGAGAAAGACTCCTCACGTGTGTGGAATAAAGGAATAGAAGATTGAGTGTAAGAAGAATAATCAGGGATGGATCAGATGTGTGGATCTGATCTTGATTATATAGAGGAGGTATCTTCTAATTCAGGAAGAGATATCATCTTGGACCGAGTTGCAACAAGAGGACATGCCACTTTAGGTTGGTGGTGGCTTTGGACCTGCGGTCCGAGCTGTGCGGCAGCTGTCTTGACCTGGCCGAGGAAAAGATGACAAGTCATCTTTTGGTCTGTGTTTATTCGTCATGTAAACCTTCCAAGACTTCAACGCTTTAAGCATGTATTCATAACAGCTTTCAGGCTTTTTGCCTTGGGCTACCTACGTCATCAACATGGAATCCGTGTATTCCTAGGAAAGTAAACATTTGTATGTGGCAGGTGTTATTAGATTTACCATAGACGAGAACCAACTTGGCAAATAAAGTGTTGGATACACCATTGGTTTTTGTGCTTTTTTGTTCGATAGCATCAGAACCAATGAGACATTTGATTGATAGATTGCTCGATCTGAATTTACCTAGCTCGTGTTCCCTGGCAATTCTTTTTGGCTTGATTCGGTCCAAATGAGTAAAAAGTGGAAGCTACTTAATCAATGCTTGCCAATAATCAATGCTTGCCAATGATCTCCAGCCCAGCTGGTTTGAGGTGTGAAGGTTTACCTCCTTGAAGGGTTCCTGCCCGGGTTTGGTCTCGTGTTCGAATCTCACGCTCCACCGAAAAAATAACCGCTTGAGTTTGAAAGGAAAAACCTGTGTGGTGCTATGAGATTCGACCTGGGCAGTGGTCGCTTTGCAACACAGATTTACCGCTGAAATACTACTCTTAAAAAAAAAAAAAAAAAACAGGTTCATGAAGTTAAATAACATTGGTAGTGGATAAAGAATTCGGTTATCGCGTTGTAATTATTTCCATCTTTTCCGGCTAGTTACTTGCTAGTCGTATTTATTTTCTAACATTTAGCCATTAAAAAAAGAGACTTAGAGAAGTTTGAAATGCGACCTTTGTCTTGATTAGAGAGAAGAGTGTCCACTCCTATGGGGAAGTTGTAAACGTTGTTTCCACTTTGATCAAACTGGATTAAGGTTTATTCGTTAACATCTAAGTTAACCACCATACATCTATGAGTTGCGTGTTGATATTCGTCTTGCATCCTAGTCTTATAACATACAAGTTTTTCAAACTATATCCCGTACTTGATTTTACTTTTTTAAATAGTTACCAAGCTAAGAGTAACTTGTTCACTCGTGTGTTTTAAGCTCTTATAAAATTCTAGACCAATAAGCTTATTTTTTTGAACAAAACATAAATAACTTGCATTCTCTTATAAAATTCTACACCAATAAACTTATTTTTTGTTATATTAAGTGGAAAGAATTGAAAGTTAATTGCGTAATAAGATAACCTAATTCAATCAAAATGCAAATTTTAAAGAGTAAGTTTAGAAAATAATAATGATAATTTGATTTTAATAGTCGCAATTTTGACTTGGCCAAAATTAATCCAAACTCAGGAAATATTTAGCTTTGGCGACCCTATACTAGCTAAAAGCTAGTTAGCTTTTGATAACATAGACTACCACATAAGTGGTCCACGCTATTTAAACTTTTTTTTTTTTTTTTTTTTTCACATAAGCAACCCACTTTAGCAAAAATCTAATTGTGTCATCTTCGGTTAGTATGTGATCGCTGAAAGAAAATATGTTAAAGTTGGGGTTGTTTGCAATATTTCTTGAGTTGAATAGGTAAAAGTTAAAATTATTAAAATTAAGTTTTCCAATAGATTTTATTTAAGAGATGAAGAACTATAATTGGAATGATTGCAGATTTTTTTTTTTTGGAAAAACAAACCAAACCGAAAGAAAGGCAAGGTTCATCGTTCATGTATGTTTTTGATCATATATCAACCATTCACTTTGTATTATTATTGACAAAAAAATCAAAAATCAAAGCCCACAAGAATCCTATTGTCACTTTCTAGCTTTTGTGTGTAGATAAGGCTATGATGGCCTTTCTATGGACATGCTTCTCTAACAACACCACGACAAGGTTTGGCATGTGGGTTGAGCCCCATTATGACCATCTAAACCCGACACACCAAGCTTTAACAAACCAGCAGGCCCTCTTTCGAGTTCACGTGAAATATGAAAATGACCATCTACTTGTAATAAGAATTAGGGTCCCCTAATTTCGTGTTAATCAGTTAAAATAGTATACAACTAAGACAGGGAGTTGATCCAAGAGTTATCAAACTTGTATATGGCTATATGGGTCTAAACTTAAAAATACATATTTATGAAGTTACAGAACCGTAAGATCAGTGGCGAACTCATGATTTCTTTTCTTCTGGGGGGGGGGGGGGGGGGGGGGGTCGGGATTTTTGTTTGCAAAGTACACTAAATTTTTTTTTTAAAGGGGAGCGCCCTCCAATGCATAAGACATGAAATAGAAATATCTTGACGGGCCAAACACACTGACAAAGCTATGCTTTCATATGATTTCCAATACGAGTCTAAATTCAAGCATAAGGGGTACAAGGGCACCACTCGGATATCCCTCACGGGTTACACGGCAACACCACTGCATGCGTATCAGGTAGTGGTGGCGGGGTAGTGCTAGAGGGGAGTAGTCACCAAGCCAGGTAACGAGTTTGGGTGTATGTTTTTGATTGTTAGAGGGGGAAACTCGGGAACACCGGCGCATGCATATCTGGTTCCTGCGGGTTCAAACAGGGTTCAAACAGGAGAAGCGAGGTGTCAACGGGTTGGGTGATTAGCGGGTTCGGCACTTTTAATTGATTTCCCATACGAGTCTTAACTTAAAACGAAAATAAGTATATACGTTTGAAGCTAAATAACCCATAAGATATGAATGGAAATATTAATTTTAACACCCAAACGATCAAACAAATCTACACTTAAATTTGAGTCTAACTTAAAACCAACATATGTTTATACGTTTAAAGCTATGGAACTCAGTAACTTTCATTATTTAGCCGTCTAACTTGACTTATATTCCGTCAATTAACATTTTTCAATATATACCGATAGAAATAGGGTGGATGTAATGTTTCATAAATACCGATAACATCATATAAAGACTAGCATTCATGGCGATCTTCCCAACTTGAACCACAATTACAGAAGACCTATAGCTGATGTAAGCAATAATTTACCGTTAATTAACGTAACAACATCGTCGCTAGAAGTCATTTATCTGTTTTAGCAGAAACGGAAACCTCATGTTTTAAATGGATGTCCTAGCTAGCAGACATGGTGGGGAACAGTTAAATGCCTAAGGTATGAGCTGTACCTAATTTCGTAGATAATGGTACATGACAAACTGTCGGATTCAAACTCGGAACGTGCAACCAAAATTCTCAGCTACAACAACTCTGAGCCACTGAAACCTGCACCTTAAATAACAATCAATAAATGATCCAAATCATTTAATTTTAATTTTGTAGTGCATGTTACACACTAAGGCTAGTGGGTGTGGAGGAGGTCCATCCTTTGGGGATGGTTCTCCACATCAGCCGCTACGTCAGCGTTGGGCAGGGCCATCACCTAAGGGATGGCCCTAGGGTGTGGAGGATGGGCCTCTACGTCCACGTTGGCACGCCCCCCATATATCTCAAACGGTCATATAGCCCCGTCGCCTTCGTAATTTGGTTGCCGCTAAGGACGGGATGGGCCCTGGGGGGCGGTGTGGCCGACCTAGGGTCGTACCCACACCCTTCAGCCTAAATAACCCCATGAATGAGCTATGTTTTAAACTTTTAATGTATGTGTTACTAATGAGGAACATATTACAAATAAAACAATTGACTGCCTAATATTTGAAACAACATAAACATGTTACAATAACTTGTTGTAAGTCTTAACTATCGTTAGAGGTGAAGTTTTGAGTCATTACATGTTATACAAGTGCACATTTTGTTGAACTGTTACACTAAATATTACGAATTATAAGTCTACTTCGGTCTCCAGGACCCTAATTCCGAGTTTTCAAAAGAAACATCTCTATATTATTGGAGTATTGTTTTTATATAATCCTAACTACCAACTATTGGCCGCCACCAGTCCCAACTAACGAAATGTGTACTGGTGGTCCCACCTTTTAACAAATTGTCCACCAACGAACCATGACTATCAACTATTAGCCGACACATGCATGTCTCAACTAATGTGGCATGCTTGCGTGTCAAATTCCCTTTTGCGTTTAAAATTCCCGCTTAGTATTCTGTTAGTTATGGTACGTTGGTGGACAATATATTAAAAGGTGGGACAACTACTACACACTTCGTTAGTTGAGACCGATGGCGGCTGATAGTTGGTATTATTAAATCCAATACTCCTATATTATTTGACTTTGATGTAAATTGCATGTAAAATTTTCATTAATTTAGACATTTTTTAATCTCAAATTGGGACTGAAGTTTATGACACATTCACTGTACATCTTCAAATTAATCTTAAATAATACATTTATTTGTTACAAAATATCATGTGTGCAATATCCTTACGTGTCAGTGATAAAACAAGAAACAAATGTAGGTTGTTGACCAATCATTCAGGTTAACACACCATGTGCCATAGAAACATGGTTGCATGCTTATGATAATCTGATCAGGCTGTATATGAAGACATGGATGGTCCCTTTTGACTAACAGGATAAAAAGCTGATGACATGTCATTTTTCAATTTTTTAGCCATTTGTCCATGGAGACAAGCCAATTGTTGTTCCTTATCCTATGGACCCCAGAAACAGATGAGTTGAACAGGTGGGGCAAGTGTATGCAAATATACCACATACTATCATATATCATATTTCCAAAGCAAAATATGACTAATATCAAACGAGCAAGGCTAATGCGACGTGTACCTTTTGTAGTAGAAGTTGTAATAGCTTTGTCTTTGTCA
The DNA here is from genome assembly GCA_028751855.1 of Ambrosia trifida. Classification (NCBI taxonomy): domain Eukaryota; kingdom Viridiplantae; phylum Streptophyta; class Magnoliopsida; order Asterales; family Asteraceae; genus Ambrosia; species Ambrosia trifida. Next base: position 12,515,240 of record CM054125.1, read on the forward strand.
ATTCTTGCTCTAAGAGAAGATGCTTTAGGTTGGCCTATATATAGAGAGACATTTAAGTAAATGAGTATATCTTCAATTTCAACATCAACAAGTTCTCTGGTATTAGCTTCTCATGGCAGCTGCAAGTTCATCAATCTTCAAGACATTAAAACACCGGTCAATATTAAGATGTTCAAAGCAACTTCGGGAACAAAAGGCACGAATCTATATCATATGGAGGTGCACCATGTTTCTTATTTGCTCACATGATTAGAATGAAGAATAGAATAGGTCTAGAGCGATGTAAGGCATAGAAGTAAACAGTCTGTGCATGTATAGAAAGAAATGTTTTGTAAGGTGCTTTATATATATATGAATGATAACAAAGTTTCACTATACCAGTATACCACAAATCCACAATCCATTTTTGTAACTATTATTGGATGATGTGGGTTATTAGAACTGATTGTGTGATTTACGATGAAATCTGATTGCATATGATATGTGAGCAAACCTTTTCAAGTTCATACAAAGTTCGGAAATCTGATGAAATTTTGAACAAGTCAAATGTTCAAAGGCGAAGGAGTCCATGGTTACGCCTTGCAGAACTTGAAACTTCCATATACAAAAAAAAAACTTATTTTTAAAGGGCTTTCATGTCGCCTAGGCACACGGCACAATAAAACAGTTTTAGAATCTTTTTTTTTTTTACTTCCATATTAACAACTTTAAAAAAAAAAAAAAAAAAGTTAGGATGCTGCACTTGTAAAAAAAGAAAAAGAAAATTGTCAGTTAGCGCATATCCTGAATTCTTGGATCCTGATTCTCAAAATCTTTACATTAAAAAATATGTTCTTTGCATCTTGTGCCTGGGTGACAAGTGATCCCTTTGCACCTTCAGCTTTAATCATTTAGATGAGTACCATGTTAAAAACAACCACAACCATACAAAAGGTGGGCTCGGGTGGGTCAAAGGTCAGATGCATGGTGATTTAAAGTTGTACCTAATTCACAATTGATGGCACATGACACAAATGGAATGACAAACTCTTTAATTCATACACAGAAATACAGAATGTGCAATGAGCAATTTTTTCTACATAGTTAAGTCACACATGCACCAAAATGGTGGTATATGTCCACTTACGAGTCAACATCATTTTTCACCGATAATTGTCTGAACGATCATTAGTGTGAATGTATACGTGCCATATTTTTGTGGATCATATATCAAATAATCAACTTATCCGTCACTTTGTGAAGACAGATATGACCCCTCAACCATTGGAATGTTATTTTTCAGTTAGTTTTGCTTATTTTGTGCTATTACCTACTATTGGGAGTTGGGCCTTCTATAGTATAACCATTACGATTAATAACTTTGCACTACAAAATACAGAAACAAAGTAAAAAAAACATAAAGATGGTTATCACTTTATCGTAATCACCTGGAATCATCAGACTTAGTCTCTGTAATCTGCAGCTGCCGTCCTTTTTTATACCACTAGCACAGACCTTTTATCTTCAGTTTCTTGATACTTTTAACACAAATTTGACATCCTTGCTGCTTCCCATTTATCTTCACTTTCTTTATACTTTTAGCACACGTTTTATACCGTTGCTGATTCCCTCTTATCTTCGCTTTCTTGATACTTTTAGGACATAGTTGGTTTCCATGCAGTTTGTTTTTTATCTTCACTTTCTTGATACTTTTAGCACAAATTTGACTTCTATGCTGTCTGCCTTGTACATTCAAATTCTCGATACTTCTACCACACACTTGACGTCTACATCGTTTGCCTTTTATTTTCAATTTCTTAATACTTTTAGCGCGCGCATGACCTCCATACTGTTTGCCTTTTATCTTCAGTTTCTTGATACTTTTAGCACATATTTGATTTCCATGCGGTTTATTTTTGCTCTTCATTTTCTTGATACTTTTAGCAAACATTTCATTTCCATGTAGTTCGCCTTTTAATTTCACTTTCTTGATACATTTAGCAAACATTTGGTTCGCACATAGTTTTCCTTTTATCTTCACCTGAAATCTCTGCATTTTGGCTTTTATCTGCACTTTCTTGACGCGTCTAGTAATATCTGCAACCCCATGTCGATTTTTCATATCAGCCGCAGAATATCCAATCACACTTTTTATCTGCTTACAACAGGCGGATTGAACATGGTCATAAATGAAATCACTTGTCCCGGAACTTGAGCCCTTTTTAAATAGCACATCAGAATCATCTGGCTCAGGCTGTGGCTGACAACGTATAACAGAAGGCACTAAAGGGGAACTTGAAGAAGCCGAAACAAACGATTTTTTGCTAGATGGCATTTTCCCACCTGGTGGGACCACCTGATCGAGCTCCTCTTTTAGCCGTTTCACATCCTGACACTTAACAGATATTTCTCCACTGCACATATCATGTAAATAAATATTGTTGAGCAAAACAGGATAGTCAAGACTACAATGGATGCTTCAACTTACTGTAACATAGCGACTAAATGACCACGATCTATGAGGAACTCCTGCAACTGTAAAAATAACGCAGATTAATTTTCTTCCCAATATATAAACTATAACAAGACAGCATTAATCATGTACTATGACTATCTGCCCGCTTCAAAAATCAGTTTCGGGTAGCTATCAACAGACAGTGTCTGGATATGCTTCCGCTGTCAGTAATCAGAAACAGTTTCCACGAAGCTAACCTAAACTGATTATTCAAAACTGGCAGATAGCCATTATACATTCACTGTACCAATCACTAAAATCAGACCATCGCTTCAAAACACGATCCCAATTCGCGAAACACCCTCTATGTTGCATTACTACCTTGGAAATCTCCACTGCTTCTCGTTTCAGTCTATTGGACTCTTCTTCCATCTTTGCCATCCGAGTTTCGGCACGTGCAAGTGCCGCTTTAGCTAAAGCTTCATTTCCTTGCTTCGTTTTTACTGCTGACTTCTTTTTCGTTATTGCTGAAGTCAATCTCACCTCTAATGATCTACTCATCTAAAAAAAGAATCTGATAATAATTATCACCAAGTGACCTCAATGCCAGCTTTAAATCAACAGTTACTAACAAAAGCAGTACCTCATCAAGTAGTTCAAGATATCTATCTCCTTTATCCGATAAACTAGTCACATGAAGCTGAAGCGACTCCATTTTAGTAGACAAAAGTTTCTTCTGTACACAAGCTTCTCTATTAAGCTGCAGAGAACAAAGAACAAGTAAACTCTCTGGTAAATCTTGCACCAACTTCCACAGAAAAATCCAACGGATGCTACTGAATCCTTAAGAGTCGAGGTTAGTCGCCTGTACGCAGTACGCTACCATGTCATTTTCCTTCTTTACGCTTTGCTGCCTATCCATAAGTTGATACACTTTTAACATAACATCCGAACCACTCTGATCAGCTACCTTTGTTGCTTGTTCCGCAGCTTTCTCTTCGTATTCCACTTCGTTCATCAGACTAATAACCGAATCAATCTTTGATACCATAATTTTCTGCAAAAAAAAAAAAAAAAAAAAAAAAACACTTGGGCATGAATATTGCATTACACATTTTTTTTTAATCATTAATAATTTTTCATTCCATAAAAGCAAAAATCACATCGAAATTGCAGGCAGACGGGCAACAAGCTGCGCGCTACCCCTTTTGTACTATACACAAATCCATTAATCTTTGACAATGTGAAACTTTCATTTAATTTGGAAAAAAAAAATAAACAAAAAGATATGTTATTGAGCACACAGGCAAGCTACTTTCTTGAAAAGTATAGGGTGAAATAAGTAATTAACAAAAAGATGTGGGCTGCTATGCTATTAAACAAAAGTTGGAAAACATATATATATAAAACCATTTCCCTACATTATTAAATCAAAACTTGATCTCACAATATTAAATTCATCCCTCTCTCACAAACACACACAGAGAGTTTTTCAGCTGCAATTAGGGTTTACATCATGAGTAATGAAGTTGCAGGATCATATATATAGTTATAATATGGAATTACCTTCTTATTAGTAACATCTTCAATGGAAGCGTCTAGAAGTTGAGTGCTAAAGATTTGGCCAGAACTGGTGGTGGTCATATTGTTCAATGTAGAATCATCCTCAGGAGTAACGATTTTAACCTCAAATGCATTTTTATCATCCATCATCTTTAAAAAAAATATAATAATAAATAAAAACACAATTAAACGATAGAAATTGAGTAAATGAAGAGGTGGTAGGTAATTTAATACGATCGGTTTATACCTCGATACCACAATCTCTCGGAAATGAGCAAAACCTAATTACTTGAAAGCCGATCAGGATTTAAAATTCCTTTCTTTCGTAGCCGAGTTCGGGTCTTTTTTGTCGACGATTAAAACTTTTTATATAATATAAAAATTTAAAAGTTATAATTAAATTGTACGTTGATTATATTAACTATGTCATAAAAGAATTATTTGTAATATATGTGGAGTGGAGTGGAGTGGAGTGGAGTGGACTAGCCTTTATAAATTTAAACAAAGAATAAAATAATTGTTAAACTCTTGAGATATCACTTATGTGAACATCCATGCAAACTATACGAAGTATCTAGAATGTAACATGTTTAGTATTGGAGTATATGCATTTGTTAAATTACAAATGATTTTATACACACCGTTTTACTTATTTTAACACATTTATCTATACTACTATAGCCATTTTGATTTTCATATTTGCATCTTGGTTCATATCATGAGGGGCTCCATTCAGATTTATAGCGCCGCATAGCGCCCCGTACACCGCCCTCTTGGGCGCTATGGGGGCTCCATGGGGAAGAACTTTATGTACATAACGGGCTCCATCCAAGACAAAATCAATTATATATTATTTTTTTAATCAATTTTTAAAACCTCTTCTTCTACATCCAATCAAATAGTAATACACCAAATCAAATAATAATATTTAAATCCTCATAGAGCCCCATAAAGCCCCTCACCCACTACACTAGGGCTGGCAAATCGTGTATACCCGACCTGTTAAGACACGAACCTGTTAAGACACGAACACGAAACATGTATACCCGAACACGACACGATAACTTATCATGTACTTTTTTCTAAACCTGAACACGAACCTGTTTATACCTGGTTTACACGATTAGACACGATAAGACACGATAATACCAATTTATACCAAGTTTACACGATAAGACACGATAATACCTGTTTATACTAGGTTAATACGATAATACACGAACATGTTATTCAAATCCGACACGTTAAATGGGTATCATCAAGCATTAAAAAGGTAGAATTCCATCTATAAAAACGTATAACTCTAATACTCCACCCCCACAACCTATATTTTTTTAAAAAAAAATTCTTAACATGTCTTAACGGGTACTAAACAGGTAAACAAGTATTTAACCTGTTTAGACACGAAAATTAACAGGTATATTTCGTGCCTACCTGTTTAGGACACGAAACCTGTTAAGGCCATACCTGTACCTGTTAAAATCGTGTAGGTTCGTGTCGGGTATTCGTGTTCGTGTCTGAAATTGCCAGCCCTACACTACACACATATTTTCCATAAAGCCCCATGAAGTCCTTTCTAATATTTTATTAATATTTTAATCCTATAGAGTCCCATAATATTAATATTGCAATAGTCGTCATGTTACTAATTTCACCTGCATATGTAGCTATGCATCTTTTAAAATAAACATAATAGTATGTTACAAATTACTTCTGAATATATACTGTAAACATAACAACATTAGTTTGTATAACGTTACACTAGGCGCGTAAAGGGCATATTTTTATATGGGTAAAAATTTTAAGATGTAACGCGGTAGAGTTGTATTTAGCGTAGTCACCATTCTATGAAACCACTGTTTTTGTATTGTGTCCCCGCCGCAACGCGCGGGCACCCCTCTAGTATAATTAAAGCTAATTACAATAGTATAATTTGTTCATGAATAAGAATTGAGCAATTTTTTTTTTATTAATTTTTTTTATAATATTACGTGCACACCATTGTCAATGATTTACATAATACGCTTGTAATTCTACTAAAGAAACAATAGTCTAATTATACCAAATACAAAAAATAATAAAAAGAAGTTTAGTATCAATGGTCTAGATGATTATAAAGATGATATAAACGAACGCAATTACACAGCGCTCAACCGAATGGTTTCCGCCAACAATAACGAGTATAATGTAAGTGTATTTTTCTCTCAAAACGAGCCGACCATTCTTCTATTAGAAGAGAGTGTATTTATAATAAGAATCCCTCGTGCTCATTGGCTTACTCTGGTTGACAACTCATTCCACGAGGGTCCCGCGTCTACTATCACTTGTTGGAAGAGAGTTTATTTATAGAGAATTATTGTGTTGTCCTCCTGTCATGGGTTGGTTGCCGCTGTCACTCGTCCTTGTTGTCCTTTCTGCCATCTCCTGATTTATTTATTTATTTATTTGGGATGGGAGGGGAGAGAGATCATGGAGCATGGTATTTTTTCATCTGATTGGCTAGACGTCCGTTTCAGCTTGTCCCTTTTATCGTATTGTACTTGACAAGTCCTCAGTGGTGCATGGGACTCGGAGAACATTCCTTTTATTATTTTGACGACTGACATGTATTTAAAAACTTCTTTATATTTTTTAATGATTATAACAAACGAGTAGTTAAATTCAAAATAATATAATTATTGATTGTGTGTATGGGACAACCTTTTTTTAAGTAAAATAACAATATATAAAAGTTATTTCGTGTGATTTTTTTAAAGAAATTAGTATAAACAAAGAGGGCAATGTAGATTTGATATTCCTTTTTTAGGAAATCATGAGAATAAACACTGATGATCCAGGTTATCACATTAAACATTAGGAATTATTACATATATCCCCATATTTCAAACATTAAACATTTGCGGCGTCTAAATTTTATTGGCTTTCATAAAAATCCAAAGGGGCAGAAAACGTCTCACGTGTAGATATTTTAGTAAATCATGGATCCTATTAACTGAACTAACGACTCTATCAGAAAATAAAATTAGCAACCTCTACACGAATTTTTAAGCGGATGAGATTTGTTAGGTGATGACAAACGAGCACTTATTTTTAAAGGAAAAAAGTTATGTAGACGCCAAAGAATGGATGGAACGTCTACATAAGTGTCTACATAACCTTTTCCTTCAAAAAGATAAGCGGTGGATGTCAAAAAGTCTTAGGGTATGTTAGACAAGGAGTTTTTAAGAGCTTTTAGCTTTTTGAGAAAAAAAAAAACTTCTACTTAATAAAAAGTTTTGTTTGGTTGAATGGGCTTTTAATGAGTGAATAACACAAATACTCATTTTATCATAAAAAAAACATGTATGTTAGGTTTTAGTTAATGCCCATTTTGATTATTTTATATATTTTATATTTTATTAAAAGTTACAGATACAGCTAACAGCCACTGACCAACAGCTAGTTTGCCAAACATACCCTAACCCTTGAGGAATCCCTTATTTGGAAATTGTCTACGTACATAGCCTTTTTGGGCGAAGCATTTACAAAGATGTTATCTCCATTCTTGAGTCTAAATAGTTTTTTTTTTTTTTTCCATGAAAATGGTTAGGTGTCAACAATTATTGGTCTGTTAGAGGGACCCACGATTTATTGAAACGTCTATATGTTATACGTTTTCCACACATACCATTTTCTGCCCCTCTAGGTATATATATGTAAAGGCCATAAATTTAGACGTCACCAATATTTATTTTGATAAGGACACTCGGTCAATGTTTTTCTCGTGATGCTCTTCCTTTTTTTATCATTATTTCTAACTTGTTATTGTTTTATAATCATGTCACGCTCTCAACTTTCAACCATTTAAAATAACATCAATGGCATAAACACTTCCTACGCCTTGTAGTCAAAACAGGTCAAACTTAGCCAATAATTGTAAAAGTTGGTTTATGTCAATTAAATCAATAATCAAACAAAAGAAGCCTAAAGTATTAAAGACAAGTGTTTAAAGGTTTAAACGTTTACGGAATTAATCTTTTACAAACTCATAAATAAAGAAGAAAAATAAACAGATTAGGCTCCGAGAGTACTCTAATGGTTGTATCCTCGCAAAGGAACGAGCAACAAAATAAACAGAGTTGTGGCCAAACATGGAAACCTCAATCAATCCGAATAGCTAGAACGAAGCGAGCAACGGCTAGAAAGACGCGTTTGATGCAAGGGGAACAAGCAACTGTAGAAGAATGAATCCGTTGCTCCCTTTGAACTAAAAAGCCGTCCACAAAATCCAAACAAGAACTAGGCCTATACACAAGCCCACTAACATGAAAACCCAATAGAAGGACCAACCCCAACCTAAGAGACAAAATAAAATAAAAAACCAGCTTAGACAAAAGAAAAATAGTGTGTGGATATTTAAATTATGGAGTTAAAAGTTTTAAGAACTTTCTTAGTGAAACATAGTTAATTTGTGATCTCACAGTGTGGCTCACAAGGCGTTTGGCTGAATGACATTATCGCGTAGTCAAACTTTACTTTTAGCTGGTTCACACCCCGACATTTACAGGTTATCTCTTTGCTGCACAGATATAGATAATGTTGTGTAAAGCAAGCTGTACACAGTACACAAATGACAAACCTACAATGGTTTTGCTCAAGTACACAACTTACTGTAAAATCTTAACTTCACGTCCATGGCGAGTGAGAAACTCACGCATCTAAAACAAAACATAAAATGAGTCATAATGTAGATTAGACTATATGGTGTGCCCCCCCATTCCCCCAACTCCCCCAACTGCCACATCAGCGCCATGTCATTTCCCCCATTTTCTCCCCCAAACTTTGGAAATGGTTTCCCCCAACTCCCCCATTCCCCCTTCCTTTTTTTATTCTTTTTCCTTTTTTTTAATTATATATTTTATATTTCATAATTATTTTTTTATTAAAATAAAATATAAAAAAAATGTAAATAATAAAAAAAAACGCAAAAAAAACGTATAATAAAAAAACCGAAATTTCATAAAATTAAAAAAAATACAAACTAAAGTCACAAAATAATAAAAATTACAAACTAAAGTTCATTAAAAAAAACTAGAAAAAACTACTCGTTATTGTCGTTGACACGAAAATTATTCCAAATGTGATCAACGAGATCCGAAACAAGGTTTCCATTCGTAGTGGCATCGTGTAACGCCCACGTGTTTGATTCTTGTTGTCCCTCGTCAACTGGCTCGAGCACTTCTTCAATCTCATTCGGATCGTAGACGCATATCGCACGACCTTCGTCTTCAATTATCATGTTATGAAGTATCAAACACGCGTACATAATGTATCTCAATCTTTGTGGATGGAATGCACGTGCTGGTCGTTCTATTATATGCCACTTCGCCTTGATCACACCATATAATGTTTTAACAAAAAAACATACCCTCACGATCTCTATCAAGCGCCGCGCTCCGTGTCAATGGTACCGAAGACGCTTCACTATCGCTTTCGTCTTCCAACTCGGCTATAAGTTTTGCCGTTTCCATCATTGCGCCAACGTAAAAGTTTATCACATTTTGTTCCTCCTCCTCCGACGAACTCATGGTAACAAATTGGATTTTTATAAATTTTTTGGAGATGGAAAATGATAGTTGTGGGTATGGTTGTGTTGATAAAATATATAAATTGAAGGTTATATATATATATAGATAAAAGGTTTAATTTTTTTTTTTTTTTTTTTTTTTCAAACGGCTATATGCCTCGGGACCCACCACCAACGTTCAAAAGATTTAGGCCAATCACAGACCTCGGTGCCAACGGGAGGATTTCCCCGGGTACCCCGAAAATTCCTCGGGGGGGGGCGGTGTTCCCGATCGGGGAAACTGCCAACTCACCACCCCGAGCTCGTTCCCCGAAGGCACTCCGATCAGTCTTAGAATGAAACTTAATATTCAACAGATTATTACCTTTGAATTCTTTGCCGCTTCTCTTTTCAGTCTGTCCGACTCTTGTACCGCCTTTTCCATCTGTCTTTCTTCGTAGGCAAGTGCTTTTCTAGTACACACTTCCATGTTTAAATTGACTTTTTCAGCTTCATCCTTTTTCGTTAAAGCTGAAATTAATCTTATCTCCAATGACCTACGAATCTAACAAAAAACATATAAGGATTGATCACAATGCCCTGACACGCAACTTTTAAACAACAGTTGTTAATTGAAGAAATCACAATGCATTTCAGTCTTCCTCCCTACAATTAATCTACAACCCTTCTTTATCTTTAAATTGTTGGAAAATCAGAATACAAGATTGAACAAACTTGTTCGACTATTTTTATTATTAATCATTTGAAAGAACACAACTAGCAATTATCCGGAAATTAAATATGAAAGACTCAACAACTAATTCACCAAGAATTATCTATAACACACACCTGCCACCGCCCTGTCTAGGGTTTGAAACAAGCGTCTGCTAGGATTTCTATGTGAGTCGGTGGCAAAGAACCTATGGTGGCTCTGATACCATGAAAGATAATATGAAATACTGGATTGATCTCCATTCAATAGAAGGTTACAATATATAGAGATAAATCGGGTCCGTGGGCTACGATACTAAAACCCTAAATACTATATGCTAATATCCCTAATTCATGATTAAGGTTGTATCATTCTCCATTTCTCTCTCTCTTAACTAAATAATAACATATAAGGATACAAAAAACATAATAGATCATAGATTTTAAAATTTATCAAAATCATACGAAATTGAGATACCATACGGAATGGGATGCGAGTGCTCTAAGAAGCAGTATACATTGTACCTCTTCAAGAACACCAACAGAGCTATCACCCATAGTCAACAAACCAGCCACACTCATTTGAAGCACATCCATTTCATTAGCTAAAACATCCCTTTCTGCATAAATTTCTTTAGCACGCTAAAAAACCAAAAATGATTAACCTCACAAGAAAAGAACTGAAAACCTGATGGATAACAACAAGTTATCAACTTCTACAGAAAAAAAAAAAAAAAAAAAAAAAAAAAAAACTTTTTGACAAAAACAAAATAAATGTAAACCTTGCTACTTCTTGAGTTAATATTTCCAACTTTTTTAATAACCCTTATATATTCATAAATCATAAACAAAAAAAAATATTTTAAAGCAAATAGTAGTTATTAGCTAGTACCGTCTGATTTATTTCATTCGCTAATAGTTGTGCTCGATTAAGCTCATCCAGCTTTGCAAGATCATCCAAACTACTTTTGCGAATATTCTCAACTGCTTCTCTTGCTACTTTCTCACAATGTTCCACTTCTCTCATAAGGCTAATGACTGAATCCATTGTTGCACTCAATGTTTTCTACAAATTATTTATAGGTATAAAGCAAATTAAGGCACATCAAATGTGAAAATAAATAGCTAAAATTCATTAGGACATTGGATTTAAACTTACATTCCTGTTTTTGGCATCTTCTATGGAAGTTTCAAGAAGTTGAGTGTCACAACGTTGAATAGTGATCATGTTCTTCGACATAGAATCGTCTTGCAGATTATTAACAGTTTCAGTCTCGTATTCATTTTCTCCGGTCATGGCAACGTACTTACAAAATCTGAATAATAAACCCTCTAATTTGAAAAAAAAAATCAAATCAATAGATTATGGAAGATTGTTCGATATGTAGAAGTTGCATGCAGCTTGTGAAAAGCTTTTAGAAAGTAACTTATCAAAGCGATTTACGAAAATGAAGAGGTTGGCGTATATCTTTGGCGTATAGCTTGCTTGTTTAATTTGTTTATTGTTATTATTTTAATATAAATACGGCTGATTGCTTTGGGAACTAAGTTCCATTGGAATCGCCATTGGGGTTGGTGGCCCAATGGTAGAAGCAAAGCTTCTAGGAACACCTAAAGGGGAGGTCATGGGTTCAAGTCCCACAAGGAGAAGAAATTTGCCGTTCAAAAAAAAAAAGTTCCATTGGAATCGAGGAAAAGCTAATCAAGTGTTCGTCGATTAGGATTCCAACGTTAGGGATCACTAGTTTTGGTTATAGCTATTAATTCATTTAACTTTCTGTTATCGTCATCCATCCATAGTGGTGGAGTGATGGAGAGGTCTTATGTTCACTTAGGTGATCATGGGTTCAATTCCCACTTTCAACATTTATGGTTTGGTATCCGGGTGAAGATCGAATACGGGTGGCGCCGGTTCGAATCTGACGGGCGGTGAGGTTTTACCGAGTTCTATAACACTGTCGTGCCTTCGGGCGGGTGGGGCTCGGGTTTCCGCGCATCGGGAGAAGGCGGGGGCTGCTGGAGGTCGAGTAGTCGATTCTTGGGCACGGCGCCCGCAAGGGTGGTTGCCACACAGTTGTTCGCCGATCAATAAAAAAAACTTTCTGTTATCGTCTAATAAACCTCGGTCATCCTAGTACACTGGCAAAAGGTCACTCATGCCAGTGAGTATAGACAACGCCAGTAATCAAAACCGTCTTCAATTTCAGAGGAAAACCATTGCTAGGAGGCCTACTGTGAAATATATATAATTTTTATTTTTATAAAAGACTTTTCACACAATTGGGTTTTTAATATAAGAAATGATTTCTAGCTTTGAGCTAAATCACACATAATAGGTAAGTGTACTATCCTACAATGGTATAGCTAAGGTAAGAATCAAATATCAATCTTTAGGCCAGCCGGGGTGGTCCATAATTGCCGCGATACCGCGAAACACCGCTCTATTCAATCACGGCCGCGAAGACCACAAACCGTGATGCTCATCACGGTGATTCAACGTTTCTATTTCTTTTTCTTTTGTTTCTTTTCTTTCACTTTTTTATATGTTTTTTTATTCAATGTTTGTAGTTTAAATATTTTTTTAAATATTTAAATATTTTTTTATTAAAAAAATGTAATGTTTTTAGTTTATTTAAAAAAAAAAGTTTATTAATGAAATGTGATAGAATGTAAACACCGCCGTATGGGTTTAGTAATGGAATGTGATAAGATGAGTGAAGAAACAATAAGTATCCCGGAGATTAAGACTAATCACCGGGGGGTTAATACCTATGTCGCTGTCAGAGTAATCCTTTACCCAAACCGTAATGGTGACCCGTGTTAGAGTAATGTGAGTGAGTGTGTATGGAGTGTGTGGGAACACGAGAGTTAAGTGGTTCGGTCGTTAATGACCTACGTCCACTGTAAGTACACCGAAATATTATTGATGACAAGAAGATTACAATGAGTGTAGTAGTTGTGGTTATTTCTGAATGAATCTACAAGCATTACATGTGATCTTATTTATAGAGATCACGGTGGGCTGCATGGGGCGGCCCACAGACAACGCCACCAGCTTGGGCCCAGCCGAGGCCCAAGCCCATGGCTCTTCTGATAATGGCGGGAAAGGATCTGTTACTGTTGATGTCGTCATGCTATAGTGTGGTCGTTGTAGTAGCCTGACACGTGGCGGGCTTCTGGTGGTGCACAGTAACGTCGTACTTGCTACAGTGCTCAGGCTATCCTGCTGGCTGACGTGACCTCTGACAGTTGGCGAGGTAATGCCTGCTGGTCACTATTCACGACAGCATGTACAGTGTAGCCGTTCACCTTTTGTACTGTCTGCCACATGTCCTTCTCTAGCTGGTATGTACTCTGACATGGATCTTTATGAATCTTCCTTCTGCCGTTCCTTGTACTTCGTATGAGAGGTGCCAAGGGGAGATTCCGCGCGTGGTAGGACGCGCGTATCAGGTGTTGTATGTTGTTTATCGTATGCTTTGGCGCGCGAGACATGCTGATTGCTTGTCTTCGCGCGAATGTGTTCCCGCGCCATTATCCGGCGTGGGTTTGCTGTTGTTCGGGGATAGGGACGCCTTTCAGATTAGGCTCCCTATCCCTTCAAGTCCCCCTAGTCTAGGACTTCTCCTGCTCGCTGATGAGGAGGTGGAGTGCTAGACTCAAAATGTGTTGGTCGCGGATGAAAGCTCATTTGCTCGTGTTGTAGCTTGTTGGCGCAGATTCTTGGAAAACTCGGCGGGGAACGTCTTTTCTGGTTTTACGTCAAAGTTGCGCTGAGACGGACGTGCTCCGCCTTACCTTAACAGACGTTGGGCGGGGAACGTCTTTTGCAAACTTACGTCAAGTTCACGCCATGTAGGACGCCCTCCGCCTTATCCTTGCAGAATTTTAGGCGGGCAACGTCTTTTGCAGATTTACGTCAACTTTGCGCCCTTGAATTAAATGCTACTGGAGTGATTTAATGCGGGTCCTGAGTTGGTAATAAATTCGAAATCATTGGCATTCAATTTGTTTCTCATGAATGCGCCTGGAATTCGAATGATCAGTTACTTCTGATGGAAGTTTAATGGTTGCTGACGTGTTCGGTGACTGTCTGGTTGTGCAGACTGAGGCATGTCACATCACGGTTGCAGTTACCAATTTCTCGTCTGTGTCAGGAGCGTGGGATGCCACGCGTCTGACGTTTTGTCTTCGTGGTTCGGATTGTGCCACGTGTCAGTGGGCACGTGTTTCTTGTCAGGCGCGTGTATTAGCACGCGCTTACTTTATTGTGATTGTGAGATCTGTTGACACGTGTCGATCATCCGGCGCATGTGTGGCACACAACTGTCATACACTATCATCTGGGCCGCTCGTTTGTGTTGGTTGACACGTGTCGTCATCTGGTGTCTAGAATTCGAAAAGGTGTGACGTTTGGCGCTTCCTAGGTGGGTCCCACTGTCATTAATGCGATGAGTATATAAACCTCATCGTGGTTCATTTGAACGGTTACATTCATATATCTTTCTCCTTATTGTCTTCTTTTTCTCCCAAACTTCCGATCATCTTGTTTCTTCGAAGTTTCCGTTTAATCTTCAAAGATCTCACTGATCTTGAAGATTCATTGTTGAAACTTCCAGTTTCTTCTTGTTTGATTTCTTGTCCCGTTGCTTTCTGTCTCTCATATTTGTTAAATCTTCGTGTTTTTGTTGAAGTTTCCGGTAAATCTTCAAGTTTTCCGGCTATCTTTTCCAGTTTTCCGGCGAGTTTTATTTTGAGAATGTCTGAAGTTCCGGTGAGTCCGTCTCCATCCACCGAGGATGTTAGGGTGGAGCCGACTACAGAGGAGGTGGTGGAAGAAGAGGTTCTTGTCGAACATGGCAAGATAAAAGAGAGGAAGTTGATGTCCAACACTTATTGTGTTTGGAGTCAAGAGGCCTTTAACCGGTTTTGCATCATGTATGGTATTCTGCCGGAGTGGGAGCCCACCCTTCCGTCTCCGACCAGCACTGTTCTCTCTGCCGGTAGCGGCCGGTTGGCATTGTACGAGGCCCACTTTGCTAAATGTGGGTTCCGCCTGCCGTGTACCCGCTTCCAGATTGACACCATGGTGGCCTATGGTGTTGGGCCTACACAACTAACCGCCTTTGGGCTGCTGAGGTTAGTTCATTTTGAAGCTTCATGCCGCGCCCTAGACATTGAACCTACCGTTGAACGGTTCAATGTCTTCTACTTTATGGCGCGGGACGAGATGTGGTTCTCGTTCAAGCCACGCCCCAAGGTGCCGCCTATGGCCACTCACACTCCTAAGTCCTTGCATTGGGCGAAGGAGAAGTTTTTCTTTGTGAAGAGGGGTGTGATCCCCATTAGTCTCCCCTGGAAGGTGATAGGGGATGGGCAGCGGGTGGCCGACATGCCTGTGCCCAAAGACTTTAAGAAGCAGGCGTGGTTCATCGCCCTTACTTCCAACGCCACGAAGCTGGAGTTCCACAACTTGACAGAAGGTATTTTCTTCCTTCTTGGGATGAGCCGCAATGGAATCCGGGCGGGCAAAGAGCCCTATATTGCGGAGGAAGGTACGTTTGTTTATTATCATTATTGTCATCATTTATTTTCTCTTTCCTTCCTCTTACCTTGTATGTTTGTAGGTGTGAGTAAGTTTCAATTCTTTGCTGCCCGCCAGGAGAGGGGTATTAAGTGGAGACCTTTGGCGGAGGGTCAAACTTCTTGTTTGGACGAGCTTGCTGACCGGTTCTATTACCCGGATCTGACAACCGTGCCCAAGCCTTATTACACAACCGGTGAGTTTCCCGATCCCTTCGGCTCTAGCATTTTTGGAGATGACATTACTGGATTTTCAGTAGGGATTGTCCCGCCGGTGAGCTCATCCGCGGGGCGTGGGCGTTGGAAACACGCGCCGCGGAATCATGGGTACCGAGCGAAAGTTGTGCTTTCTGACTCGGGTTCTTCCGTTTCAGCAGGGGAGGTTGTGAAAGGGCGTCGACGGCGTAAGGATGGCCCGCCGTCTGATGATGAGGAAGAAGTTGAGTCTTCTCAGTTGGAGAAGAGGAAGAGGGCGCGCGTTGATAGCGCTGCCACTAGCAGCGCTGCAGCTGCTACGGAGAATGTGTCTACTGCCCCAGCAGGTGGGGGCGAGAGTGGGGGTACCACTCTGACTGAACCAGCGACAGCCTCTGAAGGCATTACTGATGTTGCTGGTATTCAGAAGACCGGCGTTGCTGAGGGGCAGGGGGGAAGTGCCCCTGTTTTTTCTGTGGGGATTCGCGCTGCCCCGACTAGGCAGCCGTTATTCCAAAAGTTGATAAAGAAGAAGGCGCCTGGTAAGTGATTTTTGCTGCTTTTTGATTCTAACTTTGAATTCTCTAATCCTTTGTTTTGTTTTCGCAGTGTCGCCCAAGATAACTCCCACTCCTCCTCCTTTGTCTCCTTCTGCGGAAGCTGCTCGTGTGGAGGAGGAGCGGTTGTGGAAAGAGCAAGAGATTGCTCGTAAACAGGCGGAGGCCGATGAAGCCTTGCAAAAGGCTGAGGCTGACCGTGCTGCCGCTGCTGCAAAGAAGCGGGCGGAGGCCGATGAAGCCCTGTTAAAGGCTGAGGCAGAGAAGAGGGCGGAAGCTGATCGCCTTCGCCTTCAAGAACAGCAGTTCTTGGAGGAGCGGGCTAGGTTGGCCAAGGAGCGTGAGGCCAAAGAGCGCGCTGATGTTGAGGCCCAGGAGGTGGGCCTTGGGGGTGATGGGTTCGAGAGGGCCCTGTTTGAGCAGGGCCCTTCTGTGGCTGCTGGCTCGCGTCCGGATAGGCGCGAGTCTTCAAGGGTTGGTGAGGCGTCAGGGGCCTATGATGGCTCTTGCTGGGCTGGTGGTGACGCCATTTGGCGCCCTCGCTGGGCAATCAGGGAGAATACATTATTCTCCAACTCCTTGGCTGCTGAGGAGTTTGTCAGCGAGGTGGTGCCTCCCTATGAGCGCACTCACCAGGACATGTTGAGTCGTCCAGACCTTATTGCTGCCTTGTGCATTAATCAGGCGACTCAACTGTCCATGATGGATTCGCTGCGGCGCCGCGATTCGGCGTTGTGGCGGGATATGGAGAAGGTTGAGGCGGAGAAGGCGGAGCTCGCAGAGAAGGAGGCTGCCTTCAAGGCAGAAATTGCCAAATATCGCCGCCGTGCTCATGATGCGGAGGCGAAGGTCGCCAAGCTTGAGGAAGAGGCCGCTGCATCAAAGCGCCGTTGGGCAGAGTTCTGGAAGAAAGCTAACCTTGAAACCATGAAGGTTAAGGACACTCTGGCCCAGGTGCAAGAGGAGGGGCGGACGGCGGTCCGCCAGCTAGAGGAGAAGAGCAGGGCTCTTACGGAGAGAACCGCCAAGTATATAGAGATGCGGAAGGAGTTGGAGTCTAAGGACTCGGCTCTTGTTGCGGCCACTGAGCGTGTCTCGTTCTTGGAGCAGGAGAGGGTTCAGATCCTTAGCGCTAAGGAAGATCTCGAGCGGGATCTGGACTCTTCTGATCAAGCTCGCCTCGAGGCTGTGAAGGAGTGCGAGGCGGCGAAAGTTCTGTTGGAGGAGGCTGTCTCTGCGCAGACCCAGATGCAGAGTTCCATCCGCTGGCTGATGACGGATGGAATGAGCGGGGTGAGTTCTTCGCGCTTTCTTTGTTTTTGGTGGTTGTTTTTCTTGTCATCATATTAACTTTATTCTTTGCAGGTCTTCAAGAGATTTTGGCAGGAGCCCAAGTTGGGCGATCAAGTTGCCTCTATCGCTGCTGCAGCCCAAGCCTTTGGATATGGCGAGGGCTATGTACATGGCTTCTTGAGTGCGCAAAGTGGTGGGCGGCTTGAGGATGCGGAGCACTATGGCCAGCCGCTGAAGGAGGAGTATGAGGCGGAGCTAGCCAAGTTTGAAGAGATCGATTTTCCCATCCTTCAAGTTATCGCCGACTGCAACAACAACGCGGATCCCCCTGCCGCCTTGAAATATTTTATTGACAAATCTGATGAACTGGCAAGGGGTTCTGGCGGAGAAGCCTCGGGGGCGGGTAGTGGTTAGGCGTTGTTCTTATCGTTTGTAATCATCGTTGTAAATACCAAAGGGTTTTTAAGTCCCTTCTTTTAATGAAATCTTTAGTTTGTTATATCGTGTTGTCTCGTTCTTAACTTACTTATTTAACCAAGTCGTCACCCGGTGTGTAAGGGGGGGGGGGGGTTGCGTTTCCCTTAAACGAAAATTTTAGTGTAGTTTGTAAGCAAAAATCTCGATCTCACCCCTTAAAAGTTCGGTTATATCCCCCGCTCGCTCTCTCATAAAATAAATCTGGGGGTTGTCACTACTTTGAATTCACTGCTTTGAAAGTGTAACCCAAAAGCATTTTGTGTTTTGACTTTTGGTTTTTAAGGGTGGAAAAACTGTTTTTGAGAAGTTAGAAATCTTGGCTTTTGGCTTTTGGAAAAAAGTTACAAATCTACCACTCATACAACCAATATTCACAATAAGTTAA
This sequence comes from Ambrosia trifida, assembly GCA_028751855.1. Classification (NCBI taxonomy): domain Eukaryota; kingdom Viridiplantae; phylum Streptophyta; class Magnoliopsida; order Asterales; family Asteraceae; genus Ambrosia; species Ambrosia trifida. The sequence continues at coordinate 12,533,983 of CM054125.1, forward strand.
ATGAAACACTTAAAAAAAACAATATATTGACTTTTTGACATTTCTCATCCCAAAAGCTAATTCAAACACTTTTTTTAAAACTCATTTTCAAAAAGTCATAAGCCAATAAACACTTCTGACAAAAAACATTTTTGCATTTCCAAACTCAATCCCACACCCTCTTAGAAATGTGTCGTAATTGAACTTCACTATCTAATCTGTGATAATTTATTTAACAATCGATAACTGATTTATTTGTGTTATTACACTGGTTTTGATAAGTAACCAAAGGATCTAAAGCTAATTTAATGAAAACTTTCATATTTAATCATTATGAAGTTGAATGATGCATTGTCCGAGCAATCATGTACTAGGCAAAGCAGTGTGTGGTGAAACAATCGTATATCATGTTCGGTTAAATAGCACATAAAAGGGTTATGTAAGATAATGCTTTAAAGGCCAAGGGTGAAAGGTTTTGATCAGTACTATTATAGATTGCAAAACCAATTCAAAGACCACTGACCATTTCTTAATCTCCTCTCCGAAACACAACAAAATTCGAAAACACTACAAAGATGATAACCATACTAAGAATACAAAATGTTACTGCTAGATCTAATTCAAAATTATCCGCTATGGGCCTCCTCTGTAGATGCAATCATTCTTTCTGCAGAGAACGTTTTTTATTTCCTTTTTTTCCTTCCAATTTTTCTTTTTTTAGCAGCATGCTTCACAGCTGATGGTGCAGCTATCCGCTCTGCATGAGTTTGTGCCGAAGCAACAGAACTCTTATTTGACACTGAATGTCCCACTTCAGTGACATCTGCAACGACGGGTGCCCTTTTTACATCAGATGACCTATTCAAATTTCCCTCTCGCCCCTTGAAATTCACACATGCTGATATTTGGCTAGACAAAAATAATCCACCTAGCGGCAGGAAGGGTTGGTTAAGATGCCCTTTTATTAGATTTTTTCCATTTTCAGCAGCATGCTTCACAGCTAATGGTGCAGCTACCCGCTGGTCCCGCTCTGCATGAGTTTGTGCAGAAGCAACAAAACTCTTATTTGACACTGAATGTCCCACTTCAGTGACATCTGCAACGACGGGTGCCCTTTTTACATCTGCTGATGTTTGGCTAGACAATAATAATCCACGTAGCGGCAGGAAGGGTTGGTCAAGATGCCCTTTTATTAGATTTTTAGCAGCATGCTTCACAGCTAATGGTGCAGCTACCTGCTCTGCATTAGTTTGTGCGGAAGCAACAAAACTCTTATTTGACACTGAATGTCCCACTTCAGTGACATCTGCGACGACGACGGGTGCCCTTTTTACATCAGATGACCCATTCAAATTTCCCTTTTGCCCCTCCAAATTCACATCTGCTGATGTTTGGCTAGACAATAATAATCGACGTAGCTGCAGGACAGGTTGGTCAAGATGCTCTATAAACAAGTTAATATTTTGACATTTATCAGATACTTCTTCACTGCATAAATCAAGTAACATTGTGTTAGCCATCAAGTCCAGAGTCTGTGATAGCGTAGCTTATGTGAATACTACAACTTACTGTAAGATATTAACGGCAGATTCACGTTCTTTGAACAAATCCTGCAACTGTAACAAAATAAAGAAAACAACTAATAATGTTGGTTAAAACTATGGGTGGCAAAATGGGTAGGTTGGGTTGGTTGTTGGGCCATTTCGACCCGATCGGGACCGTTTGCGACCGGAACCGTTTCGACTCGGCCGGGCCCAGTAGCGACCCGGACCGTTTTGACCCGACCGGGCCCGGTAACGACCCAGACCGTTTCAACCTGACCCGCCCCGTAGCAACCCGGACTGTTTCGACCCAACCGGGCCCGGTAGCAACCCGGGCCGTTTCGACCTGACCGGGCCCTGTAGCAACCCGGACCGTTTCAACCTGACCCGTCCCGTAGCGAGCCGTACTGTTTCGGCCCGACCGGGCAATTTCAACCCATATGTTTTGTACTTTTAACCAAAACTTTTGTTACTTTAATACCTTGGAATTCTCCACTGCTTCTAGTTTCAGTCTCTCAGACTCTTTTACCAGTTTTAACATTTGGCTTTCTTCAAATGCAAGTGCTTCCAAGGGCGATTTTTCTTTCTCTAGCTTTTCTATATCTGCTAACTCCTTTTCTTTGACAGCTTTATTCAATCTCATCTTCAATACCCTACGCATCTAATGGAAGAAAATCCGATAGAAATTAGCACCAAACAGTTCATAGCACAATTCTTAATCAAAACACAAAGTAGTTAACAAAGTTATACCGCATCAGAAGTACCAAGAGACCTACGTCCTTCGTTCAGCACAGCAAAGATACGGAGTTGAAGTTCTTTTAAGTCTTTAGCTAAAACCGCCTTCTGTGCATGCGCTTCCCTAGCATGCTACATTGTTAACCAAAATTAAGTAAATTGACCAGTATGTCTGACAATCTGATACTAACATAAATAAGACAAATTTTGTGTTATCGATCCTTTTAAAAACTCAAAAGAAATATATCTACAGAAGTCATAAACAACAACTCTTTTGCCACTACTGGAAAACATTTCTTAGCATACAACCATAAAAACAACAACTCTTTTGTCCACTGTGACTCGCAGAGCCCTAAGAGCCAAGGGTTTGTGTTTAGCAGGATAGGCTTTGCGATTCAAAAGGGGATAGCGGCGCAACTTGTTGCCCGCTTACCCACCATCTAAATGTAACTTATTTTTTCTTGCTTTGTTCCAATATTGAATGTTTGACGATCATCAATTAACCGATCAAAAGACCTAACAATTTAGTTCTAAAGGTTTAAAGCCTGTACTGTCTAACTGAAATGAGCATACTGAATTTATCATATAAATTAACTTAGCAAAAGCCAAAAGGTATAACGTATCATGACCGAAACATAAATTTTTTTCTTGAAGAAGATAATTTACAACCATGTCATTTGTTTCCTTTACGAGCTGTTGCGCCTGTTTAAGTGCCTCCACCTTTGCAAGAATATCTAAACCACTCTTAGCTGCTTCCACTTTTGCTTCTTCCGCAGCTTTCTCTTTCAATTCCACTTCTCTCTTTAAACTGATGGCTCGGTCCAACCTTGTATCGAGCATTTTCTGCATAAAATCGATTATTGCATAACAATTACTTAAACTGATTACTCGGATTTCACAAAAAAATCATAAAATTACAATCAATAGTTTTACCAATCAAACAGAAACATATCTTGCTAATTTAGGTAACTAATGAAGTTGCATAATCATGTGATTACCTTTTTATTTAAAGCATCTTCGATTGAAACATTAAGAATTTCAAATGCACTGGTGATATCGTCGAATGTACAATCGTCCTTGTGATTTGCCATATCAACCTCACAAGCCTTTTTATCAGTAATTGCCCTACAGTGCTTACAGATATCCATACTCGCTCAATTAATAAATGAATATTAATTTGAATAACAGCGTAGTTACGGAAATTTATTCAACTAGCAGCATACCTGCAAAACTGTTTTCAACAACTGATCACGCGATCATGAACCTGCAACCGAATAATCACCTCGACGCAATTCAATTCGAAATGAAAACATAGTTATGGAAATTTATTCAAATTTAAGTTGACCGATCAGGATTTTAAAACTCAAATTTGGCGCCAACTGTAGTGTAGTAAATAAATTTCACGACTTAGGGTTCTTAGATCTCTTGTAATTTTGTTTAATATTATTATTATTATTCTGTAAATTATGTGTTAGAAATCATAGCTGGAAACATTTTATTCAAAAATAACGGTTTACAGATCTTAACTTTAACACAAAATATATGTAAAAAAACGAACAATCGTTTTAGCAACTGGAACGAAACGACTTAAGTTATATGAAGAAACAAATTAAGGTATTATCAATTGTTTACCAGATTAAAACGTTTGAAACAAGCAAGCAAGTGAAAAATGAAGACCGATCGGTTTAGTGTGGGTATTGACGTGTGCGTCCTTTGTGGCGTTTTTTTTATATAAACACTTTCGACGATCCAACTTCCACACCTGGCTTCACAAGTCCCTCAAGTTTAATAGCTTTTAGTTCCAGCCACCAACTTATTACTTACTTTTTAGACTTAATTACAAGTTTTGTCCTTTAACTTTATACCAAATTTCAACGGATGTCCTTTAACTTTAAAATTGATTGGTTTTGTATTTTATGTTTTAAAATCTTGCACGTTTTGTCCTTTGGTGCTAACCCAGTTAATTTTTTTCGTTAAGTGGAGGGTAAAATTGTCTTTTTACTCTTCCAAGGACTATCTGTGTAAGTAAATTAAAGTTTTGGACAAAAAGTAAAATTGAAAATTAATATAACCCCTCCTCTCTCTTAATACCTGCCAACACCATAACCTACCATCACCACCGCCCACCGACCACCACCGCCTGCCTGACCACCACCACCACCTGCCGCCGACCACCACCACCTGTCTGACCACCACCACCACCTGCCGCCGACCACCCCCCCTCTCTTAATGGCCCAACCCGACCACCATGACCTGACCACCAATCGACCACCATAACCAAACCTGACCACCAATCGACCAGCATAAGTCCATAACCAATCACAGAGAAAGAAAGAGAGGGAGAGAGACAGAGACCACACCACCACCGGAACCACCTCTGGCCTAGCCCAACCACCACCATGAACACCATCTCCATAACCATAACCAATCACCATAATATTCAGAAAAGAGGGGTTTTTTACCTTGAGACCAGATCTGACCCGATGAGTACAACAACCGTCGTCTCCTTCCTCTTCCGTCTGTCCCTCTCTCTCTCTCCCACGCTTTCTCTCTCTGTCCTCTGTCTCTTGTTCTCTCTGTCCTCTGTCTCTCGTTCTCTCTCTCTCTCTCTCTCTCTCTCTCTCTCTCTCTCTCCCTCTCTCTCTCTCTCGAATCTCTCTCTGTCCACCGGAAGGGTGTGGTGGTGTTGTGGTCTGCTCGGCCGGAGGGTGTGGGTGTGGCGGTGACAGGTGGTGAATGAAGGGTGTGGGTGTGGTCTGCTCTCTGTCCACCGGAGGGTGTGGTCTACAGGTGGTGAATGAAGGTGATGGTGGTGTGGGGATGGAGGTAGGTGGTGGTGGTGATAAATGAATGAGAGAGAGATAGATGATTAATATATATATATATATATATATATATAAATTCTTTTTTTTTAATTTTAAAATGTTTTTCTAAATAAATAGGTAAAAAGACAATTTTACCCTCCACTTAACGAAAAAAATTAACTGGGTTAGCACCAAAGGACAAAACGTGCAAGATTTTAAAACATAAAGTACAAAACCAATCAATTTTAAAGTTAAAGGACATCCGTTGAAATTTGGTATAAAGTTATAGGACAAAACTTGTAATTCAGTCTACTTTTTATATATTAGACTATCCGTTATCGGTCACAAGCGAGCGGCCGCGAGCCACAGATTTCACTCTCAAGTAACCCGGTCACTTGACCCTGTTGTGGCTGGAGGTGAGTACTGGCGCGACCAAAGATCACTTTCTCCCGTTAACGCACGCGACCACCATCGCCCGTGCTCGCGCCGCGGCTGTTCGTGTGGGGCTGTTATGGTTGGGGGTGAGCACCAGACTAAAACCTCACTCGTGCCGGAGCTCGCTCGTGGCCCACAACGGACAGTCTTAAGTCCTGTATCAGTAACACATATGGTACAATTTAAATGTTTGGAACAGTGTTTGTAAGCTGATTGATATATTTAACATTACACCGGCTTTTGTAATCGGTATGAGAAAGTCATGGTTATAGCTCTAATATGGTCGGCAAACTCACCACCCCTCATGTCAAAATCTTGTGATGCTAGACATAGTGGCGTAGCCAAATATTGGGTTGGGACGGGCACCCCCTTAAAAAAGAGTCACCGTATTCCACAGGCAAAAATCTCAATTACCCACCTTAACAATTCGATTAAAGCTGATTTGATATAATCGTTCATATTTAGTAATTATCAAGTTGAATGTGCATTCTACGCGTAATTATGTACTAGGCAAAGTATATGGAGAAACAATTGCATAGCATGTTCGGTTAAACAGCAAATAAAAGGTTATGTACTTATGTAACATAATGCTTTGAAGGCTAAGACCCCCGTAGTGGGGCTTGAAATATAAAGCCCCGTCTGATGTGGACTAAAATGGCGCCCCAAACACCATTACGGGGGGCTCCATTTTTCAAAATCAAGCTTGGGCTTTATAAATATAACGCCGGATGTTTAAAAGCCCCACCAATCAACAGCTGCCACATCATACTCTCTCTCTCTATATATATTATTAGTTTATTATTTTTTTAATTTAAAACATATAATAAAATATTAATAGGGGCTTTATTTATAAAGCCCCACCACTACACCCCTTTTTCACTTTATCTCTCAGCTGCCACGTAGACCAATCAGAAAGGGGGGCTTTATATATAAAGCCCCCCACTACGCTTGGTCTAAGGGTGAAAATGTTAAGTAACCTAACGCCTTAAAGGCTAAGGGCGAAAGGTTTTGATCAGTGCAGTTATAGAATTGTGGTAAACCAATTCAAAGGCCACTGACCATTTTCAAATCGTCTTTCCGAATCACAAACATAGTCAAAGGCCACTAGATCTCATTCAAATTATCCTCTATGAATCTCCCCTGCAGATGCAATCTTTCTTTGTGCAGAAACTGTGTTTTCTTTAATTTTCCATTTTTTAACAGCATGCTTCACAGGTGACGGTGAATGTCCCACTTCAGTGATGTCTTTAACCATAGGTGCACTTTTTACCTCAAATGACCCATTCGTACTTCCCACTTGATCCAAATCTACTGATGTTTGGTTAGATGATAATACTCGCTTCAGGATGGGTTGGTCGAGGTGCTCTATAAACAAGTTAATATCTTGATGTTTATCAGATACTTCTCCCCTGCATAGATCAAGTAATATAGTGTAAGATGTTTAGTCCATGATAGTGCAGTTTATGTGGATACTACAACTTACTGCAAGATATTAACGACAGATTCACGTTCTTTGAAGCATTCTTGCAACTGTAACATGATAGACAAAAAAAACTCATAATGTTGGTTAAAATTCATAGCATTATATTTTGTTACACCAATACCTTGGAATTCTTCACTGCTTCTTGTTTCAGTCTGTTTGACTGATTTACCAGTTTTAACATTTGGCTTTCTTCATAAGCAAGCGCTTCCAGAGCCGTTTTTCCTTTTTCTAGCTTGTGTTTATTTGCTAAGTCTTTTTCTTTAAACGCTTTTGTCAATCTCCTCTTCAATACCTTATGCATCTAACGGAAGATAATCTTGATAGAATTAGCACTAAGCAGTTCATAGCAAGTCTTAATCAAAAGCCAAAAACAGAATAGAAAGTTATACCTCATCAGACAATACAAGAGATCTACGTCCTTTGTTTGATACATCAGACATACGGAGTTGAAGTTCTTTTAATTTTTTAGCTAAAACCACCTTCTGTGCATACACTTCTCTAGCATGCTGCATTGCCAACAAAAATTGAGTAACTTTACCAGTATGCCTGACAGTCTGATACCAACATAAAGAAGACAAATGGTGTGATATATATCTTTCTAAAAACTCATAAAAATACTTAAAATGAACATTAACAAAAACATTTGAGCACATACATCTACAGAAGTCTTAAACATTTACTCTTTTGCCACTACGGGAAAATATTTCTTAACATACATCTCTTAGCCAAAAACCACCTTCTAAGCATGCTACATTGTGAGCAAAAATTAAGTAAATTAACCAATAGCTCTACTATTTCTGGGATTTACTAGGTATGTATGGTTATTGTTGTCTGACAGTTACATAAGGCAAATGTTGTGTTATATATCCTCCTAATAACTCATAGAAATACTTCTAATGAACATTAGCAAAAAGATTTGAACACATACATCTACACAAGTCATAAACATTTACTCTTTTGCAACTTCCAAAAAACACTTCTTAACAAACAATCAGTGGTGAAGCTTGAAGATTAAATCGGCGGGGGCCGGAAGATTAAATCGGTGGGAGCCAGACTCAATCCATATAAAAATTACCTACGAAATCGCAAACTTCCACCACTAAGCCAAAAAAATAGGGGGGGGGGGGGGGGCACCCCCTGGCCCTCACTAACCTTCGCCACTGCAAACAATTGTAAGGGGTGATATGTCTACGAGAACGATCATCAATTGACCCTCACTAACCTTCGCCACTGCAAACAATTGTAAGGGGTGATATGTCTACGAGATCTATTAGTTACATCTGAAAGTTTAAAGCCTGTACTGTCTATTTGAAATAGGCATTCTAGATCATATCATATAAATTAACTGAGCAGAAGCCAAAAGGTAAAACATATTGTGAATAAATATAATTTTTCTTGAAGGAAATAATTTACAACCATGTCATTTGTTTCCTTTAAGGGCTGCTGCGCTTGTTTAAGTGCCTCCACCTTTGCAAGAATATCCAAACCACTCTTAGCTGCGTCCTCTTTTGCTTCTTCCGCAGCTTTCTCTTTCAATTCCACTTCTCTCTTTAAACTGATGGCCCGATCCAATCTTGTATCTAATATTCTCTGCATAAACTCAAGTATTATTAAACAATCACTTAAACTGATTTCTAATATATCACACTAGTTTAAGCGACTAATGAAGCTGTATAATCATGTAGTTGGAATTAGTTTCACCTTACTATTTAAAGCATCTTCGATTGAAATATCAAGAAGGTCAATCGCACTAGCGATATTGTCGAAGAATGTGCAATCATCCTCGTGATTTGCCATTTCAACGTCACAATCCTTTTTTATCAGTGAGTGCCCTATTGTGCTTACAAAACTCCACAATCACTCAATAATCCGTTCACTCGATGGAATTTAATTTGTAAGCAATATAGTTACGGAACTTTATTCAACTAACAGTAACCGCATAGGCGCATACCTGCAAAACTGTTTTCAACAACTGATCAAGCCATCATAAACCTGCAATCGATTAAAACCACCAGAAAACAACAAATTTAGGTAACTCAAAAGGTTGAAGTGATTTAATCCCAGTGTTAATCACGTCGATGACGCGATCGGCTGATTCGAAATCATCATCATCATCATCATCATCATCATCATCATCATTATTATTATTATTATTATTATTATGTGTTAAAAATCATAACTGGAAACATTTTATTCAAATATATATAACAACGATTTACAGATCTTAATCTATATGAAGGAACGATTAAGGTATTATAAGTTTTTTACCAGAGTAAGCAGGTGAAAAATGAAGACCGATCGTTCTAGTGTTTTGACGCTTCTGTTGTGTGTCTTTTGTGGCGTTTTTAATATAAACACTTTCAACCCTTAAAATTCGACACTTGGCTTGATCAGTCCCTAAAGTTTAATAGCTTTTAGTTCCAGCCACCAACTTCAATTTATTACTTACTTTATGTATATTTGTTCTGTAACACAGATGTTACACCAGCTTTCGTGATTCCTCCTTAGGTGCGAGAAAATCACGGTTATAAACGTAGTTATTAATGTTTACATTGACGGACCCACACTCAGTTTAAGGGGTGCAGGCGCCCACCTTGAAAAAAAAATAATGTTTATATATACGCGTTTATCCCGCCCGCACCCCATAAAATTTTTCAATCACACCCCTTGGTATACGAGTTGACCCAACCCGACCCGGGCCATCTGATGGATAAACGACCCAGAGGCTTAGAGATTCCGCACCCCATAAAAAAGTTCCGTGTAAAAGTTTCCACCTTTATTTAAAAAAATGAGCTATAAGAGTGCATTGATCCAAATGTCAAAAATAAGTTCCTAGAACTAAGAAAAGTTTCTGAAATAAACTGAACTTGAACTTTGTTTAAAAATTTGTTAGTCGTACTTCTCTTGAACACCAAAGATTCGTATTTTTAACACCAATCGCCATGAAAAAAAAGCCAAGAACTTAAGAAGTCTAGTTTCAATTGCAGCAAAAAAATACGTAAAGATCAATTCAAGACATTCAAATGTTTAGTAATCTGCAAACCCATGCGGCCATATAATCAAAATTAATTTTTTTCATATCTGCAACGGTTTCTGTGATCGACCCTCAATCCATTTCTTCACCTTCTTGTTCTTTGTATTATGTATCGAGGTCTTGCACGTCTTGTGTGTTCTCGTCTCTTTGCTACCTTTTTCGCCCGTCTACCTTTCTCCAGTTCATCCATATACGAATTCTCTAACTCTTGTATCTCCTTCAAAGCATTTATCTGAGACTTGGTATGAAACTTTTCTGTTCTCAGCTTCTCTTTATTAGCAACAACGCTTCTCCTGAATTCTTCCGAAATACTATCACAATTATAGCTTTCACAATCCTGCCTCAGTGTCGTTTCTTGTACCATCGGCCTCAAATAATCTTGAAAAACCAATGTTTCGCTTTTTTCTTGAGAGTCTTCAAGCATCTCTTTTATAGGCAACAACTCCTGCAACTATAAAGGGCAACATGTCATAATGCGGATTATTTTGTTCATAGAGAGTGTTTGGGATTGCACTTGCAAACTGACTATCAGCTTATTGTGATATTTTGATCTCAGTTTAACAGTGTTACATCCCAAACACACCCGTATCATGAATGTTACTGCCATTATGCAATTATTTACTCGATAACTACCTTTAAATTCACCATTGCTTCTTGCTCCCGTCTCTTTGACCCTTTTACAAACTTTTCCATCTGACTTTCTTGAGACGCATGATTTAAGTAGGGCCCAGTTCTAGCCCATTTGACATTGTCTAGCTGAACGGTATGTGAATCAACTAAATCTTGTCTCATCTCGGAATCATTTATCTTAGACTTGATAATCTTTTTTGTTTCCATCTCCCCACCAGCAACATTTTTGTTGTTAAACCATTCCAAAAAAATGCAACACTTGTAACAGTTACAATCCTGCCTCGGCGTCGTTTCTTGTATTATTGGCCTCAAACAATCTTCAGTGGCCAATATTTTTCTTTCTTGTTGAGAATCTTCAAACATATCTTTTGTAAATAGACACTCCTGCAACTGTAAAGGCCAAAAGTCATAATGTGGATTTTTTTTTGTTCTTAAGGGTATTTAGGATTATTTTATAATTAGATTATTGTGACAAATCAAATAACAAATAATCAATATTGCTAATTTTTAATTCCCAAACATTCCTTTAGTTTATCATGAAAGCTACTGCCATTATGCAATTGTATTGCTGGGTAACTACCTTTAAATTCTCCATTGCATGTTGGTTAAGTATCTTCGACTCTTCTACCAGCCTCTCTTCCATCTCGCCATCTTGATACGCATGTTTTAATTTGGGCCCAATTCTTGCCCATTTGCCTTCGTCCAGTTGATCCATATACGAATTCGTTCTCTCTTGTATGAGCCCCGAATCATTTTTCTGAGAATTGACAATCCTGTTTTCAACTTGGTAATCTTCAAGTTCCGCTTTTAGCAAGTTCACATCCAGACATTTACAAGATATCTCGTCTCTGCAAAAGATCAACAAACGGTTTATAAAAACCAGATTTTCAGCTTTCAAGTAAGTATGCAAAAGGAATCGAATAATACGACTTACTGTAACATATTGAGTACGTGGCCACGATCTATGACAAACTCCTGCAACTGTAAAGGGAGACAAGTTATAACGTGGATCAATTTGCTCTTAGGGGGTGTTTGGGATAGCACTTGCAAACTGATTAATAGAGTATCGTAATATTTTAAATAGCAGATAACCGATTTTGAGCGTTCAAATCCAACCCCCCCCCCCCTTTATCATGATGAAAACCACTATCATTATGCAATGTAAAGCTGGATAAACTACCTTTAAATTCTCAATTTCTTCTTGTTCCAGTTTCTTGGACTCTTCTACCAACTTTTCCATTTGGCTTTTTTGATATTCAAGTGCCAGTTCTTTTTCCAACTTATCGTTATCTGCTGTTTCCTTCTTAATTAGAGCTGAAGTTAATCTTTTCTCCAAGGATATGCGCATCTAATTAAGAAAAGATTGAAGGTAATTATGTTAGGTAACGATCTCAATACACGTTAACCGTGTTTGTAAAAAATACTACCTCGTCAATAGCTGAAACACATCCATCTCCATCATTCAACACGCCCGATATGCGAAACTGAAGCTTGTTCATTTCGGTAACTAACACATCCCTATGTGCATTTACTTCTCTAGCACGCTGCAGAACGCAAAACAAAATAATTACTCATCAACTAATTAACCTGAAACCATAGAACGTAAACATAAAATAAGAGAAGTAGAACTAATGTACAACCTTCTCATTTGATTCCTTTACGCGTTGTTGTGCAAACATAAGGTTAACCATCTCTTGATTAATATATAAGGTACAATTATCAACTTCCTGTTTTGCTTGTTCTGCAGCTTTCTCCATCCATTCCACTTCGTTCATAAGGCTCAAAACTAAATCCATTTTCGAGTCTACGGTTTTCTGCAAAAAAAACTCCAGTATTAAAACAATAATGTCTTTTACAATATCTAAAAGAGAATATATTAAAAAGTAAAAGTCATTATCCTATATATTGATTTGTAAACTTTCATGAATAGTTCTTTTTTTTCCCTGCTTTACGCTTTATAAGTTTTTTATATTTTCTATTTTTTTCTATAAGCAAATTTCCTTTCAGCCCAGTTGGTGTAGTTGTTTTTGTGTGTGTTCAGTCCACCTGATGACCTGAGTTCAATTCCTAGCTCATGTTTTTTTTTTTTTTTTTTTTTTTTTTTTTGCTGTTTTGTTACCATTAATTATTGACCACTATTAAAAAGTAAAACCTGTTTAACTTCCGTTTCTCAAGCTAAGTGATTCTTTTCCTATTCTCAAGCTAAGTGATCCTTTTCCTATTAAAAAAAAACCACCAATATATATTGTATTATTTTATCTATATACAAGTTTTAAGATGGAGTCATGAATACAGCTTCACATTTCATCATCCCCTTGCTCTCCCTAAAGTCTAAAATTCTCTCATCATTATTGTTATTAACCTCCTTTTTTTTTTAGAAATTTCCCATCTTTTCTAGACGATATATATATTTGTTATTACTAATATTATGGATGCAGGCTCTGTAAGTTGTTCTCCAGCCATAAACTCACAATCACGAGACCAAGTTCTTCAAAGAAAACATCTAAAGATAATGTAATTTTTTGTTAGACTCTTAATTTGTGATCTACAAAGTTTTTTAGTATTTAGTGCTCTTGTGCTTGACTGCTTACGCCACGGCCACTGGAATCCGACAAACGCAAAGGCCACAGGAATCCGACAAACACAAAGGAGGCGAGGCTGTTGAGGAGTATTCGAATTTGGTGCGGCAACGCGAGCCAGGAGAATACCTAGTTGTATTTAAATTCTTTAACTAGTGAAAGCATCATATATTGGAATTTGATTTACCTTCTTGCTTCTAGCATCTTCAATAAAGATGTCAAGAACTTCAGTGTTGAACAATTCCATGTTGAAGAACGGTTGTTGCAATCTGTATATACCCAGAAAAGTTTATAATATTTATTTAGTAGGTTTGTAACTTAAAACAAACCTTAAAATAACGAATATTGTATCATACATAGGTAAGTATAACTGAAACAATCAAAGTAAATCTTATTTTTCTTTTTTTATATATATAAAAAATAGATTTCCAAGATGAATTCACAATCAGGGCCAACAAGGGGAGTCAAGAGGGTCAGCATTTGCTGAATTTTACATATAGAATATGAGTTTCTTTTTAAAAATATATGAATTCGACTCCTTAATTATAAGCAAGGTTTAAAAGTACGGAAACGAGCCTCGAGGCGTTTCCCTTCGCCTCACGAGGCGTTTTCCCTTCGCCTCACGAGATGTTTTCCCTTCACCTCACGAGGCGTAAGCCTTGAGACGAACCAAGGCGTAAGCCCGAGGGAGAATTAAAAAATTATATATCTTATAAAAATAAAACACTAACTAATTTGATCATCAAATACATCAAAAACACACATAAAAGAATGACATGAAATGTCACAAAAAGTCTAAAACATCAAAAGCATACCTCAAAAGGCGCACATTTTCTTACCGCCTCAGGCCTGTGAGGCGCACCTAAAAAAATAACTCGTTTTTGCCCCGAATCGCCTTGAAGCGCGCCTCAAAGTGTACGCCTCGACCGTTTTTTAAAACCATGTTTATAAGTCATGTCCTTCACTAAATATTTTGACACAAACCCTTTTCCCATTCGATGGCTTAAATTAATTTAACATCATAAAACAGAAAACAACTTTTCTCTTGGTCAATGTAATTTTATTATCAATGAACTGTCTTTAGTTTGGGCGCAAGTGGGCCGAAAGAAATCAGCGGAAAACTAGGAGCCATTGCTGCCATTGGCTTGATTTTACTTATACAATCTGGCGGCTACTATTAAAATTCCGCGTAAATATTATAATAGAAGGAGCGATACATCAAGACGAGTGGTTACCTGGATCAGAAACAAGATTAGATTTATTGTGCAGTAACAGATGAGTTGTGGTGGCTAGAGGGCTGTGGGAGTCATGTTACCAATAGTAAAAGATTTTTTGAGGGTTTAAGGAGGATTTGATTGTTTAAACTTTAAATATATATGGAGAAGGATATTCTAACCCCATGATTTTAGGATAAATAGGAAATTCAATTAATGAATGGATTCACCAAATCTTGTTTTTTTTTAAAAAAAAAATCAATTCAACCTTTTAATTATTTTTTTTTTAAATTTATCTTATTAAGTTTAGATATATAAGTTATTGCGTGACATTGGACGGATGAGATTTCGAATTTAAGTGTAAAAACTGCCTTTTTAAGTCTATAAAATACCTTTTTAGTGATTAACATGCTTTTAAACCTACTTCTAAATATCAACGTTTGTCAACATGAGACCATAATCTTACCTTATGGGGAGGGACACGTTCCATAACACCTTGTTACTGCTAGGCTAGGAGCCCTTATATACTTATATACGGTAAGTCTAAAAACTAGCTTGAGAAAGTTTTATATATCAACATTCATTGGTGGGCCTAATAAGAAGTAATGGAGGCAACCTCCCTTCATGAAAAATAATTGGTGTTAGTTATATGTTAAAATCACGATCGCCCGTCATAAAAGTTTGGTTAAGCTCCCTAATCGCTCATCATAAAAAAACAAACTTGGGTCTGCCGCTAGCAACGTCAATGACCATCTTTTATGGTTCTTTTTATAGACACGACTAACCCTAGCTAAATGTAACATGTTGCGATTGACCATGTATGTTTTGGGGCAATAACTTAAGTAATGAAAACAAAAACAAAAAAAAATCACATGTTTAGATTGGTAACCACATCACCCCTTCATTAAAAACGCCCTTCGAATCGTGTGCTCACTCTCTCTTTTCATAAGTCTTTGGGCTTTGGTTATAGGATTTTTTTTTTTTTTTAAGACTAAGCGGAGTGGGGGCGGGAGAGGGGGGGAACACCGCCGCCGGTAGGGGCGGGAGGCTGGCGTGGGGTGTGGGGCGGGAGGGAAAGCACCGGCGTGGGGGATAAAGGTTGGACACGTGGCGAGCATTGGTTGGGCCAGCTTTTTTTTTTTTTAACTTTAACACAATATAATATTATTTCCTTACCCCCTCTCTTCCCCCCTTCCACTCCCCACAATTATTTTCCTCCCCTCAAGAGTCCCACAAATGCCACATGGCGCTTCATCCCCCTCTTTCCCCGCCACTCCTTATAGTCTAACTAAAAGCCATAGGAAACTGACTTTGATGGTCATCTTTATTTCTTCTTTTCTATAATTTCTTATCATCCTTCTTTATTGCTCTTGCTTAATATTGATTAGAATCATAAATGGTCCATTATGATTTTTTTCAATCTTTGTAATCAACTATTTGACCCCATGAGTCAACACGTCTAATGTGGTTCTCTTGATTTGATAATATTATATTTTAGGCATGTAAACTGACCGAAGTTTGATGAATCATTCGTGAGCTGTTATGCAAAAAAAAATATTTATTAAGGTGCAGTGATGGCAAGGCTTGTGAGGACTTACCGTCATATTAGCAAATTGTGAGCCCTCATCTTATGATGACAACTTGAGGACTTACCCAAGGGTGTGAAGGTAGTCTTCCTTAGGTAGTCCCCCAATTCTATTGGCCAACATTTAGGGCATGTTTGGTAGCCTCTTAATGAGGTTCTGAACCATTCAGCTCTGAATGGTTCAGCATTCAGATGATTTGTTTCAAAATAAAAAATGTTCTGAATGGAATGGTTAAAAGCTGAACCATTCAGACTTGGTGCATAGCTGAACCATTCGAACCATTTTAGACCCTTGGTTTTGACTGGTTTTTTTTAGTAAAAACCAGATTTGACAAACGATTAATTAAAAAAAAAACCTTGGTTTTGACTGTTTTTTGGTAAAAACTTGGGAAAAAGAACTAAAACAAAATCTCACATACCTGTTTGCTTCGATCTCTTAGTGCAAAATTTAGGGTCCGGAATGCACTTTATATATGTTTAGATATCAAAAATTTTCGTAATGAACCTGATTGCAATTTCGGCAAAGTAGACCCATTAACTTTAA
Organism: Ambrosia trifida; assembly: GCA_028751855.1. Lineage (NCBI taxonomy): Eukaryota > Viridiplantae > Streptophyta > Magnoliopsida > Asterales > Asteraceae > Ambrosia > Ambrosia trifida. The sequence continues at coordinate 12,550,546 of CM054125.1, forward strand.
AATATCTTTCTTCGACACCCTTTTGAGTAGGGATTTTGAGTAGGGATGGCAAAAAAAACCCGAGCCCGATGGGTATATTTGAAACTAGAAGCATTTGGGACGGGTATACCTGATACTCGACAGGTATGTGAGATAATAACTTTAATTAAAAGATAAGTATCCGTAATTAAGCAAGAGAGAGACAGAAAACCAAACAACAGATGGTTCCACTGAATAACAGGTGTTTGAACTTATATTGGTTTATTATACATAATAATAGATAATAGATTTACGTGTGGGAAACGAATTACAAGTTGTACCACGACTATGTTGGTAATAACCAGCGGCATAATCGAAACCTTTTAGTTACGGATCAACACGACTAGGCATGTTTACCACCTTATTCCGTTAAGGCCGTCTCTGACTAGCCAGTAAACCCAAGCATTCAAGTACAACCCACATTTGGTTAAGCGTCACACATTTTGGTTAAGTGTCACGTTACAAAGTACCCGAGAATCATTTTGCTCTCATACCTTTTTGTCACGTAGTAATTGACTTGACTTTTGCGCTACAACTTAGAATGATGTTAAGTTAAACCTTTGATCTAGTTATGTAATATTTCACGATGTGTAATGCATAAGCGTGCAAGTTAAGAATTCCAACTCTTTATATTGATGCAAATACAAGAATACAAGATGATTTTACAAGGCTTTAATGTTGTGGGTTATGAACAAGTAACGGAAGTGATGTGAAAATTATGTAGGGTGATCCATATAAGACCAAGCATAACCTAAGTGACCATTAAACCGGCCTGTCCGATCCGGTTTTCAAAACGTTAAACTCATTTTTCATTTGACCTCTAGTTTAATTTGAACTCTTTCAGCCCAACCCATCATGTGAATTCTTCTTAATAAGCCCACAGCCCAACCCAACCCAACCCAACCCGTGACCCCTTCTCTGCTTCTCATTTGCCACCCTTTCGATCGTCACTACCACACTAACCGGTAGTCGCCGCCACCACCACCACCGGTGTGTTATCGTTATTATTATTATTATTATTATTATTATTATTATTATTATTATTATTATTATTATTAACTGATTGGGTACCTTCAATTATATCTTCATTGGATGCTTCTAATCAATAACAACATCGGTATGTTCTTTCTCTTAACTATACTTTAGGGTTTATAAATATTCAACATTAGTCAACGCAATTTGAAGTTATGTTATTTCACAATCACAGTATCTTATCTTATATCAACCCATCTAGAAACTCAACTGCAATTAGGGTTTGGATTAACTTCACAGCCTCAATATCTAGTTTAAAAGTAGTCTGGCGTAAAGATCAAAAGCTAGACCAAGCAATACACAACGATAAATCATGGAGACTATGTGCTAAAGTTGTTAAAGAGGTGTTAAACGAACCCGGTCAAGTAATCCCTCTTCGGTATCTGGAGAAACGTAGGGAGCGGTTACGCCTTCCGATTAGAATCGAAACCTTTTTGTCTCGAAACCCTTTGCTTTTCGATGTGTATTATGATCAGATTAAGCCCAAGACTCAGCCTGTTAAGTTTTTAAGGGTTAGTGATCGGCTGCAGTGGGTCTTAGATAGGAATGAAAGGGTTTATGTAGAAAACGAGCCGTTGATTGTTGCTAAGCTTTGTAAGTTGTTGATGATGTCGAAAGATAATGTGGTTAGCGCGGATAAACTAGTGCATGTGAAGAGGGAGTTTGGATTTCCGAATGATGTTTTGGTGAATTTGGTACCGAAGTATCCGGATTATTTTAGATTAGTTGGGAATCTTGGCGAAGGAAATTCGTTTTTGGAGTTGGTTTCTTGGAACCCCGAATTTGCGAAATCTGTGATTGAGCGAAGGGCTGATGAGGAATCGGAGTTAACGGGTGTAAAGATCAGGCCGGCTTTCAACTGGAAGCTGCCGTCGGGTTTTCTTATTAAGAAAGAAATGAGGGAATGGATTAGAGATTGGAAGGAGCGTCCGTACATATCGCCGTATGATGATGCGTCAAGTTTGGATCAAGCGTCTCTAGAAATGGAGAAGAGAACGGTGGGAGTTTTTCATGAGTTACTATCGTTATCGTTGTATAAGAGAATTCCTGTGCCGATACTGGGCAAGTTTACCGAAGAGTATAGGTTTTCAAATGCGTTTTCAAGTGTGTTCACGAGGCATTCGGGGATCTTTTATATGTCTCTAAAAGGTGGGATCAAAACTGCAATGCTGCGAGAAGCTTATAAGGGTGATGAGTTGATTGACCGAGATCCGTTACTAGAAATTAATGATAATTTTATTGAATTATTGGCTGAAGGACATAAGCAAAGGGAAGAGCAACTGAAGCTTAAGAAACAAGCAGTTAAAGACGACACAGGTGTGCTGTCGGTCAAAAATAGTACATTAAATGATCTTGATCTTCCCGAAAGTGAAGAGCTTTTTCGCTCTTGAAATTTCTCTATTCACAGCCATGGAATTGTGTTACCTGCTTTGCTGCTTCTCTGTGAGTCTTCACTTACTTTACCAGTGCATGTGCTTGAATATTTTAGTTGCAAATTTGCAAAATCATTACCAATTAAATGAAAAAAATGCATCATTGTCAAGTGGTTATCATATTGACACTAACTTTGAGTCTACGGGTCTCATCATTAAGGCAGAAGCAACAGAGTTTAGCAACTTTGAGACCATTAAGTTTTGTAGTTTTGCATCCACTCATACATTCTGGTTATTCATGTATAAGAGCAATTACTTGTAAATGTGAGTCTTTAGTGTTCAGTTTTTGAGTGTTATGTAGCATGTCGACAATCGATCAATTGTTTTGGTTTTTAGACCATTTTATACAATAACCACTTGTTCTTTTATTGATTCCTATTCCGCTATGTGGTTATGGCAAATAATTTTTTTTTTTTTTTTCATTCTGGTCTTGACAGTGGCAGAACTCATAAGACTCTTGTTATGTAAAGATGAAGTGTTTTTGGCCTGTGGCCACTTGAGTAATGGTAAAAGATATAGATAAAACATTCACATTAATATTTGTTTTAAATCAAACTGTTTCAGTTTTCGCTGCATATAGATAATCTTTTGTTAAATAATCTAAACCTAATCCTAAACCTAAACCATAACTACCACTTTTTTGGGGGCTTGAATCCCATTAAAGGTGCCATTCTTCTTATAATGCATATTTATGTGGACAATTTTAGCAAACAGTACTACACCTAACATGGTATATTCAATCATCATGCATATGGAATGAAGGTGACATGCCTTACTTCAATCATAATTGTTTTCATGTTGCAGTTTATTAAAACTTAACCCCAATGGTAGATCTACCTACAAAGATCACGCGAATGTTATGAATGAATCTCTGTGTTATGATATACTATGCATTAGCTATATATAGGAGCAGACTCAAATCATTATGCATCATTGCATTGGTTAATTTTTATACAAATGGGTATGCACTCTGTCAATATTCTTAAATGGGCTTTTCTCACATTTTTTCCTATAGTCGGCATGGTCCCACTTCCGCCTTTTGCCCCTCGCCCACTCTGTAATTTCCAGTTGGCCCTTGCAAATCAAGCCTGTTCATATCTTCCATCATCACAACTTCCGCCGCCTCCATCACCTTTTTCCCAAGTTTTTCCTACTACACCACCGCTACCTGAACACAGTCACGGACATAAACATAATCATTCACATGGTAATGCACTAGGACATGAGAACGGGCAGAATCAAAGTCATGTGCACAAGCATGGTCATCACAAACATGATCATCATCATCATAATCATCATCATCATCATCACAAGCATAAAATGTCACCTGTAGAACAGCAGTGCTGTAAATGGTTAGCTCAGGTCGATGATGAGTGTGTTTGCGAGCTGCTTGGGCGCTTACCCCCTTTCCTTGTTAAACCCCTTCATGAGTACACTGTAAGAGTTGCTGGTTCTTGTAATACAACTTACTCGTGTGGGGTCCCGTTAAAGGTTTAAACATTGTTCTTATGTTTTTTACTCACTTTGTAATGCATTTAAGTATCTATGCAAAAAGTTTCGTATTTGCATGTTCATATACTTTCTTTCTCTTGTTTTTATCCATTTGCAGTGAAACTTTGTTTACTACCTATTGTTCATCATATAGACTGCAATATCCCTTGTAACATCTAAATATATACATGACACATATGTGTGTCTTTTACATCCCTGTAATGGAATACAATCTCAAGATCAAAGATTGGAAAAACAGAATTGATTCAAAGCGCATAGCTTTCTCAATATCGTTTCTATTCTTTCTTAAAGAAAGGATGTGATGCTATCCAGGTTTGTTCCATTGTTTTTACTCGCCCTTTTTGCGGCAACGTGAATATGAATTTGTCTGATGGACCAGTAGTCTATAAATTCTTTCTTTGTGGGGTGTATTCTTTCAACAAAAGACTGGATATTGTGGTCTTGGTCATGTTTGTTAGTGTAACTTGGTTTTTTGAGGTTTGTAAATCGAGTAAAGGCTTTTATGTGATATGTATGTAGTCTAAATTCTTGATCTAGCTGCAAAAATGATGCAGAGATCAGTTTGGAAGGTTATGAGTTGAGTTTTGTCCTTATTCGACGTGTGGTGTCTTGTAAGGTTGACGACAATTACAGTGGCGAAGCTTGACCTGAAACTTCGGGGTTGGAAGTCACCGGGGGGTCGGAAATCACTAGTTTCGGGGGTCGAAACCGTATATACCAAAAAATTTCTATACGAATACTATATAATTAAAATTTCTGAGCGAAAATTCGGGGGTCGGCCGCCCCTCCCCGCCCCTTAAGAGCTACGCCACTTATGACAAATTCATGGATCAAAAGTAACCAATGGTCCTGTGTCGAGATCGACAGGTCAAAACCATCACCTTTGTCAAAATGAATCTAAGCATCTATATCGGATAACTAAATGTTAATATTCACAATGGTATTGTAATAAAGTAGCATACTGAGCTTTTCACGTGGACCAATATTTCACTTTAGGGACTGATACTATTGTCATGTATGTTAACAAGTTGTAAGTCATTTGTAAAATTGGATGCTAGGTTATATTCAAGTTTTGATCTGATTGGTTCCTTTAAAGGTGGTCGCTAGAGGTATTGATAGGTGTATCTTTTGCATCATTTTTGTATATAAAGAATCTTGATCTTGATTATGGTATTGATAGGTAAAAGCTAAAGACCATCAATCCCATAGTCTTTGCAATAATGGATTCTAACATCATTTTTGCACAACTAGTTTGGAATATTGACTATGGTGTAGATATTTGATGATCTTCACCAATGGATTTATAGTTGGTGTGGTTGACAGGATTGTTTCCTATGGCATTGGTTTTGTGGAACTAGATTAGAATAATGGACTATTGTATGAAAACGAGTTGGTATGGAATATATTTAATTATTTGATAAGGAAAAATATTTGAAGTTTCAAAAAAACTTTGTTTGATAGACATGAGAGTTAGAAAATAAGTGGGATAAATGGTTACATAATCACATTATTCATCAAAGTAAATAAAACTAGGGTTTTTGTTAACCTGCCGCTTTGCGGCGGGGTACGTTTGTTGTGCAGAAGTGTTTAGTAGCACTATGGGCAATGATTTTCCTGCATTCTTTCGCGTAATTGTGGATTGTTTCGTGGATATAAAAGATAATATTAAGTGACTGTTGTTGTTGCGTGGGCTTCACAAAAATACTCGCGGCTAAAAGCAAAAAGTTTGGTGGTCAAAGTTTGAAATTCTAAAAACTAAAAGTTTGGTGGTCAAATTGGAAGAAAAGAAAATACATAAATTAGTAAGAAATTTACTGGCCAAAGTTGGGTGGTCAAAGTTTGAAATCCTAAAAGCTAAAAGTTTGGTGGTAAAAGTTTGAAATCCTAAAAGCTAAAAGTTTGGCGGCCAAAGTTTGGTGGTTAAATTGGAAGAAAATAAAGTATATAAGTTAGTGGCCAAAGTTGAGTGGTCAAAGTTTGAAATCCTAAAAGCTAAAAGTTTGATGGTCAAAGTGTGGTGGTCAAATTAGGAGAAAATAAAGTTAAGCTAAAAGTTAATGGTCAAACTTTTAAATCCTAAAAATAGAAATTTGGTGGTTAAATTAAAAGAAAATAAAGTTAACTTAAAAGTTAATGGCAGAAAATAAAGTTAACCTAAAAGTTAGTGGTCAATATATGATTAAAAGAAGGACACTGTTAAAGTGTCCTTCAAATAATATAGATAGAATAATCATGTGTGGTGGAGCGCTAATGGGGGCCTTAAAACAAATTTAGCACCCCTTAAGGCCCTCTACACCGTTACATAGGGGCCTTAAAATTTCAAAAACAATCTCAGGCGTTAAAGGTTTAGCGCTCATAGATTCTAAATATTTTGGTATTGAGTTTTTTTACAAAATATTAGCCAATTGTAATTAAGTTTCTACCAAAACTAACCAAGGTTTTTTTTTTTTTTCAACTAAACTTTCATTTTAGTTTTAGTATTGAACTTTTTGTTAAAAAATTCTAATAAAAAAAAATTAGGTGATTTGTGAAACATTATGAATCTTATTATTTACTATTTAGTGATAGTTTGTTTTAAGTTTTAGTTAAACTGAATAAATGTAACAAATATGAAATATGGTCATTATTTAATGATTTTTTCTTTACTTTTATGGAGTACTTCAAATTACTCTATATATTAAAAACCACCACTTTAGTTCATGTGTAGTAGTGGGGGTTATGGGATTATGGGTATTAAAATATTAAAAAGTAATAGAAGGGGGTTATAGGGCTTTATAGAAAAAATGGTGTAGTGGGAAGGGGGTTATGAGGCTTTATAAATGATTGGGTAATAATTGTTTTATTATTATTATTATTATTATTATTATTATTATTATTATTATTATTATTATTATTATTATTATATAACCCACCCCCTTCCCCTTGCCCTTCACACACACACACACACACACACACACACACACACACACACACACACACACACACACACACACACACACACACACACACATCAACTTCTTCATCATCATCATCAACACTTCCACCACCATTCAATCATCACAGCCATCACCATCACAGCCACCGTCTTCATCATCATCAACATCTTCATCTTCTTAATAATAATAATAATAATAATAATAATAATAATAATAATAATAATAATAATAATAATAATAATAATAATAATAATAATAATCTTCTCCCACAACGCCCGTTATAATTATGGCGCTTGTTGTGTATAACGCCCTATAGCGCCTGGGGAGCGGTGTTCCCCGGCGCTATAGGCTCCCATAACGCCCGGTAACTGGCCACTACACATGCCCCTAGGGACTTACTACCTTAGGGAATAGTGAGTCTTTTGTTCTTTTTTTTTTTTTTTAGGTTCTTCTACTTAACATTAAAGAGAAACCAGTAAGTATCAATTAAGATTTATGTGGTTAGCTCATCAAATTCTCCAGTCTAATTGTTTTTTTAAAGGTGGAAGACAAAAACGCTCACAACCACCCCGTGGTTTTTGGAGCTTGAAGGGCAAAGTCTCTTATTCTAACGTAATAGACTCTTGAAGCTCCTCACTTTTCTCCTAGTTAACATTAAGAAAAATGAGTAAGTATCAATTAAGATTCATGTGGTTAGCTCATCAAATTCTTCAATCTAATTGTTTTTTTAGAGGTGGATGACAAAAACGCTCACAACCACCCCGTGGTTTTTGAAGCTTAAAGGGCAAAGTCTCTTCTCCTAACGTAATAGACTCTTGAAGCTTCACGACCTTTTCAACTGTACGGCCGTACCACAACATATATTTTAATAACAAAAAACTTTGTGTGACCTCAATAAAGCATTCGATAAACTTAGTTAATATTTTATATTTTTCTCGCTTCTTTTTATCCTTGAAATTTAATTCAACTAATGATTAGTTTGTTGTTACATAATAAAAAAGTAGCATGCCCTCTAAGAATTGAACTTCCATTAATCAATTTTTTATCTTCAATTAGATTATATTGTTTTGTGATATTGTTATAATACAAATCGACAATACATAAACAGTAAATTTTTTAGTACTTTATCTAATTATTTTTATTAACTTCTACATTTTGTTTTATTATTTTATATTATAAGTGATATGTGCTTCATGATGTTGTACCTTATGTTAATCAAGTGTATTATGCATAAGAGGTTGTATTTTTTTTTATCAACCTCTTTGTTTAAGAGCTTTTCCAATGCTGGTGGTCGCTGACGACGGTGGGACATTGATGCTACTTGGCACGGTTATACGTTCCCGTCGCAACATGAGGCTTAATATAATAGTTTATAACTAATATTGACCATAGTTTGTTTTTCCGTTATAGCTTATAATATACCATGTTTTAATTTTTTTCGAGTATGCAGTTGCGACTTGTCTATTTTTATCAACTTCTTAATGTAACTTTTTAGAAAAGGAATTGTGAGTAGCATAAATGTACATGTTATTAAGGCTATCTAACATTTAGTTTTTCCTTTCTTTCTTTTCTTAATGGTGTCCTTTACCTTTTCATTTTTCTAATAATATAATGTAATGCTTTATAAATTTTAATATACTATTACGACGTGCTTATTTTTATCTGTGTGTTTATTTGTTCAAATCGTACGGGTCAAATATAATTGTTTTTTGTTCTTTACCGTCACGAACGAAACTTATACCGTCTGAACAATTTCAGTAGCATCACAAGTGTTCAATTTTATGGTTCCGACATATTTTTCGTTGAAACAAAGTTGTATCACGAGAGTATCTTTTGTATCGTAAGCTATAGCTAATGCTGCCGTGATGAATTGAATTGATAGCTCCTAACATTATCGGTACAACATCGATTACAACCTCACAACATCGGTACCGCTATCAGTATTATTGGAACCTTTACTGATATTTTTTTATGATTTTTGATTGATATAAAATACGTGTTGATCGAGATCCTTTTGAGCATATCACGACTTTATTTTTTTTATTTTCTCTTTTGATTTCTATATAAAGTGTCGATGTCATACCGATACTATAATGAGACAAATACAGCGCCAACACACGAGCAAATTATATTATATTATGTTATATTAACATGGGAAATAAGTTGTAAGAAAATAGGCTGCCCATAAGTTAAAGAAAAATATATAAGTATTATTCAACATTATTCTTTTAGTCCCCCGTTTAAACATACTTTTCTACAATACGGTAGACCAAGTCACCAATGCATGTTAAAAAAACTTCCAAGGGAAAAAATTGTAAAATCACCTGGCTACCATATATGCTTATGCAATCAAAACTTTGCATATGCCAAACTTAACTTGTAAGTTATAACTCGTTAACGTTTGTTCTTCCATGTCTACTAAGAGTATTCGTTGTGGTCAGGCTAACACCCGGAGCGAGCGAACAAAAGAGCCATGTGGCTTGCGAACACCATAACGGTGTTGCGTGATGGCCGGCGCAAGCGAGTGGCCGTGAGGCTGCTCACTTGGGCTAACGGCTCATTTTGTCTTGGATATTGAGGGGTGGTGCATGCAAGCAAGAGCTTTTATTCATAAGGGTCAAGTGAGGAGCATGAGCTTTATCCAATATCCAGTCAACGTCCAGGTAGCATAATATTATTGGACAACCCCGGGTGATAACCCGACCACAACACACGGTCTAAGTTGCGGTAGCCATCGCCGCCCCAATTCCACCCTCCCTATGTCCTCTGTCACCGATCTCAGCCGCAGCAAAATCCCGATAACGATTAATGCCAAACCGAAAATCATTTACGATCACTAAGGCAGGTTCGACCACAAGCTCCTCCCACGCCTTATCGGCTTCTCTACCCTTTTTCTGCAAAACTTTGGTGGCATCTAGCCGATGAATTGGCCATCCTTTAACATCTTTTAGCCTATGAATTTTCTCGATTTGTTTACGTGCCAACGTGCACGTATTAATCTTTGTTTCATTAATGGCCTTTTCTAACAAAATTGCGCGAGTTTTTTGATCGATGGAAGATGAATATTCAGCCCGAAAATACGAATCGAATTCGGGCACCCCAATGGCTCTTCGGATCCCTTTCGAGTAGTCGGCATTAGGATTGTACATGTTTCTGAGTTCTTCCACCATCCCTGCGGCTACCATGCGGTCCACACGGTCAGATAAGAATTGTTCATGCACTCGCATTGCTACGTCAACCCACAAGAAGCAAACGTCGTACCTATTAATTTAACGCGATCAATATCAGTTAGTGGAAAAGATAAAGTGTATGATAACTACCTTATTTAAAGGATGATTCGTGTATTGAATTAAGATTAGGGACAAAACATTTAATTTTATATATTCCTGAAGGACTAAAAGTGTTACTTAAGGGTTTTTTTTTTTTTTTTTTCTAACGGTAAGCTGTGTAGCCGGTAGAGCTCAATCTAACACCCTGGGCCAATCTGTATACTGTGCTCTGAAGTTTAATAATACAAGGAAAGGAAGTGGAAAGAAAGGGAAACAATTTTATGTTCCACAGTTTCATTAAAGGAAGAAAGTGAAGAGAAGATGAAGGAAAATTATCGCAAATAACCTTCTTTCAAAAGCGGAAGGAAAGAAAGAAAAAATTATAAAATATATCATTTACCATTTTACCTATAATAAAATCTTACAAGGGTATAATTGTAAAATATGCACTTCTTTTCTATTTCTTTAAACTTGGGAACACATAAAATTTTTATTTTTTTTATTTTCTTTCAACAGGAACACGAATTAAATTATGTATTTTCCTTTCTTTTCTTTTATTTAGTAAACTCAATAACACAACGATACTGATTACTCATTCTACCTGAAATGGGATCTTCCCGGATAGAAACCCTGAGTGTTACTTAACTCTTTACTACTTTAGAGTACGTCCATTTGGTAAACGACTGAAAGTAGTGGAAATTAATATTACTCCCTTAACTATAGTGACTTAGTGATTTTAAAAAAGCTTGCGACTCGCAAAAAAAAAAAATTAGTTAAAAACACTTGATTTGAAACAACCTGAGTCGAGTCAGCTAACTGAACAAAGGTCGAGCCAAGCTTAGCTTGGCTCGTTCTTAGACTCGTTAGCCTCCAAGCTCGAGCTCAGCTCAGTTTGACTCGTTTACAGTCCTAAACTATACCTTGATCGGAACTCATAGTTCTCATCATCGACCAATGCTTCAATAAACGAATTCGATCCACCGGCTATTATCGGCAGCTTCCGTCTACCAACGATCGATTTCATGGCGAGCGACGCCTTACTAACGAAGTTTTCGGCGTTGAAGTCGGATAAGGGATCAACGATTCCCAGAAGATGGTGCGGCACGCCACGACACTCTTCTTCGGTAATTTTATTGGTGGCAATATCTAATCCTTCGTACATCTGAATCTTATCTGAGTTTATTATCTCAGCGGAAAAACGGGTACGGGTAGCGATATCGATGGATAGCCTTGATTTACCGGTGCCCGTGGCGCCCATCACAACCACTACTTTATCTGGACGGTGTCGGGCTAACGATAAGTCCGTTCCTCCTGTTGGTATTTGCATAATTGCCCGAGCTTTTAGGCACATCATCATTTTTGTTCTACTGATCAAAAAACCAATTTAGCTTTTAAACTAAAAGGTATGTGTTTGTGAGAGAGAGGCTGGCTGATTATGAGTAACACGTTTGAGTTGAATATGCATGGTGGAGCACAACATAAGCTTCAAGGTATTTATAGCATTACAATGATTGTGACTATGACTATCCATCTTTTTTTTTTTTTTTTTTTTTAATTAAGTGGTGTAGTCGGTGGAGCTCCGACTAATACTCTGGGTCAGTTTGTACTGATTATTCATCTCATCCGAATTGGGGATCTCCCAAGGTAGAACCCCCCAGATGGTAAATACGGTTTTAACCGGAATCAAACTCTCAACCTCCACATGACCTCCACTCTAGCTCCCTCTGTATCACCAGCCGAGCTAAGCTCATTGGCATGACTATCCATCTAATAGGTTAAACTTAAAGGTATGTATTTATCGCCAAGATGAGTCGCCTTAAGTATAAAAATTGGGATATTTACATTCTACAGTACTTACTACGAATTATAATTATGTGTATTATGGTTAAAAAAAACATATGTATTTTACAATTGAAAAATCGGTATACTATAGTGTAATAGAATAAAATACAATGGTAATTTGTTAACATACACGGTCATCAACGTATGTATTTTAAAAAATGAACATGTGTGTGATAGTTATAAAATTTGTTACGTTTATTTTTAAAACACTTCTTTTTTCAAATACACTTATATGTGATCATTTGACATCGGATCGCTTGTAGCCTAGCGGACTTAAGGTGTGTAGCAACAATGTTTTTTTTTTTTCAACGCGGATAAAGGTTCTAGCATCAAGTTTGACATTGATGTAGGTTTTACAGTAACTTTGGATGGTGTGTGAACGCCGTTCTAAAAAAAAGGAAAAATGATAAGCTGTACACTACTACAAAACTGGGCAATCGCGACCAAAATTTGCGACCTACATAAAGCAGTCACAAAATTAGCGACCGACTTACGACCAATATCGAAACAGTCACGAAATTAAAGATTAGCCTAGATTTGGTCGCGAAACAGTCACAAATACGAAGAAAAATAAAATAATTAAAATTGCGACTGGTTTCGGCGGTCGCAAAATACTACAAAATATAAAAAGCAAACGTTACAACCGTTTAAAGCAGTTGCAAATACAAAAAAAAAAAAAACAAAACAAAAGTTGCGACCGTATAAAGCGGTCACAGAAATAAGAAAAATATAATAAATTTCAACATCAAAATAAAACATGCACAGTTTTTCCCCTTCTTTCACACAGACTCTCTCCGTTTCTTCGTGTCTCAAACCCTTCATCCCAATTCCCGCTTCTCAAATCCTTACAAATATTCACAAATCGTAGGTTTATGAGGGTGATCTGGATTAATAAGAACCGCATGGTACGTTTTTTAGTTTCACTCTAATTAGGTTTTTCTCTATATGCTTATAATCGTATCAATTTAAAAGCAAATTAATACCGTTGGTTTGTCCTTTTCTATTAACGTATCATGAATCTTAATTCTTAAATAGTTTGGGTATATATTCGTTTGATTAATGGTTTTAGGTTTTAAAAATGAGAATCAAATCAGTAAAGTTTAAAAATTCATTCACATCATCTATATCTATATCTATATATATATATATTGCAAAGGGATTAATCCTACATGTCATACTCTTATGCAATCTCTTCTTTGAGAGATGCTACATAAGATGTGATGTGGCAACTCTAAACCAATTTAAAAAAAGAAATAAATATTATTTAACTTAATCTATTATAATCTTTAACCTAATCTACTAAATCTAAATATTAAACCTTTATTATTTTATCTCTCGTGTTTCCTCCCATAACTTTTAAACGTTAATATTTTTTATATATGAGATTTTTTAAAGAAAAAAATTACACCAAATTAACGAGCGTTTTATTATCTTTCCAACGAGTACCATAGTGCTATATAAAAATCGGAGAAAAAAATGACTATTTTTGTAACCCGACAGGTATTGTGTCGGGTTTGGGATTAGTTTAAAAAAAATTGTGGGTTTGGGTCGGGTCTAGAATTAGGTGATACCCGACCTGATTACCCGAAACAACATACCCAAATACCTGAACTACATACCCGATCATATACCCATGAATTTTTTAACGTATCACATAACCCTTAGACTAATGCGTTCGATATTTCAATAATTAACTTTTTTTTTCTTATTTCATGTTAGTTCTTTTTAGAATGATCGATTACAAACTTCCGAATTCATTTGTAATGGCACTAGATTTATACCCCGGCGCAGAGATTCGTTTTTTTTATATTTGAATATGATAACTTATGGCAAAGATTTGTTTAAAATAATAATAATAATAATAATAATAATAATAATAATATATTTTATTATGTTATATTAGATATTTCAACCCGGGATGCTCCCGGGATAAAAACTAGTTTATATATATCACTAAACTTATGAGGCATGATTCATATCCATAAAACAAATATCTCCATAATGTTGTGTTTTGTGTTTGGATTGATGATATAGAAACGATGACATGGGTAGGGGTGGTGTAAAAGATCGGGTTTTAAGGAACACATTTGGTTTAGAAATTTTAGTGAAAACCTATTTAGAAAATATATGATGAACCCATAAATAAATTATGAGTGAACCCATAACAAAACATTTGAAGTGTTCTACTGGTAAACCTCCCTGTTTTTAAGCTTGACTTTTCTGGGTTCGATTCTCCTCTGGTTTTTTTACGTTTTTTTAATAAATAATTGTAAAGTAAGACCCAAAATACATAATTAGGATTAAAGGGTAAAGTAAAAAACCACAAGTAACGTGAGACACCAGCAATCATCCCCCTGGCTTTGCCTCCACCTTCAACTGCCGTCGCCTGACCGCCTTCACCCCCGTCCACAAATCCTGCAATTCAATCTCCATCCATCTACATACTCTCTCACTCCCAGATGTGTTATAATTTGTTGTTGTTATTAAAGGTGCAACTTGTTTCTAGTTTCTACCGTTTTTATAAATTCTAAATCAGATTTGTTCCATTACTTTCAAATGAAATGTTGTGTGATAGCTGATGTGCACAAACTGTTCGATGAAAGACCTCTCATAAATGTGATTACTTGGAAGTTTTTAACTACACATAGATGCATCTTATGTATTATTTCTTGATTATGTGTGTGTGTGTGTGTGAAGGTTCGGGTACAAAGGTCATATTTCGTGAGAAGTGTGAAAAAGATTAATTAAGAATTGACAAGTAGGCATCATGTTTTGGATTTAGGCATGATGTTTAGGTTTTTTTTTCTATAAAACATTAAATACAACAATTTAAAACACATTTTAATATGTTATAGCTATGGAAGTTAAAACATAGCTAAAACACACAGCTAAAACACAACAGTTTAAAACACATGTTCTTGGCATGGTGTTTTAAGATCTAAGCCTAAAATAAATTGTTTTGTGTATTTAATTGTTATGCATGTTTGGTGTTATTTTAGCCTAAACAATCCATAACATCATGATTAAGTCCAAAAAAATGATGTCTACATATCAATTATTAATCCTTCTCACATTTCTCACGAAATATGGCCTTTGTACGCTAACATTAAAACACACACAAAAAGTCAAGTGTACCATATCATATATGTAGTAAAGCATAGATAAGAATCAGATATCGATCCATGGACGCGGGCGGATGCAATGGTATTGAAACTTTGTCCCCGATTTACCAGTAAAAGATAGTTTGAAGTTGTTTAAACTAAATTAATTCTAAAATACTAAATTAACATATGTAAGACTCCAAATACAATATATATATATATATATATATATATGTAAATATACTATAATAAAAACCTAAGCATGTCAACTACATAACATATGTTAAGAAGGCACGAGATCAACATTCCCATTTTCAGACAATCAGTATCCCTTTCGGGAATCCTAACATGACAACTATTTGGAAAGCTAACACGATAAACACACGTTAACCACCTAAAACTGTGCATTAGCGAGCTATTGATATAATCTCATGCAAATTTTCTAAAGATAAGTTAGTCATCCGTTAAGTGTTTTCTAACCTCACTAATCAAGGAAAGCAATACCGAATACACAATACAACCACCGAGACTAGCATAAAGTAGACATATCACAAACTATTCCATTTTACCAACTTTGAACACAAATCTACTAAGATCGTCATTTTCATCAAAATAACTCACAAAGATTAACAATCGTGTCAAAGATCAGTAACAACACCATTAAGCTGTTTAAACCATTTTACATGCAGATAAGCATTCCTGATCATTAACCAATACCCGTTTATAGTTTCATGGTGTAAACACACTGACAAGTCAACTAGTTTACTACTGATCGATTAACCAAACGGTTTTTCAACATGTATCCGACTAACACAACACAATAATCATCAAAGTCATTTGAACATAACCACAAATCCAACAACAACGAAACATGTTTGCAATATGATCATCAAGATTGTAACATAAAAAATGCCAAAATCATACAAAATGCAATTAACATACCAACGATTGTTTACAATACTAAATACTATACCCATATGTTACAATACATAAGCTAAACATCACATATAATAAAAATCTGATTCGAACAAGATTTAAGTTTATAGATCAAACCATAAAATGCAAAATGTGATGGACTGGATGATAATAATGGGTTCTGATCGCCTCCAAAGCTTGTTATCTACCTCCAACAGCAACTACACAGCCCCAGAAACCGCCCAAAATCCGCCCAACATCGAGAGAAAAATACCCAATTATCTGATAAGTAAATTCTGCCCTGTTTTATAGAAGTTTTACAAAGTTGGACGGTCATGCACTTTTTTTTGAACATGACGTCAGGCTACGTGGGTCAGACAAGTTGGGCAAGTGGACTAATTGACCCGATAAAGGTGCACGGTCGTGTAGTTGGTCTGCACAACCATGCTGATTATGAAGTTGCTGAGTATCAGGTTGCACTGGCAGTGCTTCCGAGCAAAATGAGTCTGCACGGTCATGCACTTGGTCTGCACGACCGTGTAGATCTGTGTTACCGAGAACTATGCTTGCACGAGATCGTGCACTGGCAGTGCATTCCTTGGTTGTGGAGTCAAGAAGATCAGCACGGCCGTGCACTTTGATTAGTAACTTCTGAATGTGCAGGATATGTCCGTTTCGTCCAAATTTCGCCTGTTTTTTTCAACTTCGTCTTTGGGGCGCTGTTTAAGACCTGGAAAAACAATAGAAAGCGGTTAAGTACCAAATCTATGCAATTAACGTTTAAAACGCGCAATTTAAGAGTTTAATTGGGGACTTATATATGTATATTTTAATGTATATCAATATCCTATTCATATCAAAATTCGTCATACATTTATCCTACAAATTATCATATAAATCTTGAAATTTATCTTTTACCATAAAATTGGTTTGTTTTAAAAGGATATTTTGAAAATGAATAATTAGGGTGATGAATCTCTCTCTATATATATAGGGTGAGGTTCATGTACCTAGGGAATTTTTTGTACAAAGTGTGAGAAGTCTATATAGGCATTGTGTTTTAAATTTTAGGCATGATGTTTTATATTCTTTTGGCATAGTATTATATAAAAAAAACATAACGTAACAATTTAAAACACTAATTAATGTATTCTAGTATTGCAATCTAAAACACCATACGGAGAAAGTAATCAGTGTGTTTTAAATTTCATGTCTAGAATACATTTGATTGTGTTTTAAATTGTTACGTTTAGTGTTTTTCTATATAATACAATGCAAAAGGAATAAAAAACATCATAGCCAAAAATTAAAACACAATGACTACATAGACTTCTCACACTTTGTACGAAAAATGTCTTTTGTACAGGAACCTAAACCTATATATATATATATATATATATATATATATATATATATATATATATATATACTACATTATAAAGAGTGAGGGATGGGCAAACTTGTCCAAGTTGGTAAACTTAAGATGGCATTTGAAAAGACATGCGCTTTAACCCTCAAATGTCATGTAAATCTTCCTTAAATTACCCTTCAATACATTAAGATACTTGTACCATGTAACCCAAAGAAATCATTTCATCCCTCTTTATTATAATTAATCCCTTTTTAAATCAAGAAGGAAACACCTAACAGAGTAATGGATATGTATTGGATGGAAGCTCAAACCTGCAAAACATATGCTGCTGCAAAATCTTTTGGCTCGCTATCATTATCCATTTCATAAAAGGAAAGATTAGTTCAAAATTTCATCATACGTAAATTACAAAAAAGAGGAATTAACATAGCTCATCTATAAGTGGCCTAGAAATATAAGCGTTTTCAAAAACAAATATGCATGTTCAGATTTTGGTCTTACAATTATGTTTTAGGACGGTGAGGAGTTGGTATCAATTGCATTTTATTGAAATTGAATTGGATTTTATTAGGTGTTATGATACTTGTACAATTGTAATCAAATGTTGCATATAGGGGCATAAAGGAAAAAATTTGACAAAAAGATAGTTGTTTACATTGTGACCTTTTGTATGCCATCTTAAAATTGACATGAAGTGACTATTTTAGCCATCTCTCCTCCTTTATAATGTAGTATAGATATAGATATAGATATTTATATTGTTTCCATATCCATTACAAATGTCTTTACTACTAACACATTTTAAATTACATACAGGCTTCAACTCACCACCTACCGATGAAGGAAATATCATGGACCCACTCCAAACCACGCATGAATCCAACACATCACCACCAGCACCCATGCAGACAAACGTCGACAACAAACAGCCTGACAGCGACTCAGACAGTGAATGGTGGGCAACCAACATAGACACTATCAACAGCGCCTGCAGCGAATATGATAGAGACTACATATTTGTTTACCACTAACATACATTTTCTCATTCACTGTTTCATTAAATAATATTATCATCGTCCTCTTCAAATATTAATGCTAAAACTAACATTCCAATGAATATGCACTTTACTAACTAAAACAATAACATAAATTAGACATCAAATGAACGCCGAAAATACTACAACATCACTCTAACAGTGCATTCTCCATAATAAAAAAAAATTATTACTCAGTTTGGTTGTCCTACTTGCTATATCTTTGTAACACCCCAACCGATGGCGGAATCATCGAGGTGCCACGTAGTGACGATTGTTCAAAAGCTCATGGTTCTAAGATGTAAATATTATTGAATAATCAAAATTGTCTTACATGGAAATGGAAATTACATTGTCTAAATGAAATGTAAATATTGAAATAATTGAATTGAAATAAAGCACTAAATGTCTCTTGCTAAAGCACTAGATCAAACTGCACCTGAAACATGTACAAAAATAGGTTTGGTCAACATATGAAATGTTGGTGAGCATTCCTAGATTTGATATATATAGTAGGTTAAAAAGTTATACAATTCAAGTGCAAGCTACAGTGCAAATATGTAAACCATGTATCAAACAAATGAGCGAAATCAACCCTGTGACTGTATAATGTACTGTATGAACTGTAGTGTACTTATCCAACAAATGGATAATAACTTAACAATGGCCACGGATTCTCCGATGAAAAAGGGGGAGAATCAACCTAGGCGGGTTGTCAATCCAAATAGCGCTATCCAATGTTAAGGTCGGCTTGTACCATGTTAATGATTTCACTAAGTACAAATGTAATCCACATGTATTGTCTAAGCATAAAGCACGTTGTAAGCAATGCACATAGTACTAGAATTGTATTGTAAAAATGTAAACTTGTATTTGAAATTGTAATAGTGTACATGTAACACCCCAAAAATGTATAAAAGCAAAAAGGGGTAGGAATACTCACTGTATACGTAATAGCTTGTAATTGAACTGGACAACGAAATGTGCGTTGGAAATATTCCAGAGAATCAACCTAAAGAATTTGATAATGTGTAAGGGAATTAACTCTAGGATATATGTATTTCTAGGGCTTCGAATTTGGGGATAAATGCTTATTTGATTAATTAATGAATTGTTTATTAAATATATGAAATTTAATAAATAAATAAATAAAAGTCTCTTTGTAAAATCTTAAATTGAATATAATCATAACATAAGGTTTTGAGTATGAAAATAATTTTTATAAAATTATTTTCTTGAAAATAGAATATTTAATCTAATTATTTCAAATTGCCAAAATATGACTTTAATATCTAAAATTATTAAAATCAAAGAATTTGAGCATTAAAAATTGTATTTCTGTTCCAAATGTATAGAAATAATTTATGTAAAATTTTGGTGCAAAAATATTGAAAAATGGATTTATTATGATTTAATTATGATTAAAACTAACAAAAATTGATTAAAAATATTAAATAAATGATTTTTCAGAAATAAAAATCATTTCTGAAAATATTAATGTTATAAAAACTTAGGATAATTTTTGTGAAAAACTATAAGATCGTTTTGATATTTTAATGGATTTTTATAAGTATATTAGCATAAAATTGATTTAATTATTATAAATATTAAATAAAAGAATTTCTGAAAAATAAAAATTGTAAATAACACTTTTAACTCAGATTAAACAAATATAAATTTTTTAGAATTTATAAAATAGTTTTGGTATTTAAAAATGAATTTACGAAATTTAAGTGTAATATATATATATAATGTTTTGTTTTGAAATGAAAAAAAAAAAGGGTTCAAGCCGGGACTCGAACCCGCGTGACTCTGCTGTGGGACACCAGACACAACCAGCTGGTCCAGCCAATGGTTGTGTTATCTCTTGTTTTTAAAAAAAATAAATATCATAAGTGTTTATCATGTTCTTCCCCAAATAATTTCAATCGAGCCCTAGCTTTCAAATTGATCAATCCACACATCAATAACCCAATTAACCTTAGGGCTATTGATGTGTGGATGCCGAAGATAAAAACCCACAACAATAATTAGACTTACAATCTCGTTTTAATACAGAATCGATTGGTCAACCCTCGAAGTCAAAACGCGATCATATGCTAAGAACAGAGGATAAATAAGAAGAATTGGGGATTGAGAAAGATTGAGTAGCGAGTTGGGATGGTTCACAGAGGTTCAATTTATAGTAGTGATGTCTAGGTTGTATAATTGGATAGTTTGACTCGTTTTTGAATGGTCACGCGTAATCCTAATTAATCGGGCATGAATTGGAAAGTGATTGATGTGTAATGGACCGGAATTGATGTTGCCATGTTGGTTTAGGTCAAACTCGCGTGAAATAAGTAATTTAGAAATGATAAAAATGGAATTTCTTTGACCCATGGTGTTGCAGCGCGCCATTAGGGAAGAAGGGAGGAAGTATTTAGCGTTTAAATGGTTTTATGATTCAAGTGTATAACAAGAAGCCCAAGTGGCGTAGTGGTGAGGCATTGTGTGTTGGATTGGCTCTGCGCAGGTTCGAAACCCGCCATAAGCAGATAATTATCTTTTTTTTTTTTTGTTAAACAGCAAGGAGGGGATTGGGATTGGGCCTGTTAGTGGGCCGGCTTCCTTGGGCTCAGCAGGCCCATTTCTGAAAACAAGGAAGGGGAAGGGTGGTTAGGTTTGGGCTTTGGTTTGTTGGGTTAAGGAGGTTTAACAAGCTAGTTTTATTTGTATCAATATTATTATTATTATTATTATTATTATTATTATTATTATTATTATTATTAGGATAAAACGTGACGTATAAGATAGGAGATGCGAAATAAAAAAAATGTATATTTATATATATGTAATAATAATAGGATAAAAGTGACGGATGTCACAGCATCCCCTACTTTTAGAAACTTCGTCCCGAAGTTATTTAGAAACATAGGGTTATGGATGCTTGGGTAAAATTAAAATAACTGTGGTTTAAATGATCTAGATAAGGGGTTTGATAGGTGTGAGTTAAGGATTAGGTTCGTCTTGTATAAGAAGGGGAATAAGAATCTAGTAAATCACTTAAATTGCAAGTTCAGAAATCCTAAAATAAATGTACGAGTTGATTGTCTATAGAAAGACTAAATGAACTACCAAATAACCAGAGTTCGTTCCTGGTCCGACTTCCAGTCTCACTTTCAATGCATCATTAGTGTTTGTATACAGGGTGTACCGCAGCTAACCCACCACACCTTTGATACCTCGAAAACGTACTGGACGCCTACCAAAAACTCTAATAGAATTTCACACTACCCTAACGCACCTGTAAATTCATGATTACGTTCCGGACCGGAATCATCAATTTACCTTACATTAGGGTTTTGTGTCCTTCTATGACCCCACCGATTGTTGAGCAGGTTTGATAGCCTCCACCAGCCGTGGAGTAGGTTGTAGGGCCTCTCCCGACTGTTTGAAAAGGCATAGTGACCCCTACCAATCGTTGAGTATGTTCGATAGCCTCCACCAGTCGTGGAGCAGGTTGTAGGGCCTCTCCCGACTGTTGAAAAAGGCATGATGACCTCTATTAAGTGCAGCAATTATTATTCACATAGAGTGCAAATTGATAGCATGTTTATGCAAGCAAGTTTGTAAGTACTACAACCATTAAGTGTAAGTGTTATCATGAATAATTAAATGTTTACGAGTATCATGAATAATTAAATGTTCAATGGGAAGTCAAACTAAGGGAAAAAATCAAGTTTCATGTAATAACCAATGATGTTTTGAGAAAAATTCTGTAGGGTCAAGTAAGTGTTTCAAATAAATGTAAGGTAGAGTCTTGTATGATTAAACGTAATCAATATAATAAATTTCCAATCTGTGTTAATACACAATAACATGCAAGGAAATTTCTAGATGTTGTATGCTAATGAGTGCGACAAAATTGAGTACAAAATGATAATAGAATCAAGAAAATGAAAACACGGGTATTTGGATTTCTCGAATCTTGGGAAGGTTTCATCTATGGCTTAACCAGTGGGATTAACGTCATCCTGATCGTCTGCTTCGTTGATATTGTTATTGAAAGCTTGTCCATGTGCCACCAGGTTTATATTGTTCAATTTGGGACATTGGGGTAGCAAGTGGTTAGGGTCTCTACAATGATAACATGCCCGACCGTTAGTAATCTGTAGTGGTCCCTGGGCAGCTGTTTGATGATTACTCTGTGTCCCAACCATTACTCGACAAGTGGTAACAAAGTGTCCAAACCTTCCACATCTAGTGCATTGACGGCATGGAAGATTTGCAGGGTGATGGTATTTGCAAGTGTTGCATTGAGGATGGATTCCCGTGTAGGCTTTCTTGATAGGAGGCTGAGTCACAGGATCCATAACAGTATGGTTCAGGTTATCGCCCATTCGTTTCTTAGAGTTCGAAGCAGTAGTGGCGGCCTTTACAAAAACAGTCTTAGATTGTTCAACAGTATTGGTGGTTTTCTCAGTAGGTGTCTTGGTGCCCTTCCTAACCAAGTTTCCTTTCCGTACGTGTTTGTCTGTTAATATAGCTGCAAGTTGGATGGCTTCTTCTACCGTAGTGGCTTTGCCTCCAGTGACAACGTCTTGAATCAGGTCAGGTAATCCCTCGATATATTTTTCGATTGCTCGAGAGACTGGGGTGACCATGTGTGGAACCAGTATGCTAAGTTCGTGATATCGGGTATTATATGCAAGATTCTCACCACTGTCTTGTTTCAGTCCATGGAACTCTTCCTCTAGTTTCCTGACTTCGTTCCTAGGGCAGAATTTGGAGATCATGAGTTCCTTAACTTCAGCCCAAGATAAAGATAAAGCAATATCAGCTCCTCGATTGCGTTTTTCGCCATTCCACCAGGTTAACGCTCCCTTCTGAAGGACACTGGTAGCATAGCGAACGCGGAGTTCATCAGGACATTCACTGTTCACAAAAGTACTCTCCATGCTTTCAAACCATTGGAGGAGACCAGTAGCACCCTCGTCACCAGTGAATTTTGTGGGGTTGCAGGAGTTAAAGTGTTTGAAAGTGCACCGAAATTGAGTCGTACTCCCTGTGTTGGTACTGTTACTATTCTGGGTTATCTCACTGACAAGGTTTGGAATCACTGCAGCAATTTGCTCGGCGACTAAAGATGCGAGGCGACGATCAGAACGTCGTCCAGAAGCACGAACAGGGCGTTGGCTGGCATCACGGAGCATGCGGCGAGCAGACATCTATGAGGTAGTCAATGAATAATCATGAGATTAGAAAATGTGAGTGTATAACTGTACAAATGATTATGAAAGTATGAACTTGTAATCAATATATGAAAATCATGATATGCAGGATATTGTATATGAAACGAGAGAGTATTATTGTAAATCTTGCATAAATGCTTGGAGTGCTCTTGTCTAGCTGTAAAGCCCAACAAGAACGTTGACTTTTCAAAGGAGTTTGAACCCAATGGTGATCAAAGAAGACATGCTTTAGCCTATAAGTGGACACTCACTCCAGGAATCCCCAGGTAAGCATAACAGGTCCGTAAATGGATTTATGCGCTATGCTTGCCTATGCCAGAAAACCCAGTGTACAGGCGTCCACCCTTCCAGATTGCACGTGTCCTTATCACACTCATTAAAGTTCAACAACTTCGAAGGAGTAACAATAAGAGTAGATATTATATCTAAGAGTGTCTTCATAAAAGGTACTGTTCCCGTTCCATGATGATGTAAACTTTCCACTCTCTGTAAAACTCCTCTATGCACCATGATGAAAGATAAGAAGAATAGAGAGAGAGAGAAGGAGGGAAAGATAGAAGGAGGAAAGTAGGGAGAAATGAGGGGTAGGGTAATTCAGGAAATATAATGCATGAAAGTTGAAGTTCGGTTATAGTCTAGGCCATTTTATCTAATAACCTAATTCCCTATAACCATGGCTCTGATACCAATCTGTAACACCCCAACCGATGGCGGAATCATCGAGGTGCCACGTAGTGACGATTGTTCAAAAGCTCATGGTTCTAAGATGTAAATATTATTGAATAATCAAAATTGTCTTACATGGAAATGGAAATTACATTGTCTAAATGAAATGTAAATATTGAAATAATTGAATTGAAATAAAGCACTAAATGTCTCTTGCTAAAGCACTAGATCAAACTGCACCTGAAACATGTACAAAAATAGGTTTGGTCAACATATGAAATGTTGGTGAGCATTCCTAGATTTGATATATATAGTAGGTTAAAAAGTTATACAATTCAAGTGCAAGCTACAGTGCAAATATGTAAACCATGTATCAAACAAATGAGCGAAATCAACCCTGTGACTGTATAATGTACTGTATGAACTGTAGTGTACTTATCCAACAAATGGATAATAACTTAACAATGGCCACGGATTCTCCGATGAAAAAGGGGGAGAATCAACCTAGGCGGGTTGTCAATCCAAATAGCGCTATCCAATGTTAAGGTCGGCTTGTACCATGTTAATGATTTCACTAAGTACAAATGTAATCCACATGTATTGTCTAAGCATAAAGCACGTTGTAAGCAATGCACATAGTACTAGAATTGTATTGTAAAAATGTAAACTTGTATTTGAAATTGTAATAGTGTACATGTAACACCCCAAAAATGTATAAAAGCAAAAAGGGGTAGGAATACTCACTGTATACGTAATAGCTTGTAATTGAACTGGACAACGAAATGTGCGTTGGAAATATTCCAGAGAATCAACCTAAAGAATTTGATAATGTGTAAGGGAATTAACTCTAGGATATATGTATTTCTAGGGCTTCGAATTTGGGGATAAATGCTTATTTGATTAATTAATGAATTGTTTATTAAATATATGAAATTTAATAAATAAATAAATAAAAGTCTCTTTGTAAAATCTTAAATTGAATATAATCATAACATAAGGTTTTGAGTATGAAAATAATTTTTATAAAATTATTTTCTTGAAAATAGAATATTTAATCTAATTATTTCAAATTGCCAAAATATGACTTTAATATCTAAAATTATTAAAATCAAAGAATTTGAGCATTAAAAATTGTATTTCTGTTCCAAATGTATAGAAATAATTTATGTAAAATTTTGGTGCAAAAATATTGAAAAATGGATTTATTATGATTTAATTATGATTAAAACTAACAAAAATTGATTAAAAATATTAAATAAATGATTTTTCAGAAATAAAAATCATTTCTGAAAATATTAATGTTATAAAAACTTAGGATAATTTTTGTGAAAAACTATAAGATCGTTTTGATATTTTAATGGATTTTTATAAGTATATTAGCATAAAATTGATTTAATTATTATAAATATTAAATAAAAGAATTTCTGAAAAATAAAAATTGTAAATAACACTTTTAACTCAGATTAAACAAATATAAATTTTTTAGAATTTATAAAATAGTTTTGGTATTTAAAAATGAATTTACGAAATTTAAGTGTAATATATATATATAATGTTTTGTTTTGAAATGAAAAAAAAAAAGGGTTCAAGCCGGGACTCGAACCCGCGTGACTCTGCTGTGGGACACCAGACACAACCAGCTGGTCCAGCCAATGGTTGTGTTATCTCTTGTTTTTAAAAAAAATAAATATCATAAGTGTTTATCATGTTCTTCCCCAAATAATTTCAATCGAGCCCTAGCTTTCAAATTGATCAATCCACACATCAATAACCCAATTAACCTTAGGGCTATTGATGTGTGGATGCCGAAGATAAAAACCCACAACAATAATTAGACTTACAATCTCGTTTTAATACAGAATCGATTGGTCAACCCTCGAAGTCAAAACGCGATCATATGCTAAGAACAGAGGATAAATAAGAAGAATTGGGGATTGAGAAAGATTGAGTAGCGAGTTGGGATGGTTC